>JAOWBP010002052.1:76730701-76748160 GCA_028571105.1 Tragopan temminckii
TATCTTAGTTAAAAATTCTCTAATAATCACTGTCGAGACAGCCCCTAAGTTACAGATGTAACAAAAACAGCAAAGACAGATAGCACTGATTGGTCAGCGTCCTCATGTAACTGGAAGATGACTTTGATCAGAAAGAAGCAGCGATTCAGCTCAGAACTGCACATATTTTGAATTTAAAAAGTACTTCACTATTAGAAAATTTCAGGTTTGCTTAGCATGCAAGAACAACGCCTATTCCTTTGGATGGAGAAAAGATACACCTGAACTAACAAGAGATTTCTATTCAGTCTCCAAAATGATGGAAGAATACAGCCCAACCAGGATAGAGGAAGGAAGGCAGATAGGAGGGGAGGCAAAAGGAGGGGAGGCAAAAAGGCAGTAAAGCAGAGAGGAAGGAAGGTAGGAAAATTTTTGAATTTTTTCATCACATTTTTTATTTCAAGCTCCTCAATTAAGTTTCCACTCACTTCTTTTCTATCTTTTGCCTGCTCCTATTTGCTAGTCTACTCTTCTTCTCTGGGTTGCTAGCCATTAATTATTTAGTCCAATAAGCAACAATTTTCAGTATGTAATTCAGTTTCTTTCACAGTGACTGATACTGCTTCTAGTAAAGTCAACAGTAGTCTTTGTGCTTAGACCTCAGAAGGAACGGAATGAAACCCTTAATTGCAGAAAACTTGTATCTGATTTACAGATTGTGTTTTTTGCTCATAATTCGACACAAACAGTTCTGTGCTTGTTTTTACCAAGTATGCCCATGCAAGTATATTAAAAAAGCAAGAAAGTTGTATTCCAAAGCAGATATCTTGAACTTTATGGTGTTCCCATTATTTTATTTATTCTCTGAATTTTTCTGCATTTGGAAAAAGTTAGCAATTATAATAGTTTTGGGTTTTTTTTTTTTTTTTGAGAAAGTTTACTAAAACAATGCATCATTTCCACATTTCCCAATTAAATGTGTTCTAAAGCTTCTGATTACAATGCTCCCTTATTCCCATTTTCCAATCTATTACTACATAAAATGAAATAACACTGCATTAAAAATGTACTCATTTTTGTTACCCAACTTATAACTTCATAACACTTTCCGCTTCCAGGAATAACTCTGGTAACTACCAACAATAAATGTTGTTTGCCACTTCATTTTTACTCCCCAAAAGCAAAACATATATAAAAAAAATCTCTTAAACAATGGCATCTGCAGCACAATCTGTTGTGCAATTCCTCTTTGGATTCAACAAACAGCAAATAACTCATTATCCAGACTGAGTCTGAGACTGCTAGCTAAGGAGCACCTTGCACCCCAACAGTGCTTTCTGTCTGCTGCTCAGTTACTAATTCTCTTCCATTTTGAGTCACATTTTGGATCATTCTTTTGCTTTCTTTTGCCCATTTACCATACTTCCCAGTTATTTTGTTGCAGATAACCTGTTTTCATATGAGGACTGATTAGGATGACTGAAGCCATTCTGAGGCCCTTTATGATGGCACTGTGATGGTTTCACGAAGTAGCTCCTGAAGTGGTCCATTGACTTGCCTGACAGAAAATGAGGGTGTTTCTGTGAAAGAGAAATAAGGAGAGTTGCAGCTGACCCAAGAAAAAAGGTGGAGAACCATCAGACAAAAAGAGGTAATGCTGGAATTTCCACGAGTGTGATACTACAGTCTCTCAGGGGGACTGGCATTTTAGCCCTATTATGGGACTTCTAGATGTCTAAAATTGCTTCTGATATAGGAACCAGGAAGCTACAAGGTAATGCTCTAGAATCAAAGCATCTAAGATGCAGCACGAACTATCTTCATCTTCTGAAAAGAGAACAGCCACTATTTCTCCTCATGGACTGGTGTGGAGAAGGCAGGTGCGAGTATCTGTGGGGCTGCAATAGGATGCTCAGAGATGGTATTTGAAACAAGCCCATCCCAGTAGGACTTAACAAAGAGCTTTCTGAAGGATAGCAACAGGGAGTTTTGACTCAGGCATTTGGAAAAAAAAAAAAACCAAACAACAAAACTACTATCTTTGAACTAAGCAAGAGATCACAGATCCACATTTGTACATTTGTTTTGGTCACTAGACAGGAACAGTGTCACACTATGCACGTGTGGGCCAGAATTTCAGAGGAGTCCCTCAGCACATTAGCAAGACATGTTGATCCTTTATTTTATGGTGTTTTTTTTTTTAGTTTTATTTTATGCCTCATCCATATGGCAGTGCTCCTAGAAACTCAACCTGAATTGGTATATCATGAATCCAAGGGCAAACTCAAAGGCTTTGCGAGGTTGTTGATTTTCCTGGCCTTGTTTTTGGCTCCTTGTCCTTCGCACTTTCCTTTGACACACAGAGCTTTCCTCTAGCAATGCAATCTCTCTGCTCAGCAGTCAGGTTTAACTTTGATAAAATTAGGCTGCTCACTTTCCATCACATGGCACATGTGCAATGCCCAGGTGAGGCAGAGACACTGAACATTGAAGCATCTAGCTTTTTCAGAATTTGGATCTTGTTGTGACAAGACTCATATTTTTTACGCTGAGAGATGTTTAGGTCTCTTTTCCCCCAGGTTGCACTAAGTAACATGTTCATCATCAACTCACATGTAGCTGATATTGCAGACTGTCAGTGAGGCAGAGGTTGGGTGTATCAGTCACACTTTCAGTTTAATGTGATCAGCTTCAAAATAGTTCTTATTTCACTCAAGTAAATGACTGAGTTCTATTTACACTCTTTTAACTCTGTTAATGTTTATATACTACTTGCAATCTAGTATGATTGTTATTGTAAATTATAATTAGAAAATAACTACTGTCTCATTGTCATCTTAATTGGCATTAATGTTGCATATAAGTTATAGCTTCTCATTCCAGCTCAGATGGAGTTTTCCTGGAGCTCTAAAACATCTGTCTTGTGAATTTCTGGAGGAACAAAACCAGAAGAATTATCAAATAATTTCTTCAAACTTGTCTGCAACTACTTCTGTGTGTAATCAGAGCTTCGCAGTGAGGTCCTTTGTTATGCTCTGGACAGCAACTATGAAATGTAGAGAAGTCAAAGAAATCAAAGAATAAGAATTAAATATGAATTGCTATTTTCAGTGTCAATCAGGACAAGATTTCTGTTAGAACCAATGTCATGGAAATTAAAGAGTCATGTAATGGGATTGCATTGTAAAAATGTATGAAAACTGGAGTATTCAGCCGAAGATTTACTAAGTCTCCTATTGGTTTAACACAATGGAAATGATCTCCGACCATAGTGAGGAGCCTGAAAATGTACTGCCGTGGTGCATAGAGTGCTAGCACTCTGAGGACCAGAATAACTTAAACAAATTAAGAACATTAAAGTCTCAGAGACTTTTTGAATTGTTGTCCTTTACTTATTTTCTCAAATCAATGAGTATACAAATTAAAATTTTCTTTCCCTTGTCATATATTCTCCTTTAATTCTGATTTCTGGGAACCTAAGTAAGGGGAGAAACAAAATTAAATTACTAAAAGTTAACATAGAGAAGATGATCTGCCCAACAGCTACTCCTGTGGATTAAAAACAAAACAAAACAAAAATTACAAAATAAAATAAAATAATATATATATACATATAAAATAAAAAAGAGAATAAGCCGGAGTATGCAGGTTGCTGTGTATGATGGCTGTGAATATGAAAAAGTGTGCAGTGAATCAAGGAGGTTAAATAATAAAGCAAAATAGGGACATTTCGGTCCAGTATCTGAAAATCAGAGTGAGATTTTGGGTGGAGATGGTTTCATACTTTGTATTGTATATGAGGAAATAAGGAGTTTGAGGATTAAGAGGAATTGTGGTTTCCTGAAATTTTAGGAGTATGTAGAGCCAGAAAAAGGAAAAGAAAAATAAGGATTTCAACGGTATTTGAATCAAGGTACTGCAGCTTTTTGCAGGTTTAGCAAATGACATTTGAAATATGAAATGAAACAAAAAAATGGAGGAGGTGTTTTGTATTATATTAGCTCCACTATCATAAACAAGGAGGTTCAGAGTTATTCTGAATATGCAGAAGCAGATAGCAAATCTCCTGTTTGCCCCAGAGAGGAGTTTACCAAAACAAAAAAGTTAAAGACAAGAAGGATGGGGAAGGACAAGCACCACTTTAACACATTTTCATATAATGGATCTATACATTACATATCTGTCTGTACTGATACCTGCTTATAAAGTCACCCTACTGACACATGGAAATGGTGACATGCTGGGACAAAGAATGTTTCCAATGCTGAGACCATACAGTGGGGACTCATGGATGCTCATTGCAGGCACCAAAAGATCTTAGCAGTTTTGAATCATATCTTTCCATAAAAGAAGAAAGTTATAGCTTAGGAGGATATATAAACTCTATGTTTTCGAAGTAAGTTTTCTCTTAATCTCTTCTGGGTTGTGAACTGCCTTCAGTGAAAAACTAGCACCTAAACTAAAGGCAAACAAAAAAAACCCAAAATACTGCCCATACTTCTGCAGCGAAATAACATACACTTGAATTATGTCTACTGTTACAATTTTACGTAGAGAATATACATTCTCCATTTATAAAGAGTACTTAGTGACTAACAGAAACTCCTGGAGTAAATAAGACCTACAGGTTCAAATGCTTACAGTTCCTAAAGAATTATTCTTTTGAAGGAGTATCTAGCAGCTTGAAAAGCCTCCTCTCTCTCCAGTAAAATCCCTTGAGCTTTGTTGACAGTGTATATGCTTGTGTTTACTGTTTTTCCCGAACACACATTTTTGATGCAATTTCCGTGGCTCAGTCCCTACCCATATCAGCATCACAATGAAGCAGTGTTCAGTATGTGCAAACCAGAGGCTGAGTGGTAGTACAGAACATAGCCTTTTTGTCAAGTACTGCTGTGATCACACGTGTCGTGTGAGATAGGTAAGCCAAAGTGAACATGGTTGGAGGACTTGCCTCACTGTGCCACTAAAGATGGGCTGACTCCATTTGCTGTCAGGATGGACGTAACCCTTCTGCTCCAAAAGTCCTGCAGCCTGGCCGGCATGAAGATGAGAGGGTCTGTGCCTTGTGGCCTAGAAATACAAGAAGTTCTGACTACTAAAGGTGGGTAACACTGGAAAAGACAGCTCATGTGTTTCTATGAAGTATATATTCATTGTATATGAAATAGATCTAAAAGTGTAAGAAAAACACTATTCTTAGCTACGGCTATTGTGAAGTCTTTCTTAGTTTTTCTTCCTTCCCAAAGATGGCATGACCTGCAGAGCTCTTGGTCGCTTTTTGTTTCTGAGTCCATCTATGTCATGTAGAACATTTGTTCCTTCCTCTTCTCTAAGTACTTTGTCTATTCTGGCCCACAGTGCAATCCCAGATTTCTGTTTATTTTCTCCTTAATTCTGTACTTCCCTGTGTCTGCAGTGCCTGGGCACTGTGAAGCCACATCACCCTGCAAGTAATTAAATCATGTCCTCTCATTTCTACACCCTTTGCTTTAATATTTCCTTTTTTCTCCAGTTAAAATATCAATTACTGCCTGAATGACTTCTCCCATCTGGAAGACCCAGTGGTAAATTTCTTATAAGTTACTTACTGTAATAAATAATAGTTTAGTGATTAAAATACCTTAGTTCTCAGAACACCCACTGTGGAGTTCAAACAACCACTGCACAGGATAATTAAAATTGATGTGGAAGTTGAATAACATATCCCAAAACACAGTGCTAAATTTGGGAGGACTCCTGAGTGATATTCTATCTGGATTGAACAGGTGCTGGGCTTCAGGAAGAGTTTGAAATTTCACCTCCCACTCACCAAACCTCTTTGAAGTCCTCTGATGTGTCATCTATAGGCAGGCACTTGTTTAGTTTTCTCCTTTGATGACAAATCCATCACGTGGCACTGGGTAACGCTGACAGTCAGGCACAACATCCCTCTGTGACCAAAGCGCTATGCGCAGAGATATAACAACATTCTCAAGATGTGGGAGAGATCTTTTGCCTTCTTTATGGTTCCTCAAGGGCGTGGAAGGCAGCAGGGAGAAGGTTCCACTGGCAAAAGACATGGGCTATCAGAGAAAAATCCCTGCATGCTGAGATTTGCCTATTGCTAGGCAAGCGTTGTGCAAGCACAGTGTCAACTAGAGATCTCCATGTCCTTAGAGCATGCCCATCCCAGCACCATTCAGCAGCTTCACCTATGCAGTCCTCTTTTTTTCCTCAGAGTAAAGCCTATTTCATTGACAATGCAAACCTCATCACTTTAACACTACATTAAGCAAGAGAAAGTGGTTCTGTGTTTCCCAATGGGTCACTACCACAGCAAAACATGTGTGTCTTTACAACAGAAAGATCTTGGTATGTACAAGAACATGAATCCTAAATAGTATTCCCTGAAGTGTTTGACCTTGTTTGAAGTCTGAACGATGAAAGAATACAATCATGGAACTGCATTTTGTACCTCCTGAGTTGAGCACTTCCAGGAAGTATTGATCATTGTCACGGCTGTTACAAGGAGTCTCAAATAGCTATTCTGACCGAAGTTTTACTTGGGATTTTTAGCTTTCTTCAAAGACTCTCCTTGCCTTCAGTTCCCACATACATTTTCACAATTCTAAAGGATTCTGAAGATAGGGCTGCTCCAAAAGAAATGCCTCCCATTTTATTATTATCTTTATTATGCTTGCCCACAATGACTGAGAAGGTTGTTGATGGTATGACAGTAGAGGTTGAACCTTTCTGCCAGTATTTTGTTACATTTTATTGCTGTGTGACAGATGGCAGCAGAGGGACAGTTTGACAAAATGGTGTCTGACAGGAAAGTGTGTAAGAAAGCAAGGTGCGGAATTGAATTCCTCCACGAGAAGAAATTTGCACCCTTTGACATCGATTGACACTTTCCAAACATTGATGGAGAACTGTGAATGTGAGTGCAGTGAGGTGATGGGTGGTGCATTTCAGCGTTGGTGATGGCAACCGCAACTGAGGGTCACCCTGCAGATTTTTACAAGTGCAGCATGCAGGCTCTTGTTCATCACTGGACAAAATTCATATCTGATGGTGGTGACTATGCTGAAAAATAGTTTTTCTGTAGCTGAGAGTTTTCTCAATCAAATAGTGTTACTGTGCTCTTTGTTGTAGTTTCCATGGAAACAGTGGCATTACTTTTGTAGTTACCTATGTGAAATTAGAACATGTTGCTCCATTAATTAAGCACCACAGTCTAAATCTTAGGATCTCTCACAAATCCAGTACAGAGACCTCATGCATCTTGCAGGAAGTTCTACTAGTTCTTCTAAATAGCCTTTTGGCTGTTGTTCAAATTTTGGTCAACAAGCCGAGCCTGTGCAAATTCTTCAGTTATAGCAATGTCCTTTCATATTTGGTGGCTGGCAGAAACAGAGAAAAATACCTAATCTATGTAATGCTGGACACCCATACTTGCTGAGTTTCTATATTAGAAGTAGGTTGCTATGGAAATGCCAGTGGAATTGAGCTGTGGATTTTGCTAGAGTGGATGAACGTACTAATGTTTACTTCATATTTTCTTCCATGAAGTAACTCCAGATTTCATCCAAATGGAGACAAACGGTTCATCTATAGTACAAATAATGACTGATATCTGCCAGTTTAGGTTTATTTAATTAGGTGGTGTGTCTATTTGAGCTCTCTGTCTTTAGGTAATTTAGATCACTGTGCTGGGACCTGAAAGCCTGAATTCTTTGTTTCCATGCCAGTCACTGGTGTTCTCAAAATGTCATTCGCATCTGCAAAATAAAGCAAGCATAGGAACGTACACATCATTCAAAAAATAACAAATACCCTGACTTTAATACTACTCCTTCCAGTCCACTCTTTTCCTGAAACCCATGTTCATTGTGCACTGAATTTCTTTCCCTCATCAGACTCCTATTAGAGAGCCTCATTTCATCTTAAGGGTGTGAAACACAATTCCATCTCCTTTAGTGAAATATCTGCTTCTTCTTTATGCAACTTTTCCGCCCTCTCTCTTCTGAGAGTTCCTGATTGTCTGAAAATTATCACAGGCTCCTACATCTGAAAAACCAGCTTTTGAGGAAAGAAGCCAACCCGTTAGTGTCATTGCATTACTGTAGTTATGCCTTTAAATCTTTTCTTAGCCTTTTTATTACAAGCTTTCAAAGTTGCTTCTAATTACTGGAAAAGAAGTAAAAAGAAAAATAAATAGGAGAAAACTACGTCTGAAATGAAGACTATAATCTAAAATGAACAGAAGGAACTAGCCCGTTACCAGACTCAATAAGCAGTGGGTAGTCGATATGGTCAGAAGCAGTCATTACTCTGCTTGGCAGCAGGGAAAATGATTGTGTTTTCTATAGTCTGTGAATGAAGGTAGTAGGTAGGGGAGAACCTGGCTAGAAAGGTTACTATCACAGGATAATTTTCTGCTACTCATGATTGACAAGTCTGGCATTGCAATCAAACCACAAATAAGATTAATTTTCCTACAAAGAATTCAGAAAACATTGATGTTGAGCATAAGAAAGATATGATTTTGTCTTCCTTATTGTTTTTAGTCTCCTCCCATAAGATGGATGCACATGCAGTTTTCCTTATAGGATCCTCTCAAGACTCAAACCTATGTGAACACAGCAGGATATCCACTTCTCTCTCCATTCTCTCTTAGATAAACCACTTGGCTGGGGTGAATCGGTGACAGAAATCAGGGCAGAGGTCAAGACAGATTCATCCAGAGGAGCTCCCGAAGAGCAGAAGATTCCTTCCAGACTTTCTCAGGATGGTCATTCCCACAGCACTGACAGAATTCACAAAACCCAAGGTTTTAATCTTGTCCCACTACCCCTATCTCCCAGCTGGAGCACCCCAGGCAGTTCTGCCTCTGCTTGCTGAGTTAGGCTGTAGGGGCAATTCTTTCCTTGTGGACTCTGAAAGTGTGCAGAACCAGGGATTTATGGAGTGGAGGGCTCACAGTAATTTCTGTTTCCACTAGGCTAGAGATGGTCTGACTGAGAGAGTTTCTTTATGTCCTTGTTATTTATTTATCATTTATGCTCTTTCACAAATGTACACATATACATATATATGCATATATACATATATATATATAACGAGAAGACAATGAATACCAAATGTAATTCTGGCAAACTCTTGGGAAAGCATCACACTGTAACTTCAAATCACTCCTAGCATACAACACAACAAAAACAAAACCCCATGAAGCACAGAATATCTCGGAGTTTCCATAGGCTTCATCACTTTGAAGGATTAAGCCTGGGATGGATGGGCACAAGGCCATACACCATCTCTTATGATCTGAACTGGAGGTGGCAAGTGGAGACAATAGCCAGGTCCCATTCTTCTTTCAGACGTACAATGGAAAACTGTGTTCCAGCTCCAAATGCTATTTGCTTTAGCCTCACATAGAGATTGCTCATCGTAATGTTGCTGCTCACTAGCAGAAGCGTAGCTATTTCAAAAAGCATTGCACTGTTCTTTTTCATGGAACTGTAATACCCAATGTCATGGAGAAAATGGAAACTGAGACATAGTGTAGTTATACAGGGCCACCCAATATAGAAATGGTTTTTTTTTTTTTTTTTTTTTTTTTTTTTTTTTTTTTTTTTTTTTTTTTTGGAGTTCTACAACTATAATTAAGCTATCAACCCACCTAAGAGAAATAAAACTGAGTCTTTTAATTAGCTTCTTGAATAGGAATAAATGCTTCATTATTCTTAACTATATCAAGCTGAGAACATTATTAAAGCCTGAAAGAATAATGAACAACATGACAGGAAGCACATTAGAGCACATGCAGGAATACATCTGCCTATTAAGCAATCTGCATAAATATGCCTATCATTGCTATCTAGGAAAAAAAAATAATCAAAGGACAGAATGAAAACAAAAGGACAGTGTAGGTGAAGCTGTAAAGAAAATGATTTGAAGTCAGAGGTGGGGAACACAGTTTTTGGCATCCCGTGCTGTTGAGCGCTCAAGAGTTCAGCTGCTCTGCCAAAACTTGTCCAAGCTGACTGAGTGGGTCGGCCTGTGTTTGCGCTCACTACATTTTTTAACTTCATTGCAGCTATTTTGGCTCCTAGGTTTTTACCCTCTGAGGTATTTAAAGAAAGAACTAAGCCTCTCCAGAAGCCACAGAACAAAGCAGCTTAGGGAGGACTTCTGGATGAATTTCTCTTTTCTGAGTCTGTAGGGAGGATGAGTAATTGTTATAGGCTTTCAGAAATCCCTTGGCAAAAGGGGGTATTATTTTCCCTCTTTAGAAATAATGCCAGGAGCACAGAATCATTTTCAAAGCAGGCAAAACTGAAGGTATATATGTGATCATTCATAGCTGGATATGTTATTCCACAATCCCAAACAAAGAAGGTTCTAAAACTCAGCTATAGCAAAGCCTGCATTCCTATGTTTGAACTAAAACTCACCCACAAGCTATTTCTCCTAAGCAAAACTCATTAATTTCAACTCTACTCAAATACATGTTTAGATGGCTGCACTGTTGTGAACCACCTGCTAGAAGTACTTCACTGGATCACAGCCTTGCCATGAGATCCAGACTCCAACATCTGGGCACTGTAGCTGGAGCAGGGAAACAATGAGAATATCCCAGAGTTTTCTCTGTTCTGGTACTACCCTGAAGCCACTGGATACACTGTCCAAAAGAAGAGGGAGAAATGGTGGAGTGCAATTTCCTCACCCGATTCTTCTCCACTCATCTCTCCATCCTGTTCTCTGCCAAACTTCTGCACAGTAGTGCTTGCTCTGTGCTGCACATATGGGTCTAAATTAGTCCCCTGGACATCCAGCTGCATTCCGGCACAATAAAATGACATCTGTGTGAGCATCTGGATACCTTTGCAGCAGCACAAGCAGAAGAGGCAGAGAGAGAGGATATTAATTTTCTGCCAGAAGCCTCTTTCAAATTCCTACATTTAATAGAGGTGTGATATTTTAAATTGAAAGAACTGGTAATTAAAACATGTAAACATATAAAGGAGAGCTGCCCCATTGTCCCTCCAAAGGCGTATCACAGTAATCAAATGCTGATAAAAATATCTGCAAGAAAAAAAATCAAAACTATCTTCTCAACATTGCGGTTGGATTTGACATAACTCTTGATCAGAACAATAACATACCCTGTCTTCTAACCATAGAAAATTCTATCTTAAAGAGGGGAGTACTTTACTATTTACCTTGGGCATTTTTGCCTATGAGACAGAGACAAATGGAAACAACAGATTTAAAGTAACTATGTCTATTCCAGATGTGGTGGTTTGATTTCTAGATTATTTCTCTTTCTCCTGTTTCTTTAAAGGAGTTCTACAAATGTGTATATTTAAAATGCAGTGATTTCAATAAATGCTTAATAAGGTTCAAGTAATTTCTGAAAACATGATCTTCACTCCTAATTAATGTAATGGGATAAAACAGCTAATGTACCAAATTTCATGCTTTTGATCCCAAAGGGCATCAGGAGATAAGGAGCTCTTGAAACAAAGATGTGATTCATTGCGTGAAGCAGAAAATGGAAATAATCAGATTCATGGAAATGAATTGTGGAGATGATATACACTGAAAAACAAATAAGCTGGGATGAAAAGCTTGAAAAGTGCCTGTAATTAGCAGAAAGGAGGGGCTGAAGCCTGAAAAACACTGCTTGGTTTTATTTATTAACCTTCAGCTACTGCTTTTCTCTGTTCAGATAAGAAATTGGAAAAGAAAAATATGCTCATCTAGAAATTCAAATTAAAATGAGCTAGGAAACACTTGTTATAGTGTTATTTTAATATTCAATTTTTTTTTCTTCCTTGATCTTGAAATGTACAAGCTTTCTCTTTCCTGTATCCCAATATTAAACGAACAGCCATATCCTTATGCTTTCCAGAAGAAATTGGCACTAAAGAAATAAGTCTTTCCTGTATTCTTGGAATTTCTCATCCTGTCACCTTGTACCAGTGACTTTGTTGCATTTTCTGTTCTGCCATATGCTGGACCAACTTCAGTATCTCTAGCTAAATTACATCACTTCTTAGAATGTCCACATTTGGGTGATTTTTTAATTGCTGTACTTCTATTCCTTGTTTTCTGCTTTTTTTTTTTTTTTTCCTTTTTCCTTTTCTTTTTAAGCTGCTCTTCCTTCCTGCCTTTCTTTATACAGAATCACAGGTGTTGGAAGGGACTCTGGAGATCACCAAGTCCAACCACTTGCTGAAGTACGTTGCCCACAGTAGCCTGAACAGGACTGTTCTGTAAAAAAGTCCTGAAGTAGGAGTTTGTCTTTTTTTGTGGGGTATTTCTGGAATAGTAAAACATGCAGGCATGAATAAGTGTCTCAGTACTTTTCTCTCAGTGTCATTCAGAATGAGAGTGAAGTTCTTTCTTAGAGAATTTCAAATTCCCTAACACAATGTTCAAGCTATGATTTTTGGGATGACTGACGACTTTAAGGATAGAAATTAAATGCATTAAAGAGAAGGAGAGATACCATTTGTCTTTGTGAGCCAGGGGCAATGAAGGCATCTAAATTTGGGTACAAAATAGAACTGACTTTGAATACTAAAATACTTGGACTGTTAAGATTCCCTTCCTCAAAGAGTCTCTCTCAAGCTTTTTATCCAGCTCTGATGGGCAACTGAGGTCATTGGGTTGCCTGTTCAACACAGACTTTTCCTACTGCAATCTTTTCTGCTGTAAAAATGACAATTACATTTTGCTTCTGGACTGAGCAGTGACATTGACCGAGCAGTACTGATGATTGGATTCCAGTGTATGTATTTCCTTGCTCCCCCTTTCCCATGCCTAGTGAGTGAAGATCCAGTTAACTAACCTTTTTGCACAAAATGGATAAACGCTATCTCAAAAATGTGGAAATTTTTTGCCCTTTTAAATCTTTAGGGAATTTGTCTCAGAAATTCACTCTGTCTGTTAGATTCTCTTTTTTGTCACCAAGTGTTCATGGCCCATTTGGTCGTAGTTGTTACAGTAGCAGCATTGACTTTTAGCTTAAATAACTCATCTCCTTCCCTAGTGCTTACCTCCTGATCCATTCATGGGCAGCAATCAGATCTCCTCCCAGCCTTCATTTCTGGAAACACTCAGGTTCATTACTCTCCTGGTTTTGGCTGGTTTTCCCATTTGCCTGATGAATCATGAGTGCTCTCTGCATTTCTTCCTGTTTGAGTTCACTTTTTTGATCAGAATGTTGCATAGCATTTCAGATAAGGTTTCATCAGTGGCTTGGACAATGTAATTATTAATACCCTCACTCTAATAGAAGTATTTCACTTGAAATCACATATTCTTATCATACAGCAGCCTCAGGAAATGATCGCTCAGCTAATGATACAGCTTTTCCTGCTACCAGCTTTTCTGGAAGGTCCTTACTATGTATCTGAAATAACTTCTGGTTCTATAATTAAGCACTGAGGAATTAGTGCTGGATATTTTACAAAGAAGTATGTTCAGAATAGCGTTATTAGTACAGTTTCTTCACCAATCTACAACTCAGAATGAGAAGGTCCCCCAGTTGACACGGGTATTTTTCTCTTCAGTAATACTGTGGAAATCTCTGTAACTCAGTATCACTGTAGATATTTTTAAAAAGTCCTCCATAATAATTCTAAATCAACTAAGACAGTATCAGTGGTTCCATAGAATGAAGTGGAATGCCCAATATTTTGGTCAGGTAGGTTCTTGCAGGACTGCATAGAAATATTTAAACCTGTAGCCCATTCTATATCAGATGACTAAACCCATCCATCCCAATCATACTGAAATGATAAGTGTCACCCATGGAGAGTGTAAGGAATGTATAAGCTTGGCAATCTTTTAATGGTCTTCTGAGCATAAGCAATAAGTAATAAATATGTCAGCACAGTGGGTCTCGTTCGCAGACATCACAGAGTCATATAGCAGTCACATTCATTTTGCGTCACAAAGAAATATGAAGATTGCATGAACCTCACAAACTCTTTCACTGATTTCTTACTTCAAAGATTCTTCATTTAAAGTGATTTTATCCTCTAAGCTCAGTCTTGCCAGCCCTTGTCCCTGAAGACCTGTTCCTCTGTTCCTCCTGTGGATGCCATGCTCTGAGAAGAACCTTCTTTCCATAAATATCTCCCAGTGTTCTGATATATTGGAATCTTCAATATAGTTCTAACCAAGGAGAACTTTCATTATTTTAATATAACTGTTTTCTCCTTTTCTGGAACTGGAGGAAATACCTTGAAGAATAGGAGAACTTGCACTCCAGTCTTCCTCAGACAGAGATCTTTGTTTCAATCCATGAGCACCCAGAAGGTGTCCAAATATTCATGGATTTTTTTCCAGCATCACAATAATATTTTTCTGCCTTTGTATCATATTCTGAATTTGACAAATTCTGAACATGATCCTCATCTGTGAAGAAAAAGATCTATTAATTCTCTCTCTTTTGGACTATTCAATGATACAGCAATGCAGAAAAAAGCTAAGTTATGATAAAAAAAAGTTCTTAGCCACAGAAATACTTTTTTTTTTTTTCTTTTTTTTTTTTTCAAGAGCCAATGGTCTATAATATAAGATTTAACACTGCAAAGAAACATAAGTTGAAGGATCAGGCAGCAAGACAGAAACATTATGTTCAAACACTTTCTGAATTAGAATTGCACATTATCTGTCTGAAAGTGGCTGTGCAGTGTAGCAAGATGTGTTATCTGTTAGAGAGCTATCAGAGATTACTTGAGTCAGCACTGCATCCACCAGCAGTTCTCTGTTTCTGTCACTGATTTTTTCAAAGCCTAACACATATTGAAAAATGAGGGGAAAGGATTTTTTACGTTTGTATTGGGTAGGAAAATGTAATAGCCTGTTTGCGTTTGAAATAGGTGAACTGTTTTATAGCTTGAACTTGAACACAGTGTCTACAAATTCAGACTTCTGGAGGGGCTTGGGGTGGACTGGGGGGGACCTGTACATTTTCTGGATGCATATTATTAAGGTTGTTAAGATTTTACACACCTGTGCATCTTTTCAAGCCTTTAAAATAGTAAATAAAAAGTAATAAAACAACCTTATCATCAAGCCAAAAGCACTCCTCTTACAGAATTTCAGGAACAAGTACAGCAGCAAATCTTATGGGAAATACTCTTATTCATTAATTAATCATTAAGGTAATTCCTAGGATCAACTATTTTGTTAGGTGCTACTGACAGTACTCAGCTGCATGCTCTGCTACCTATCATTTCAACATGCCTTCTATTCCTCATTCTGAATAGTGGTAAATATTAGTGTGTCTAATCAGTTTATTGCAAGAACAGATATGACACTTCAAACAGGAAATTCATCGTAGTATTATGATGTCAATTAAGTTATTTTCACCACAAATGATAAATTCTGTACTCAGTGATATTGATGAAATCCAGGAAATTTCGGACTTACTGTGGTCTATAAATAGATAACAGGTAGAACCCTGTACTTTTCTATAAAGGAAGAAATGTTTTAAAATATTCTTTAAACACAAATGTTATCTCTTAGATAGCTAAGAACAAATGAAGAACTAAAACCCTGCTGTGATCGTCTCCTCAGGAAAAGAAATTATCTGAGATTGTCTACATTATATTGCCAAATATATGTAATTTACTATACAACAAGCCCTGTATGCTATCCTCATATTCAGCTTCACTGTTCAAGAAAATAAATTAGATTCCAGAATCTTTGTGCCCATGATAATGGTTTAGTATAAGAAGCCATTAATGCTATAAATTATACTCACAGCTGTTAGCAACATGTAAGTATCTTGTTTTCCTCCCTTCATTCAGATGAACGTCAATTAGCTCAGAGATATTTACACTAATATTTTATTTATTGGATGCAACTGTCCATCTGTTTCTGAAAGGATGGAAATTACAGGGATTCTGCTAGAAGTAAAGCAATTAGATTTACTTACTGCCAACCTTTCCCAGGAGGTAAGGGCTGTGATATTTATAATTTTCTTCCATACAATCACTATCAGAGAAAGGGAATGTAGCATCTCAGATCAGCATGAGAAACAACTCTAAGCAAGAGGAAAAAATCCTACTTTACATGTAAATATGCCATCTGAAACAGCTGTAAAAATAGCAAAAAATTCATGATAAAATAAGCAATTTTATAAATGAGCTGAGTTTACTCTGTAGTGTTCAGTTGAGCTCAATTTTGTACCATCTAGTTTTAACTTGGGCAAAAGGAAAGAGAGAGAGAGAAACAAAAAGAAAAGGAAGAAAGGAGGAGAGTAAGAGATAGAGAGAGGAAGGAAGGAAAGGAAGGAAAGGAAGGAAAGGAAGGAAAGGAAGGAAAGGAAGGAAAGGAAGGAAAGGAAGGAAAGGAAGGCAGGAAGGCAGGAAGGGGAGTTTAATTTGGATTGCCTCCACAGATGACTTTTTGCCATCTTACGGTGCTTAAAGGTAATATTTGCAAATCAAAGCTTCTATGTTTTGAGCACTATTCTTTTACAACATTTTGGAAAATGCATTTTTCCCTGTCATGGTTATTTTTTAGGGTTCTAGCCTTAAGGGCTGTGGAAAGCATGAAGTGTCCTAGATTTGCATACTAGAGAAGATTTACTGATCTTTTTTTCAAATAAAGAGGAGGCTAAAGGATGTGATTCTTCTAACCATTACCATTGATTAACAATGATGTGCTCATGTTTGGATCTTCATGATCTGTAAATGAACTGAATGATACCTAATAAGGAGTAAATAATTTTAAATGCTTATTATTTGTAAAATGACATAGTACAGATGATCCTGAGAAAATGGAAACTTTTTCACATGACTTCTTAATGTCACAAAATCCAGGCATATGTAATCTTCATTTTCCTATGAACGTGTAATTTACTATTAGGCTAACATAACGTGTTTTATTTCCATGCAGTTGTGTTGATCAGGAAAATAAAAGAGGATCAAGAGTTGCAGATTTTGTTATCCCTTAGGATAATTGTTCATTATGAGAAATCATTAATGAAGTGAATCACGGTCAAAAATGTTAACACCAGGAAAGCATTCTATGTGTTTCTTTTTGATGCAGCTGAGCATCCGTTAGTTCAGTGATATTTACAGAAATACGTCTATTTGTGGGTGGAACTTTCCATCTGTTTCACTAAGAATTTAATTACAATACTGTTTGTTTTTTTTTTTCCTGGGAAAGAAGAAATTAATCTTTCTAAATTTAAGCTTTTCTACAAGAGAAAGCAGTCATGTTTGCTAGATAACAGCAACTAGACAGGAGTAGATGAAATATTTTCTCTTGGAAAAAAAATATGTTTATTAATTAGAACAAAGGCTATTTCCAAATTATAACAAAGGACCAGCATTGGATTATTACTCCATAATTCATATTACTGTAACTACTACAGCTTAATATTGATGCTTTCTTTTTTAAAAGAATGATGGCAGGGGTTGGGGGTTGTTTTATTATTTAAAACACATTTGATGTTAACAGATATC
>JAOWBP010002052.1:76767516-76777637 GCA_028571105.1 Tragopan temminckii
CAAGCCTCCTATAAAACCAATCAAGATCTCTTTTAGATAGTAGCTTTCTCACTAAACTCAAGATTACATTATTCCGCTGAATCATTAGAAAGTTTCCAATGCAAGGTTAATAGTAAATCAGTCACTCTTACACCAACGGTTTTCTGGACAAGAGTTCCCTCTCTTTGTGTTTCTAACAGGTTTGTGTAAGATACTAGCAATATTGTTTTTACAGTCTGTTGCTAGTTTCTACAGTCTGTTGCTAGACTGCGAAACATCCTACTTCTATGACATCAAGGTTGAGAACTTAATCACTGTTGCATATAATATAGCTCAAATCTGTGCTGTGTCCAAAGAAGAAGTAGTTAGAGTTGGAAACACAAGGACAGCACATCAAGGAAAATCTTTTATTTATGTCACAGAAATGCCATCCGTGCCATGGGTGGAGTTGTCCCTCCAAACAAACCAAAAAGGAAAAAACTACTGAGCATAGAATGAAAAACAATGAGGTTGAAAAATGTTCCTCATTACTGTAGAATAATTTGTTTCCTACTTTTCTTTTCTTTCTTTTTTTTTTTTTGTACCAAAAATATTCTCCATGACTCACAATCATATCATTATAATGAGTGCAAAGAAGCTTCAGTTTATGTAAGAACAAGTAGAGTAACAGGAAACACCACATTAAGTATAATCTAATTATACTTTGTTCCACAACAGAAAGGACAAATGCATTTTTTAGATAAGAAAGTAAAGCAGTGTAAACATATGAAAATCAGGGAGAAAGACACAGACATTACCATTAGGCTCTGCAGGGTCAAGAGACCAGTTCAAACTACCTAGGCCAAGAGTTTATCTGTTTGATATACTTTTGCTGGGAGTGTAGCTCTTAGCCAAACATCTACATTAAATACCTAAAGGTCTGCAACTAATGAACTTCCTTTCCAAGCAAAAGAAAGGCACCGAACATTTTCTATTCAGAACAGGCCTTGCTAAAAGAACAGCTTAGAAGTAAAAAAATGCCCACAGGTCTAACTATTCAAAAATGTCGATATGTTTCTTCTCTTGTATATCAACAGGGAGATGATAAATCACAAAATTTGGGCCAACAAAGACAGTTATGATCTTCTTGTTCAGCTTCCTCATTGATACAAGTATAGAATTTAACTCAGTATTTTCCACATTGGGCCGCAACTTATGCATAAACTACATGCTTACTTTTGCAAAGATATTGGATCTTCATCTATATGAATTCTTGTCTCTCTTGAATCTAGTCTGTGAGACTTAAGAAATGTTTGCAAATTGCTTTGAGAACCTTCTTGGAGACTCAGTGTAGAGAATTTGCAGGCATACAAATAAAAGGTTGATTTCTATCTTGTTACTTTACTTTCATGTTGTTTTTACTTAGAGGCTTTGCAATTAATACAGCCAGAATTCAAATAGGTCATTACCAAGTCACTGCACAGATAATATATCAGTATATATATCAGTACAATGGGATATTCTGTTTAAATAAATACTAATTGCACATGATCAAATTCTCACATAAACTACACCAGAGTTAAAGCAGATGAAATAGCCCTTAAAGTTAACAGACTTCACCCGTATTAATGCAAAAGCATTCCCAGTCTTCTCTCAGCTCACTCAAAGCATTTTTAACCTCCAGCATTGTGTATATCAATACCTTAAAAACGTGCTTGGAAAATTACACAGGTAATTAACAGCAGAACCTCTTGGATGAGATGCAATTCAGTTGGGAAGAAAAGATGTTTATTCCCATGATAGGAAAACATAGACAGCAAAAAAAGCTATATGTCTAGACAAGATCTTGTATCATAGCAGTGACAGTTCTATTCGTGGACACAAGTGTGACTGTTATGGTCGTAAGTAATGTAACTAATTTGAAAATCTTTATTATTCTGTTTTAGGATTCTTGATTGCAGGATTTCCCTAGGTTTAGCTGTGATCTCAGTCCGTGAAACTAAGTACATCTCATCCCAAAGAACAAAGCTCAGATTAACTCCACCCTCATACAGAAACAGTCAACTGATACCCCTTCTGGTAGCCATTGTTGAAGCAAGAGGAAAAAACGCAGCTCCTCCATTGTTGGAGAATGACTCATGCATCACAGAAAGGCTTATTCCTCTTGGGAGGATGGAACTCCCAACAATTTCACCAACTGCTCTGAGAGACAGGATGCAATATTCCTCAAGAGTGATAAGAAACACCTGTAAGTGAACGGGAAAATAATAATAATTTAAAAATAACATCAAAATCAAAGGAATTGAAACTGTTTTCTCCAGAAAACTTACATTTAATGAGGTTTATATAAATATCTACAGATACATTTTCCATGACCATTAAGCTGAACAAAGATTAGATCTAACTGAGCGAAATGAATCCATTAAACATTAGAAAAACATCTCTAATGATTATGAAATCTAAGCACTGGCATAGGCTGCTTGAGGGATGGAAAGCCTAGTATATTCTACCACCGGCAGTCAGTAGTTTTGGTATAGCTTCCCCCAGAAGGAGCATGGACAGGAGCTTCTCATAGTCCTTCCCAGCCCTGTTTTCTCTGGTTCTGCATGGTTTACACATTGTTCCAGAGTAAAATCTTGTCAGAGGCAGAGAAAAAAAATCTCCTGAGCATTCTGCTCTGATTCCAAACAAATTACTTCCCATTAAAAATGACAACACTTTCAAATGCTTGCAGCCATCAGCACGGTGAGTCATTGATCCTCGTACAATGCACACAAATTCTCTTTGCTGTCTTATTTGTGGACTCCATTATTCTTTTCCTTTGACATTTTCTTATCTTGCATAATTTCTCTTTAACTTTGTGATCATGTGAGATCAATCTAATTAAGTTTGTTTCCTTTTGTTTCATATTCTGAGACCCCAGATCACTAAGATTTACACCTCTATACCATATAAGTAAGTGTAATTGAACAGACCATCAGGAGAACTTCCCTAGCAAGATCCTGATTTATACTTTTAACAGACAGTAGGAGTGAAGAAATTTGTTTGCAATTATTTGGAAAACATTCAGAATAGTTTAGGTCGGAAGGGACCTCTTATAGAGATCACATAGTCCTAACTTCCTCCTATTCCAGCTCAAGGAGAATCACCTAAAACAGACTGCCCAGGACAGTGTCCTGATGGCATTTGAGTATCTCAAAGGAGGGAGACTCCAAAACCTCTCTGAACATACTGTGCCAGCTTTTGACCACCTTCTTAATAAAAAGAATATTTTCATGTGCTGAGAGGAAATTTGACAAGTTGGTAGAAAAGATCCACAATTTATCCCATGATATGTAAGGTGTGAAGACTAACCAATCTATTTTTAGTTCCAGCTCAGACTCCAAGCTAAGCAGTTCATATGGTTCTCATGCTTCAATTACATAGCAATGACAGTGTAGTATTTGAATCTCAACTAAAAAAGAGTCAATGTACCTTCTGTTTTCACGCTTGATGCACTGTTCTCTCTCCTTTTTCCTCCACCCTCTGTAACTATTCTGTTTTACATACGTTTCTGTGATGTATAATTCACAGTATTGTGCAGTGCTCCCATATTCTTGTCTTCCATTCAGATCAGTTTGCAAATTCTGTGGCTCCAGGCTCCAATGCTTTACACATTCTTGAAGCAATTGAGAAAAGGCTGTAAGCTGAAAATACTGTGCAGCAGCATAATTGAGTGGCCAATCAATACAAGAGCTGTCACTTCAAATCGAGAAATTAATGAACTTATTTTGCAGTAAAGGAAATGAGTTTTAGGGAAGGAAAAATAAAAGCTGCTAACAAGGCAATGTCTGAGGCTGTGGATTTTTTAATAAAAAAGAAAGGGAAAGAATATCTTTTAGGAAAGAATTCAAATCCTAACATTTAAACCTTTTAGTACTTTCAGTTCTGCTTGATCTAACTGGTGTGGGGGATCATGATGGCAAATTTACAACTGGAGTGTTCTCACCACAGCTTGGTGATGGGGAAAAGCCAAGGGTAACCCCAGTGTTAGAACTCCACACAGATCTCTGCAGCCACAACTGTTCTCTAAACCCAGAATAAACAGATAGCATTTGAAAACCTCTATTTCACATGTCCATTGCGGAAGGGAAGGATATAGAGGAGTATTCATAAGCCTTCTTTCTTTCTCACTTAAATCAAAGTGCGACCCTTTTTAATGACAAAAAGTGCTAATACTTACTTTCTCATTTCAAATTTCCCAAATCAAAGTAAGATTGAAGAATCCAAATTGCATCAAGCACCAGTTCTGGCACCAGCCAGTTGCCAAACACTCTGTTTCACAATCAAACCCTCAACCTATGTAATCCTGCCCATAAAGAGTGTAAGTAGTTAGTCATGGCCACCTGGCAGAAATGATGCCTATTATATATTAACTTCGTCATAGAAGAATTGCTCTGCATGACTGCATGACTGAGTGGGAAGAGAAATGCATTTGCAATGAGGTGTTGAGTCCTATGACTGCTCTGCTGTGTTCCTGTAGAATTCACTACCCTGATTTTTGTTGTCACCACTGGTAAAAAAATAACCTCTCTTTTGTTCTGTCACAAGGTGCACAGGGATAGGACACTGCTGTTATGGAAAGTCTTCATATTTTTGGTGGGGAACCACTGATGATACACATCATGAACTGAACAAAGGCAGACTCTGAAGCCTCCCAGTCAACGAAAAACCTTTCCAGAGGGGCGATCTTCTGGCCCTAGTTGCTGGCAAGCAAGTAGAACTGAGATTTTCCAGGCCTCTTCTGCATATCTATAACACATTGATGTGAGACATTTCTGTTGAAGTACCATGAAATTTTGGAGTTTAAGAGGATAAAATATAATCATTGACATCTGGCAACAGATGGAAAGGAAAACTATCTCTAGCTGTGTCAGGCATGAGGGATCATCCTAGACTTTAGTGCAACCTGTGATGATGAGAATACCACAGTAAGAGGGAAAGAGTCTATCAAACAGTGACTATTTGTGGAAAATACTTGTACAACGTTCTGTAGGCAACTAGTCTACTCTACAGTGATCTGAACTTCTGCAAACATTATGTGAGGTTAATGAAACAGAGCAATAGAATCCGGGAACATTTGGACTTAAGAGTTCTGCAAAAGGCAGTTACCCATGCACCAGTTTAAGACTTACAATACTGCTTGAATAATTTGGTAAAAACCCTAGATACTTTTATCTTCCTATCTAAGACATCACAAGAGATACCATAAATGCTATTTCTCTTTATCTGAACAGACTACTAACAGAAGCACTTCTACAGACCATTCATTCTCAATATATAGAGTAAAAAAATTATTCTGAGCAAGGCAACACTTACATAATCTCTATTAAGCACACAAGGCTTTGACACTAAGCACGCTTTCATCAGAAGTACTCCAGAATGTTTTGGAGTGCTTGCAGCTTGTTTTCAATCTCATCCAGGTAACAGAGAGTAAAACATGACTTTGTCAGGCAGAGAAACCTCGGAAAATTCTCTGCAGCTCAGCTGTCAGCATAGCTTGGGAGGCGCTGTTTACATGTGCAAAAGACAGAAGGCCCATCATAGGAGCGTAGTGTGTGATATTAAACTTTCTGTAAAAGGCCATCCTCAAGTTAAACCCATTATCTCTGACATACAATCTCCACACAAGTGAAATATTCAGTGCTAAAAGTTTATGTCATTTCCCTAGGCGAAGTTGTTTGCAGTTGATTGAGCTTTTGCTTGCAGAGTACAGTTTGGCAGCTTTTCTCAGTCAGCTTGACCAAGGCTGTGAAGAAAAACCTTGTGTATACAGGACGACAGTGTTAGGACACAGGGATACAGAGCTGCTGAAAAAACGTGCTTTAATGGTTTTAAGGCTTTAAGTTTTTTCACACCTGTGGCAAGCAAATTACTGTTTTGTTCCATGGGCACAGTGGGAACATTTCTCTGGAAAGCATGTCTCATTATGGGGCAGGAGTGTCGCAATAACTTCAGACTGAGACTATAATAATTGCAACAATGAGCTGTATTCTAGAAGCATCAGTGATCACAAACATATAGCAAGGGGGTATCTCCTGGTACAGAATAGAGAGAGGAACTGGGAGAGCTTCTCTTCCTCAAAATTCCTTTCTAGAGGGACTCAATTTGTCCGATCAGTGAAGAACTTACAGAACTGTAACAAACTACCCAG
Source organism: Tragopan temminckii (assembly GCA_028571105.1). Classification (NCBI taxonomy): domain Eukaryota; kingdom Metazoa; phylum Chordata; class Aves; order Galliformes; family Phasianidae; genus Tragopan; species Tragopan temminckii. The sequence goes on from JAOWBP010002052.1 coordinate 76,773,668, forward strand.
AGAAGCTGTAGATGGTGTATCTGTGGAGGCATTCGAGGGCAGGTTGGATGGAACACTGGGCATCCTGACCTGGTGGGTGGCAACCAGTACATGGCAGGAGGTTGGAACTAGATGGGCTTTAAGGTCTCTTTCAACCCCAGCCATTTTATGATTCTATGATACAATTCTACAAACTGAAGACCTGTGGCTTTAGGTAATATAAAATACACATTGAAAGAGAAGCTCCCCCAAAAACCTTCAGCAGGTTAAAAACTGAAGTTAAAGATGAATACTGATTTGTCTATGGAGACAAATTAAGTGTTCCACGTCTACATCTGCAGTTTACTTCTTCCCAATTCTTGGCCTGCTGGGTGGTCTTCAAAGCAATAGGGCCCTTCTACCTGGAAGTTATGGCTGTGAAAGTGTTAGTGTTACCATTAAGCAAGTCTTGACAATTTACTGTGTTGCTCTTATTTCATTGGAGAAAACAAAATAATCCTTTATTTCACTCTTTCTAAATAAGAAAAGGCAGGGACTTCGTACTTATTTCTAATTACAATGCACTTCATTGTGCAGCCCCAGTGAGGGGAAAAGGGTTTCAAAGTCTACACAGTGTTGAGTGAGAATTGATCTGAAATTAAATTTGTCTCTGGGAATTTAGCTGTAACTAAGACATACTGAGGAAAAAACAATCAGATCACTGTCGTTCTAGTTGTGCATGTTAAATAAAACCAGCACAGTCAGGCATTTTGAAATAGCAGGGAAAGTAAAGACTGGACATGGTGGAAGTCCTATTTCATGAAGATACTAACTGTAATGGACCAGTGCAGCAATTATGTATGGTGACAGTCACTTTTCAAGAAGGGATTACTACTCCATCTCCTTTGCATAGGAAAGGCAAATTATTGGATCTCCATGCTTCATTAGAGTACTAGAAACATAGAAACATAGAAACATACTATTCCAGTTAAAAAAAAATTCTTCTAGCACTTTGTATTTTCCATTATGGCTTTGGGACTGAGCTTCCATCTATGAGGGGCTCCAGGATTGAAACTGAGTCAGAAACGTGAAGTACACTGAGCCTCCACCTTCACAGGACACAACTCCAAGGTGTAATAAAACATGTCGCCAGTGTAAATTAAGATCCAATCAACTACAACTGTAGATAGTGATTTTAGAATCATAGAATCATTAAGGTTGGGAAAGACCTCTACAATTGCTTAGCCCAACCATCAACTCATCTCAACCATGCCCACTAAACCATGTCCCTCAGTGCTGCATCTCCATGTGTCTTGAACACCTCCAGGGACGGTGACTTCACTGCTTTCCTGGGCACTCTGTTCCAAACTTTTTTTCACTATCATTTGATAAGTTTCAAAAGCAGTCATGTTTTGTGTTGTTTGGGTTGGTTTGTTTGGTTGGTTTGTTTGTTTGTTTTATAATTTTGTTTATTAAGGAGATTTTTTCTTCCAGTCAGCTAAAGGCTTTTACTTACCTCCACCTATTATTGTAGTGACAGATGGTACAGGCAGGTATGAGTTAAGGTGTATGTACAGATGGTTCACTCTGTCTTGCAGTGTCTCTGACAAGATAACAACATGAGGAACTGCAGGATGCTACAGATCACAAAGAGAAGTAATGTATATGCAGATAGCCCACGTTGACCTATGGTGTCACTAACAAGACAGCCAAATGAGAAATGGTAGAACACTACAGATAGCAAAAAGGGCTATCTGTTTGACAAAATTGCTGTCATAATTAGAAATAGCTAGGGAAATAATAGCATATATAACAAATAAGGGTATAAAATCAGCAAAAGTAGGGTTGATTAGGAAATGACAAAGATAAATGAATTGTTTATTTAATGGAGTGAATGACAGTTGGAGAGAGGATGACTTTCCAGGTGGAAGAGCAAATCTGAAGTGAGCCAAGCCACGTGTTCACAGCTCCCTGTTAAGAGGCTCTGAGCCCGAACAAAACAGCTTGGAGTAGTACTGTGCTTACATGCTTTCATCTGACTCCTGTGCACACAAGAGGGATTTGGATGCTTTTTCTGTTACTGGGAGGGAGCAGCTGGGGGAGGTGACTGGGCATCCTGACTTCCTGAAGGTGTGAAATCAGAGTGCTGGAAGTCTTGTTAAAAAAAAAACAAAAAAACAAAAAAAAAAAAACAAAAAAAAAAAACTCTTTTTGTATCTTTTGAGAAAGATTTAATGCAGTGTATGCTAAGTCCGTTTTGTAATCCATACACGAATTTTCCTTCATTCAAATAATCCGAAGCCCTATCCTATCTATATTCAGCTCCTTATGGTGTTTTTATTTATACACTGCAAGTGCTCAGAGGCAGTGAAACATTATAAAGAGGAAAAGATAAAGCCTTGGACAGAAAGTCCAGGAAGAGAAATATAAATTAACAGTGAGAATGCAATCAGAAGTATTGTCTCTATTTTGTATGGGAAAATCTGCAGATGATGCAATTGAGTTTGTCCTCAGAGGCCACCATGAGATTACTGTCAGACCTGTAGGCAAACATTGGACCTGCAAGAAAGGGTGCAAGGCCTTTTTCAGTGGTCTGGCTGAACTATATTTTACTACCACTACTATATTTTACTATCATGCTATACTTTACTATCATACTATATTTTACATCCAAAAGTTTGCTAGTAGTAATACAGATTTATCAAAGTTTATGATACTCTTCTGATAGCTCTGGACAAGTTTCAGGCTGTGAAGATGCCATGGGAAGCCAGCAGGAGTCACCAACATCCATCCCAGTTCCCTACCAAGAGGGGAAGCACTGGGAGGCTGTATCTCAATTGACTGTAAACCAGTAGATGATACCCAGGATGCATTTGAAGGGAGAATCACAGAAATGTTCTCATGAGTATTCCTGCTGTCCCGAGATTCTTCATATTCTTTCAGTAAGTGACAGGATAATATATGGATATGCTAGAGTATAAATGTAAATGCACATTTATTTCAACATTTGCCAGCTTTATTTGTTGGAGAGCTAGGTGCTCTAGAGGCAAATGATTCTGCATCTGGTAATTACTGAATCTGTATTTGCAAAAACGCAGTTTTAGTTCAACAAGCAAATTGAGACTGGCTTGTCTTGAGTATATTTCCCAATTCTGTCCCACTCCCTATTAACAATGTCAGTTTACCAGTTCCTATGACCGTGCTGCTCCCTTGATACAACAGGCTGATAAACCACTTTAGTGAGAATGGCTACGTACCTACATTATACTGAGCGATCTAAATAAGACAGATGTCTTTCTGTTCCCCCATGGCATACTAGGACCTTCTGGGCAATGATCCAATGCTTCTCAGAAGACAAGACTCTAAGAAAATTATTGAAATAATCAAAGAGTGCCTTTGGAGCAGATAGAACAATCCTGACTCAGGGAATTGATATAATTATTTGCACCAATTTCTGATCACTGGTTCATGTATTGAGGCAAAAAAAAAAAAAAAAAAAAAAAAAAAAAAATTATAAACAAAAAAAAAATTATAAACAAACAAAAAAAAAAAAGAGTAAAAAACCAAAATTTCCCCCAAAACACCATAAGCTAAAATCCTATTCTGCCCATTCTCAACTTCAACTTTCCTTATTTTCATCACAGGTTACACACAGCCCCTCACAATCCAGCTAGCGAAGCAAAGGGGCATGGGAACTTGGAGTCACATCTATAACAGAATCTGCTTCCCTGAGCATATCAGTTTCTGCATCTAATTGCACTCCAAACTGTAAGGGAAGTAAGTAAAAGAAGGAAAAAAAAAAAAAAAAGAATTTTAATAGTTTATAAATGAAATGTTTCAGCAGCCCCACCATCCAGAAAACATCTTCTGGTAATGCTTGGCTATTTTATCACTTGCCATCTTCTGGACTAGTGGTTTTCCCAATCACAAGCGGTTATTCCCAAGCACAGAATTGGTTTTAATTGTAGGGAAAGCAACACAGCCACTGATTCCAGCACTCTGTTTTTGGGTT
>JAOWBP010002052.1:76801260-76814486 GCA_028571105.1 Tragopan temminckii
AAAACTGAACACAGTACTCGAGGTGAGGCCTCACCAGTGCCGAGTACAGGGGCAGGATGACTTCCCTAGTCCTGCTCGCCACAGCATTCCTGATACAAGCCAGGATGCCATTGGCCTTCTTGTCCACCTGGGCACACTGCTGGCTCACATTCAACTGACAAACTTGTGAAGTTCTTAGGGAAAGTTTAGTACTTATCAGAGTGTGCAATGCATTTTCTAAAGTGTATTTTCTTTTAAAATGTTTTTGTTAAGAGGGATGCAAAAGTCATTGGAATATGTTGAAATACATGAAAAAATCAAGACATGGACTTGTGCTTCTGAGCTCAGGCTCAGGTAGTTTTAAGAGACTAAAAGTTTAGTTTCTTTTATAAGTGGTTGACTCATAACATGAGGATGCCTACTGATACTCATTGACTAGGAAGGTAATTTAGAGAACTAATTTTGGCCTGACATCTAATCTTAGTGATTGATGCTGCCTACCTGTAGAAAGCATTTAATCTGTGGCTTTAACAATGCATGAAAGTTTCACAACTCTCCCACCTACCAGCAAATACAGATTATCAAAGTATTAGAAAACATGTAGAATTGCTCGGTGGAGCAATTCCTTGGTGAATTTTTCCAGTTGGGAAATTTACAGTCTTCAGAGCAACCACAGGAATTCATATGCATTTTATGAAAGAAAAATCTATTTCAAAATGTTAGTAGAGTGGTGCATAGCTGGGCATATTTTTTTTAATTATTAATATATATATATATATTTTGCTTTGTTCTAGCGAATTATAGCTATGTTTCTTTCAGCAAGATACTTTGCAATAAAAAGAAGTGTTGTTTTTCAGTTAGAACTCTATGCAAAAAGGGTAAAATGTTTATTGATTGAGAAAATACATCTTCAGTACTCTGGGTGTGAAAGAACTGTACACATTTTTTTTCAGTGATATTGTGAAGTAGACTACCTTAATCCCCTTGAACACTTTATTTCTTTCAAATAAACTGTAAATTTGAATACTAAGACTTTTTATGCTTCAAAATCTTAACTGGTTAGGTGACCTCTTCTCAAGCCAGTTCACAATTTATCTCTGGGTTGAGTTTAATAGGATAAGCAAAATTCTTCCCTCCCTCCAGCATCTTGGACTGCAATAAACTTGCAATACTATTTAAACAAGAATGACCATAAAGTTGCAGATGTCTTTAATAAAAGTCAGTAGTAATAATTAGAGGGCATATGTTGCACCACTGGAACATGTGAGAACAGGGTAGTGGTTAGCTAACATCACACCAAGACAAATAGAAATCTTTCCTCCTTTTATGAATATTTTCCTCTAATCATTAATTTAACAATCTAATATCAATGCATTGTGATACTCACCAGCTCAAACCTGATTGCCCTTCGATGCTCTATTTCATCACCACTGCATCCATTGCTGTATCATTTATGGGTTTTCAGGCTGGAAAATCAATACATACATTATATGTATATACATGTACATATAAATCATATATACTGATAGGTAGAGATAGAAAAATGTATGTATATGTAAAAATATGCACTATCTATCAAAGTTTTAATTTCCAAAATCATAAATTTTAAGAAAACCTGTCTTTTAAAAATGTCTAAATAAATAATCTTATCTCTGAACAGCAATATCACTTTTTAATAGTTCTCAGCTAATGTTAAATATAGCTCAAGGCATATGACCAAACAAATACTTAACATCTGTTGCTGCAGCAGCTTTTGGGTATCATTAATTTCCCACTTACAGATTACAAAATACTGCATTACCTTCCGTGCCTCGTCAAAATTATGAGCAATTGTTGTAAGTGTATATGTGCTCCCGAGAGTCAAAGCACATCACAGCTTTCATAGTCATCAGGGTGACAAAACAGAACAAAAGTTTTGAAGGAGAATGAGGCTGATCTCCAAATATCTGAAAAGCTCTTTATATGTAGGAAAGAAAGGCAACAGGAAAAGATGTTTTAAGTTTTTCTCCTTTGACCAACTTGTTTATTTCATTACCTTCTTAGGCTCTGATGTAACTTAGCTGTATTTAATACAGACAAAATATCATTCATTAATGTGATTTTTCCAAGTTCAGCTTAGTCCCTTGTTGTTAATGGTATGTAGGAAATATTCCTATGGAATTTGCACAATGCCTCCCAAAGTGAATTCCACCATACACATGCATAACGGAATCAGTCTGGTGAATCTAAGGGCCCAGTACATAAATTTTAAAAAACCTCAGTGCATGAGAAACCTTGAACAAAACATCCCATTATCTCCTGACAAAAATAATTTACAACGATGACCATGATTGGCCCTGCTCTTAGCTTCGTGGTGAGCTATTTCACATTGACAATTGCCACATGTATTTGCCAACTTAGACATATGTTGCCAGAATCTAAGCCTGCTACCAGCAAACTTTTTGCAAGCTTGGCTCCAACATATGGCCTCCGTGCTGGACTGTGAAATTGATTAAAGCATAAATTCAGATTTTTTAGCTAATTTCAAAGCAGAAAAAAAGCACAACATGTGACAACTATGCCTTAAGACCAGTGTGATCACACAGGGGCTAACAGAAGTTTACAGCTGAGATTTGTGTGGTATGGACATGAGCTAATCCACACCATTTTCTTTCAGTAGGCGTTACGTACTAAACCAGAATAGACATAGCCTCTAGAAATAGACAACTTCCTTCTCTACACTCGAATCATTTCTAGGGCTTTTCCTTACATCCTCCATACTTTTGCCAGTTTTCTCTCCTCTAATCCCCAGTGCAGTGAGAATGACAGCATTTCTCCAGATCTCCCCATGATCCTGTATAGGCACATCTAGCTTCCTACTCTGTGTATCCACAGCACTTCTGAGTATTGTATACAGTCTGCTTCTATTGTGTTCAGAGGGGCACGCCTTTCAGAATGCTTTTATAAACAATCACAGTGCACTGATAAAAAGATGGGATTGCTTAGTATAGTGTCTTATCAAAAGTAAAACCACCACCACTAACAAAAAACACAATAACATCAAAAAACACAAAAAATTCCTTAACCCAAATAAGTTCCAAAAATGGCAAGAAGGTCAGCTGAAACTGGGAGACCTAAGGCCAGCTTTACAACTGTCTCTAGGAAACTCTTAGAGAACTCTGCTTGGGGAAATCTGTGGCAGTAAGCCCACCTGACTACTAAGTACATCCAAAAAAAAAAAAAAAAGGTTTTATTTCTTGATTTTTGGGGGGGATTTTTTTTTTACATTTTTTGACTTCTTCATGAAGTCTGAAAGAGAGTCACTTTAATCATGGCTTTTCTGGACCTACAAACTACCAGGGGAGAGAGCTCTGTGAATAAATCCTTCCTCGTGTCTACCAAATGCTCTGGTGCCTGTTAGAAGATTAGCACGTGTTGAAGTAGGCTGAGGGTCACTGCTGCTAAGCCTCAATACTTCAAAGAAGACCTTAGTACTTCTCACAACAGGAGCTAGATTAAATGAGTATGCTCCTCTGATTTGATGGCAGTTGACTTTCTAGCAATGCAAGAATTTCAAGAATACATTATTTCATGGAAGCATGGCAAAGTTTGGTAGGTGCTGGGTTTTATAAGCTGTTAGGGCTCAGTGGAAAAAGTTAATGAAATCTGGGTGCTACATTAGAAATTCTTGGAAGAAGTTCTTACCACTTACTTGTATTCCAGCCAGACAGCATGGAAGTTTACATCAGTTTAATCCTCCTTATTCCCCTTATCCCTTTTTCTCCAACAATTGTTTGCCTGCTTCCCAGAAGTGCAGTTAACAGTAAAGAATGGTAAACAGTAGCAGGTTATTTCCAATGCATGCCTGAAAGGAACATCAAAGTTATATATTTCTGTGGGTTATTTTTTTTCCTTTTTTTTTTTTTGTTCCACTCTTCTGTGTGTATGGAGGGGAAGGGAGGTTGTTTTTAATTCATTGGACTGTGTCGCCTTTCCGTTTATCTTGTATTTTGTTGCCTTTTTATTTTTACTTTATTTGGCTGCCTGTAGAGTAGGGCTGAATGGGTTTGCCAGGAGGAAGAAAAAACTTCAAAAGCGAATTTTGACAAAATTTATCTTTAAAGATAAGTTACCATTGTGTGTTTGGGTATTTTGTTTACTGAGCTAGACATAAAACTCTATGAGAAACGATTCCCTTTTTCCAGTGTATGCACTGCAGCCACCAACATGTACCTACACTGTTTTCCTCAGCACTATTTTATCCGTCTGTCATCACTTCCTCCTGTTTGTTAATGCAGCAAACAGAGTAAATGTTCACCTAAGTACTTAGGCAGATTCTGAGTATCTTGCAACTCAGGCTGGATTTACCTGCATGCTCCCCTGTGAAATGATGGAATGCTATTATCTCTCCTCTTTTCTCTGTAAAGGGGAAAAGAAAGTCCATCCCACCAGAACATACTGCAGCACCTGGTTTCTTTCTCGACCCATGAGGGAATCTAATGAGCTAGATTAAATTAGCTAACTAACTTCTGGAAGGCTAAAATTACGTGAGATGAATCCTGTCCACTGTCACTGACATAAGCTTATACAGGAAGTCTCTAATAAACTCTGATTTCCTGTGTTGTAGGTTAATGAGTTAGTCACTAAATTACCTTCATTCTTTGCTTAGCCTTGACCTTAGCTAACTTCTCTGGCGATTAGCACATTGTAAATATTAAGCACTAGCAGTACCTTTTACCTTCTTTTGTATTGAAAAATCCTGAAGGACTTTTAAAAAACAGCTGACAGATATTAAAAACTGCGATAGCCAAACCTATCCATACTCAGAGCCCTACTCTGTTTTCGGCAACATGGCAAGGCACATTTCTGCTTTCATAGGGTCACATGGACCTCAGGATGTCTCTAGTCCCAACTAATGCTCGAACCACGGTCAGCTATGGGATTAGGCAGGTTTGCTCAGAGATTTATACAGCTTATCCTTGAAAACCTTCAAGGCTGGAAAATTCATTATTTATTTTAGAATCATAGAACTCTTAGAGTTGGAAGGCCATCCAGTCCAACTTCCCTGAAATGAACAGGGACATGCACAGCTAGAACAGGTTACTCAGGGCCTGATCCAGCCTCACCTTGAAAGTCTCCAGGGATGGGGCATCCACCACATCTCTGGGAAGGCTGTTCCAGTGCCTCACTACCCTCACTGTAAAAGACTTTTTCCTTATATCCAACCTAAATTTACCCTCTTTAAGCCTGACATCATTTGCCCTTGTTCTATCACCACAGACCCAGCTAAAGAATCTGCCTTTTGTATATTTCAACCAATAAAATACACTGTTTAGAGACAAAATAGACACCTGAAAAATAACAAAGAAAAAGCTGGTTCAGAAACAACAAAATAAACAAACACCACTTTCATAAAGACCTGTGTTCTCTGTTCCCTAAATTCACCTTAGTCCAGTGGTCTCATCTCCAGTCTCATTTCCACGGCTGACTAGAGGTGGTCTGGTCCGTTTGCCCTAAGGCAGATAGAGCCTTAGGGGTGTGTGTTGACTCTGCTTGCTCTTAGCTCAGCGAACTACTTCCAGCCACTACAGGTAATACCTGAGTCATTTGCCTCTGTCTTTGTGAGCACTAATTCAAATCTTTCTATTCTACTCAGCTTCCAATTTCTGCACAACTTTAGGAACATAATATCTTTCTGAACTTTAGCTTTATTGAAAATTTGGTTGAAATTGGCTAGTAGATTCAAGAATCAGAAAGAAAGTGAAAGACCGATAGAGCCTACAGAAATACATTAAGTTCCATTTCTTTAGGAAACAAGTCTGAAAAGCCAATTATTGTGTGATTTCTGTACAAGACTCCAGAACCTTGAAGCTGAGATAATGTAGAAAGCAGAATATTTCCTCCAACCAAACAGACATTCAAATTTTTGCCATTAAATTGGCATTATTTCCATTGCAAATTCACTTCTCAGTGGCGTAGAAGTGACATCAGTTTCCACTGTTATGTGAAGACATTAATCCTGCTTTAAATGCATGTAGACTTCTTAATCCTGCATCCCCAGAGTGCTTATAATAATTAAGTATGCTACATAGTGCTCCAATGAGCAAAGTATGATTTGTGGTGAGAGGTAATATCTTTTGTGAGACTGATAGATTTAGGGGATATATCAAATAAGCTTTCAGGCACATAAGCCTTTTTCTCAGATTATTCACATAGTTTGACAATGGCTGCATGTCACATCTTTTCAAAATACCTGCCATGTACTGAGCAATGTGCTAGTGCTGTAATGAAACTGGGAGTCATGCATATAGAATGAGAACCAGTCATCAGGGCAGTTTCCATCAAATAACACATAGAATGCAGAATATGTGTTGTTTTTTTTCCCCAACACACTAACACAAAATTAAGGACCCTGATTAATACCCATATCCTTTCTCATTGTTCAAGACTGTTATATGTAAAAGTAGGAAGGGCAGACTGAAAACAACACAGCATTAAATGACAGAAACTCTGATAAGGATAGCTATGGTTTTCTCCGGGTGTCCCATTGCTCTGATGATTTAAAGGTAACTATTGTGGACAGTATAAAATTGTAGACAACGTGTGAAGCTTGAGTTGAAAATTATAGGCCCATTGAAGGTAGTCAATCTGTTTAAAAATAAGCCAAAGGCATTCCAGCTGCACTGGTCAGAAGAACTGTACTGCAAAGAAAAAAGGAGGAGAAGTATAATGCAAACATTCATCTATTGCAATTTAAAGATAAAACAAAAAAGTTTGAAAATTAAGATGATTAAAAGTAACTAAACATTTTTAAATGTTCTAACTGCTTTTCAAATATATTGTCTTAATTTTGTTTGCTGTCTTTTTATCTATAGGAAACAAAAAATACCTTAGTGGCCTAAATTTCAAATACCAGTATTGAACACGTAAGTAAGATTACAAAAGAAAGTCAATTGAAAACATGTCAATATCTTTGTAATTAAAATTCAGGGGTAGGAAATTGCACAGTAACAAGTTGTTTTTCACTTTTCTAAGTAAAATATTTTGTGAAAATTATTCAGTCAGCCCTAGGGATTCGTTAGTTAGACATCACTTCTTTCTGGGTGATGTGATGACTGAAGGCCACCAGTTCCAATGTCAGAGGCTCTGTTTTAGGCATTTGAATCAAGCTGCTTCCTAGAGAGAAAAAACTGCACTTTTGTAAGTGTAAGATGTCATCTGGGCTCTGTTCCTCATGACTTATGGGGATGAACAAAACAAGTAGAAAATGGTAACTTGCAGAAAATATGTTGTTTCCCCCTGAAATTATTGGATGTATCTTGGCAGATATTTAGGCTATGGGTGACAAACTATGTACTCATGTTGTGACCCTGTGTTTTAGCCTGAGTTATTTTATGGCACATAACAAATGGTCCAAAATACCTACATTCCCAACAACAGGAGAAAGTCACTGCTCTGCTAATTAAAGGGTTCTGTCTCTCACCTATGCTAACGAAAGTGCCTTGTCTCTCCCTTGTGCCTGTACACACAGTCCTGTCCTCATATTTCCTTTTTATCCCCTGATCTGATCTCCAACTCACGTCACCGCACTTAGAGACTCGTGACCCTTAATGAGCATCTAGGGTGGTATGCAGGAAGAAGAGCAATGAGAAGAACAGAGAAAGTAAGTCAGTGGGAGGGAAGGACAAATGGGATCTCCACCTTTGTAGATGCCCTATCCCTGGAAGTGTTCAATGACAGGTTGGATAAGACCCTGAGGTGCCTGATCACAGTAGGGGGTTGGGGCTGGATGACCTTTAAGGTCCCTTCCAGTGCAAAACACTCTATGATCCTGTGATCCCCTCTTTTTTTTGTGGCCATGCCAGCTGAAGAAGGTCATGGAAATACGGTGCCATTTCTAAGCGAGTGCTGTGACTCTGAATTCACAAAGCCAATTCCCAAACTACTTGGTGTTCATGTTAAAGTTAGTAAGCATAAACCAGCATCCAGCTTCCTGGTGCTCAGCACACTCCTGGCTCCCCCACTGCACAGCTGCCTACGGTTCCTGAAAGAGGCTGTTTCCCCTCCTGCTGATGAGCAAGGGCTTGTAGGTCCAAGTCCTGCCTTTATGCAGTGAATGCCATGTAGAGGACAGTGCATACATAACAATGCTTACGCTCAAATAAAACACTGTGCTGATAAAAGCCAACCCATGACCTGGACTCCACTCTGCATGGACTGATACCTGGTAGCAGTTAGTTTCTGTGTTAGGACTGGCTGTTTGAGTCTTTTCTCTCTTTTCTCATAGGTCAGTTTCTTCTGCTTTCCCGAGCTGTGCTATTTTGCTCTCCAAGCAATAAGCACAAATTATAGAGATCCAAACTCAACCTTAAAGCTCTGGTGCACTGCCGTATGCCATAGCCAGCAAATCCAAAATATCTCCAAATTCAAAAGTGCCAGATCTGTGCCAACATCTAGTTCTGTCTTTACTAATGAACATCTGAGAAGATCCTAAATGCAATATCTAAATGCAACTTAGATGACGCAATTTGTCTTGTTATAGCAACTAACTCGTAGCCTCTATCAGGATTTTGAACTTGGCAAAAGCACCTAAATCACTTTCTCACTTATGAAATATTTATCTTGCTAAATGAGAACGATCTCTTCTGGCCTTGCTTTCTGAAAGATGTTATTAAGAAGTGCCAGCTCCAGGAAGAGAGTAAGCAGGGTGTTAGCAGTTGGCAGGAGAGGTGCCTGCCTGTCTCATTTGTTATGAACAGTTTGTGACATGGCGTTGTATGAATAGTCTCATTTTACAGTATGTCACAGAATGGTTTGGATTTTACCGTGAGAAAGAAGTTCTTCTATGTCCCTTGGGAATAGACTGGTCGGGTTTCTTGTTACAAAAATAAGAGTTCTCTACTGACAAAATTCCTCATCTAGATGGCTATACAGTTTACAGCTGAATGAATGGAAAGAAAGAGCTGTGCATACTACAGTGATACAGAAACTTAATAGGTGGGTGGAGAACAAAATACTAGTAGTAAAGAGGATAAACTTCTCAGCAATTCTTTACCACGTGGAGTGATTTTCTGTGTTATTCAAATATGCACGAGGTGTGCATACATATTCTTCTTTACACTGACAGCTTCAGAGAAATATAACCTTCCTTTATAAGCTTACATACCCTGTCACAGCAATTTGAAATTTTAATAGAAAAAAATTCCACAGTTACAATGGAAGATTGTTTCCTGTTGCAGTGAACTCCAGGCCATAAAGTTCCTATATGTTCCAAGTTTCACAGCATAGCCTTTCAGATCTCTTTTTTCGCTTGGGCTTTTTTTTATTGTTTAGTTACTGAGCAGCCACATTTTTCAGATATCATTGTAGTCTGAAAGGACGTACTGTAAAATGACATAAGTAATTCCATGTGACTGAGTAATGGTAAATTGAGTTCACTACTTTTAAAAATGAAATGGGAGATTTTATACATTAAAAGTTGAAAACTCAGAGTGGTATTTGAAACTACACTTTTTCCTCTTCAAACAAAGAGGATTGGAGCAACCTTCTCCCCATGTTTGTGGTTCCTACTTCTGGAAGTAATAGAGACTATGGCGAGTCTCTGGGAAATGCTTTCAAAGAAGAGGACTTCAGTACTCCCACAAACTGATTTAAGAGAGAGTCTCCATCACTGTAAGGTTTTATGAATGGAGCAGTCAATTTTTTCTTGTAGGGCATCCCATCTGGCAGCTTTTTCTGAGATGTGGTAATTAACAATAGAAACCCTCCAGCCATAATAAAGATTGTTCCGTAACAAAATCCCATACAAATCCAAAACCACACCCAAGGTTACAGCTGTGTCTTCAGACTTTATCATCAGTTTCAGTTTTCTCTTTGTTTGCCTAACTGCCAAGTAGTCACTTCTTGTCTTGAATCAGCAATGTGTTTTTTGGTATCTCTCCATCTTGTTCTACACTATTTTCCTCATAAAAAAAAATGTTATTGCCCAACTGTGCTTTGATTTCTGTTATACACTTGAAGAAAAAGCAGCCTCTATTTTGTACTTCACCACTGTTATCAACTGAATTGCTTACACTAAGAACAAACCTTTCCAGTAGAGTAATGTTGTACATAAAATAATATAAGTGAAATAACAGTTTTATAAGAACTTGCTTAGTAAAATAACATCTGTACAGGAGTACACACCAAATCTCTTGAGTAAAACACCCACAGAATTTCATGCTAGGTGATTGGCAGATAACTTGTAGGGCATAGGAGTGATGCTGAGGAGGGCACAGATGTCATCTTCGATCACTGACCACCAGAATGCTGTGAAATAGAAGACACTGCCTTACAACTGCATCTTTGCATTATACTCACCTCAAGAGTCTACTCGTTCCTACTTGGACAATATTGGATGAAAATTCTGGCCTGAAGCCCCTGCTCTGGTTCCCACAGTCCTTAACTTTTGCATTTTCTCCCTTCCATAATTTTGTCCCACAGAGCGAAGTATTTCTCATATGGTTTTCAATTTCATATGCCTTAGTCATCGTGAAAACAAAACAAAGGAGAAATTCAGGGTCGCCTCAAAGGGTTTGTTAGCCAGCTCCCATGGGAAGTCATTAGAAATAGTAATGTTACTCTACTTTGTTACTATACTTTTGACATAAGAGACATTTTCTGCCTTTCCTGGGCCCTCATTTTGCCACCCACTGAAGTCAGGGGGAAATTTTTTGTAATTATCAGTGATCAATCAACAGTGGTGCACCCAGACAGGAGTAGTAGAAAGTAATATATATAAAGATTTTGTGCACACAGAAAATTGCTCACATTTTTATGGCCTGTGCAGAAATTTAGCCAATATTCCCAACTAAAGTGCAATGAGTCACTATTTTCCAATGCATTGGCCTAAAATTTCCTAATAGAGGGAAAATAATTAAACTCTTAAAGTGTTTATTGCTCCTGTATTGAAATATTACTCTAATCTTAAAAATGGTCCTGGCTATAAGCAAGCGTTATTTTCTTACTTAAAAAAAGAAAAGAGAAAACTGAAGTTAATATGATATTATTATACCATCACGTCAGCCTGAGAACTTTCTGTGGCATCTATAAAGTTGTATAGATGGTTTCAGTGGTTCAGCCATCACCTTTCTATTGCAAGGGATGGACATGCTCAGACAATTCCTTGGCACCTAATGTGCAAAATATTTGACCAGTAAAGATTAATCCAGTGCAAGAAATGATGTCAAGAAATAAGTAATGTCTAATCATAAGGAAGGCATTTTCGAGCAGTTTTTTTATAACCTCACTGCCAGGAATGGGCACTTTTGGTTCCTCCCCTCTGCCCTCCATCTAAGGATTTATATTATTTATTTTCTTAAACTAAAAGTTCAAGACCATTAAGGCACCACAGTTCATCTTTAAGATGAATTGCAAACCAGCTGTGCAGTATTTCACATTAATGATGCAGTGCATACTGAACAGCATGCGCAGAAGAAGGATGCCATTTCTCTCTTTGCTAAACACAGCAAAATAGTGCAATCTAGAATGCAATTAACATTGATAGGAAAGTACAATGATTACAGATGTCTTAACTATTAGTTACAAATAACTTTAATCAAGAAATGTAAACACTTTCAGGTTGCAAATGAGTTCTATACAAATCACAGCTTGAAGGAAATTCAACTCTTCGACATGAAACATAAGAAGAAAACAAGAGTTGCTGGAGCTGATCTAGAGAAGTACCACAAAGAAGATCAGAGGGATGGAGCAACTCTCTTGTGAGGACAAACCGAGAGTTGGGGTTGTTCAGCTTGGAGAAGAGAATTCTCCAGAGAGACCTTACAATGGCCTTCCAGAACCTAAAGGGGCTTACTACATAGCTTGGGAGGAACTCTTTATCAAGGAGTGTGGTAACAGGGCACAAGAGGTAACAGCTTTGAACTAAAATATGGTAGATCTGGAATATACATTAAGAACAAAATCTTTGTTCAAATGGCAGTGAGGCACATGCACAAGCTGCCTAGAGAAGCTGTGGTTGGATGGGGCCCTGAGCAGCCTTATCTGATGGGTGGCAACCTTCCCCATGGCAGGGGGTTGGTACTGGATGGGCTTTTATGGGCCCTTCCAACCCAATCTATCCTATGATTCTATGACATCATTTTTTGCTCATCAATCATATTTCTATGCTAAAAGCCATCTGTATACACTTATCCACTGAATATTTAAAACTCACATTATTTGAATTTTACAGCAGACTAGATATATCACCAGGTAGTTTCCTTTTCCTGGAAAAGATAATTGTTATGTTAGGAATTAATTTCAGCCCTTAATTAGTTTTCTATTTGGGATAATAATGTTCATCCAGTGTGAGTTATTACATCATGCGTAATAATTGAAATCTGGCTTTCAAATGATCAGCATTTAATAGCTTTTAGGCTAATTAATGAGAGCTTGTTAAAGAACTGTTTCTCACCCTGTATCTAGCAGGAAGTGGAACAAAACAGGCTGCAGAGCATATCTTCACATCAGGGACAGATGGCTGCTGAGTAAAATGATACTGGCCAGAGATTCAAGAAATGCTTTTACAATGTAATCATACTGATGTCAATATAAGACTTTTGTTTATTCTGTCTTCCAATAAAAAGAAGCCAACAATCAAACAAGACACTAAAATAAAATTAGGAAAAAAAAATGCACTGTTCTTTTCTATTTTTCTTTCTGAATTGAACTATTACTTCAATCAGAAAATACATCTGCAGAGCCTTGAGCCCTTCTTCATTATGCGCCCATGGATGGAAAGTCATATAATAATACTGCGTCTGTAGATTCTTCTAAAGAATATGAGAAAGTAAGTTCTATGGATTTATCAGCCCACAGGTCAACAGAAAGATGAGGAAGTAAATTTCCTGTTAGGTGTCCCATGTGCATGGGTTTATGCTTTTTGAAGTTCAGTGAGAGCTGAGATGTAATGGCCTGCCAAGAACAGCAGTATGATTCCCAAATAATTATTTCTTTTAAGGGTGGTGAAAGACAAAGGAGTTATTTCTGGCTTTGCAATAAAATTGCTTGTTAGTGTTTTTGATGTATAGCAGGGCAGGCAGAAAACCAGGCAGTTAAGAATTCTTCCCTATTATTAACATCAACTTCTTCCTGTTTTGGCCCTCCAGTGGCAATATTCTTCCAGAATACAGTGAGAAAATCCCTGTCCATTTCACAGAATCACAGAATCACAGAATGGCCAGGGTTGGAAGGGACTACAAGGATCATAAATCTCCAACCCCCCTGCC
>JAOWBP010002052.1:76814586-76839612 GCA_028571105.1 Tragopan temminckii
GGTTGGGCCTTATGTGAAATTCAATTGCCTAATGAGCTCTCAGGAAGGGTTATGAGCTGTGCAGGCAGGATACAGAGACAGGCTCTCGTAGATCTCAGATTAATACAATGAACAAAACCTTTGCAGGCTTGAATAGCCACAGAGTTCAAACAAGGACAAATTTCACCATCAAAAGTATGAGAACCACGTGGTCTTACAGGACCTCTACTTTCAATTTGGGCCCAAATTTCTGAGGAAAACAAATCTCATAGTTCACATCTTACAGATCTTGAGACAAGGGAGGATCAAATACTGAGTGTCCTGTCTATCTGCTTGTAACATCTGCGCTGTGAGACCTGGAGCAGTCTTGAGACCTGCATATATCCCTGTATTCAGGTGTCAAGTAACTTTAGAGGAGCATCTACCTGAAAGTATGACTGTGGGGTAAACAAATGAGTGGATCTATTTCATCTATGACTCTGTAAGTGCCTTTAAGCCTACACAGCTATGACTTAGTGAATGCCTATAAGCATGCATACGCTCTAATGCATGAACGATGATCACCTGCAAAGATATGGCTGGGTAGCCAAAAAGCAAGAGATACTCATTAAGGAGTAGTTTTTGGTGTTTTTCCTTCTCCCCACCTTGACATCATTTGTCCTCATACCTACGGTTTGTGACCAAGATGAAAACTGCTCCCAAGTCCTTCTGCTGCTCTGTGCCCCTATGGTGACAGATGATGTATTTTCCTTTCTGAGTGTTTACAGGTGAGGTTAAATATCTTGTAGATGGAACAAGAGGTAAGTTGCAGCAGGGGACGTTCAGGTTAGATATTAGGAAAAGTTTGTTCTCAGAAAGAGTGGTGAGGCAGTGGAACAGGCTGCCCAGGAAGGTGGTGGAGTCACTGTCTCTGGAGGTGTTCAAGGAGTGGGTAGATGTGGCACTGAGTTACATGGTTCAGACTGGTCATAGGCATGGTGGGATGGCTGGACTAGCTTATTGGTTTTTCCAATAGTTCTTTCCATAGTTTTTCTATGATTCTGTGATTCTATGATCCAGATAATGTAAAACAGAGAGAGTGTGCTTACTACAAGAACATGTCTCAATGCATGCACCATAATCACTAATAATGGAAAAAAACTTCTCTGTTTTACCCTTATTCTTCATCCCTTATCCATTGTCTTCCTGCAGCAGAGGTGAGGCAGCCCCATGTCTTCGTAGCCCAGGCAGCACGGCCCCAGCACACTCCAGATGCATTCCATCAAGTTCCTTATCCAAATGAAAAGCTGAAGTGGCTTTTCTGTGTACAAAGGATTGAAACCAGATCCTGTTATTAAATTTACTAAATGGGGACATAATGATTTATGAAGGAGATAGCAAAGCCTGAGAAAGAATTTGGTAATAATGACACTAGTTGAAAAGCAGCATGGTGCAGGCTTCAGAATTAAATGATCTGTTAAAAACAAAACACAACAAAATAAAAACAGCTAAACAAAACTGCTAAATATGAATCAGATGAAAAGTTTAACTTTTTTTCTAATGAGTTCAGCAGCAAAGAAAGGGCTGAAATAGGATTCATCTGATACAGTCAATAATAAGAAGAGACAATATCATTCCAAAATTGTGCTTGAGCAGTTCAAAGCCGTGCAGCGTATTTAAGCACGCACCACTACTGCTGGCAGATGTGTAACTAAATCCTGGGCATTGTTTTGGAAAGCAAAAGAAAAAAAATAATTCATCTCCACAGCTGCTCATTTTTTGGGAATATTTATGACAAAATTCAAAGGATACTGAAAATAGGTGGTTGTATTGAGCACTGGATGGCCTTAGCACTGTTAGAAAGGTTGGCATTTTGATTCAAGTTGTAGACAGTTTGTCTGGTAAGAAAAAGGCTTTCAAGAAAGGTGTAGATGTGGCACTGAGGGACATGGTTTAGTGTCATGGTGGTGGTGATGGGTTGATGGCTTACTAGATGATCTTGTGGTCTTTCCAACCTTAATGATTCCATGATTCCAAGCTTTCTAATTTCAGGATAAGAGAGGGAAGAATTGTTACTCTCCACAGTACTCTGCAGTGAATTGATGCCACAGTGAGGTTGCAACAGTGAATGCTACAAACCAAATCAGGGCTGAATGAATAAAAATGAAGACCCAGAGCTCCACACGAGCTGACTGTACGAACTCTCTCAAACCTCCCTCTGATCCCTTGGGACAACAGACAGCTCACAGAGCCATTATGCACAGGAAAAGAAACCCAGACCCTGATAAGAGGGGGACTCAGAGGAAGCTGTAGCTCTGAGACAGTAACCATGTATTGCTCTCAGCTATAATAATGCCCAGCAACACACATAGAGATGTAGCTCTGGTCTCCCTCTGACTCAGGCAGAATGGCTGTGATTAATCAGACTTGCTCCTGAAAAACAGTGGTGGCCCACCACAAGTCAACGGATACATTTCTATGGGTTTTTATTGTTTTTCTGAGGTTGGCAGGATCTCCCCCGCTGCATTCCTTTGCCTCTGTGTCTTTTCCATCCCTAGGCTATCAGTATTGAGGCATCATTTTTTTTCCTCTACTTTTTTCTTATTCCTCTTGATTTATTTTTATTTCTCCAGCCACTCTGCACTGTATAATAATGTGTGTAAAAGACAATATTTACTTTTGCAGTGCTACCTGCCCCAAGAGCAGCAAGGCATCCTGTGTGGCAGCTGTGGGCACTAATTCACCGCAACTGCAGTCTGCTTTCGCAGCATCAGCTACATTTCTTTTCCATATGCTAACTCCCTTTTAGCTTAATTTTCCCATTACCCAGCAGTAACACTGAGCAACTGTGTTGGGCTGTATTCAAATGCAAATTAATAACCCCTTCTGTCCATTAGCTCCGCTGTTTCTTGTCTAGCCAAAGCAACTGGAAACCGTGAGGAGTGCAGTTCAGCGGTCGGACAGAGGGGCCCTGTCTGGGCTGGGGCTGCTGTTCATCCCAAGAGCAGACACAAAGCAGCAGGCTGTCACGAGGAGAGGTCCTTCACCAAGACGTTTCCTGTCAAATAACCCCAAGACCCCACGCTGTCGGCAGATGCTGCAGCTCTCTGAACGCCCGTGTTTGACATATGCAATTCATACAATGCCTGTGCTGTGCTCTAGATTGGAAACATCCACGGGACTGGCACAGAGAATTCCTGAAGCAGGAAAGAGGAAGAGAGGTATCACTGTGAAGCTATTTGAGTCCAGTCTTAGGCATCATTAACGAGCCAGACTGGTAAGATAGAGAAACCTATAAGCAAAGAAGCCTGGCACAGAGCAAGATACCCAAAACAAGGGATACAGGCATGAATGCTGGCAGTTTAAGGGAAGGGGAAAGGAGAGATGGGGAGAGGACAAAAATAAATAGAGGAAAAACATATGGTTTCTCTCTCTGA
Source organism: Tragopan temminckii (assembly GCA_028571105.1). Classification (NCBI taxonomy): domain Eukaryota; kingdom Metazoa; phylum Chordata; class Aves; order Galliformes; family Phasianidae; genus Tragopan; species Tragopan temminckii. The sequence goes on from JAOWBP010002052.1 coordinate 76,817,982, forward strand.
TCTCTCTCTTGCAAGACCACTTGGGACTCGAAATGCCAGCCACACACTGGGAGGAAAAAGTGCTGTAATTCCTCTGCAGTGTTACCCAGAAAATGAAGCTCCACCCATGTGAGTCACCAAACCCAAAAGGGCTGATGCATTTCTTCATGCCTATGTAACTCTGAGCTCCATTTGAATTTGTTTCCACTTTGATGCTTAATTTTCAGTCACCTACTGGTCTCACCTTTCCCTTTCAGCACGGTGTGTGTGTGAATAGCATTACCCCATGCTACACAGATCTCTTGTTTTACAAACAATATTATGGACTTCATAGTTGTCTGTGTTTTGTTTGTTTCACCTGTTATTTGCAAAATCTTTTCGTTTAAGCTGATAGTTTCTCTCTGAAAACCTCAAGAAATAAAGTGATACACGAACAGGAAGGGCATTCTTCACTTACAGGGCTTCAAAAGATAAGAAGGAACAAAGCTGGAAGGCAAACTTATAATGCTTGAACCCATGCTGGGATGAGTTAAAGTTCAGTTGCTGGAGAAGGCGTGCCTGTGTGAACAGAGTGCTTTGGTTAGAGACAGTTAAGTATCACTTCTCCCATTCCAAAGCTTCAGCTGGCCGGGTTAGGTAAACAGCCATTCAATCAAGAGGCATCAAAGCATCAAAGAGAGCATCCCCCTCTCAAAGCAATCTCTGCAACAATGATCAGAAATCTCAGATTTCTGTACACACCGTGGAAAGTTATGTGCAGAATGACTTGTACACCAAATACGAATGGGTAAAGGTATGTAACTCATGTTTGGATAATGAATGAACAAAAGATACTTGTAATTATTTCACAAATAGAAAGGGAAGAAAATACTTGCCATGAAAAATTCATTGCTGGTGGAAATCCTAAACCTTAGACTTCATGACAGACAAAAAGATAGTAGTTGAAGCTTTCCACTTCTGAGTTGCTCAGAATATTGCTTACGTTTGCACATAAGATCATTTCACATTCTGTTCTTCCAGTGCAGAATAATAAATGGGTCAGCCCAGGTATCTGTTGAAACTCAGCTATCTGCAAGATGCTGCCATGGAAAGAGTCTGTTGCACATGAGTTTTTAACTATGGAGATTGTTCTGGAAATTATACTTTTTATACAGAACTTTGCTTTTTTGATCCCTTTGGAGGGAGTGAATTCCGTGGCAGATCAGTGCATTGCTTAACCTTAGACACACAAAAAGCAAAGGTGATGCTCCTTCAGCATGGACATGTGACACCAGGCAAGGAGAGGCTTTGTTACAAGTGATGAAAATACATTTTCTGGACAAAGATGTGAGCAACGAATCCAACGGTGACTGAAAGAACTCTGACAAATGTTACACGAAGCAGATCAACTTTCAACTCTGACCTACCACAAAGGACAGTTACAAACTAAAGGCAGGCAAAAAACCCTTGTCCAGTTAGCCTTTCTTATCTGTTAAGAGATTCAGCAACTGAGCTACAGCTTTGAAGTCAATCAAATGATGAGCCTGCTAAAACTGATTAGAGCAGGCTTGTATCTATGAAAACAGAGCTGGCAATGCAGTGCTCTGAAGTGGAAATGGCTGGAAAACTGGGGCTGTGGAATCACAGAGAAGCATGTGGATCCTCTCGGTGAGCTGCAGCAGTGAGGGCAAGTGAAGTGCAGGAGTATTTGCATCAGCTGAGTGTGCATGCAGTGTTGCTCTTGCCATTTGCATTTGCAGTGTTTTCCATTCTGCAACTCAAAGCTTTCTGTGCATCCTGAACTCCCGAGGTGCCTAGGGCTCTGAGCCTCCTCTCTGGCAGAAGTTGGTGCCGAACGTGTCAGATGAATTGCAAAAAACCTCATAACGAACAATAATGGAATAACAGGCCAGAGGGAAGGTTTCTGCTTAATAGCCAGTGATTAGTTCAATAAAAGCAGAGCACGAAACAACAAACACAGGAAGAAAATTGGCAGCAGGATTAGCCCTGCTATTACTGCAGAGATCCAGCTACCAAGAGCCAAACAGAGCAACAGCGGTACCCACTGAAATCAATGACATTTACTCACATCCTGTGGCAGCAGAATGGAGTCCCCTATCTACTTTCCTCAGCAGTGCTGTTGCAACGAGATCAGTGAGGGTGAAGCATGTGTACATCTGTAATTCTTGCTATCAGTTTGAGTACACTTAACTGTCATGACAAACTGAAAACACTGCCAGTCTATAAAAGTCTGCAGGTCTCTGCCAGAGGTAGATACAGAGCCAAAGGCTGTGTGCAGACGTTGGGACTATTTGCTTGCCTCCACTCCCATTTCATCTCCTGCTGGCAGATCAGTTCATTCAGTGAATCACCCTCAAATGCACTTACTTGTTCTCTATTGTATTTTGGGGTAGAAATTGCCTATTCATTCCAGTTTCCTGTCCTGTCCTGCACGCCTAGCTACCACGTCAGAGTGTGAAGAAAGTCAGATATGTAGCCAGGGTTAGGGCTAAATAACTTTCATACAATCACAGAATTGTAACATCACTGAAAAATTAAGGTTAGAAGACACCAACACCATTAAGATCAACAAGCCCTACTGCCAGCCCATCATCACCATGCCCACTACACCATGTCCCTCAGTGCCACATCTATGCCATTCCTGAAAGCCTCCAGGGACGATGACTCCACCACCTTCCTTGGCAGCCTGTGCCAATGCCTCACCACTCTTTCTGAGAAGACATTTTTCCTGAGATTCAACATGAACCTCCCCTGGAGCAACTTAAAGCCATTCAACCCCTCTTGTCCTATTGCTAGTTACCCGGGAAAAGAGGCCAACCCCCACCTTGCTAAAGTATGTGTATTTGAATTATGGATTTAATTTGTTTAATACAATTTGGTACCAGGAAAGAGACAGGCAGATCAGAGACTGGGAAAAAGGTATGGGGAGAAGTCCCTTGACTTCTGTCAAGATTCTTCAGCAATCCATTCCTTTCTTCCAACCATGTTACCTAATCCCCTTGGAATGTAGCGATTCTCACACAACTCTTATCTAGTTTGTTAATGGGAATTTCCGAGAGGAGGAAAAATTTAAAAAAAAATAAAAAATAAAAAAATAAGGAAAAAAAAGAAAAAACTTTACTGATCTGGTATGAGAAGGGAAATTCCACTAATTCTACTTTATCTTGCAACAGATTTGTTAGAGAGCTAGCCTGGCTGTGCTGGCAGCTCTTTCCTTTAAATATTTATTTTAACAAGAAAAACTAAACTCATGTATACATATAGCTCCTCTGGAATGAAAGTTTTGGTCTTGCTCAGCCTAATCCTTCCTAATACTGACAGGTGAACTAATAACTGGTATAAACTATATCTCAAGTGGTAAATTTTGCTTCTCTAAACAGAGCAAAAAAAAAAAAAAAATTCCTGGTGTAGGCAAATGAATTTAATTTTTTTCTGCTACAGTAAAAGAAAAAAAATTATCCTTATGTTTTTTTTCTCATTACACATTTTATTCTCCATATTTTGAGCTTTCAAGTCAAATCTGGATCTAGGTTTAGCAGAGCCTTGTTATGTGTTCTCCCTAGAATGACCCGAGCAACTGTTTGCCCTGTCTTTTGTCGACAGTGAATATCTCTGACATGTGTGTTCCTCTGAATCTATGCCCCTTTTTAATCCCACTTCTTTTCCCATTGCCAAGAACGCTTTGACTTCAGACCCTGTGCTGCAGCACATCCCTTTAGCTCTGACATCCTCAGATCCAAAGCCCAAGAAAGTTCACTTCCCAGGCAAATCCATCAAGATTTTGCCTCAAAGGGAAGCTCCCAGCATTTTCAGAGCCAAAACAGTTATAGAATATCCCGAGTTGGAAGAGAGATCATCAAGTCCGATACAAAAGGAGGATTGGGGAAGTGATCATCCTTCTCTACTCAGCCCTGGTAAGGCCATATCTTGAGTACTGCATTCAGTTTTGGGCCACATGCTACACCAAAGGCATTGAGGTCCTGGAGTGTGTCCAGAGAAGGGCAACAAAGCTGTGCAAGGACTGGAGCACAAGTCTTAGGAGAAGTGGCTGAGGGAACTGGGATTGTTCAATCTGGAGAAGAGGAGGCTCAGAGGAGACCCTAATGCTCTCCAAAAGGAGGTTGTGGTGAAATGGGGGTTGGCCTCTTTTCCTACATAACTAGCAATAGGACCTGATTCTCTCACATTTAATGTGAATCTGAACTGAATTAATTTTTTTTTTTCATAATCTGGAAAATATTATACTGCGTGAAAATTCTCTCTGCTTAGTCAAGAGAGTTTCAGGGGGTTGCTTGTGTACAATTTGCTTTATAATTTTGCCCTTTATCTTTGGGCAATTCTGTCAATTAACAAGTATTTTATTAACGTTAAACTTAAAAGAAAAGAACAGATTCCCAGTGGCAGTCTGCTTAGTTTTAGCTGCTCTCTCTTTGTATCAGGGTACCACAGAGGGATTTATCTGCATTAAAAGGGAAGATCTGACTGTATTGATGTGAGCATACCAGACAGAAGTGCCTGAGCAACTAGATAATGAAATATCCTCATCATCCACTGAATCGACACCCAGCCAAAGTGGAATATGGAATATTTGAGGTGGCTGGGAACCTGCAAGCACATGGAATGTCAGAGTGAATACTGCAACCTGGTCTAGTTAGATGTCTGCTGGTCTAGCTATACATTGCTGCTACACTAACGTTTCCTGGTAGAGATGCTCCTTGCACTGGATTAGTGACTTGCTTTAATGATTTGCCATAGGCAAGACCTAGTTAAACACACTTCAGGAGAATTTTGAAACAAAATTTGGAAATATACATGAGGATAAGGACCAGACTTCTACCACAAAGAAATTCTAGATAATCTACTCTACATTTCAGTAAATGAATAATGATTGTAAAGGAAAATTTACAGAATTTGCAGAATCTTTCCTTCCCTTTCACAAGCTACAATAATAGATATTTTTTTCTCAAACATCTAGTCGCCATACAAACAGGAATAACTCTTCCTTTGACTCTTGCACAACACTGCAAAATTACAGATATTTTTTAGTAGTACAGTTTGGGGGAAGGAGTTGCTACTTTTTCTTCTAAACACATATATAATTATTTCCAGAATGAAGAAGAGAGATTTTGATGACCCCAGAGTGAGCCAGGATATAAGATATACTGGTATGATACATCCGTATCTCCATACATTCATATTTGAGCAATTCATCACCAGGCTGAAAGGAAAGACAGGTGGTCAACTGGTGGCTGTAAATCCGTCCACTTGTGTAAATCACCCTAGTCAGATGTACTGGCAGAAAGCCCAAGAGCAAACTCTGTCTTGCTTAAAAAAATAACAGTGTTGTTCATGTGTGCCTTCACAGAATCTTAATGCACAGGCATCCATGCTATAGGTGGAAATGAAGAGAAGCCTGTACACTGCTGGGACTGTTGTTTGTGCAGACAAGAAGGTGGAGTATTGGGCATTTTTATTCTGAAGAGCTCAGAGATCCATTCCAGAGTCAAACTCATTTTATTTCTACTGTTAAAGATCAGTGTCTGGTTCTAGAACAAATGCTCCCATCCAATTCTGTTCTCCGAAAGTAAATTTTTGGGATCTTGGAGAGACCTGAGACTTTATCTCACCAGTAAAGTAGGAAATTGATGTGAAAAAAATCAACTCATTTTCTTCATTAATTAGCAAGACAAGAAATTTGGCAACTTGCCTTCCAGTGTTTCCTTGTCCTGATGGTGGAAGAAACCCATATTATGAATGCAAATATCCAACATAACTTTTAAATGCTTGGTGTAGTCTGGTACCCACTTTGCTGCATTTCTGCTACACCAAACCTACTTTTCTGACCCCTGGGGAGACTTTGCATAACCAGCACCTGCCTCACTGCAGCTGTGGCAGCTGGAAAGAGGGGCTGTAATTAGGGCACTGTCACTCTAACTAAAAGTGTACAGATGAAGTCACTCAGTGTACTGGTGTCCTACTTAACTCTCATCTGGGACATTGGATCTTTCCTGTCTTCCTTTCCACTGAAAACTAAGTAGCTTGCAAAAGGCCCTTCCTCCTGTCTACAGTGCAGTGAGATGCCATGCCCAGATGTGACCCCAAAACCTTTCTGGGTAACATGATACCACATGTGCCACTTACACCCTTTTGAACTGCAAGATATTTCCATCTCCTTATGCTCCTACCAGGTTCTGGGATGCTTAATGGACTGAAGAAATTTGTAAAGTTACCTCTGGCAACTTGCCTGTACCTCCAGTTACAAGCTCGGGTAATTCTCAAAATATACATGGTTCTGTTCAAGCATTTACTATTTATGTTCTGCCTCCAAGATCTATCAAAATATATCCCTTCTATCAGAACTTACAAGTGGAAAGTGTAATGAAAACATCTTTCCTAAATTCTCCAGAATCTACTCTGGCAAAATACAGAAGGAAAAAGGAAGTTTCTAATTCCATTCTCTTTACACAGCAGACTTTTTGGAGAGGTGAATTGACAGAAATGCCATCTCAGAAAGCAGAACTTCTGCTCCTTTGTGTGTGTGTGTGTGTGTGTGGTGCAAGTCTTTCTTCTGTCTTTAGACCTTTGCAAAATTTACTTTGCAATGCAATCAGATACAAGAACCATCCTCTATCCCATCATCACCCACTTCACTGAGCACAAAAAGGCAGTTTTTGTCACATTTACTTGTTTTTCACATTCCTACCTCTGAATATTCCCTCCTGATACTAGTTCCACAAGCACATGCTTCCTAATGGTGGCATTAATTCTTCATAATCCTTATTCATGCATTCCTAACCATTTACTACTTTCACTTGAGCCACAGCCATGTTGGCTCTGACCAGCCAACACTACCCTTGCCCTGCACTTTTTAAAGAAACATGATGTTGAACTTAAAAGTGCCTTCTCCATTTCCTCATTTGTATTATGCACATTGAAACACTCAATTAGGTTTTCAAATTGCTGACAGCCGATGACTGCATTTTCACCATTTTGCATCTCAGTATCTAAGAAATATAAAGAATGAAAATGCATATGCAGTTGCCCTATGTCTTTATGAACTCTATGAAGTGCCAGATGACCAGTCATTCTAATTGCTACATGGGTTTGGGAGCATTTGATTTCTGAGGAGCGATTATGCCTAAAACAGATTGTGCCCAAAGAAAAATGATCTGCATGAAAATGCACTTAATTATAAACTGCCACGGAAGAAATGGAACCTGACAGCCCATCTGCCCCATAGGACTGCTCCATACATCACTGAGCAGATGAAACGGTGTTAAGAGCCAAGCACATAAAATCCACTGACAGGCACCAAAATAAAATCTGATTTTCAAAAACACTTGGTGCCCAAGGAGCTTTTATTGATGCAAGGAGGAGCCAAGCAGAGCGTTTGAAAGGAGAATTTGGTAGAATTAATATTTGCAGTCATTTACAGACATCCAGAATCAGTGGTCCAACGTGTGAAGAATTATACAGACATGTGAAAAGGTAGAGAATGGTAGAGAATGATACTCTACTAAAGAAAGTCATATGTCTTCTAGCATGCTTGCACCTTTACGCTGGAATGGCAGGCACTAGGCACTGAGTCCCTTGTCCTTTACCTCAAGAAATAACATGCCAGGCACCATGAAAATCTGGCACCACCACATCACTGCAGTCACTGGCAGATTACAGGAGACATTTAATTCCACTACAAAATTTGTGTTGTGAAATGTCGTTGCACATTATAAGGCAATTACATTTAACGTAGCACAGCAGCACCTAAAAGTATAGCAAATGGCTACCACAAAAAGGATCTGGATTACTAAGATTCATCAATTTCCAGACCAGAACTCCTCTCAAGCATGATAATAACAATGGAGTACATACAAGAATACTTGCCTTTATCACAGAGAATAAAAGAAAGAGAAGACATCTAAAGCTTCAAAGAAAAACGTCAAGAAATATGTAAGGCAGGAACAATGTCCTAGCTACTGGCACAGTAGATAAGATTATCTGATAAGCGCTGTGGATACAGATGGAGCAAAGCCATTGGGAGATACTGTTTTATATGGAATGAATCCAAGTAGCAAAAGAAATGTAGATGCCTGTTTTGAGGAGTAAAGATATTAAAGTAGATACGGGTTTATTAGTGGAAGATTCTAAGATTCTAGCAGACCAGAGAAGATTTAACCTTAAAAAAATGCCAGTTAATAAGTACAATAGGCATCTGTGAGGAATGCATCAAAACAAAGAGCCATTGTGCAGAACAAGAATACAAGCATCAAAGTAAAGCAATGGGACACACATGACGAGCAAATTGACTGAGGAAGGTCCAGTGTGCACAATAATGATTGCACTGTTTAAGGCAGGAAGGAGATTCCAGGCACTCATATAGGGCCATAAAGACAGGAATATTTGATATGTGGAATCAAACTCTGTAACCCAAGTAAGATTACAAAGCAGGTATGGTTTATTCAGTGGTGCTCGTATGCTGGGTGCAAGGGGGATAGATCTGCCTAACTTGCACACTGTCTGGAAAAATCGTGCTACAGATATAAGCCAAACTAATAATATATAATATAAAATAATCAATAGTTTTCCCAGAATTTGGATACATATTCATTACACCCCTGAGAGTTCATTAGCATGCAGACCCTCCCCTCTTGCACGTGCGTAGTGGGTTGTGGGATGAAGATTTGTTGTCTTCCTCATGAAGGCTTCTGACCTTTCTTGCTGAAAACGTCTGAACTTTTGGGGGGGCATCCCTCCCAGCTGGTTTCTTCTAGCCCTGTGGACATCTAATCACCTCCCTGCCAGACGTCTCTGGGTTGTTCTCAAACCTTATCAGCATGGCCTTCATCGTCCTCACTATCCCACACCCAGTGTCTGCCATCCCTTATTTTTCTAAGCTCTACATTCTTACTTCTATAAACCATCTCTAACTATTCCCCTTCATACCCCTTATTCTCAGTCACTGTGAAGCTTTCTTGCCTTTTTACTTTCACTTATGGGGCCCTTCTCACCTTTCATACTGAGTGCAGTATTCTTAGCAGGAATCATTATCCTGGGTAGAGTACTGCACATCTACTTGTTTATGACACAGTCTGATCTATTCAGAGATGAATGAAGAATCTCCATGTGGAACAAAAGAGTATAGTGTAAATAACTTTTATATCCCAGAAACCAAATACTCCAAGAGGGAAAACCAAAGAATCCCACAGAGTAGTTGCAAAGATAGGGAGATTTCTAGAGAACAGTGAAAGATCTGTGGCATGATTATAGCATACTCTAATGGTTTTTGTGTACAAACACTGGTATATGTATCCAAACCAGCCTGATCCCAATTAGACTGACAATCAGTCATCATAAAAAACAAAATTTTCTTGGAGACATGTGGCTGAGGCCTGATGTTCACAGTTAAAAGCCAAAGGGGAAGTGCAGCCTGTCAAACATAAAAAGCCCAGGGAACGAGACGTGTTCTATCTTGTCATTTATAGTAGTTGGCATGCAGAATTATTATCTACTGTGGGACACCAGGGAGCGTGACACCAGAATATTCTCAATGTCAAAATGAGGCAGGAAGGGTCTCTGCCTATAAATACATTCCCTTTTTTTTTTTCAAAGCAAAGGGCATTTACAGAGCAAGTTTGAGTGAGAAATTTGGCAACATGAATTTATTGAAAAATCTGGATCCGTTTGACTTGCCAGTTTCAGTAGAAAAGGAGCTGTCATGTCAACAAAAATATGGTTGTATGACAGCAAGGGGAAATCAAATCTGAATTGGCTTAAAGCTGCTGTAGACATTAACATTAATACAGTTAGTAAACTTTATCAGAAACTGTGAACTCAGCCCATCTTGTCAGCATGCTCTGCTAGACGCCAGTGTATGCCAAGCGGGGCATGCACCACAAAAAGGGTAAGGCCCTGTGGTGCTACATGAACAAAACCAACAGCTGGCTCTGAGATAACTGATGGCATTTGTGTTATTAGAGGAAGCAAAGTTCGGAAGAGAACTTTTGCTCATAAAACTGCCATGCAAGAGACCTTGAAGAAATTTCAGCAACAGTGTAAGGCTGGTTAAACACAGGAGATATTTTGAGTTGTGAGTTCCTACTGTACTTTTCAGGCTTGTTACTAAATTCAACAATACAGGAAGTCTTCTTGAACACTGTGACATATTTGTCTGCATTTTTAAACTGACAATCTGGTGTGGTATGGTTTAGGGCCAAGCAAACTAGTTCTGTCCCAGACAACTTCTAGACAACTTGTTGAAAGGGAGAAAGCAATCTTTCTATCAGACTTCAGAGTTATCCTATGACATACTTTGTCCTAGGAGTAAAGACACTAGCCAGGCACTTTTTATATTGGCAAGGCTCAGTTTTAAGGCAGTTCAGAGAAAACCTGCAGAGCTGGGTTTAGTACTAAAGGCCTCACAACAAAATAGCAAAACACAACAGTTAGGAGAGCTAAACAGGTGAGGTGCAGACTCCAGGAAGATAATAAAGCTCAAATGAAACAAGTGGTTGTGAACAGAAAGCGTGTCCTGAAATGCAAGGCAAAGTGTAGGTGGCAGAAGACCTAGAAAAGGCATAAATGACCCTGAGTAAGCTTGACCCAAAGGAAGAGGTGTCAGGAGGACAGAGGAGAGAGGAAAGGGGATTTGAAGTAGAGTCAACAGGTTGCCATGCAACAGAAGGAAGATAGCAATAAGGTTAAAGCAAGTTCACTGTAAACAAGAAGTGGGGAAACTAGTTTGAAAATAAACTCATTTGAAAGCACATGACTTCAAAACATAAAACAAGAGAAGTGCTTAAAGCCACATAATGTAGGTTCAGGAAAAGGTTAATGTCCACTTGCCTTAGTGACAAATGAACCTGTAAAGCACACCCCCACCTAAAATTATTCAAAATCGTGGTTTAACAATTCTTGTGTGACTTGAAAGGAAGATCACATCTCTCAGGAAGGAATTCTTTGGAAGTGTATTGAATACCCTGTCTCAGTGCATGGTTACATGCAGGATCTCTGCAGAAATAATAATTATAAGAATGTCCATTCTGTGTTGCAAATGTCTCGTACAATCATTGAGCACTGCAGACATTAAATATCTCCTGTGTGCTTTGATGCATGCAATACCTTCTGCTTTGTGCAGCCTAACACTTCTCTATGCAGTCTTGAGCCAGGTAAACAGGGAAAGACAACAACAGAAACTGTTCAGGAGATCAGTTGTAAGAGAGCGATCATATTGGTCCTCAACCTGTTTCAGATGATTGGAAACTTTTCCATTTCAGAATAAATCAAGAGCTGTAAATAAGGCTGTTGCAAGGAAAAGAGAAAGAGTAAAAATGATGGATCATGTCACAGATCTTTAATGACTTTACTGTCAATTTATAATGGAGAGTTGAGAAGATTTTACTGTGTAGAACAAAGCTGGGAATCCTTCTATGATAAAACATTCAAATAAAAATGCAAAATTGGTGTGAAAGGAACACAAATCAACGGACAAATAGGTATTTGCTTTCTGTCCTAATATATTTGAATTGTGTCAAGCTTCAGCTATGATCATTAATAGATACTGCAAAAGGGCAAAAGCATGTAGTTAGCCCTTAATCTTGCAACATGTTCTTGCCAGACCATACCTGAACTGTTTCCTGCTCTGTGGCACCACCTCCTGGCATAGATTGATGACACAAATCCAAAAAGATGATAAAATGCAAAATTTTTGTGCAGTATGTTTGTTTCGTCTAAGTTATTGTTAAAACTACTTGTACGAGGAAAGCAAGGGATAATACCATGTTTTGATGTGCAGGTATAAAATATAACTGCAAAAATTGCATCATTAAAATTACCAAATAAAATCACGAGTTGAAGAACTGTGTATCAGTACAGCCTTACGTGCTGTATTCAGCAATCAAGAGATTTTGGTAACATGCACATTCCATGAGAATCAATCCAAAGTTTCCTTCACCTTTCAAACTTACTGAATAAACATAGAAAAAGCAAGGACCTGCTCAAGGGAAGAAATCACAGAATTTTCTTTTGTGTTATGTAGCAACAGGAGGCCTTGAAATAAGATCGTGGCAGCACAGGCTGCACTGCCACTTCTGAAGCCAGCAGAAAGCCATGCTGTCGCACTGCAGGAAAGATTTCAGTTTTACCATGCCTGAATCACCTCTGGATGTTCAAGGTGAATGTCACTAGCATAGCTAACTATGAGCCATTAGGCAGAGGAAGACAATTTAGAATGAAAGCCCGGAGGCATTTCTCAGAGGTGGCTTTGGTCTCTGCCCATCTTTGTCCCTGCTTCCTAGAGTGGAGCTTTGCCTTTTTTCCATATTTATCTAAGAGATGGTGTGTGAAGTGATGATAAGGAAAGTGGGCTTATGACTACAAATAAAAAAAGCTGTTACTATTTTTGCCTCCTGTTGCTTTTTAATATCTCTTCTTCTTTAGTTAGTGAATTAATGAAGAAATTGGCATTCATGATTCCAGCAGACTGCAAGGTCTATTTGCTAGGCATAGAATGTTCAGCTCCAGTCTTACTTAGTTTTATATTCAGAAATGTGTCACAGTGCATAATTGTTTTGGGTAGAAAAGCCTCTGAATTTCTTGGGTGTGCCTTTATTAAAAATTTTGAAGTGAATTGGCAAAAAAAACCCTCTTCTTAGAAGGCTAGGAAAAATACATCAAGGAATAAATGAGAAAAGGAAAGTCAGTAAAAGGGTGCAAGGCAGAAATATTTTCTATTTAAATAAGACATTCCCGTATTTAGGTTAACTAATCAAACAAGAAGTTGTGCACAAATTTTTCCACTGATCCTTCAAGTTAGTATTTAAAAATAAATCACTTAAATGAGTACTAAAGCCAATGATACTATGACTTTCTAAGAATAGAGTTATGGATCTGGAACAACAGAATAGAAACTTATAAAAAGGTTATTTGAAATCTTTATTTCCTGTACTTGAGAAAAGGAAATATACAAACGCATTGGAAGGGGAAGTGCTATGGGGAGGAGATTCTAAATTAACAAAATCCGAATTTTCAGCTTGTTTGAAGAAAAGCTGAGAAGACTACCTTTCCTCATACTGTGTTAAGCTTAACTTCATAAAAGTAAGTTTAAGTTTACTCAGTCTCTCCCATAACTGTATAGTTAAGAAAATCTTTAGACATCTTTCATTAAAGACTGGATCTGTGAGGGAAATATAATGATTATTCCTATGAGTGTGACTACAAAACACATTTAGAATTACTGTCAGTACCTTCTATATGTAACTCTCAGGGCTGTTAGATCTGAATGTGAACATCACTACTGGAAAAACTTTGCTAATAGCAATTTCAGTGATCTCGTAGCCCAACCACAGTTGGACTTAACAGAGTTAAGTATTTCTTGCTTAATAAGAAATAACAAAATCACAGTCAAGAATGTTGTAAGCGATGCACATGAAACATTCTTCTGACAGTCATGAGAATATAATTATCTGGGGGAAGGGATGTGAAGTTGAACTAAACTTCTGATTTCAGAACATCTCTGACATTTACTTTTCAAAATGCTGAGGAGTCTGAAATTCAGGCACTAACTTAGATCAATGTATCTGTATGGCTAATAGGATCAATTTTATGATGAACTGCTGCTTGAAGGATCTCAGATAATCTTGCAAATGAGCAAGGCAGATTTTAGAGCACTAAGATATTAAGCAGCTTATTCAGCAGGTATTTATATCTTCTGTCCTAGTAATGGGAAAGGTGCCATTGTCTTTGAGAGGATTAAATTAGGTACTAACTCCATACATCCACTGAAAAGTCCTGCAGTAGCATACGCCAATACTCTTTGATGTAAAGTAGCAACAGCAAGATAATAGAAAAAGACAGGATAAGACGAAGATGTGTTGTTTTTTTGTTGTTTGTTTTTGTTTACAGAAGTGCTTAGTAAGACACACATTGCCATGCCCAGAATGTGGAGTTGTAGAAGTGCCAGCTGTGACACAGAAAAGAGTGGAACCACAGCGGGTCTCAGGGCAAATGAGTGTGATATCAGGCAGCACCATTAGGGTCTCAAGAACACTGAAGAATTCATTAAACTTTTTGCTTTCCCTTGCACTTTTCTGGATACAAACCGCCTATTTTTCTCAATGTCTACACACATTTACATTTCTTTCAGGCTATAGGAAAATTTATTGTATACCATTTAATATTTCCCTCCTGTTACCTTCTTCTCCCCTATGCACTTCTTTTAATTCTTTTTCTCCCAATGGAGAAATAGTGTTACACAGGTGTAAGAGAATTTATAGTCTTAATGCAAGCAAAATTTTCACATCATATTCACTGATGTAATGCTTTCATATTTATGCACTCTGTCTAGGACATTTGCATAACTACTGATAAGGTTTAATTCTTCCTCACTTTGACTTAAAAGCAAGGCTCTCAGTAACATAAAAGGAAATAATAGAATCATTGAGTGCAGATCCCACTTTGCAGTTTGGTGTATAGATGGAGAGAGCTTGGGTTGATGGTGAGAAAAGACAACAACTATGGGATTAGTGAATAGTGAAAATTATATCCAGGGCTAGCCAGGAACATGAATTTTTCTATTCAGTTTTAGAATGGGTTAATAAGGCTAGAGGTGAACAAGCTTTCTTTGAGGCACTTGAGCAAAATTTTGGTAATTGCTGCAGAAATGCCTATGAATCACTGCTGTTTGCTGCTGATGACAGTGTTAACATAAGGTGACACTTGGTACACATCAGTTTCAAACACCACCTATCTGAGCTTTGTAAATGGATTATAAGACACCTTTAGCAAATGCAGAATAGTTAGCAACTGTTTAACCTGTAGCCTTTTGAACCCAAACCAACCAGTTTCAATAGTTCATCTAAGAAGTTCATCACTCTGCAATATTCTTCTAGCAGAGAATCTTCCCGAAAATCTCTTTTCTTGTTGGATGTCTCTCCGCATTTTTTTGACCTCTTGGGGATCAGTGGATGCCATGACTCTCCATTCCACTATTTATAAGTGAAGTCAGCACCTCTGTACACCTTGACACAGGCACCGCCTTCCCCCTTTAAAGTACATCTTTCCACAGTCAGACTGCAAAGCTATGTCCTAAAGACATTTTCATGTAGCTTTCATATCTTTCTTTTCTTTGAGATGTGATTTATTTCCATTTTTCTCTTAGCTAAGGAGAATTAAATATGATTCAAACATTTACAGTGTTGGACTCGGCTATCAGGTTCTTCAGTAGCTCTTTTTCATCCCTTTAATAGAGGTGTTCAGCCCATTAAGATGAATGCTATTAACAGCCATGGCTTTTCATAAATTAGAGGGAGAAAAAGGTTCTGTGAGAAACAACCGTGCCTCAGACAGACATTAACTGCCTGTTGGAGTGTTAAATAAACAAGTTCGCAATGATTGCTCTTCCATTTTCCAGATCTAATCACAAAATCTTTTCATAGCGATGACATTACTTGATTTCTTAAAATGATACAGAGACAAAAGATGATTGAATGGGATAGGTGTATCTCATCCTACTATTTCACCACAAAAAATCAGCAGTGACTATTCCTTTTGAACTCTGTTAGACTTCCACACATCTATAAATTTCATCATGATTGAAAGCACACCAAATATGTACTGAGAGACATAACTGACTTGACTTCCTTTGACGTAATCCTAGAAGGTATAGGAATATAATGAAACACTAGCAGGACTTTCTATAGGAAGACCAATTGCAAGTGTGACCAAACGCTTGTAGTGTGTTCACACTCAACATTTTTCCTTTTTCTTGGCTTTACTCTAGAAGAAATTGGGTAGCACTGGGAAATGCTGTGTTTCAACATCATCAGACCCTGATAAGTATTTTATTAGGAATATTGCCCAACATAAAATACATTAAGCTGTCCACATGGCAGGTAATTGACATTGCTGTTTTGAGATGGGTCAGCTGGGATCACTTGAATTGCACAGAGACAGTTGATCAGTTAGACAAGGCATGGGGCAGACCGTGGGAGCAGCACATCTTTTCGGATCCAAGTGATTTAAGAGAGAAAACATGGTTGGTATAAGCAGGACAATACGTACAGTGGAAAGAATGGGACAATCAAATGCCTCATGTAACAAGAAACTCTCAAAACACATAGAATACAGTTGGAGGAAATGTGAGTAGGTCTCCATTCTGTCGGTGTGAACAGTATAGCCCTGTCAAATGGACACAGTCTGAGTGGGACTCAGGTGTCAGGTGCTGGTCACAGAAATGTTGCATTCCTTCAGAAAGAGGAAGAGAAAAAATAGCAACACAAGCATCTCTCAAGATCCTGAGGGGAGAAATAGGCACTTGAACAAACAACACAGTAGCTCTGCATTAAGACCCAGAACAGAATAAAGTTATGTGAAAGCTGTGTGTGTAAGAAGTCACTTTCAGGGTGTCTTGGAAAGGGTTTGATCTCAGCCCTTCTTTCAGACTGTCAGTGGGTCGTATTTAAGTGTATATTTAAATAGAAGTTGAGAACAAAGTGCAGTGTTTAAAAGGATGTTATTTTTCCCTCCGTTACTCTTCACTCAGAGAATCACAGAATCACAGAAAGGCCAGGGTTGGAAGGGACCTCAAGGATCATGAATCTTCAACCCCCCTGCCACATGCAGGGCCACCAACCTCCCCAGTTAATACTAGACCAGGCTGCCCAGGGCCCCATGCAATCTGGCCTTGAACACCTCCAGGGACGGGGCATCCACAACCTCTCTGGGCAGCCTGTTCCAATGCAACTTTTGTAGCCAGCCCATCTTCTGGCATAAAAACTATAGTAATCCCAACATTCCCTGGATATCCTCAGGCTACTCCAAGTGAGAGGACTCTCATGATGGGTAGCAGTATACCTTCACAGTAGCCCTTCAGTAAAGCTACTGCTTTATGCACCTCTAGCCCAAGTAGTTTCAGTTCTTTGACACCTCAAATCTGCCTGTTCAGTTTCTGTTTGACAGTTCAAAACAATCAACGTTGTTTCAGCTTTGCTTGACACTTAGGTTCTGACTTTGCATCTCACTGCTAGTTGCCTTACAGTTGTCTCTCCAAAATATGTCATTTTTTCTCATAACTTAGATGTTACCTTTGTTTCCTCTTCGTGCTCCTCATCACCTGCTTGTCCCCTCAAAGCTGCCACTTTATATTATTTTTTGAAGGAGTACTCATGGCACATAAGGTATCACCATATTCTTATACAAAGATGTAACAGTCTCTTTTGTTTCTTTTATCATCTCCAGTTTACTTATATCGTTAGTACCACTGTTGCTAAGTCAGGTTCACTCCTCCCTAGGCACATCTGATACAGCCCCATCATCCATTCGTTATGATATCAAAAGCTGACACACAAACGGCATTAACTTGATCTATTTATTTAGTTCTTCCTGATCTGATAGAGATTCAGAGAAATAGGTCAGAAGTGTGCTGGGGTTTTCCTTCTCTACCCTCATCATCAGGAACCTTTTGTGAATTCACTTATCTACAGAGTTTACCAGCTTGGTCTTGTTTTGCCATAAGATGACTGGGCTCAATCAAACATGAGGCTATGGAGGAGGAGTGTGACGAATTCATGTCAAAAAGCAAGTGATGGTCTAAGTTGAAGATTCTAAATTGAATACAAAACTTAACGTCAGGTCAAGCAACAGTAATCCTAGCATGCACATGAAAAAAACAAAAGCTCTAGCAAGTTAATGGGCTAAACTAAGGATGTACAGTTAATTTCCCACTGAGATGGTTTGTATGTTAATCACATAGGGAAGAGACATGCACAGTCCTGTGTGGCATCCTCTGGAAGGACAGGGGACCAACAGCGCTGAAGAAGCATCTCTGAGATAAAACAGCTGTTCCGTCTATTTAACTAATTATCACAGTTCTTCTAGTCCTAAGGCAGATCTAGCAGAAGAACTTAATTAGATTACTGCCATAGGACTCATTAAAGTTGAAAAAAAAAATAACCTTTAAAAGGCTGGCAACTCACTGGTCATTTGAAAGCCTCTCCAAACAAATCATATTAGTAGGAATCCCAAATAACTAAATGTACATATAATAAGGAATCACTTTATCTTCCATACTTCAGGAGAAATTCCCAGAAGGAAGGCTGAAATCAAATACTTTTCTATGCTTGATGTGTAAGCAGAGTTCTGGCAGGT
Organism: Tragopan temminckii; assembly: GCA_028571105.1. Taxonomy (NCBI): domain Eukaryota; kingdom Metazoa; phylum Chordata; class Aves; order Galliformes; family Phasianidae; genus Tragopan; species Tragopan temminckii. Next base: position 76,836,099 of record JAOWBP010002052.1, read on the forward strand.
TCCCTAAGTAAAACACAGCACACATTTACGGATACTATGTGTTCCCTTTGAAAGACATTGTGAGGTGGGATATGTTACACATCTAAGATGTTCCACAGAAAAACAGAACGCATTCCTGACACTACAACAGGCTGTGAGATCTTATTGTATGAAACTTTGAGCTGCTGAAAAATAGTAAATAGTATTAATTGAGGGGTTAGGGAGCTCAGGAACTTCTCAGGACAACAGTGGCTACTACAAATTCTGCATGTCAGATGTGACTGGGGATTGTAATTAACACAAGTTTACAGTTAAATTCCAGCAGAACTGAAATTGTGACCAATATCCCTGCCTCCTCCTTCCCAGGGGAGGATAGGCACAGAGATTAACAGAAAGTGTTAGAGAGGTAAAATCTGGGAGGAAAATTAGTTGGTAAATTACCAGTATGAATATGCTCTGCAAGGATGCCTGAAAGGAATTGGCTGGGAATCTTACTGAGAACCTGACAGAGTTAAAGAGATCCCCTGAAAGTAGGCACAAAGTTAGATTCATCCAGTAACATCTCTCAGGAGGTACTGGCAGGGTGTCATACAGCAACTCAGTTGTATGGGCTGGGAGTGCCAATAAAAACAATGTCAATGAAGCTCAAATGGAGAAGGAGGCTTTGGCTGAAGTCCATGGATATATTAAAAAAAAAAAAAAAAAGTTATTTCTTTAGCTGCAGCTGACCTTAAACCACATTTTTTTTTTTTTTACCTTTCCCAAAAGGCTGGCTGGCAAACACCTCCTTGTGAATAGAGTCACGGTTATGCTTATTTTTTGTTTTTTGTTTTTTGGTTTTTTTTTCAATCCCAGCTACAGGCCTGTCATTTACAGGCTGAAAACTCGGGAGAGATTTGCATTACAGACACTCTGTAATGCAGGAATCCTGATCCTTTTCTTTCTAGTGATATCTCCATGGCAAGCCACCTGCTGCGTGGGCTGTCTTTGCTTTATCTGTCTATTGCTTTCAGGCTAACCCCTTGCTGAACAACAAATAGATGACTGCTCAAAAATGTTTCAGGTTTGCAGTGGCTTCTTCTAGGTCAGTGATGTCCTTAAGGTCATAGATGTTCACATTACCTAAATATGAAAAATCATACTACATCGTAAGAAAGGTCCATCTGCACAAGGAGTCCCTCATGGTAATAACCAGTAGTGAATGCTAAGTGCAGAGTAAAGAATAAAACAAATGTGTAGGCGTATTTTCTATTCTTCTGGTAACCAGCAGGGCACAGGCTTCCTGAGCTGGAGCCATGTTTCTGTGTCTAATAGCCTTTGTCTATTACATTTTGAACCTAAATGAGCTTTAGCAACCACAGAATCCTCTGGCAGTGACCTCCAGTCTATTGATGAACTTGTGCAGTTGGTAAACTACCAAATTTGGGTGTGTTTAACATTTCTTGTAGATACTGTTGAGTGTTAAATTAGTATTTTCTTCTTTCAGTGGGTAAGAAAACCTATCTGTCCTAAGTACAGCAGTTAGCAGTCAGGTACTGAGTGTTACAGACCTTGAGCAGGCCCCTGAGATCAGAGTGAACATTGAACAAGAAACCATTAACAAGGTGAGAACCATTTCTGTGAAATTATTAATTGCAATCAAACATTCAAGATGCTCCTGGGTAGATGAATACTATCACTGAAGCACTTGGAGCTGGGCCAACCACTCACAACCACTATATTTTAAGTCCTAAGAGGAACAGTAAGTTAATTATGTTCTGATGCATCATGTACGTACCTTAAAAAAAAGAAGAAGGAAAAAAAAAAAGACAAGGAAGAATAATACTACCAGTTTTGTAAGTTTTGTATAACCACTGTTCTTCTTTCAAGGATTTTAAGGTTTCATAAGGCCTTTTTTACAGAGCTAGTTAGCAACAATGACAGCAGTTTTACTTTAGGCACAGACATAAAGCAACGGACCAAGCAAAGGCACTTGTAAGCGTGCATGAACAGTGATGATCAATTCTCTGTTTTACTTTACAGTTCTTGAGATTTTGAAAAGCTGAAAGATGACAGAAGTGGAGAGAATCGCCAAAAAGAAAATATCAGATCTTGGAGGAATAAACAGTGAGACTGTGACTCAGAGACAACTTTGGAGGTCAGAAAGAGTGCTAGAAAGGATCTGGGGAGAAAATGATCACAATCACACTCACTGTGCCATGTTTCTGTAAACAAAACGGGTTCCATTAAAGAGCTATTTGTCTCCATCAGCAGATTTTTGTAACTGAATAAATATAGAAGACCGCAGTGCTTTAGCTGTTTGGGTCAAAAGAGTGGCAGAAAATATTATAATGTTTCATCATTCCTATGCTGAAAGTCTTTGACCAGAAAATGTGGATGGGAAAAGAAACCAGAAACTAATTAGAAGGAAAGACCTGGAGAAAATTAGCTTCTCCATGTTTACTTTTCAGCAATTATACCCCCAAATATTTTTTCTCTCAGCCTTTCATTTTCTACTTTTTTAGAAATCACTGATCCTACCCATCACCCAATTATTTTCAGACTAAAAGCATTTCTCAGTAAACCTTTTCTGAGCTGTTCCTGTCACAGTTTCAGTCTGTTAACAATCTGGTCCTGTTATTTTCATTTCGTACATAAGTGCATCCTGTTGAAAACAAAACCTACGGGCATGATTTTGAGTGCTTGGTGGGGCCAACTGAAGGTAACTCTGCTGACCCTTACTGACATTATGCTGGCTTTTCCAACTTGTGCGAGGAGCCCCTCCTGCCTTCCTCCTCTTTGGGCCTGGGGCCCCTCTGCTGCTTCTCCCTCACTCGAAGCCTCCTCCTCGGCCTGTGCCCACTGCCCTTTGTGCCACCTGTGGCTGAAAGCCATAAGCTACTTTGTGAACCTGCAAATGCTCCCGGCAGTGTTTTATCTCCTTCAACATGTTGTGCCTTCGGAAGCTGGCAGTTTTGGAGATGCACCTCTCCAACCTGTCACGTCACTCACAAGGATTGACAGCCACCTAATAGCTGTGCCAGCTGTCAGTATCCTGGCTGAAGCCTTAATCAGGAAAAGAGGGACTAGCAGAAAGACATCTCTTCAGCTCCCCATCCCCAAGACTAGGGGCATTTCAGCAGGCCAACATTTCTTCACAAGTTCCCTCCTAGTGGTCCCTGCTTCGTGGTTTATTGGCTCTTGGTCAGGGCAGTGAAGAAGGTCAGGTAGCCATCCCTTGTGTAGTGTGGCAGGAGAGAATGAAGCCCAACAGACAGCCTTGACAAAATAAATGGGCAGCTTGCTTTTTGTCTGTTCTAAAGCAAAAAAAGCAGTTACATTCTACAAAGCAAAAGCATATCAAAACCAATGAACACGTGTAGATTTTTTTGCTTGTTTTTTTCGGTCAGAGTGGCACTGGAAGGTTACTAGACTGGTAATCTACCAAGAAGTGACAGGGGATTAGGTTTTTATACATCTTGAGGGCATTAAGAGACAGAGCAGTTCATGCTAATAATATTTTTCAAGAGGATATTAGAGTGCATGTGGTAGAGAT
>JAOWBP010002052.1:76839622-76861074 GCA_028571105.1 Tragopan temminckii
GGTCACCCTCTAACAGGCTGAGATTAGAAAGAAAGTTACCGAAAATACAGAGGAGAACATAAAACAGTCCCACATTTGACTATTATTTCACATCAGGAATGCAAGACTCTCCATACAGTGGATTATGTGTACCTTCAGTATGGTGCAGCTTTACGTGTCTGCTGAGGTACTACATTTTTAGGGAAAAATTGCTTGTTTGCTTTGATTTTCTGCATGTTAATGTGTGGGAGGCAGTTTAACCACAACCCAGACTGCTCAAGAGTCACTTTCATGGTAAGAAACTGCCTCTTTCAGATTTCTCCTACCAACTAGTCCGATTGTAAACAAAACAGGAAAAGGAGAGAAAAATTCTCACTATCCTCTGTGAATATTATTCAATGAAGCACATGATCCCAGTCACAAGAGGACATAATTCCCTCCTCTCTCTCCTGCTCTAGAGTAAGATGTGAAAAATATCACCATTAGGAAGAAACTCAGAATACAGTCTGAGACAGCAGTTCATCAGGACACAGTTGTATTATAGTCCTAGTAAATAGTTTCTGCTTATGTTGACAATTGGGAACCTGATGGAAATGTCTAGATAATAAGGCAAATTTATCTGTTTTTCTATTAGAAGAGCAAAAGGCCACTGAAGGGGTTTAGGAGCTGATCAAAGCAAGCAGGCACGTTTTGTTGACAATGGGTGGTAGACTTGGACAAAAGATTGTGAAAGATGCAAAAATGTAAATGAGTTTAAGGGGAGACATTGCAAGAACACTGAGGAAATGTCCTCTGGGAACAAACCAAGTTAGACTTAGACTGCTTGAAAGATCCAAAGGTTGATGAGCCCTGTTTTCTATTCAGGCATGTTTTTGGACTGTAGAACGCAGCTGTCAGATATATAGGTAGATACCAGGTTAGGTGGACTTTTAGGAGTAAGGATTGTAAGTATGCATTCATGATGATAGCTGCTCCATTACACTATAAACATCACTGAAAACACAAAAATAAGACCACCTGGAGGATTGACCTCTACTCCTGTGTAACGGCCTCAAGTTGTATCAGGGAGACTCAGGTTGGATGTTAGGAAAAAGTTATTCACCAAAAGAGTGGTTAGGTGCTGGAATGGGCTGCTCAGGGACTGTCTCTGGAGGTGTTCAAGAAACACTTAGATGTTGTACTGACAGACATGGTTCAGTGGGGAAATGGTGGTGGAATGTATGATCTTGGTGATTCTGTGATTTCATGAACTGTTGACAATTTTTAGTTTTGGAGACAGAAGGGAAAATTAAGGTCCTCCAGCTTGTTCCCCTATACAGTCCTTCGCAGAGAAACTCCTGCTAGAAGAGGAGATAAGGCTCAAATGCTCATCTACACAGATAAGCGTGTGAGAGCCAGAAAGAGGTGATTGTCTGCCATAAAAGATCTCTATATTCATTATTCTAAAAGAGTAGCTGCCTATACATCTTCTCAAATCTTATATTTAAATTCATTTTTAAAATTTAGTGCAGAAAGTAGCCTTAAAATAGTTTTGGCAATAGCTGCTGGCTTTGACTTGGGAGTATGTTGGAAGGCCTGGGCAAGGCATAGGAATGAGTTAGCTGTTTAACTCATTTAACTCATGGGCAAGCTAATGCCTGTTAGTACAAGTCCTTCAGGAAAGGGTGCATGGCTGAAAGATGGTATCCCCAAAGACTGAATGTATTGTGTTTCTTCCACAGTAGCTTGGCTACTTCCGGGTCAACTTTTTGTCTCGTATCATCCTCACACCTACATTCCTGAGGTTTTACTTGACATAAAACTATGCAAGTGCCAAACATGCTCCGAACTGCTAAGTTGAGCAATTCTGATTCAGAGCAGCACAGAATAACTGCGCAGAACAGGTTTGGAATAGCCTTAGAAGAAAAAAAGCCAAACTTCACAACATTTTCATTGAAAAGCCAGTAGACACAAGGATGATGATTATTCATGTCAGAGTTGACGTGTATTTGACTCTGTCATCAAATTGTATTTGTTAGACGTGAAAAAGTATTTTTTCTCTATGGAGCTGGCAGCCCAGCCCTGATTCTGATAGAGTCCAAGCACCTTCAGCAATGGATTATGAGGTTTATGAGTATCTTATAGTAAAGTGCCTACTCCCCATCCTTTACCTTTGAAAGTCAGTGCATTTGCAAAGCTCTCCTGTTGGAAACAAATTGTTTATCATTTTTATTATGCTAGTATCTCATTAGCAAGACTGAGGCTTCAATGTTCAAACTACTATGCAAATACTATATTAATTTTGCTTGTTTTAGCACCATTTTAGATAGCGGCCTGTTTCTTCACTATCTAAAATGTTTTAATTAATTTTGTAACAGCTTTTGTTTTCTGGAGGTCTCCGGAGCAATTCCAGAGCACTGTTCATGACACACACAGGTCAGTTCAGACTAACACTAAGTTACCAGTATTTGAGAAAGTGAAATATCAATTAGCAATATTTGTTCTATACAGATCTTCCTAGGTAGTTTCCTGTGACTCACAATTTGTATTTTTTAGGAAAATAAACTTGCGGTCTAAGTATAAAGCTTTACTTAATACCGCCGGTTTAACGCTCAAGATCTATATGCAAAAAATACACAGTACACAAACACTCAGATTGAAAATGCAGGCATTTAGAATTTAGGCACTGCTCAGGTTAAGTTTTCTCGTTCATGTTTCATTCATCTGCATATGTACATACACAGGCTCAGTCCTCAATGAAAAGTCAGTATGCTATTTTTATTTTGGAGGAAATTTCTTTGGTGATTTCATAAAGCATTGACTAAATTAGCAAAAGCTAAGCAAAGTATGCAGAAAATGAGGAAAACATAATAGCAGGTATTGCACTGAAATTAAATTTTGCAACCTGTTTTTCTTCAGCAAGCTGGAAACCTTTAATTTTTTTCTCTCTTTTATAGAAACAGTTTGCATTGCTTTTGTGAGGCATACCAGTAACGCAAAGACTTATGAAAAGAAAAGCATATGAATTAAACCAAACTTGAAAAAGCTGATGGATCTCCAGGTTCCTCTGGTGATTAGAAGAAAATATTTCTCTTTTTTTGATTAATGGAAGTTCTTTCATTGACTTTAATGACAGGTAGATATAATCTCACAGGACATAATGACTCATTTCTCTGTAAAGTTCATGCTTATTTAATTTAATAGAGACTTACATTAGAAAGCAAAATATCTTAAAAAGTTTTCTTAGAAACCTCCCCGCCACCCAATCTTGTCATTTTTTTGTAATGAAGGCTTTCACATTTCCCTTTTACAAATTCCTCAGATTGAAATGTCACTCTGCTTCCCAGTAATGAATCACATTTTGCTACAATGGCTGAAGGGAAAGACATTCGAAGTGCAAGAGCAATAAATTTACACTCATAACAAGCCACCCACTGTGCTCTTACTTCCTCCAGACCTGCAACTTATTAGGTACCTTGGCCAAAAACTTCATGTCTCGCATCATCTCTAATGCATGGTAAGTTATTTTCTCAACCTGCATCTTTTAGGTGAGCTACTCTCTTTTTGGAATGTTTTCAGGTTTCTTTTTGAAGCTAGGATGTGTTCAGTGCTTAGGGCTCTGGGGCTGTACAGACTGCAGTTTTAACTTGTGTACAGTTTTGCAGGGGGCTGCAATCTGATATGGTTATCAAGCTTTTACTGAGGGTTCATGTAACTACAACCTCAGTGTTAGCACCCAACTGTGTTTCTGATAATTCATTTTCTTCTCTCTTCTCTGTTTTGGACAAATATATGTATCACTGAAACTAAACAAAGTTTTAAGTGAACATTTTGAGGGCAGCAAAGAGGAAAGAGCACTTGTTTACGCTGCATTTAACAGCTTTACCATTCCTACCTTGACTCTAGCCTTTGCAACTGCAGCTGCACTTTGAATTCAGCAGCAAGCAGGGGAATAAGTATGTACGTGTGCATGCACATGCATATGTAGGGTTTCAGGGACTTGCATGTGAGTATGCATTGAACCAGTTTGCCACTGGTCAGGCACAGAGAATTAGATCTGCAGATGTCTGGCTGGGACAGTGACGTGAGTCTCCCCCTCACCTTCAGTTCTTCACAAAGAAACTTATTCACTGAGTAACCTTGGATGAATCACTGAGGTCAGACTTTACTCCAGCTTTACTCCACCATTTCTCCAGTTGGCAGTAGGGAGAAGAATCAGCAAAAGGAGACACACTCAAGCAGGTCAAAGCCAGTAGGGGGTGACTTGAGAGGAAAGAATGAGCAGTTTCCCTACATAAGGTCACCATTTGTTATGGCATCACTTGCTTTGTACCTGGAGAAATAACCCACATCTTCTCCTCTCTCTCTCGCTCTCTTTTTTGTTTTTTTTTGTTTTTTTTTTTCTGTAGGGAAGTGATTCATGCCTTTACCCCAGACATATTTAAAGCAAGGTTAAGCTCTAATAATAATTATTTACTTTGGTCTAGGAGACCATGACATATACAGCATACACAAAGCCTTTTCCTCTCCAAAGTTTTATTAATTTTAAAATGTTGACATATTCAAACCAGAGCAGACTATAAAATCTGTCACAAAGACCAAAGAACTGAAGCCCAAAATGGTAAAATGTATGCATTATTTATCTTGTAGTTTCAGTAAGAAGCTTGATTGGGATCAGGGCACAACTCTGTGAGGCAGAAGGTTAAAAAAAGGATCAAAGAGAGATTCCCAAGCAGGGATCATTCCAACTGTATTTCAGAGAGGAAGGAAGAGAACACCCAGAAATGAGGCAGATGAAGTATCTGAAGGATTTGAAGCTGACTTGTCAATGCCAACCACTGACCCCACCCTAGGAAAATCTGGGATATAAAACAGAAATCAGCCATAATGAAACAAAAGCAAACATATGATGCAATGTTACAATGAGTAGGAAATGCTTGGTTTATTCTGTTTTTAATAGGTGCTTGTGTGCAAGCTGCTGTGCCGTCTGGCAGGGAAGGCCAGAGAGCTCAGGAAAGAGAGGAATGAGGCTGTGCTGTGAGTCTGGTTCTGTGACTGTGGGCTATCCTAACCCTTATGCTCTGCGAGCTGGCACAGATGGGGCAGTTGTAACTCACCAGTGAATTATACATGCCATTAAATGAGCCGTTGAAAATTCCCATCTCTATGGAAGGGCACTGAAGCAAACAGGGAACATGCATCAAATATCGTTTCGTAGAAATACATGGTTGAATAATTTTAATCTGAATACCGACAGCCTCACGCTCTTTCTTCAAGCTTACCTGGCTGACTTTATGACTAACAGAAGCCAGGGTCATGATTCTTATGAGAAAAGACTCATTGCAGTGAAAGGAACAGCCGTTAGAAGGGAAAAAGCAGTCTATGAGCAGAAACCCAGCTTTGTACAATAAACCTATATCACTCCCAACAAACAAGGACTTTTCTCTCAACACTTTTTCCCAGGATGGGCACACCGTTTGTGACAGTGACACTGGCTCAGAAATATGCTCTGATAGTGCCTTTTGGTATTTCTTCTGTTTGATCTCTTAGAACTTTCTCTGGGGAGGCTTTATTCCATGTTTAGTGGCACCAACACAAATCCTGGTGCAGATGAGCAGTTGGTGGGGCTGGGAGATGCCCCTAAGAGACACTGTGCGTGTAAGTGCCTTACTTTGAAGGTGAAAGGATTCCAGAAGTCCCCTTTGGATCCTATCCTTCCATTTGACATCAGTAGATTGGTCCTGGAAATATTCCATTTACTGAAATGCTATAGCTTAGACAGCACAATTATTCAGCGTTTTATTCATTCCATCATTATAGTTCTAGACCAAGCAAAAGAAGTAATCAGAGCCACAAATTAATTATTACAAAAAAATCTGTATAACTGCCTATAGAAAATATCCCTGTGCCTATCCAGTCCTTCTTACACTTGAGAGAGACATAGATTCATGCATTCAGTTTAAGCTTGCCTTTGTATTTACTTCTCTGGGTCCACATTATCCCTTACATTACAGAGGAAACATTTAACAAAAAATGTGCTAAGATTGGAGCTGAACAAAAGGTCCTTTGTTTCTGTAGGTATGGATTAGTTCTTGCAGAAAGCAGGGAGATGAAAGCTGTTGTAAGTGTTAAGAGGATTTTTTTGCGTAATACTTCAGAGAAGCATGCCTTGAAATAGAATTCAGTGTTAAGAAAAAGAAGTCTCTGAAACTGAATTCTTCCATTTATCCATAGATATGCAATTGAATATATTTCCCATACTGCTTCACCATTATGACACATTCCTGAAGGAGGCTAAAAGTCCCCCTTTTCAACACTTTTCATTTCATTCTTTTTAACAGAAATACATAAAATATACTTCACACCTTTTTTTTTCCCCCTTTTTTTTTTTTTTTTTCCTGAAGAACGTTTGCAGATATTTTTTCCTTTCTAAGTTTCTGGTTGTTTAATGGAAAGACAATTTCAGCAAACAGGAACTGTCCTAAACCTATTTTTCAAATATTTAATGAAAACCAGATGTGAATAAAATACAGGCATATTTTGGGAGGAAAATAATTTCAGTTTCCCAAGGAGACACTAAGATTTGCTAATGTGCTCCCAGATAGGTGAACTGTGGAGCTGAGAACATTATTTGACATGTGGTTTCTCCTATTCTGCCCTGTAGTGAAGATGTATTTGGTATTCACCTGAATTTTCAAGAGAAGGAAGACCCCAGCACCTCTCTCAAAGCAGCTTCAAACTTACATGTTCAAGCATCAGTACCAGCTCATCGCAGAGTGTTGAAAACACCAGTGCTGTGTATGCAGCAGATCAGAAATGGAGACTTCTGTGCCACCATTTCTAGGGGCTCAGGAAGGGTTCAGGACTCAGACCTAGCAGTACAAACCGCAGTACAAAATTTAAGAGATTAATGGCATTCAGTGGAAACTGTAGTTTGCAAACCTAGAGCTCCTGACAAGCCTTGCAAATACATCCTGCAATCAAAGGGCTCAGGGTACCGTGCCTGGGTTCTTCCCCATGCTATTTTCTGCAAGTCCTTTACATCACGTGTAAACTTGTACCCTTAATGCAGCTTTTTTTGTCATTTGACCACACAGGAGCCACGGAGCTCTGTGTCCAAATCCAGCCAGATTGGCATGAATGCAGGACACATGCCAGGGTGCCTGCCCCTATATGCTCTGTGCTTCAGGGTGACTCAGGGAGCTGAAGGCAGTGCTGCAGACGTGCAGGCTAGTTTGTTTGCTGCCTGAGCCTCCATGCCCAGGATATATATGGATAATGTAGCAGCTTAGGAATTTTCCTTCCTTGAAAAGTAGTGAATCAAGTTCCTGCAAGAGAAACCTAAGTTAACGGGAGGCCAATAAATACTGTGATTAGATCACTTGCTTGTTAAGGCTTACACTGTAATGTATTTGACTCTGAGAGAGAAGGAAGAGAGGTTGCTACATCACAGACACTATCAGCTCTATCAATGCCACCTGCTAATAGACCTGATTTTATTCAGCTGGAAGCAACCTATCTCATCTGTGCAAAAATGCTGGGATCCTATTTTGCAGAAAAGAAAAATATATAAAGTAATTGCATCAGCTGAGATAGCTAAGACACAAGAAGAGATACTTCACAAGGAGATCCCGCAATGACAGGAGATGCCTGATAGACCTTTCTTATCTGCCCTTTGCGGGCTACCAAGATCAGGACCAAGTAGTGATGCTGTAAGTGGCTTTCGCTCTTTCTCCAAATGCCTCCTGCCACCCACAGCCAGCAGTCTCCATGCTTTGTCTTCAAAAGCGGAAAACCAATTTTCTCCACTTGCTTATAGCAACATTTAAAATAATTGAAAAAGGTGAAAAGACATTTTTATCATTTTATTTCTGGCAAGTCGGAATGCTGATTTGAACTTGCAAACCTCCAGCTATTTTGATTTAAGTGTAAAATCTTCTCCAAACTGTACATCATAGTAACACATGACTTTGGTAACGGCTTGCAGACAGCAGATGACTGCAACAACACAGGAATGATGTGGTGTATTTGCAACAGTGATGAATAACATAAGGAATTTGAGTGACCATGGAAGTTAGAAACTTAGCTTTACTCTTTCTTATAAACTGAATTCATCCTGGATGTAAACTCATCACAATGATTGAATTAACCTGAGTCTTACTGCCTTGTGATTGCCAGCCAGGTGAAATTAGCTGGATGATCTCACGCAGTTTTAGATATTTCTTTATGAAAATGAGCATGCATGGAGTATTGGTGGTTCCTGATAGATGTGGTGGGGTTTTTTTTGCAAACAAAGGACATAGTACTGCAAATGGTTGTTTGAAGGGACAATTACAGGGCATTCCATGGCGGTCCCCTAAGCATTAACATCCAATTAACAGCACAATCCTTTTACAGTGTTTTAAAGTTTTCTTTTAAAATTCCTTTCTTCAGTGTATTTTCAAAGGAATGAAATCTTTCACAAAGATTTGAGCCAGAAAAGCTTTTGTACTAGAAGAAAAGTTTCCATTGTCCCTAAGAGCAGTGAAAAAGAGAGGATATCACCCTATCCAGTCCAGCCATTTGGTTACATTTTATCCATATTTGGTAAAGAAAAATGTCTGTTTACACTCCCTCAGTTAACAAATGTATTTTTTAGCACACTGCGGTACATCTTGAAATATGTTCAAGTGTTATCTAAATTTTTTGTTGCTTCTGCAACAAAATAGTATTGCATAAGAAAAAAAAAATTATAGCATTTTCTGTATATGAGAAGTAACAGAAACCTTTTCAACAGGAAAAGCAAAATAAACTTTCTTCTGAATAGACCCTTCATTCCTTTCCAGTAATTAATTCATTCCTCCTATCTTTGTAATATAATACTACTGTCGGTTCTTATAACTTTTCAGCTTGCAAGAATAAAGGCAGCAGCATCAATTCTGTGGGTGAACTTTTGAAATCATATTAGTCTAATTTATTCCTGAATAACTTAAGCTAGATTTCTTTTCCTCATGCAAGCTTTAATTTTCAATTTCAGATATGCCACTGAGTTTATACATACAGATCTGAGCACTCCATCTATAACTGGAAGTTTGAATAAATTATACTGAACTTGCAAATGAAAAAAAGTTTATTCCTGAAGTTAAAATGCAATTATTTCTTAATTCAGGAAGGTGTTTAAGCACCTTTCAGTTCCTTTGAAGTCAACTAGACTATTCCCAGGTTTGCCATTACACCTGCATTTAAAGATTTCTCATTGAACAAAGCCTTACAGATTTAGTTTTTTAAGTTAGTTCTGGAAATTAAATGTAAGAAATCAGTGTTTCCTGAAATCAAATGAAGGTTTGAATCACTCTCTACAACTACCTGAAAAGAGGTTGTGATGAGGTGGGGATTGACCTCTTCTCCCAGGTAACTAGCAGTAGAACGAGAGGAAATGACCTCAAGATGCTCCAGGGGAGGTTCAAGTTGGATATTAAGAAAAACTTCTCAGAAGGAGTGGCCAGGCACTGGAATGGACTGCCCAGGGAGGTAGTGGAGTCACTGTCTCTGAAGGTGTTCAAGAAATGTGTAGATGTGGTTCTAAGGAATATGGTTTACTGGGCAACATTAGTGGTAGGTGGACAGTTGTACTAGATGATCTTGGAGGTCTTTTCCAATGATTCTGTGATTCTATTATTGAGGTAAACTGCTAAAACTAAGCTATAACTTAAATAAAAAGGAGATTGTGCTATTTTTTTCCCTATCATTGCTGGTTATTAACTGTAGAATCACAGAAACATTAAGGTTGGAAAAGACCTCTAGGGTCATCTAGCCCAACTGTTCACCTACCACAACTATTGACCACTGCAGTCCAGCCACAGTATTGCCAATGGTTGCTGGGCTGTTGGAAGGCTAGCTGTTGCTATTTTATCCCTTTCTCTACTTCCTCTGGGAAATGTTTTGCAAGTCATTCCACAAAACATTTACAGGAAATAAAATTATAGACTAAGCAGCCTGAAATATAGAGATGGACAAACTCATATCACTGTAAATGCTATAAAAGTTAAGGTGTAATGCTGTAATAGGCAGGCTTTAGAGATTTTTTGCAAGGCTTCACTCAGATGAAAAAGGCAGCAGACATGCTCTTTCCCCTTATAGGGATACGCTGTAATGATGGGGAGGCATGAAACTGGTAAATCAAAGTTTTCAAACAACCCATGCTAAACAAAACACAGGAGTGAGGTCTCAGTGTTTGTATACGAACTTACATTCCGAACAGTAAAGTCCTCAATATCCTTTCAGTAAAGAAGCATATCCAGTTGGATGCAGCAAACTCTCCAAAACTAAATACTGCTGAATCAGTGAATTTCATAGCTACTTACTTTATGTGTTATTCGCATCTTCAGAGCTGCTAAGCAAGCTGAGGAAGACCATTTACTGACCTTTAAAATTGAAGCCCCCATGAATTGTCCGTCCAGGCTAGGAGTGATGGTCAGCAGCTGGGCAGAAGAGACTTCCGACCGGCACGTCTGGACCATCAGCTTTCTTGACAGGGTGAATTTCACTCTTAATTATTTTAGCTCATCACTTGCTTTTCTAAGCCGCCCACCTAGTCTTCAACTATAAAGCTAAGGTGTTTTTTTTTTTTTTTTTTTACCCCCAAAAAGAGATGACACACAAAATGGACAACTTCTGGGGCTCCTCACTGTATACTTGGGGTCTAGTGTTCCACAGTAAGGACAGCTGATGTATTTCACAAGTGGCTCCTACTACTTCAAGTCTGACATTTTAAGGTGATTTGGAGAGAGTTTCATTCTTTTACTTCCAACAAATTCACACTATTTTTACTTAAGAGTAAAGATATGCCTTAATGCTGGCTCTTCGCTGATGTGTACATTGTCTTCTCCTTCTTTCTTTAAATATTATAAAATTGAAAGCTAGAAGATCAATACAGCATAAGTTAAGCTGTCGTGGCCTATGCAGTCATTATATAGAAGTGTTGCTATTATGTAAAACTGCAGTCATTATGTATAATTACCAAGGAAGTTTTACAACAAAGGAAGAGGTCTATCTTATAGAAATAAAAATGCTATCCTGGAGATCTTTATTGATACACAGCCTGCTGAGACCTGTGACTAGACCATGTTTTTTTTCCTTTCATTTCTCTAACTAGTTTTCTCATAAAGCCAAAATTTAATTTAAAAGCACGCTTCTTTAATTAAGGGCATTCAGCATCCCTAGTGGTAAAAAAAGTGGCATTTAAATGCAAAATCAAAATTAACGTATGGATTCCCTCCTTCCCATTTCTTCAGCTCTCCAGGTGCAATGAAGATGTCATTTTCTGCCCTCTGTATTCCCATTCTCAGCACAATAAAAGTGAAATGATAGTTATTTACCAGTGTTTTGTTAAAATGTCAAACTGTGTTGCAAGTAAATTCATTTCAGGCCAGCTCATCTCAATTCAGCTCAGCAGCAGATGATGTCATCTTCCTATCTACTGCTCCTTCTTCGAAAAGTCACAGAAAGACTGATGAGGAGTGATGGCCTCACTCTAATTAAATGTAATACAGATATGAGCAGCAAATTCAAATAGGAGCCATGAACAAAATACTGCAGTCAGGTGTGAAGGCACCAGTACCCAATTACAGCCATGGCTTCAGCAACTCAAAGGTAACTGAAGCTGATAGGAATTTTTTCAGCATATCCAGAAATTCATATGGTGTCCATAGAGACTAGTGTCCATCCTATGTTCTACCAATTAAGCTTTAGGTCACCAGGCCCACGCTGAGGAAAGTCTGACATATTGGAGGGCACAGCAAAGCAAAACTCCTACTACTCTTCTCCCCATGGAGCTGTCTAACAGGACAGAGGATGTCAATAAAGCCAGGATGCAAGTCTCCTCCAAAGCAGCCACTGATGACTCTGTTCCTACATGTCCCTAAATAGCAACCAGAACTGGCTCAGATGGCATTTATCCATATCTGGCATGGACAGTGTATAATGAGCTTGGTAAGAATGCTGAAACAGACACCAGTACTAGACCTGGTGTGTAAATCACCCAAGGCTGGGCAAGTGAAGAACACTTACATTCTTTTAATTAGGTTTTGAAGTAATGCAAGTCAACACACATTAACTACTTCAGCCTTAACTCATTTGTGAAAATGCATGTTATGTGTAAAAGCTCAGTACAAAAAGGATGACCCCAAAACCAACACACTTCACTGGTGACGTATGTTTCCTTTTCAGATTGTCTGAAGCTCAGCTGATATGCTTGGAGTCTGCTTGCATGACACAGGCTACCATTATTCATTCACTCTGGACTTGGTCTCAGTGCTCTGACTGCAAGAAGCAAGTGCTAATTGGTGTGAACAAAAATGAAGGTTTTGACTTCTTGTGAAGAGCAGACAAAAGGCCTTGCAATGGCTCATCAGACAGACAGACTGGAACAGAGCTCTCTGTTACGAAACTTGTTTCATCTGAAATGCTTTCAGCTTGGGAATTTGGGGGAATGAATTGCAAACTCAAAAGCTTAGAATGAGACCTTTATATTTGACTGTTGTTGCAGAGAGCTATGTTATATTCTAAGTAGGGTCTTCCAAAGCATACTGGGTCTCAGCTTTGCACAGAGCATGTCACTTCTTGTTCCTATACAGAAACAGCTTGTGGCTTTTCACATCATAAATGCGTGAACCTTCGATTACTTTTCTTTCTCCGGCTAATTTTCCAGAACACCTACACCTTGACCTGATAATCAATTGATAAATTTAATGACTATTCTGCTCCAGCAGTAACTGAGGAGGGTCAGAAAGATGAGGTAGTAACATTAGACATTTTTACAAATCAGTATCTTGAAATACTTTGTGTCTGAATATCTAAAGGATTTAGTAAGACTCTGACTAGGTAGTCCAGAAAAGCAACAGAAGGTTCATCCACCTCTGCAGCAGGAGAACCTCCAAAGTGGATGAGTCAAGCAGGATGTTCTTTTGTGTTCTCTTGGACAGAGTAGAATTGATCTCATGAATATAGATCTGGATTCTAAAAGCAAACAGGTCTGAATAGCTCCGTTCCAAACCAGAGCTTGCCTGCTTGAGCCCAAGGTCATTGATTACTGCAGCTATGTGAAATATCACAAGTGAGGGCTGCCCGTGTTTCTTTAGGAAATTCAGTATGTGCCAGTTAACTTGCTTAACACTGTGCACCAGCACCCACAGATCTGCAGAAGCAGGGCAATGCTTTTCAAGGGCTGTGCATTCTCTGTACGTAGTGTGGAGCTCTGATAGATTCCCTATGGACATTTTCCCCTGCGGTTGCTTACACACTCAGGTCTGCTGAGGTGACTCTTCCAAGTCTCTGCACAAGTCACAACAGAGAAAGGCCCTGAAGCTCTCAGCTCTCAGCAGTTCTTAAATAAATGGCACATTGTATGAGCTAATTACAGAAAAAGTCTGGATTCCGATCCCACTGGTGTGAAGGCAAGTCAGAGGTATGTTCCACACTGGGGCATAACTTGATCTGAGTATTAACTTTGGCAGCAAAATGCTACTCTCCACCAATAAAGACACTTTGGCTGGCCATGACAAAGACTGAAAGGGGAAACTGCATTTGCCATATGACGGAGAAATAGAAGGCAAGACAAAACAGTAATTCCTTTTCTGCCTGTTGCTCAACAAATCAAAAAGATGTGGTATCTTTAGAAAACAAAAATTATGTGAGGGCCTTGTATGATTTACAAGAGATTTGGTCAGAAACAAATCAGATCGGCTGCAGTTTACCAACCAGGTAAATGTAAAGCTGGGATTGGTGGGAACAGGGGAAAGAGAAAGGTTGTGGAGCTATATGAGGTCTAAGAGTAAACAGTTTGCTTGCTCTCAAGCTGAGCTCAACAAGTACTTAATGAAGAATAGGGGCAGAAATGGACATTGAGCAAATGGTCAGAATGGAAAAAAGTCACAGTAGGTCTCCATTTTTTAAGGAGCCAGAAAAGTGCTGTTAGAAGAAAATATTTTGCTGCTGTAGTGCAAGCACCAAAGCATCACAAATGAAGTTTTCTATGGACTCAGTACATGGCCCATCTAAATTGGTCTACAGAGCTGGTGAACAGTTATATTTTTTAGGTCAGGAAATTAGTCAAAATATTGAGAATGCTAAGTTATATCCCATTGAAGGAAAAGATGACAATGGAAATTAGTGCTAATGAACATGAAGTATATTTACAAGGGATCCAAATCCAACCCTTCTCTCTGACTTCAGGAAAATCTCACCATAGATTTTCTGGAACTTCCAAACTGCCTTTTACTTAAAATTTCTGTCCTATTTTTTTCCTTAGGGTAACCCTACAAAGACGTCTCTATTCGCATTTACAGTGTGCCTCACTTTAATATAGGAAATGTTTTTCTCCTATGTCATACATGCACGTGTGGATATATATAATATTTAAGTAATAATGCTACTGTATTTCTTTTTCACTTTCTGAGTCTGACTGAGAACTTTTCATCTTTGTAATGTAGACATGCCAAGGTACCCTAAGCTGCAGCTATCTGTTTTAAACTAAATGCCATACAGGGCCCTTGTTTGGTGGTACGTCAAATGACATCTCCCCCTCCATGGAATCCCTTGATCCTATTTATGAGCTTCAAGCATTAGTAGGTGGCAGCATTAAACTAAAATTTTTCAATTATTTTAATTTTTTGCTTGCACTCTGTTATTCTAGCTGCACTAATTTCTCACTGTTCTAGGTGATTAAGTTAATGGGATATCTCAATTCAATCACTGCATGAACAGAATGATTACTGAAACTGTATATGGTTGGAGGCTTCATGATGCAAAACACTGTAATGTTTACAGCTTTTGCTTTCGTCCTTATCATCTCCAAGTTTGCTTACGTAGACCTGTCTTGTCTTTGGGGGAAAAGTTTTTCAGAGGTAGTGTCAATCCAAAGAGCAACCTTTTGTCAGGAATGAACCCAATGATTTATGTAGTGAATAAATGGGGAAAAAAATGTACAGACAGTGCTCTGATTTTAAGATTACCCATGATTTTTTTAAACAATTCTGTAAGAATGTAAGATTTTCAGAAAAGCTTGGTGTTCATCTGTTCCCACTGCATTCAGGTACTTTATCCAAAGTGAATTTCATACTGACTTTGATGGGATTAAATCAAAGCTAAAGCAAAAATTACACTACTTGTAGCTTTAGAGTTCACCAGGCTAATCCTCTCTGATGCAAAATTTCTGCAGTAGACTATAAATACATAACTAGATTTGTGAATCTGACTACCAATCATGATCGATGTAGAGTTCTTGTATAGGATCACTGAGAACCAGTAAATGGATAAACTCAGCTCTTGCAGAGTCTGTTCACTCTTTTAATTCCTGCTTTCCCAGAGCTCGTGTGCTAACAACATCTTTTTGTAAGGCATACACTAGTTAGTATACAGTATTTGTTAAATGAGATGGAGTTGGTTTTTCTTTTTCACCTCTTTCCCACATGATATTATTTAGACCAAAGCATATGGGTTTGCTTGTTTAATTGATCAATTCTTTGTTTGCTTTTGTTTGAGAAGTTGCCAGAATTTTTTCCAGAAAAAGTAAAAACTACTCTACCTTACCTGTGAAAGATCCTATTAGAGAGAGAGCACTAGGATGAGACATGAACTTGACATTTAAATCAAGGGTCCGTCATGCCTTTAGCAACAAAGCTGAGATGCTGCTTTACTCTTTCCTAGAGGAAATACGTGCTTTTTCAAGGTTAAGCATGTACCCAGACAAACTATGAAGGGAATATGACTCTCACTTAACCTAATCTCATTCAAGCAGAAGGCAGCCTGTCTCAAAGAAGGTCACAAGCTCCTTGTGGCTAAGAGTAATCAAGAATCCCCTTACTCAGGACTTCTGTGGATTAACAAATACAGCTATATAAGCAAATACCACTGGCACCAAGTGTTTGATGAATCAGTAACGAACATTATATTCAGTAATGCTTATCAGAAACTCAGAATATAGAGAATATGATTCCAGAGATAAGTTGCTTTGTTAGAATAAAGTCACTTTCTTTTATTTGTCTACAGTGCATTGCCTTCCCCATTAGCGCTCAGTGCGTGGCTAAGTAGCTGTGAGGTTTAACTTGAGATTTATTATCCACTTGCTTTTAAGATCTGAACCTGTAATGAAAACCGGATCATGCTACATCTCATTTTAATATAAATGCATATTAAAAATAAGGCTATAAAGTAGAAGCTGTCTGCTGGCAATGAGCTACAGTCATGAAACCATTTGTAAGTACCTTAACTGAATAGCTTATGCTCCAGGAATAGCAGGTCGATTCCCTTCACAGCATGCACTGCACCAGCTGGGCAGGAAGGGCTGGTGGGGGTTACCTGCAAGTTAATTTACAAACAAAACCAGTTATATATCAGCATTTCCACAGCGAACAGCATTTTCACAACAGTTACATCCTCTTTAAATATGCTTATACAGTACTGTACTGAAAAGTAATCTTGGGCTTTCTCCACTGCTGTAATATTCCAAACAGCCAGATCTTATAGCATTTCACCCCAATGCCATACCCAAGCAGTTTATCCCATGAGCAGCCTGACTCTGTGTTCGTCACACGTTTTGCTCACCTGAGTATTGTTTATTGTAATTAATTTGCACAGGCATTGTGTCTTGTATGTACAAATCTTCCATTCAGAAGATTTAGTGTAAACCTGGACCATAGTGCTCCTCACTGGGTTATTGATGTGTTTAAACTGCTGTAGAGCCTCTGGCATGGTGACTCTGGCAGGGAGCAATCTGTGTGCAGTAGAAGTGAGCTCCCAGGGCCGATTCCATTCCCTGCTCTGCTGTAGATTTGCTCTGTGACATTTGACAAGTCACATTCCTGGTCTTCCTGTGATGAAATCCTTCTATTTAATAGTGAGTTACGAAACTTTAAGCTTTGCCAAGGCTTAATTTAGGTGTTCTTTAGATGTTTGGGTGCAAAGTCTGTAAGAATTGTCAGGTCTCGTGATGTACCATCCATCACACGGTCTCCATGACTGGGCCATTTACACTTTTTTGACTGAGGAGCACACATGCATGTGTAAGAACTGAACATATTCTGAACTACCATCTTTCAGATGCCAAGTTGTCGCTGCGTGTGTCGATTTAAGAAGGTATGACAAATGCTTAACATGATCTTTAATGGTTGTTAAATCCAGAGTGCTGGATATATTCCAGTGCAGGTAATTACATTCAGGCTGCTTACAGACACTTTAATGGGATAGACCATTCTCCACAGAGCCTCCAGTATGGGAAGAATGAAAGAAACACACAGTACTGCTGGCATGTAAGGAATGGAGGAATGTGAGGGTATTTCTGAAATGGTAGAAAGGAGACTCAAAGGTTTGTATGTCTTTGTGTATGGTGGCTGAGAACAAGGAGCCTTTGGTAAGTGAAATAAACTTACCCTAGGAAAGCAGGAAAACTATTTACTGTGTTGATTTTGCAAAAAGTGAATTGAATGCCAGACCAAAATTCAGGGAACTGTGTGAAACTCAGGAGATAGTTGATGCCAAATTGCTTGCTTGTTGCTAAATTATGAGATGCAACCTACATATAAACACGTAGTATTTTGAAAGTTGACATTTCAAGTATCAAGCTCTAACCCAGGATGCATCAGGATGTTTTCCAAAGAAGGAAGAAATCAGGCTTGGCAAATGCTATCTTCTGTTTTTGATCTCCATAGATATTTCTAGATTTCTAGATATTGCCTTCAGAAAAGGAGATTTCTTGTGTTTTTGTGACAGCAGCCTTTCAAACCTGATAAATGTGATGGCCCTGAAGTGCTCTTTGTACAGCTATCAGCAGCTTCTTTTCTTACAGCCAGTTTGTCACTCTGAGATGAATCCATTTTCTTTGCTTACTGAAGAAATTGAGGCAAGTTCCCAGATCCATAGCCCCAAATTAATTTGCATATGCAAGAATAATTTGACTGATTTCAGTAATTAGGTAACATGCTTGTATGAAATAGGAAGAAATTGCTGGCACTTCAGACAGTGCTTTAGAGAACATCTATTTTGATGTAATTTTGAGAGGACTGAGGATGCAGAAATTTAGTATATTTAATGTTGCTGAATGTCTCCCATGTATATAAATGGTTAATTTTTAATAATTGTTTTATTGCTAGTGCTAGGCAGAGCAATCAGAGGCAGGCACATAACACTAACTATCTTCCCTCTCTATTTCAGTGGTTTCAGCATTATTTTGCCACTATCAGCCATGCTGCTGATTGGCTCCGAGCAGTGCCTACACATGGCATATCTACATTCATCTGCCTATCAGTTCACATTCTCTTATTTTCCACTGCCCACCAACTTCACCCACTTCTGACATACTATGCTATTTTATAAAACTAGGTATTTATTAGAGGCTACCTCCTACAACCTTGACATGATTGGTAATGGTACATATAATAAAAGTGATAAATAATCTGAAGTAGCTAGGTAAAAAGAAGTCTCAACTCTCATTTTCCCAGGTCAGTTTTACCTTTTACACACTGGATACATTTTCTTGTTCAGGGAATGAGCAACAGCGACATTCCTAGCACCTGAGAGAAATTAAGAACACCTTAGTGATACTACTCCCAGTCACTCAACTAAAAGCATCTTGGAGTTGTTGAAATCTTTTAATGACTTTATTCCCAAGACATCATTCTGCCTAGTGGAAATCTTGGAGGGCTCACACCTCACAACATGCTATAATTTAGATAAAGAGGCTGGTTAGATATATTAATCTACCCTCCTTGGAGGGTGCTGTCTTATTTAATTAGGCAGAGGGCAGTTTAGGCTGTTCTATCAGCCCTGTGACCTACTGAACACAAACTATTTTCAGATAAATAAAGAGCCTCTTCACAGGTTTTATTCTACATGTCTCATAAATGCTTTTAATACTACTACATATTATCTGGAAAGCTTTGAAGTTTTGGGGGACAGAGAGGAAAATATTGATTAAAAATGAATACAGAATTATATAGTGGCTATGTCACTACATATTATATTAAATTATTATATATGAATTACATCACTGTATCGTGAGCATGCCATTATATATAGCAAATACATAATTAAGATCTTCATAAATGATCTGGATGATGGGTATCCTCAACATTTTTGCTGATTACACAAGACAGGAAGGAATGGAAGATACACCAGAAGGTCATGCTGCCTTCCAGAGAGACCTCAACAGGAATGCAAAAGATACAAACAGATAAAGTTTGCACATCTCACTGTGTATCTGGAAAAATGGGAGCCAGGAAAAGGGAAGGAAAAGACTTGTTATAAGGTTATTTTTTGTAGCTTTATTAAATGCTTTGGGCATTGAATAGTTTCCAGTCACCTCTGTTAGAGATAGAGAAATATGAACATGTATTACAGTTCTGAGGAGTGTAGCGCTCCCTAAAAAAATCAAATGTATGAGAACAGTGTTGTCTCCAAAATAGAACAGAGAGGGAACAGAGGGGGCTCTGTGAGTGATCTGAAGCTGAAGAGCGGATGTGATATTTCTGTTAACTGACAGGAGAGCAGATCTCCCTCTGCCTCCAGAGCAAAATATTGAGACAATATCTTTGTGACACAGGGATCTGTTGGCCATGCTGGTAATAAGATTTATTTCGTGGCTGCAGAAGTAATTATATTGGTTCAATGGATGGTCCAAAAACTGCAGTATTTTTGGTTGGAGACAAGGTGGTGGGAAGCTCTTTAACTGGTTTTGTGGCTATGACTGCACCCCTAGAAATATGAGGTATTGCAACCCCTCAGAGAGCTGGTAAAAAGCATTGATAATTTGCCACATGAAGGAGCTCATTCATTCTCATCTTCCATTTCTGAAGTGGTAATAGAGATGGGAATTGGAGCTTTTTTTCCCAAGCCTCATGCCATGACCTGCTTACAAGAGGGAAAAGATTCTTACAGTAAGCAAGAGTGGAGAAGCCTGCTTCAACTGCTTTCACTTGAGAAGAAAAGCCACCCAAAACTCCAGCTTTGTACAATTTGATAGACATTATTGTCCAATTATTTTTTCCCCAGATAATCTAAGAGCAAAAGATGAGTGTTTAAAATAAAGGGTAAAAAGTAACAAGCAGCACTTTTTTTTTTGTTTGTTTGTTTCATAGAACTAAAAGAAAATAGTGTTTCCATTTAAGGAAAAGCCCCAAAATAGGAAATGATTTGCAGTGAGAGGTTTTTGCTATGTAGGTGTTTCAGTGAAGGAAGGATTTCACCTATCCTACCTCACAGAAATAGGAGGTGATTTGAAACTGCTCAAACCAAATGCATTTGACTGAATAGGTAAAAGTGCACAAAACACAGTTGTTGATCAGAAATACAACCATTTTCTTACAGGAATTCAGACACAGTCAGGTAACATAGTCTGATAGCAGCTGATATGGAGAACACCGTGCAGACATCCCTAACTTTGCATTGGAGATGGGTGTCTCTTCAGAAGGCCCCTTCTTTGCCCATTTCTGAGAAAAAAAAAAAAAAAGAAGCAGCAGCAGCTTATTCTGAGGTATGCCTTGTAAACCAACTCCATTGAGCAGAACGAGACCTCTGAGGGGAGTACACATTTCATGTTGGGGAAAGAAGGAGCAGCAGAATGAGCAACACTTTATCATCAGCTTCTGCTTATCCCAATACAAACCTGTTGGTTTTTTTTGTTCATATGAATATTAATGTATGTGTAACCAACTACCTCTTCCATCCTTTGGTCTGTGCTAGAAAAAGTTAAGCCCACTGGGTTCAGTCTGATCCTTTCACCAGAGTTACATGCTGACCCATCTTTCTCTCCCAAGGACAGTTTAACATTATAAAGACTCCTTCTCATGCCAGATCATTGCAATAAATATTTCCAATTTCTTTGCTGTTTTTGAGTAATTGAACCTTTCTCTAAGCTCATCTTTACTACACAGTTATGTCCAACTTCTCTAAGCTCGTTTTGTTTTAGGAAAGGGCTTCTAAGAGAACATTGACAGTTACACTTTTTCTAGGCTGTTAAAAACTCTCATAGCAATGTTACTTTTTAAGGGCTATCTTACTATCTCTCTTGATCACTACCTAAGAGATGAAGCCATGCATGAGGTGCAATACAAAAAGTAGAACCAAAAAATATCTTCTGCATCTGCTAACTCAAAGCAAAATAACAGATAATCATAGAATGCCTTGGATTGGAAGAGATCTCAAAGATCTTCAAGCTCCAACCCCCCTGCCATAGGCAGGGTTGCCAACTATGAGATCATGTATTAGATCAGGCTGCCCAGGGCCCCATCCCACCTGGCCTTGAACACCTCCAGGGATATGGCATCCACATTCTCTCTGGGTAAAATGTTCCATCACCTCACCTCCCTCTCAGTGAAAAGCTTCCTCCTGACATCTAGTCTAGGTCACCCCTCCTTTAGTTTAAAACCATTCCTTCTTGTCCCACCGCTATCTGCTCAGATAAAAAGTTGATTACCCTCCTGTCTGTGATCTTCCTTTAAATACTGGAAGGTCACAATGAGGTC
>JAOWBP010002052.1:76872094-76916082 GCA_028571105.1 Tragopan temminckii
ACAAATTGATTCTCCATTTATGGGCCGGATAATTCAAAAGCTGCAATGTTGGCTGGTTGAACTCCTCCTGCTGTTAATGTTGAGCCAAGTCACTGTTTGTCAACACAGTTGCTGTTCTTCAGTTATTTTTAAGTGGAGGAGGGAGGGGACCTTCCTTGAAAAGCCTATAAAATGGGGTGTTCTTCAGAATATAATACAGTTGCAGCCTCAAGAAAAAACATCCATTTCACTACATTTTTTTAACCAGATCTATGGTTAAATTTATATTTAGAATAAAAAATAAATAAATAAAAAATGCTATGCAAACTGCAGTGACTCCAAACTGTAATCATACCACCTGTTATAGCACGGGGTGAAGGTGAGAAAAGAGCAGAACTCCCACAGCCCTTCTCCAGCGTGGAAACGCACACCGCACACTCTATTTTAATTCTGACTATTTCCGTTTCCTTGCTCGTGTTTTCTATGGGCACTCAGAATAGGAAAAAATATATATAAATATATCCTGACAGAAGGGCTCTCGGGACTATAAATATGATTTAGGGCCTGAGGAAAAGGCATGCTGAAATGAATAGAAAAAGTTTTCATTGGCTTTGCTGTGACTTGGATGAGGCCCATTTTTTTCTGCTCTCAACACAAGTTAGATCCAACCCGGAGATCAGGATTTTCTTTCTTCCTTGCACTGAGGCTTCTACTGCATGTGAGACCACGCACCGTGCAAGAAGAGCGGGGCAATGCCAAAGTAGCAGCCTTATGTTTGCTCCTGATGTGAGACCTGGCACGGGGCCAGTGTCTGCAACCCTCACTCTAGAGGAGTTGTTTCATCTCCCTATACTATTTGCACTAGTCAGTTTAACTTATTGCAGAGAAGCAGCGTGCAACCAGACACGGTTTTATCAACACAACTCACCGTGACCTTGACATTCACATATCTGCAAACAGGTTGTTTTGGTGTTGGACCAAGGAACAATTCCTGGGAACTTAAGATGTGGAGGATTAAATGACGTGCCCAGCCCTGCTCAGCTATGATCACTGACAGTTCAATGGGGTTGAACTGCACTGTGCCTGTGCCTACCTTTATCTGTTGTCAGCAGGTTAAGCTGTCTTAAGCTATTGGGTTTTATCTGCAGTCTGGATTTCTCCTGCTTCCTTCCTACTTCCTCCTGCTTCGTATGTATACTCTTGTTCTCATGTAAAATACCCTTGAACATGCTGAGATAACTTAATTCTGCAGTGAACTCACAATACACAGTGGCATACAGTGCAGAGAAAATGCAAAATTGCATTTCTCAGGCAAGATCAAAAGTGAGGCAGGTTCCTTCGTGGTGGGTTCTAAGCGCAGGAGTGGTTCCAGTGCGACTCCATGGTCATAAAGGAGGACAGAGCTTAGTCCTCTAAGTTTTATGAACTGAAATAAAATATCCTGGGACTAATCCACTGCAATTGACTGTGTTCATTGTTTTCTTGCATTCTGGAAAGAAGGAAAATAAATACAATTTTTTTCCTTCTAGGGTAGATCTTATTTGTATTGCAAAATTTGAAGAAAGTCTTTGGTCCTTGCCAACTTGGAATGTGGATAAAATCAAATTTATGTGATAGACTAATAAAAGAAACTCCTAAGACCTTCAGGAAATACTTTTTTTTTTTAATAAATCAATCTAGAAATGCAATGTATTCTCATCGCATTTGTTAGGTAATGTGAAGAAAGCTCACCTGTACGCCACAAAGAAGCACAAAGAGTCATGGACAGGTGGGAAAGCCCAAACAATACCCTGTCTGGCTGCTTCCTGGCTCATCTTAGGGAGCCATCAGACCATCAAAGCCCATTTCCTCAAGCACAGGGGCACGAGGGCAGATGAAAATGTGAAATAATGAAGCAGAAGAAGAGCTACGCTGTCTGAGTCCCTGGCTATTCCAGGACAGCCTCAGCTCCACTGTCCAGGTGTGAAACCCACCCAGATAAGCCAACACCAGAGCACCTTTCTGCCTGCCTAGTGGCAGAGAGCAGTACGGGGTGCAAGGGAAAAGCATCTGGGGATAGTAGAACATGATCTAGTGCTTAATCTAGTGGTTGGCAACCCTGCCCACGTCAAGGGGGTGGGAACTAGATGATCTTTGAGGTCCCTTCCAATCCAAGCCATTCAATGATTCTATGATCCAGGCATGGTGCTGCCCCAGCCTCACCTTCTCCTGGTTGCAGGATCCAGACCAACTGTCCCCTAACAACACTGAGTCAGAACAGCAGTTTGAATTACTCTGTCATTTCAAGTCACGTTGGCCACACACCACAGGTAATTTCTTTGGAAATACAAATCTTCAAGAAAATATAATTCAGGAATGAATGACAGAAAACAATCTGAGCTATGCAAGTGGCATTTTGTTGAGGTCAAACCTGCGTGCTTAATGTTGTTTACAATAGTATCACTTCTTCCCCACTTTTGTTTCTAAACATGCAAATTCTTTTTCAAAATTATTCTGAATTATTTTAGAAATGAAAGAAATGCTTAGAAATAGTCAAATGTGTGTTAAAGACAGTATTTCATAGTGGTGATGGGTTGACAGTTGGATTTAATGATCCTAGAGGCCTTTTCCAATCGCAATCCAATCTATGATTCTATGGAAATTAGCAGAATGCTTCATTTCTTGACTTTCTTCTTAAACAAAAAAAAAAAGCATAATGAAAATAATCATCTCCCCAAGTAAATGGCCTTTTATGGTTGAGTTTGACCACTTCCTAACGCCTGTTTGCTAGCAGGAAAGTACTAATTGCCAGCACATCAGTGAGATCTTTGCCAGCCTGCATTTGATGCTGACAATTCAGGATCCAGCCTTCTGGTCCACAACCCACATTAAAACCTAGGTGTAAAACAAACTTCTCTGGTTTGATGTCATCAACATTTTCCATATGCCGCACATTTGTGAGAACAGCACAAAAGCAACAACAAGCAACATCTCTGTACACAGACATTTCCAGCTTTCCACACAGACTTTGAACAGCTCAAAGGTCCCGAGGTGCTTTGTGCTTTGCATTCACAATATACTGTTGTCAAACCTTTTGGCAACGCAAGCTGTATTTCTTCAAGCATGCTTCCTGTTGTTTTGGGACTTTTTCCCATTCATACTCCTCCTGAGTAACTACGTTTCCAACCTTGGGTCTCAGAGCCCTGTCCTGGGACGCATCATGAGGATGCAAAATGAAATCTTGCTTTACTGTACAAATGAAGGTACCAAACGTTTTGGAAGATACCGCCATAGGGCAGCAGAAAGCTTGTCCCTGGAAAAACGTGTAATTTTTCAACTCAGTTTTGTGCTAAATCCTGGAAAGGAACAGCGGATGGGACTGTTATTCCAAACCACGGGCTCGTCTGCCCTGCCCCAGCTCATCGCTGGCACCTTCCCACTGCTAGCAGCTGGCTGACATTTAGAAACACTTCACTGGTCTGACGCCTTGCCAGAGACCTCTGAGCATGAGGCTTCTGCTGTGTGAGATGGATTGAGCAATTACAGCCTGACAACTCCTCAGAGCTAAACATGAATCTCCCTTACACAGACAATGCTGGGAGCCCATTGTAAGACCTCTGGGCCATCTCCTCCACCTCCAGATGATCAGTCTCAGAAGGAACATGAAGGATGCAAACACCAGGGGATGCTGCCCATGCCCCAGCAACACAGGTGTCACTGCCTCTCCCACCAAAAGCCACCAACGATGCTATTTTGGAAAAGCAGCAGCTGGCACATGAGGGTGGTGAGACTGCCAAGGGAGGTTGTGGATGCCCCATCCCTGGAAGAATTCAAGGTCAGGTTGGATGGGGCTTTGGGCAACCTGGTGTAGTGAGAGATGATCCTGTCCATGACAGGGGGGTTGGATTAGATGTTCATGAAGAGTCTCTTCCAACCTAAACTACTCTTATGATTCCATGAATTTGTTCTTTTGCATCCACAAGTTAATTAACACCAAACTGTGTTTTGTTTCTCAGAGCTAACTGGAAGCTCTTGCCCATCCTTATAGGGTGACACAGGTGCCCCTGTTCTGTGTGCACTGAACAGCAGCTCCAAGTCCCACCTGTGTTTTAATCAGTGAGAGAATGATCTGTAACTCTCCTGCCACTTCTCTGACTGCACTGTGAAGAACAAGCCTATTTGACCACTGCTGTCAAAAAGGGTCACAATATCAAAGCTGGTCTAACATGTTGATAATACTGCTCACATTTGTTAAAATGCTCGCCTCAAGTAACTCCAACTAATCATATCAACACTGCCTATATGAAAACAAAACAAAATATAAAAAAAAATCAAATGAAAACAAAAAGTAAAATTACACATTAGGTAACATTTAAGCTATGAGAAAAATTTGCTCTACTCAAATTTCAAGACAGCAACTCCTCCACGTTTCTTGAATTTGAAACCAGTGCTTGGGCACTGTTTCATCCATCACAGTGACTAGGAAAAAAACTGGAGGTGGTTTATGGAGTGTAAATGCATGGCATTTAGGTGCTAGTGATCTGAAAAAAATTATTACCTGTGTCTTATCTGTCACACTTGGGCTGTCCAGGCAGGTAAGAGATCTCCTTGGTACTAACAGAGCACTCCCTGCCTACATGCACAACAGGTCTGTGTGGTCAGAGTAAGCAAACAGCTTTTTGTAAAAGATGTGTACAATATTAACAGAAATTTAGGTGGGGTAGTTGCACTCTACTACCTCAACATAAATCTTTATCTTAGCAATTTTTAACAGGAGTGTTACTAAGGTGCCTGGAAGTGGAATCTCTACTGCAGTTCTTGAGGGAAGGGCTGAACAACATCTCTGCTCTTCCCTATCTGTTGTATCGATGGCAGAGGTCATCATAGGGAACCGGGCGTGGAGAAAAGCAGATGCTCAAATGAAACCTTTTTAAGGATAAAGGACAGCAGGGAGTTGGTGAGCCAGAAATGGGTCTGAAACAAAGTCTGCTCTGAGCGACAGAGCTTGGATTGGACTCTAAATGAAAAATAGCTCAGGAAAACATGATCTTAAGTGTTTGCTCTCTTCTCTGATCCCAATAAAAGAAAAAGATGCTGATGCTGCAAAATCATTTCAGGATCCCATCAACCTGTCACCTTTTTGATAAACAACACACGACCTACTGCCATCTCTTTGCAGCCTCCGGTCTTCATCCTTGAGAGGAGTGAAACTGGGTTTGGGGTGAAAGGGAAGGTTGCAAGGAGTATGCCAGCTGTCTAAGGCTGACATCCCCTCGGGTCCAGTTATTACTGGAAAACACAGAGGTGACTGCAACTGTGAAGATAAAACCACGATGAAATCAGCCCCTGAGTATCTTTTCCATGGGATAAACTGGGAGAAACCACTGAGATGGGCGATTAATTCTACCCTACAGGCAACTCCACTGCTGAGACATTGCTCTGATTCAACCCTCAGTTTAAACATCTTTAAAACAAAAGGAGAGCACCAGAGCAAAAGCCATCCAGCCATACTGTGAGCAGCAGTGATTGCGGCCAAGGGTGAGGTGGGAGGCTCCCAGGTCTCACCTGGGTTGTGCTGGAAACCAGAGGGGGAACAACATGCTGTAGGAAGCAACGTTCTCCCACTAAAAAGTGATTTTTGGATGAGGAGTCTTACTTCTTTCCACATACACTATGACTCAAAAACAGTACCTCTGCTTCCCTTGTGGTACCTCATTTTCTTTCATATATTCCAAATTTTCTTTCACACATACACATCTTATGTTTTAAATAGAAAATGCATCACTAGAAACTCTTAAAAATATTCGTTTCCTTCCTCATCTTGCAGTCTGCAACGCTAGACAGGCTCAGGATTAAACTGCTGGACTAGGAAGGCTATTCTGCAGTGGGGCAATACACACCAATGGGCTGGGCTGGGATTTTGGTGCTGTCCTTATACAGGCTGGCACACCAAGAGCCCAAAGCTGGGGCAACAGATACAACAACTCCACAGTGAAAATCCAAACCCAAAATTCCTTCATAACATCTGTCTCTGTGAACTGTTCAACTCATAGCAGTTCTTAAAAACATCTAACCAGAAGACTGGACCAATTAAAAATTGCCGTTTGACACCCTTTGATGGCAGAGAGATCACGGTGGACAGAGAGTTTCTCTACTCTGAAATCTTTCTCATGCCATTAGGTGGTATTTAATCGGAGATAAAGCTTTGCTGGCTTTTGCTTGGGAGATCAGGAGCTGTCAAAGGGATTTTCAGGACACTCACATGTGTTTCCACCAAGTGCAATTCTTCAGTAGCTCATGATAGGAACTGTCCTAGTCATGGAGCTTTTCAAGAATAGTTTGCTTGTCTTTCTCTCTTCCTTTCTTCGTTTCTTTCTTCATTTCTTTCTTCATTTCTTTCCCACATTTTTTCTTTCTTCCTTTTTCCTTTTTCCTTTTCCTTTTCCTTTTCCTTTTCCTTTTCCTTTTCCTTTTCCTTTTCCTTTTCCTTTTCCTTTTCCTTTTCCTTTCCTTTCCTTTCCTTCTTTCCTTCTTTCTGGGGTGAAGTTGATCAGTTTGCCAAAACTGAAACTTTTCAGAGATAAAATAATTTTCCATCTTGATTTTCTGTTTCAGGAAACTTTCAAAAAAAGAGAAGAACCTTTGACATTTGAAATGAAAAACTCTAGGCTCTATTTTCACTCCTGGTAGGAGAAGAGTGAAGAAATTTTCACATTTTCATTTTGGTTTCACTACATATTGATTTGACTCTCTCTCTATGTACATATACATATTTAAGAATCTTGCATCAGTTCTCCAGA
This sequence comes from Tragopan temminckii, assembly GCA_028571105.1. Taxonomy (NCBI): domain Eukaryota; kingdom Metazoa; phylum Chordata; class Aves; order Galliformes; family Phasianidae; genus Tragopan; species Tragopan temminckii. The sequence goes on from JAOWBP010002052.1 coordinate 76,878,853, forward strand.
GCCAGTAAGAATGCTACTATCAGGTAATCCAAGTACAAAAAGACAAATTAATGGTGGCAACAGCAGTAATAGAAATAGAGGCAAGTTAAAAATATTGTAGAAGAGAATTCCTGTACAGGCATTAGTTTCAGTTTTATAGGATTACAGGAGAGGATATAGGATTACTTCAGATTACAGAACACTCTAAACTAAAGGTAGAATTCAATCACATTCACAGCACGTGCTTTGCTAATTTGTCTACGTGCATCCAGCCCCAAATAGTCACCAGCTCCAAACAGTCAGCAGGCTGTTTCTTCGTTAACACCAAGGGAAATGGATGTGAGTCCAAATACAGTTGTTCATGTGGAAGACGCTGCAAGGAGTATACTGTGAAGGATCTTGATTTCTGATACTAATAGTGTGATTAACATGCTGCAGAATGCCTCTGAGCATTCTCTAAATCCAGAGAAAGGTTAGATAATAATGATAACAGTATTGTCAATAATCCCCCAAATCTAGGGAATATGTTTGCAGGCCCATGTGAGCATCTCTCACTGTCTTCCCTGGAATTTCTGTCTGCAAGTACTACTGAACAGTTTTTGGCACTGCAGGCTCATTAACTCATTGCATGCACACTGAGGGCTCCTTGTCAAACCAACAGCCTCTCTTAGAATCAATGACACCGACCAGTGCAGCTCTATGTTAAACATTTATTCATCAGGCACGCTGCACTCATGCTGGAGAAGGTCTAATAGCACCACAGGGATTTGCTCCTTCATTAATGTGGGATTTGAATTCAGCCTAGTGAAGGCATAGGTGTTGGACAGACCACAATAAAATCTGGAGGGGTTTTAGCATCTGTGCAGTCTGAACTTGTCAGCCTATGCAAAATACAGAACGTACAAATTAAAATGTCCAGTTTTCCATTTACTGTGCATGCCTCTGAGAGACTGGCAGTCACAGGAAATTTCTAAGGAATCAATAAGCAATACATTTAAAAACATATAATAGAGATAAGTAATGCATGTGGTAATTAATACACCATGCTACAAGCCAGAATTACAAAGCCATTATACAGGTCTTTTAAACTGATCGATCATTTGTACACCCTTAAGAGGAGCACTTGACCTATTTGGATCCGAGCGCACTGTGCTCACACATCACCCAGTCTCTGTGCACAATAGTCTTCCCAGGCCAGTTTCTGCCCTACATCTACAATGACAGGAAAGAAATGAATGACTCAGGCTGCCTTTTGTCCAGAGGACTGCCAGATCTCAGGCTGCCTCTAATACCTGTTGGATAGAAGCAGATGCCTGGAGCAGGCAATCTGAATAAGCACCTACGATGTTCTGTGAGTGGAAGCTTTGCTCTGAATTGTGTGCCAGCCTGGTTAGAAAAAACAGCAGTATTTCAGCAAAGAAATTGTCCTTTTGTCTGGACTTTTTAAGTGTTTGTAGGGAAACAAAGATTAGCATACATCAGAGTGGCACAGAAAAGGCTTCCCGTAATCCTGCATATGAAAATATGTCAAGAGCTGCATGCAAAATGGATTTGCATACATCAGAACTGCATATACGGCAGCTTGACTGGGCATCCTGAAATGCATTAAAAATGTTAATACTGAAGCATGTGGATGCTGATAATTGCATCCTGGAGAAATACACACAGACGAGCACAAAACTATGGCATCTTTTCCACTTATCTTACTTGGATGGTTAAAACATAAAAAGAGAGAGTACTAAGGTAGCTAGGTAGTCAGCACTCCTAGGACACTGAAGGGATTCCTGGTTCAAAGGGAAATTCAAAGTATGTCCCGTGAAGAAATAATTAGCAGAGAAAAATTTCATTTATTTAATACTAAAATTCTCAACTTTGAATATCATACTATAGTCCACTGAGTTAGAAAAAAAGCAGAAATTTTAGCACAAGAAAATGGTCACTAATTCCATTTTGCACGTATGGCATCAGCGCCTTGGTCTCACCCTATGCAGGGCTGCCAGCCACATCCTGCTCCAAGCCACATCCCAGGTTGGATGGGACTTTGAGCAACCTGGTCTAGTGGGAGGTGTCCTTGCCTAAAACCTGGTGGTTGGAACTAAATGATCTTACATGATCTTCCACCCCAAACCATTCTGTGATTCTATGATCCTACTCAGAAATAAAGCTGTAGCAGGCCAGATGCTGGAAATTTCCCTTTTTGTCAATGACATGGAGAGGAAGGAAGACACTGCTCAGGGAGGTGGTGAAGTCACTGTCCCTGAAAGTATTCAAGAAGCATGTAGATGTGGTACTAAGGAACATGGTTTACTGGGCAACATTGGTGGCAGGTGGACAGCTGGGCTAGATGATCTTAGAGGTCTTTCTCAACCTTAATGATTCTTCGATTCTATGATTCTAAGTGTCAAACCTTCTGAGCAGCTTTCAGGAGCTGTGAATGCATGAGCATCACCTAAAGAAAGGCTTAAAAGCAAGCTCCATCTGGGATGCAATACGGAAGCTACTTAGCAATGTACACAAATATTGCTACCGTGCACAGAAGTTTCTAACAGAAATAAAAAGCAATCTTGTCCTCCCAAAGAAGGATGGCTATTTCAGACCAGGAAAGGCTACTGCAGTCAAAGTGGGGTCTCAGGGCTCCTGTTCTCACTCCCATGAAAACTGTCATTGAAAATGGAACTTATAAAAATGTCACCACTTGATCCAGCATTAAAGCTCCAGGAAAGTTTTAAAGGGCACAGCACTAAAAAATAAGGGAAAATAAGGGTCTCTGCAACCACAGCAGTGGCCTGGGGCTTTGGGTTTGCTTTTAAATGAGCAATCAATTCAAGTCAATAAGTTTGCTTTGCAAGTGGGAGCTACAGGATCTTTATTTTTGTGGCCTCAATTAAGCAAAGGAAAAAGAAAAGTCATTTCACCTTTAATTAAAATGTCTCAAGGATTTGCCAGGAATTGTATATACTGTGAATTCCTGAAAACACACTGTTCTGCTTGGCTTGGCTTTAAATAGGTACAATAAGTTTTGAATCCCTTTTTTTTAAGAAGCCTTTCTCACTCAAATGTGAGAAGGAAATCACTGCAAACAGAATTTCATAGAATCATAGTATGACTCAGGTTGGAAAAGACCACTTAGATCATCTAGGCCAACCACCCACCCATCTCCACCATGCCCACTAAACCCTGTCCCTCAGTGATACATCAACATGTTTCTTAACACTTCCAGGGCGACTCCACCACCTCCCTGGACAGCCTGCGCCAATGCCTCACCACTCTTTCTGAGGAGAAATTCTTCCTAATGTCAACCTGAACCTCCCTGCAACTTGAGGCCACCACCTCTTGCCCTATCGCTGTTACCTAGGAGAAGAGGCCAAGCCCCAGCTCCCCACAGCCTCCTTTCAGGGAGTTGTAGAAAGTGTTAAGTTACCCTCAGAGTCTCCTCATCTCCAGAATAAATGATCCCAGAAACAATCCTAATAAATTCCCAGAGGAGAACTGATGAATGATGATTTATGCAGGAAACACAGCACTGGCTCAGGGGCATTGCTGTTTCCAAGCTGGTCTAAGAGGGGTCAGGAGCTCCTAGCCCAGCAGCTTCACAACATACAGCCTCATCCAGCAATGGGCAGTTATTGCTACCAGGCTGTTCTCATCCAAACAGTAAATACCCGTAGGTCCCAGCTGTTCGTTTGAAAGACCTCCTTCCTAGAGATCAGCATCACCACTGCACAGACATTTCCAAACTTGCAACTGACAGAAATTGTTCTCATTTTCTTGCCTCCTGTGCTTCCTACTTAATTTCATCAACCCTGCTCCGATTTACATGCACGGCAGATTTGGTGCATTGCTGATCTGTATGAGAAACAGTGAAGAAAGTGTGGGAGACAGGCAGCACCAGGGCTCATGGTGACAGCACACGGAATATGAAGGCAAAATTACCTCACCTGAGTTTTATAAATACATTCAGTCACTTCCCCCACCCAGAAAAGCAGCCGAGGAGGATGCTTCAGCCCTCACAGTTGCACAGCGAGGTGCGGTTCCTGGCTGGCCCTTTGATTTGGCCAGAACGCAGACAGTCTGGCTTTGGTTCTGGACATTCGTACATAGAAATGCAGGAGGCTCAGCTGGGCGAGGCGTGAAGGCAGAACCAGCTAGTGACATATAGCCATTTTGTGAGATGTTTGTCTTACTTGTTCTGCGATTCCAAGTTATTTTTTTTTCTCAGCAAAAGAAGCGTGGCCAGCAGATCAAAGGGAGGTGACCCTGCCCCTCTACTCTGCACTGGTGAGACCTCAGCTGGGGTACTGTGACCAGGTGTGAAGTCCTCAGCACAGGAGAGATGTGGACCTGCTGGAGTGCACCTATAAGAGGGCCACAAAAATGATCACAACGATCCAAGGGATGGAGCACCTCTCCTATGAGGGCAGGCTGAGAGAGCTAGGGCTGTTCAGCCTGGAGAAGGCTCCAGGGAGACCTGAGAGCAGCCTTTCAGTATCGAAGGGGAGCAATAAGAAAGAAGGAGACAGATTATTCAGAAGGGTCAGTTGTGACAGGACAAGGAGAAATGATTTCAATATAAAACAGGGGAGAACTAGATTGGATACAGGTGAACAATTTTTTATGATAAGGGTGGTGAAGCACTGGTACAGGTTGCCCAGAGAGGTGATGGATGCTCCGTCTCTGGAGACATTCAAGGTCAGGCTGGACAGGTGCTCTATAGGTGTCCCTGTTCATCGCAGGGGAGTTAGACCAGATGACTTTTAAGTGTCCCTTCGAACTTGAATGGTTCTATCGTTTTATGGTCTTGGTGAGCTGCTGCTGAAGCTACACTGCAGCCCCCACAGTGATGCAGAGGGGCAAGGAGTAACAACACCCCTCTGGGAAACAGCTTCAGCCTCGGATCCCTTGCCTCGTTCATAGGATATGACGTTATTTTGATAACTGTAGGAAAAGTCCTGGGATGCCTGAACCAGGCAGCCAACTGGGAAGGACATGCATAGCCCATAGGGATATCAGAGGCTGCCCTACCTGGAGGGAGATTCATTTTGTTTTCATGCACATAACAAAATAGTTAAAGCGTGTTTCCATAAGTTTCCTTTAGCTCCACCTTCTTTCTACCCCACAGTTGTGGAGGAAAGAGGAGAATGCATAAGGAAAGCGGATTTGTTAGGATTAGCTGGGAGCAGGAAGGGTCTGAGAGCGAGCTTACAGCCATGCTGACAGCTTACAGCTGGAGTTAACCCTTAGGTGGGACATACTGCTGCATGCAAGGATGCAGGGAGTTACACACGCATCTACCCACAGTCCAAATTCCTTCTGGGCTGAACCAAAGCAAACTCTAACCAGGATAAAACTCTCTTCAAATCTAAATGCTGAACAGAGGAGAGAGGAATTGGAATCAGCTCTCTTTCTCTCCTTGACTGCTATTGCAGGTACTCTCTTCAACCCTGCACTCTGCAAAGCTTTTACAAACAGCTTTAAAAGAAAACATGGAGTTAACTTGCCCATTTGTCACTGTCACAGCAAAAGGGATGAAGAAGTTTTTGCAGCTCCAACTGAGCCCACAGGGAGGAATTTGCTGCCCAGGCACCCATCAGTAATATAAGAGGGTGAGGTTCCTATGGGTGATGCCTGCCTTGAGCCCATAATACATGGCTGATTGAATGCCCACAAAGTCCCATCTCCAGACTGCCTTGCCGTGTACAAAGCCTGTGGCTTGACAGGTGTGTCCATTACTTCAAGTTGGCCAGGCATCTTTAAATGAGTGCAGAAATACCAAGCCAATAAAGCTGTCTTCCCGACGAGCAAGCGAAAAGAGAAGAACCCTAATAGTCCTGGACGAAACAAAAACATAATGAAAACATGTACCTAGAAGATCACAAAACCTGAGTGGCATTAATCAGCTGCATGATGATCAATAAGTAACTCTGGCCTTTGCACTCACTGCAGCCATTTAATGCACTTGAGGTTTGTGCCAGATAGGTAACTAATGATAGGAGAAGAGGTAATGGTTTTAAGTTGCGTCACGGGAGGTTCAGGTTGGATATCAGGAAAAATTTTCTCTCAGAAGGGGCGGTCAGGCATTGTAACAGGCTGCTCAGGGAGGTGGTGAAGTCACTGGCCTTGGAGATGTTACAGAAATGTGTTGATGTGACACTGAGACATGACTTAGTGGGAATGGTGGGGGTGAGCTGACGAGCTGGACTAGATGATTCACACAGAGGGTGGTGACACACTGGAACAGGTTGCCCAGAGAGACTGTGGATACCCTATCCTTGGAGGCATTCAAGGCCAGGCTGGATGTGGCTGTGGGCAGCCTGGTCTGGTGGCTGGCAACCCTGCATATAGCAGGGGGGTTGGAACTAGATGATCATTGTGGTCCTTTTCAACCCAGGCCATTCTATGATTCTATGATTTTAATGTTTCTTTGGTCCCAATATGCAGCTTGGTGCATGTGTGCATGGCTCCTCTCCACTTCAACTGTATTTCACTGCAGTGCATGCAGAGCTGCATCCAGCCCTAAAAAGAAAGTCCCCTGTGCAGTCAAGCCTAGCAAATGCTAAATTATCAGGAGTCTGGGACATGTCCTGCCGTGGGACATCTAAACCCATTGCCACTTGCACAGGCTTGTGGTTTGAGTGACTGCAGCAGAGCTTTCCCACTGCCACCTGTCTGCACTGACATTTACCATCAGAGAAGCTCATTTTGGTTAGTACCTCCCCAGAACAATATTGCCAACCTATACTGACCCCAGTGCTAAGGGTTCACAGGTTGCTTCTGTAACTTTATCACCAGCTTCCAAGAGCCTTTTCTCCCACAGCCCTGGACAAGATTAGCCACTGCAACTTGACTGGGTTGCCATGGTAGTAATAAGGAAAAAAGTAATTTCTTTTCTTTAAAGAAAAAAAAAATCAATAATTGGCATTACTATGTAAGGTCCCTGACTTTAATTATAAATAAATGTTAGACCTGCTCAAATAACAGTGAATTTATGGCAGCAGGCTGTATGATGCTGCTTAAGCCTATGTGGCCATCACGATACGTACAGAAAACAAAAAGTACCAGGGACTGCAGCTTGCATTTTATTGCCCAGGAAAATGAATGTGTAAATAGCAATAAAACGCACAATTATTTAGCACAAAGCCAAAACACTCAGCAGCATTTATAGTCTAATAGATGGCATGCTTGCCTGCTCTAATTTACCATTAAACAAACAAGACAAGGATAAGAGAAAAAAACACAATGGCCCCTGCCAATATGATCAGCTCCAAGATGCCAGGTGAGAACAGCTCGATGAAGGGAACACTGTGTTGCTTCAGCTAGCTTTGCCATCAGTCATTTAGCCTGGGCTGCATGTGCCACAGCACTGCAAGGTGTGCGTCTGCCTCATCCCTGTGTCTCCTGCAGGACTGAGCAGGGTAAGGGGGGCTGCCTGAGGCAGGAGAAGGGGTTATTTATTGGAAGCCTTGTAACAGATTGGTTTCTGGAGAAGCAAGCTTGCTAGTGTAGGATTGAATGGTCAGGGGCATCATCCATGACAAGATGCAAGCTGGGAAAGGCAGGGAGAGACTAAAAAATATGGGGAAAAAGGTAAAAGTCCTTCAGTGCCATCTGTTCAAAAGCAAGGAGAGAGAATGAGAAAAAAAAGCGTTTGTACTGGAAACAAAGCCACCCGGAGCCAAGAAGAGTATTAGAAGCAGTATTGTGTATGGTTGGTGCTGCCTGGCTGCGGACTTTGACTTTCACAACTTCCTTGTCTGTACTGCCTACAAAAGTTTAGTCATGGCTCATCAGAGAAGCCTAGTTTGAGTGAATTTTTTACATATATACATACAATGAAACACATACACTGCTGATATAAATCAGCAGGTATCCACTGCAGTCAAGGTGTGTCAGATTAGAAAGGACAGGCTGTCCAGCAGGGTCTGTTTGTGATAGGATGAAGGGAGGGGGTTTCAGACTAGAAGAGGGGAGATTTAGACTGGCTACAAGGAATGATTTTATTACAGAAAGTGTGGTGAAGCACAGGAACAGGTTACCCAGAGAAGCAGTTGATAGCTCTGTCTCTGGAGACGTTCAAGGTCAGGCTGGATGGGGCTCTGAGCAACCCGATCTAGCTGTAGGTGTCCGTTTGTTGCAGGAGAATTCGACTAGATGACCTTTACGTGACCAACTCAAATGATTGTATGATTCATCTCAAATGTTCAACTCACACTTGTAATTTCAAAGTCTTCTGCTGGGCAACTCTCATATCGAGGCTCTCCCTCCGCTGGCTCTCCTTGCCCTCTCATTTACCAGCCTCTCAATTTAGACATCAAACTAACTGCCTAATGCGGGCAGTGTGTGAATAACCCAGAGTGCAGGGGAAGGATTTATCGACTGAAAACAAACATAGACATTTTTTCACTATTGGACTTGTGATTGTATCTTGAGCCTGCTCCAAGACCAAGTAAAACCGGATGAGCTTTGTAAACGATTTCCACCAGCTGTTTAATCCAGTGTTCTCTTTTTAAAATTCAGGATGTATTTTAAGATTTCTCATGCTTACAATACTGGACATTAGGTAGAAGACACTTCCTATATTCAACATAATCAGGACAGAAAAAATAGGAAGTAACAGACCAAAGATGGGCATTTTCTATACAGGTCTACTCCATTCACTTCACTGACAATTCCAGAAGCAGGTCCTGCAAGAATCTCACCCTGCATAGAGCAGAGGACCTGAGAATGATTCCTGATGTGGCTTCCTAGACCTGGTTCAAAGCCCAAAGTCAGCAGAAAAGCTGTGAGCAGCATGTACCATGATCTGGCATCAATTATCAAACTGCTATATAGAACCAAAAGCAGAATGCTAAATACTGAGTTCTTGCATTCCCCATACATTTCCCTATGTAAGAGCAGGAAAAAAAAAATCCATAATCATCAGTATGACTGCCTGCTTGGGTTTTAAAGCTGATAGTAAGTAGTACATCTGTCTTTTAGTTAATAATGTAACTAAGCTTATTGCATAACATCCGTTTATTTTTGGAAAGCAGTCCTTTCTACCTGTCCCAACAGCACATTACTGAGACAGTAGGAACTGGGAGCTTTTGAGCAACAAGAGAATTTCTACAGACCACAATCAGTCATCAAATTGTGTCAGATAGTGTCCTGAAAGTCTAGGTCGCCAATTATTTCTGAGAGAAAAGTCCATTTATATTCCACCAACCACCTTTGCATTAGCTTCCATTTCATTCAGCTGTGGGTAATGCTTCGTTTTTACTCATCTCATGAATATTTACAAGGAATGTCAGCAGAGAGCATTCCTCTGCCAGATCACTCACTCCATGTGCTGATGTTACAGATCACCCCTCCTATCTTTGCTCAGGACAAAGCCAGTTGCTCAAGTTATGCCTAGACCTGGGGTCAAACTCTCAGAAAATGGTCCACAACGGCTCTTATCCTGCACCCTGTGCCCCTGTATTGGGCACAATATGGGAACTTGACCCCCAGGACTCTTATCTTTGCATCACCAGCAGACCTGCAGCAACTAAGGGCATCCTGCAGAGTACTGCTGGCTTCTCTCTGCTATTCTCTGCAACAGCAACAGGAAAGTGTGGTTGTACAGTATGAATGCCTGTCATATAATGTTCATATTCCTGAGTTAAAGGCTCTCAAAACGCCCAATTACAGGTCCCTGAATGCCAAATCAATATTTCAGAATTTACTCCTACTTTCCTGCAGTGTTACCAATCACAAACAAAACATATTTTATAGTGCCTCCGTTTGACTTCACCTTATCACTGTACAAAGCATAGTTGTATTATATATATATATAGTATATATACTATAGTATATATATACTATATATACTATAGTATATATAGTATATATTATATATATATATAGTACAAAGTGGGGCAGGGCTGTGGATGAGAAACAACATCAATGTGTGCTAGATTACAAATAACGAGAAAACTTTAGAACTTAGGGGCTTCTGCTACATCTATAGATCTGAGCAAGGTTCTCAACATTTAATGGTGAGAAATCACAGCCTCTTCTCCATGCTTTGGGATGCTTTAACCTTTCTTTGCTCACAGCTTTCAAAGACAGGACCTGAACACATTGACCTTTCTGCCTGTTTAGCCTTATATGCTCCTAGCAGAGAGACCTAGCAGTGCAAGAATGCGTCAGCACAACCAATAAGGCACTTGCTGGCACTTGAAGTAGCTCTTAATGTCCATCCACAAAAGTGCAACGTGCTGTCATCGTGACAAGGGAGGCACCAGATGCCTTTATTTTTAATTGCTCTGAAGAGGCACCTGCCCCACTGCAGGCTCTGTCCAAAGACAAGACCGTTATCAACCCATCCCCAAGGCAAACACTAGCCTGAGACATTCTCTTTTCTGTGCACTGAAAAATGTTTCTAGTTCATAAATTCATGGCACGGGTTCAAAATGACTCCCAGAAGCTCCTTCAGCCACAGCCACAAATATGGTTTCACTCTTCAAATTCTGCATTGGCAGTAAAATCAAAGCTTGGCCACTGCTTGGCCATTCCAGCTTGGAAACAATTTTTTTTGGCTGAGATTTCCTCAGTCAACCCAATCCTCAAAAGCCATCAATCACAACTGGCTGCTGAGATGAAGGCAGCGGTCTGAATGCATTGCTGGCCTACAGAGAAGTAACCCCTCGATTTTGGTGCCCCTGTGAGCTTTTACTCAAAGGTGAATTTCTCTGCAAACCATTTAGACAGCACAGTACTCTCTCCTGGCTTGCTATTGAACTGCCTAGGATAGAGCATTTAAATGCAAGAAGGCAAAACAATCGCATTGACTGTCCTTTGTCTGCCTTTATTTAATTCTGTAAAGCAAACAGCTTGTGCGAAATGCGCTCCTCGTAATAAAACCGTATTGCGCATTTGCTTATAGAGGGTCACTAGGGAGAGCAAATGTGCCTGTACTCAGCAATAGATGTTGAATGTAAGGTTGAACAGCAATTATTCAAAATGAGAGAGACTACTGGATCCAAGACTACTGCCCTTTAGGACTCAGCCTGTCAAGTTGCATTGCTCTGTACTTTTTATCCAAGTGAACTGCATCTCCACACTGTTATTGTTGGGTGATATTCGAGCCTTTAAGCCCAAGCTGATAGAGCTTGAAAAGAGTAAGCATATCCAAACTGCATGTTCTTTGTTAAAATGACCACTGTTATTATTCTTATCAATAACCAATATGCAATAGCATATTAAAGGAACAGAACTTTAAATAATTTACCCTGAGAGGATACAGAAACAGTTTTCAATTTAAACACACCTACAATTGCTTCTTCCCTAGCTTTAAACATTCTGTAGCTATATCATCAAGAGGACGTTGCTACCATCTATTTATTTCTCTTTTTTTGTGTGCGCATTTTCCCTCAGTGAACTGCTATTTCTTCCTCTTCTGAAATTAAACAAGGAGTCATTAAAACATCACACATGCGTCTCTCCGCACATTCTTCCTCAACACTTATTAGCTATCTAGCTTTGCACTTGATAGACTTGTACATATTACTCACCAAAGACAAATATAATAAAATTCCACAGAGCTCAAGTGCGTGTAGAGATGTGTGCCATTTCCTTTTCAAGTAAGATTTAATCAATGCATGGCCACCTCAGCCCTGACCAGATGATCAGTCAGCACAGCTCTGCGTAATCTCTTGGAAAGTCTGAGCCTACAGACAATTACAGACCACTTAATCACAAAATTTAATCAAGATAATAATTAGGCACTGCATCCTGTTTAATGCACAAGGATGTGAGCCTTCCAGTTCCTGCTGCCAGATTGGAACTGAACACATGAACAGGGGAAAGAATCAGCAAAGTCAACAGACGATATCCTTGATGAAAGAGAAAATGCTAAACTCAGATGTCTTGGCAAATCCTTTGTGCCAGCTGAAAATCCAATCCTACAAAATTCTCTCAAAGCCTTATTTCTTCAGAAGTCCAACTTACTTTTATTTGACCAGGCTTGAGAGATAAAGCTCAGGGTCCTGGCCCTGTAGATGCTATATTGATGCTTAGCAAGAGGTTCTTGCTCAGATAAACCTTGCCCTGCAGAATGGTCAAGCATGGAAAGGAAAAGCTCTATTAAGTGGCTTTTTGAAGGTCAAAGTGAACATACAAGCCTGTCAGCTGCCTGTCAGTCATCGTAATCACTGCACCACACTGCTTCCGTCGGGTCAGCTTCGGAGGTCTAAGCAAAGAGTTACATGAGTCTTTAGTTAATGTATTTTTAAAACAGTGTTGTGTTTACTGTAAGCTAAGCAAAGTCACTTTCTGGGACAGATGCTGCTTTTTCCATATTTACTTCCAGTTTCAAAGTGCTGCGTAGGTCTTCTTGTTAGAGCCAAATCAGACCCACACATGATACAGCTGGAGAAACAGAAGCAATAGCAATGCATTTGTAAACAGTAAAAAGCCCAGAAACACAAACTTTTGGAAGTTAAGAGTGGAGGAGTGGAGAAAATGGATGAGATGACCCCACAAGTCTCTTCCACTTCTGAATTCCACAAAACTTGCTGTGTTAAAAACAGGTTGAAAAGTACATTTTTTCCCATAAAACAACTGTAGGCTGAGAGGGCCAAGTAGCTCTATATGCTCTCTTTGGAGGAAGCATATTGGGGACAGGGTGCTAAATGCTGCTTTGTCCTCAGAATAGAGACAGGCATGTTTTAGAGGTCTGTTGGACAGTTTTTTTTATACTAAGGATCATGGTAGCCACAGCTGCTTGAGATCAGGTGCCAAATCATTTGAAACCACATCCCAGCGCTTCCTGCATGCTACCTATTCTGCCTATGCATGGTTTGCTGTGAAAAGCCTGGACAAAGTGTACACTCTCACCAAACACCATCACACATTGAGATCCCATGTCTCCCTCTGCGTTCAGTTCATGCTAACTGTGGACTTGGGTCAGTACCCCATTTGGAACTTGCGTGGCTTCCCATAGGAACCAGCAGAAAATGAACTCTGCAGACAGACAAGGAAGTGAAATCCTTTCTTTACACACACTGATCATAAAATAACAAAGAAGTTGAGCTGAGTGATGGTAACATTTCCATCTTTACAGCCGCTGTTAGCTATGATGAATCCTTTTTGTAAATTCAGTGTCTTGAGCTGCAACTGCTTATCAAGAGTGTTATTATCAGCCATTGTGAGCCTGCAAACAAGAACGTATTTTGTTTTACACTGTATTTTGATGGCTGCTGGCCACATCCACCAAAAAAGGGGATTCTAGCAGACATACATCATTATCATTGTTCAAATTTTAATGAATATATGGCATTCCCATTCATTATTTAAGTGCCATACAGATGCAGTTTCAGTCAAAGCCACCTCTTCATAAATGTTATTGACTACAAATGTGCCTTTAATAAAATATTACACAATGCGAAACTAAAGTACCAATAATTAAAGGAAAATTAACAGAAAGAATTCAAATACAAAGTGATAGAGCCTAAACTCCCTATTCATAGAAAATCTCTTTAATTTTAATGGGAGCTCTCTCAGACCCTGCACAGCAATGAAGGCTTGGGTCTGCTGAGCACACATAAGGACAAGAAACAGCTTCTCCAAGCTATTCTGGATCACACACAGACTGATGCAGGGTTACTTGGGTCAGAATAGGTCTATCTGTGGTCGTTTTGACCACAATTCAATAACACTGCCTACAGATCCAATATACGTAGCTCGGTGGCCAGCTTTGTATTCGTTATCCAACTGTCTGGACTTCAAAAAACACTCTGTAAATTGGTGTTCAAGCTGCCATTTGGGATTCAGTGCAGCTAAGGCTCTGATTTTCTCACCAATGCTTGTATTTTTGATAAACTTGTATGCTGAGGAATCTCAAGTTGGGTACTTGGAACCGAAACATCCTAAATCTAGTCAGCTTGCAAATGCTGGCCCCAGACTGCTTGCTATTTATTTTCCCTAAATTAATCCGAGCTCAGCAAGACACTTAAGCACACATCCAACTTTATAAAGACAGAGTGGGTTTCCCACTCACTTAAATAATGCAGATGCAAATGCACTGCTGAATCAGGTCTATAAAAATCCAATAGCTGCCAGTAATAAATGCTGTGCCGTACAAGAGTCATCTCTGCTCCGCAGCCAGAAGGATGGAATGAATCTGTGCCCTAACATGCCAGTGCTGTGGGGCTGACTCTGCTCCCTGCATACCATTTAATTCCCTGGGTGTGCAGAGACAAGCTGAGAGCTTCACACACTCCTCCTCCTCTCCCTGTCTGCGAATAAGATGTGTCTCGATATAGAAGGTATCTATTATGCAAGATTTATCTTGGGTTTCCCTGCTACCATGCATTCAAGATGTAGATAGTGTCAGCGCATCAGCTGGGTGCCTGAAGCTGGAGAGGAGCAGAAGCAGAGGTGGCACAGTTGCCAAAGCATAAGGCTTTTCTTCTCCAGCAACTTTGTATTGAACTGGCTTTATTTCAACAAGGATAAATTAGCAAACCTCAAAATAAATGTAAGCGATACCTCACTGGAACTGGCATCCTGCCTCTACCAGCGCTATACATACTGCATGCTGGGGAAGCTTAAGGTGGTCCCTGTAAGTCTGGCCAGCTCTGATAAGACTGCTCCAGGAAAAGGTCAGAGTTAAAACCAACAAAAAGAGACTAAGACAGATGCCTTAGTGCAAACTTGCATGTCTAACACCCTCTGCTTAGCAGCACTCTTCTGACACTGGTACCTCAAGCTGTGCAGGGATTTTGCCATAAAGGAATATAGTAAACCATAATAATAACAGACTCCCAGAGGTTTCCAGAGTGATGTCTGCACACTGCATCTGAAAACAAGTGAGCATTTAGCATGTGTCATGACTGCACATGGCATACACACAAAAATCAAGCATTTCTTGGGGCCTTAGCATTGCAGGTGTTGTGACTAACGCAAGTGGACGACTTTGGCAGAAAAGTCAACCACAGGCATCAGTCTTCCTGAAAAGGAGATGGAGGGAGCTTCTCCCTCCCCACCACTCAGCTGAGGCAGGGCATGCAGTTAGAATCACAGAATGATTAAGGTTAGAAACGACCACTAAGATCATTTAGTCCAACCAACATGACCCATCCCCACCATGCCCACTAAACCATGTCCCTAAGTACCACATCTACATGTTTCTTGAACACCTCCAGGAACGGTGACTCTTTCACCTTCCTGGGCAGCCTGTTCCAATTCCCCACTGCTCCTTCTGAGATGAAATTTTTTCCTAACTTCAATGTCCTCTTCCACCCAGCAGGATTCCCACCTCCATACCTCACTTGTTGGATTAATAATCTGTGTTCCTAAAGGGAACAGATCTGCTTGTAAGGTAAATGCTTTACCTCTCAAGGTTCTAACTCTTGGGACTACCTTTGAGTGAAGGTTCAAGGCAAAGGATCTGCATCACAGGGAAGGTGGCTTCTGTGTAGCCCTCAATAAGGCCTTCAAAAAGGCATCGATTCATGCACATAGAAGACCTTTAAAGCATCTGGCTCTGGCTGATATATGACATACATATAGGATAGCTATCAACAGAAGGAAAAAAGCAAAAGAATCCCCTAACATTAACCTATTTTAAAAAATAACAGAACAGCTTAGGTTGGAGGGGACCCTAAAGATCATCTACTTCCCTCCCCCTGCCATGGGCAGGGTTGATAACTACTAGCTCCCTTAATAGCTTTGAGAGATGCTTCGTCAGCTTCCAAAAGAAAGACTGTGAGATAGAGTGGGGTTCCAGGGCAGAACACAGTTTTATCAAGTAAACCTAGATGAACTCAGCCATTTTTCACACATATTCACCCTAGAGAAACACATCAGTTTCTCTAAACATTAATAATGACTTTTTTCCTACACTACGGGGTAGGCCCTTCACAGATCTGAATCCTGCAGGTTTGCTTGGTGAAGAAGCTGCCGTGGGAGGTTGCTGTCCTCCAGCATGGGTGGAATCTGTCATTTCTGATATTTTCAAAGACTATCATGAGAAGGCATCTCACCCAAGCTGCAAGATGAAGTATCTTAATCTGGAAACTATTGCACTTTGCAGGAGGATTTCCACGCAGCTGGAGGTAGGCAGCCCTTTCTCCATTCTTGTTTTTTGGGTTAAAATGAGTTAAATGGGTTACAATTAATTAAAATGTCCTTTAAATCATTAATTTGTAAATAAGGTTATTTCTAAGTGCATCTGCTTTCAATTTCTCATGATTTGAAATCTAAAATTAAAGCATTATTAGAGGATAAGGGTCAGCCAACTGGCTGGCAATGAACCCACCTGGAACAAAGTGATCTCAAAATAAACTTTTTTAATGAGAAGGATGGCGAAAAGCCAAGCAGAAGCTGCAGAGGATACCTCATTAAAGAAATTGATAAGCCTAAGTCGGGTCAATCTGTTTAAGTAACTCGATGGCTTCAGTCAGATAGGAATAGATCTGTTTAATTTGCCTCCAGCAAAGCAGCAGCGTGGAGGAGGAGGAGCTCTCGTGGGGAGCCGTGAGCTCGCCGTAAAAGCTGGATTTGCTCACTTGGAAGAGACAACTCACACAAAGCAAACAGAGGCAGCTGCAGGCAGGGAGCAAACCCATGGTGTGCACTGACACCCTGGGACCTCTCCTGTTTTGCCAGCCCACACTGTGGGCATGGGGCCAGCTGAAAACCTCCGTCAGGCACACACAGAAAGTAAACTTCAACATGTGAGCAAGAGCGATTTTCTTTTGCACTTCTGCAGCCCTAGGAGAGGTTCTGCAGGAGCAAGCGAGTTGATACTCTGCTGGAACAAAAGCTCAAAATCTGGTTCTCGTTTTCAAAAGCCAGCCCAGGGGCCTCGAACGGGAAAATAAATTCTTGCAATGAAGAAAGACCGTGCTGTGAACTGAACAACGCTGCCTGGCTTCTGTCAGGATGTCGTCTCTGTTTTCAACCTGTGCCGATGGCAGGGTTATCAATGCTTCAGGACTTCCGTAATGCTGAGCACAGCACAGCCACCAGCATCCAGCCTGGAGACTGCCAGTAGCCAACAGCATCTTGCTAATGACTGCTGCACACCGGGCAATGGATCAGCAGTCATTAGCAAAGCACTGCTAAGCTGCGAGACCTCCTCTGCAGGTAGACGGGTGACCCCACTGATATATCTGGGGGGCTGCTTTCTTCACTGAGCAGAAAAATAACATCTTTAAGTAATTGCATGAGGTTGGTAATAGGAAAATAAGAATTTTGCTTTTTTAAAAAAAGCCCAACACCGGTTTTATTAGATCTCAGAAGCAACCCAATAGGAGGTTTTGTCAAGCTTGGACTTAATCTACCCTCAAAAATGATGTATAATGAATTATCATAATGATTAACAGCCAAACACAGCATAAATGGAGTTCCTGTCACCCAGGCTTCAACCAAACATTAAGCTTTATAATGTATGAGCATACATAGTAATGAATTAGTGTGTCTCTCCCAGGCTTTCATTCCTTGCAGGCATACTCAGAGGGGTTTGGTGCATGTCAGCAGCCCCAGACATTAAATACACTTCAGGCAGGCCTTGAAAATCAGGAGATTTTGCATTCTCTGAATAGAGCTTCTGATCTTAGCATTAGGAATTTCACCTCAAAGCTTCTCCTGCTGTAAGAAAGTCATTTTCACTTTAAAAAGTGAAGTGAGAACACCCCACCTTCCTGCTCCGTCTGGAAAGGCAACGTTTTGCTGAAATACCATAACCACAACATGAATCTCCTCAGTACAGCAGCAAACCACAAGTCGAAAACCTGCAGCTCCAAAGTCAAAGTGAAATCTGCTCATATGGAACCCAGTAGAATATATATTACCCAGAAAAAAGGCTTCAGCAGGGATATGGGGGTTTTGGGGGGGGTCTTTGTACTGCACCAGCATCGCCTGCCCTACCCAGGGCAAAAGGACCCCAAAACCCCACTGCCTACTCAAGTGCCATCCTCTATGGGATGAATGTAGGAGTGATACAGATTAGTGGGGAGAGGAATTTTTTGGCTAGATAATTATTACAGATCATTAAGCTGTTCTCCTCTGGCTGGATTTGTTGTTGACTCAATGAAAGGAAGCACAGACGGCTGAGGAGCTGCCAAGCCTGTGCAGGGCAGTTATGTCAAACAAAAAAAAGTCACTGTAAAATCGGAAGGAAGCCATAGACACTTGTTTTCTCTTACACCTGCAAAACTGAAACCAGCTTTCCTTTTCTCTTAATGGAAAACTTGCAAATGCAGAGCTGAGGGGAATACCACTCCTTGCATTACCCATACTGAAAGCAGATGTTCAAAAAATTTCACCTTGTCCCAAACTTCACTTCCTGCAGTTTCATCTATTTTGATTCAACTATTCCCTAGGGCCCTGCAGTTTCTCTTCTAAATGAAAAAGCAACCAGAAGGGGAAAAACCTGAGGGATTCCTGAGAAGGCAGCTCCAAGCAGCAGCTGTTCACCCGGGCAGTGCGCAGAGGAATCGCATCGCATGAGCAAAGAGAGATGGGTGATGTAGATCTGCAGAGCATGGCTTCGTCAAATGACTTTTTCAGGGCTTTGTGCCAGAAGGAAACAGAGATAATCCGCTATAAGAATTCCCCATCAGCATGCAACTGCCAGATGCTTCCTGTGCTCGAGATTTCAGGATGGGAAGGCTACATTTGAGGGCACAGGTTCAACACAGTCATTGGCAGCAGGCTGGGAAAAAAGACAACGTATAGGACAGTGTAAAAGCACAGCTACAAGACAAGCGCTCTGTGCTGGGAAGTCATCGCTCCCTGGGGTCTGGCATTGAGATATGGCAGCGGCCAGCATACAGCAAGTCAGCCAAGTGCAAAGCCACACGGAGAGCAGTTCAGGGATGAGTGAAACCAGATCCTCATCAATGGCTCGGCACAAGCCTCAAGAATAAGGAAAGCATCCCTCTGAATCAGACTTAGCATTCAGAGCAACTCAAAATGACAATGAACTTGATGTAAAAGCTATAGCAATAATAATTTATTAAAAAAAGAAGAAAAAAAAAGTAGTAGATTTTGTTTGTTTTTCTGGATGCATCTGTATTTTCACAGTCTAAGGATACATCCATCCCAGTCATTCTAGACTTCAGAAGAACTGCCTGCAACTTATTATTATTTTTACATACAACTTTAAACAACCCAAATTAAGCAATTAAGCAAACAGTGCCTTCAGCAGACATTTGAGCTTTTTGTGGTCAGACTTTCCAGTTACTTCATGTACTCTTTAGCCATGTCTTCTATTTCCTCCAAGTATTTCAGCATCTCAGATGATTTTAGATTACATCATATCTAAGGCTGTAGCTGTCCAGCTCATCACAAACACTCCAAACAAGCTGAACACATAGAGGGACACTGAGTGAAGCTCTGAAGAGCAAAAATGTGTTGCAGAATCCAAAATCTCAATGAGAATTATGTTTTCACATCCCATGGCTGCATTTGCAAGCTAGTAGTCCTTTTACTTCTCTATAGCTCAATCGATATTTTTAGCCTTATTTTTTTATGTATTTAGACGTTAGCAGAGAGGAGAATTGACGTTTCACTACTAGAGAAATTTTCCTCCTGCATCCCCCTATCTCTTCCTGAGAAAAGCCAATAAAAGCTTTCTTGCAGTGACAGTGAACATGTGTAAGATCAACGGGGCTACCAAATTAAAGGCTAACCTGTTATAATATCAGTGGTGACTTGCATACACCGCAGAAGCATCCCACTGAGAAAAGAGCTCATGCATGCTCTGCTACAAAACATGTCAGAAAAGCATCTAGATGGTGTGAACAAAGGGAGATTGCCACAGAAATTACAAACGATCAGATGTTTTTGCAGAAGAAATTCCTTCCTCAGGTTATCAGCAGCAATTGGTGCTTCAGATAATCAGCAGAAAGTTGTGAAAAGCCCTTTAAGACAGTAAAAAGGATCTCCTCCTCAACCTTTAGGAGACAGCAGTACAGAGCAGAGCATGAGATTCAGTGCCTGACACACCACATACTGCTTTTCTGGGTTACTCAAACCTTGAGTGCAGTGTCAAGTTTCAGGGTCAGGCATCGCCAAAGCAGCAATACCTCACTAGAGTTCAAATGTTGCTATTCTTTCACTTCAGTTAAAAAAAAATGCTAACACATGTCCCCTGCCAGAGTGCCGACAGCATCTTTTAAAGTACAGCACGAGAACAATTATACAGTACTCAGGGAAGCTGATTTCTGATGTGGGAATCCTTGAAGAAGGCTTCCCTCAGCCTGGACCTCTCTGGTCTAAGAGTCCAACGACAGCGGCATGTCAGGCATTGGAAAGACAATGGCTGGGTAAATTTTCATCTATGTCGTCCATCATAGCAGATGCACTTGGTGAGCTGCATCCCACAGTCTATGCAAGTCCCAGGACAGGACAGGAAGACACTGTTTCAAAAGGAACGCAGCTACCTCCCTGCTACACCTGTGCTCCAAACACTTTCATTTTGTAAGACAAGCAGTTTTCTCCTAATTAAAAGAAACCAAAACACTCCCGAAAGAAAATAAAGTCCAAATAAAGTCCAAATTCCCTGGGTGGCACAGGGAACATTCCTTTCTGCAAGGTCATTCTTAAATTATTGTGTCACAGTGGTATTTTATGCAGAACATTGATTCTGCCCATAGTGCTCCCCAGCAATACTGGGGTGAGGCAGCAGGAGCCCCGTTCCGTATGGCCACATGTGTGCATGGCCTGATAGCACTGGAACAAGATGTGGAAGTGAAAGCCTACAAACCTGATTAACAGCACTGAAACCACCTTCCCCAATATGGATACAATCACCACACCTTCATCCCCATTCCCAAGCCTCCAGTCAGGAAGAGACAGAGAAAATATTGTCCTAGGTCTCATCCACAAAAAGTATTCTGATAGACTCCCTCCACTCTCTATCACTGCACATCAAGTGAAATATGGGGCTTGGTACCACAGTAATTGCAGCCTAACAGCACTTATTTTTCACCTCAAACTCCTCTGCACATCAGGGTTTTCTGCTTGAAAGGCTGACACCTTCACAGCAACTCTGGGCCTGGCAGACCTCGAACTATGACGCCACAGGGTGTTACTTTGCATCTGGACTGATCCATTCCCTCACCCAAGCATCTTTTACCGGTCCAGGGTCATCCTGGCTATATTTAACCTCTGCTTTCATAGGTTGGCAGCTAGAAGCATCACATTTTGAGACCTCCTCCATCCTCGTTGCCAAAGCAGATCCTCCAGGGCCACCAAATCCTGCTGAGGGTCACTTGCTCTCATCACACTGCCAACTACATGCTGTTACCTGCTACCATGGCTGCTACCTATCAAGAGCTATTAATAAATCACATTCACTCTTCTGATTTAGTATAGTAAGGCTTGTAAGGTTATAGCTTACAAAAACAAAATCATTTACATAAGACTTCCATACATTGAGAGCGTAGGTACTATAAATTACCCATCTACCTGTCTAAAGGAGGCATACTTATATTTTATAAATAGGTGTATTTGCAACCAAGTAAGTATTAAGCTCTCTATTCTCCATCCAGAACAGTGGAATCTCTAGAAACATTGTTCTGGCACATTTTAACATCTCATCAGTCATGTTTGCACAACATGGGATATGGAGAATCCTTAAAAAGAGAAGAAAAAAAAACAACCATGGTGTTATTTGTGCTACCAGAGTCTTCTTACATTGAACATTCAAAGGTTTCCTGTATTTCTTCATTACTCCAGATTTTTGGCATCTGTGACTTCTCCATGGAATAAACTACCTGCATTTCAGCTCTTCAATAGCAGATGACTAAGGATTTTCAGTACTTCAGAACGTAGACCCAACAAGCTCTGTTTCAAAAATGCTTAAAGTGATAGCGTATTTGAAAATGAGATAGAAAAGAAATGTTAATTAAAACTAGATAAGCTCTGAAAGAGATAGAAAGTAGTAGTTCCATCCCATGGCTGGCAAAACCACACCAGACAAAGCTGAATTTCCCAGATCTTCCATGCAAACATCTTCAAGCCAGTGTTCTATCTAAAAATCTATCCCGTTTCACTTGTTCTAAAGATGATCAAAGTCTCTATTTATCTAATCTCTACAAACTCTCTCAAGGGCTGGAATCAGAGATTGTATCACAGGTTTCTGCCGGAACAAAGACAAAGCAAATGTTATCTTTTGTACCTGAAACTGCAGGTCACAAGTTTTCATCCCGTGGTTATACAATATATAAGATATGCTCAGACCAACACTGCCACTGAAACCAATCATTTCAAAGCAGTGGCAACATCAGCACTGCAAGCACAAGGGCCAAGTGTTACCAGATTTTGTTGTAAAGCACAGTTTGGGAGCAGAATGTGTTACAGATATATTCTGGGTATTTCATAAATAACATATGTCAGCTAGCTAGATGTGTTTTTCCTGTAGTCAAGGATGGGTACTGGATAATCTCCTCACCTGCTCTATCCTGTAGAGGAAATCTGTACTCAGTTTGCCCAAATGTTCTATATAAACTTGTGTCTGTTTTTCTTTCCAGTATGTTAGAAGTTAGATGCTTCTGCATTTCTTGTTTTAGTTTGGGACCTTTATCCCACAGATCTTGCTACTTCTTATTATTCCCACCTATGACACGGTTCACTTTTCCTTTGTTACCTGATACATTGTCACTTCATGGGAAAAAGGAAGGAGAAAGTAATGACACAAAGCAGAAGATTTAAACTTGAAGTTTATTCTTCTTTGCCTGTTTGAGGCTGCTTCAAGCATGAATTCACTGCTGCTGTTTAAAAAAGAAACTCCCAATTACCCAAGTGACTCAGCTTCTGTGGAGAGACTGCTGGCTGTCTGTCATGTGCCAGCACACCACACATCCATGCTTACAGCAAGAACTTCATTCCTAATCTGTAATCTTACACGGATTGCATGGCTTTGAAGAAATAGCAATTAAAAAAAAACAAAAAAAAGAAAAAAAATGAGATTTTTAAGCTCATGCTTCCGTTTCAAATGGGTTCTTCCTGTAAGACTTAAATTCAAATACAAAAGCTGAGATTTTAAATGTGTACATACATTTTCAATCCAGCTCATATGACCACTAGCAGCATTAAATCAGGAAAGAATCCACTATAAAACACAGTCATCTGGTACCACAAAAGCATGCTGGCATTTCTAATGTTCTGCGAGGGGCTGGCACTCCAAGCCAGGAGATAGCAGAGCTTTTCAAGTTCTGCTCATTATTTGCTTTGCAGTGACACAGGAAACAGTGAGGGCTTTAATCTGTAAATAATCTTTCCCTTGTGGATCTGGAAAAGATCTACATGAAAAAAATTGCATCTTTTTCCTCCATGAAATGCTTCATTAAAGTACTGCTCACTCAATAACAAGTTTGAGGAGATGAAAAAAAAAGTTTTTGTACAAAGCCAAAACTCCTGCACCACCTTCTTATGCTACAAACAGCTTGCTTGAGTTGCAGAAGATTGAGCTTTGCATAAGAATACTTCACAGAACTAGAGGGGAAAACAATTCCTAAACACTAGGGAGGAATTAAGAGGAAAAATGTGCAAGATGGCCAGATGAGCAGCTAAGTGCTCCGACGCCTTGATCTCACACATCAAATAGAATACATCTGCTTCCCTTCTCCTACAAGTGCCCTCCCCAACAGAGCACAGACATCCGACTTCAGACTGAAGCCTTCTTAAGGATTTTTTTCTTTGCTATCTCTCCCTCTACTCACTCCTTCCTGCACCACCTAACAGACTGGGTACAGGGCAGCCCTTCGTGTTTGAGTCTTAATGCTGTACATCAGGATGATTGATTGGACCTCAGCAGAACGACTGTGTAATGATAATTTCAGAGAGAGGGAGGATTAATTTGGGTGTGATGCTGCAAATCAATCTCCATTTCAGAGTAATTAACTCCAGCCGCTTCAAGAGCTGCAACACAGCCAGCACTGCTGCAGGTACCCACTAAGAGCTGTAGAACCCAAGAGACACTCGTGTGTCCCACATCTCTCACATGGACATCACTGGTGTCCAGAAAAAGCTGGAGGAAGAGCACAGAGAGGATGGCAGATGCACTTTGTCTCTGGGTTACAAGACATGTCCCTCTAAGTTAGTGACAATGTCACTCTGGTGAGGCATTTGAACACGCTGCCCAAGGAAGAGGTGGAATCACCGTCCCTGGAGGTGTTCAGCATATGTGTAGATGTGGCACTGAAGGACACTGTTCAGTGG
Source organism: Tragopan temminckii (assembly GCA_028571105.1). NCBI lineage: Eukaryota > Metazoa > Chordata > Aves > Galliformes > Phasianidae > Tragopan > Tragopan temminckii. The sequence continues at coordinate 76,903,024 of JAOWBP010002052.1, forward strand.
GCATGGTGGGATGGGTCAATAGTTGGACTAGATGAGTCCAACTGAGGGTCTGAGGTCTTTCTAACCTGAATGATTTTATGATCAATCCAAAGCTCTAACAATTTCTTTTCAGCCCTGGAACTACTTCCGTGATGAGAAGTCAAGTGCCAACATTTTTTAAATGTAGAATCCCTGTATTTCCACACATGTAACCCACGACAGTAACCACTCAGGTATCTCACAGTAATGCAAGCTATGGGTTCTGTAACTAAAAAAAAAAAACAGAAATCCTGGCCATAGCAAATTTGGTAAAGCTACTCAATAACAGTAGCTCAATAGTCTGATTTGTTGTGGCTGGTTTTATTAAGGGTACTGGAAGATACATCAATGATTTTGACTTAATGGTTAAGAGCAGCAAATCAATAGTTTGGGCCAAATTATGTTCCTATTTTAGTTCATTTAGATCTACGAAAATGAACTGAATTACTCAAGATCTTCATATATACGTAATAAAGCTGGTTCATTTTTGGCATCGTGGTCTGAGGGTACTCATTACAGAAGCCAAACCACAGGCTTCCTCCAGATGGCTTGTCTCTACAACACAGCATGCATCCAAGGCACTTTACAAACTAATCACCTACTGATCATATCCTTTCAATTAAAAATTACTCAATATTTCCAAGTGCTGTCATCCATTTTAGAAATACCAGAAAATTATGAGGTGCTTGGCCAATAAAATGCAGCTTTTCTATGTTATAAAATTGTCAGCCAAACAACATTACCCAGTTGGGTAAAGCAGCAGAGTTCGTATATGGCACATGCTGCATTTGCAAGTTTCTCCGCCCCTACATCTGCTGTAATGCCTTAGCAGGACCATCTGAGAGCAGAGAAACTGGGAAAAAATGTGTCTTACTCTACAGAGGAGACACAGGTGAAGAGAATCATAGAATGGATTGGGATGGAAAGGACCTTAATGTCCATCCTGTCCACCCTGCCATGGGCTTTCTGCCACCCACCAGCTCGGGCTGCCCAAGGCCCCATCCAACTTGGCCTAGAATGTCTCCAGGGATGGGGCACCCACAGCTTCTCAGGGCAGCCTGTACCAGTGCCTCAGGACCTTCTGAGTAAAGAATTTCTTCCTAATATCTAACTTAAATCTCCCTTCTTTTAGTTTAAAACCATTTCCCCTTGTCCACAGAAACTTAATTCAACCAGATGGCTAGAGCTCCAAAAGAAAACCCAGCTTCTCCTGGCTGTCAGTTCAGAACAGGCAGCAAAGGTAAATTATGACCAACAAAACAGCAGATTTCTGTACTCACTGCAAAGAAAATTAAGAGTATTCTCCAGCCAAACGTTTGTGCATATCAAATCTAGTTTATTACATAGTGGCACATACTTAATGCCATAGCCTCACACAGCCGTGCTTTCAGCCAGGAGCATATGTTTGTACAGGATAAGTGATTCCACATAAGCAAAATCCTCCTGTACTGTGCCTTTTGGACAGGTATCCCAGAACTCTGTGTTTTTCACTATGCTGGGTGAATTACAGGATGTAGATATGATCTGGTCCATAAACACATGACTCCCTATGGTCATCTAAGCAATTCCATGTCTTTTGAGAGTCATTTACCACCTTGTCGCAAAGACAGTAATCAGGACATGTGATTCAGTCACATTAGGTCACCCATGCTTTTAGTGTTTATAAATATTAATGACCTTGATTGCTATGTAGTACTACTGTAGTTTAAAGCTTGGAGCATATCAAATAGTCATGGCAATGAGACAGTTCCCAGGAAAACAAAGTTGGCAACAGAATGCAAGAAGAAAATTTTCAAAAGAAATAAAGACATTGCATGAGGCCGCTCATCTTGTTTCCTCACATTATATGGCTGTATTTATACAGTTCAAACAGTGTATAAGTGTATTACTACAGTAAAATTGTTCCTTACAGCAAAGACAAATGTGACTTGTTCATTTGGAAATATGCAAGGTTATATGAGGTATTAGTGTCCCTAGGAAAAATTGTATTCCACTTTCCTCTCATGACAATACAAACAGGTATGATATAAACACAGCCACTCTCCAATTCTCTCCACAGTAAACAGGCATGTCATGATCTTTATTCCACAACCCCCATATTTTTAGCTACCAGCTTCCTTCCCCTCTTGGTTGAAGACTTTTTCTTCTAGATGTCACTTGTGACCACAGACCTAGTGCAATAGCTTATTTTTGCTTCAGTGCTAGCAACTGCAGTCACTTCAGGTCATTAACAAGACTTGTCTGGCTGAGAAGCTTCTAGAATTGCAATGAAGTATTAATTTAATATCGTCAGACGAAAGGAACTATGCAAATAAAGAGCACTGTTATGTACCAAAGAGCGTCCTCTGATTACCATCTCTTGCTGGTCCAACAGAAGTAAATGGATTCTAGCCTGAGTTTTTACAATAGTTTCCTCGATAAAGATCCTGTAGTTTAAAATAAACCCTGCTAAACAAGCTACAGTCCACTTAGCTTGACAAATTTAAAACAATTAACTTGTGGGGAGCCGAGCTGCTTCTTCCCTATTCACTGGTCAGCTGCTTAGAGACAATGTCTGAAGTACAAAGAGACTTTCAGGCCAGATTCTGATGTCGTTCAGAATGGTGTAAATCAGGAATAATCCCTTTAGAGATTAGTAAAAGGAAGATCAGATTCAGGCTTGCAGAGTTAAGTACAAACCATGTGCTGGGCTTATTCTAATTCTTCTATGCACAAAGAAATTCTCCTTCTGCATGTCCCCCTCCATCTTGCCTAAAGCACTCTGAACTGAGGTTCAGAAGTGCTGCTGATAACACCCAACAGAAGACATTCATTATTGCAAAATACTTCTGTCTGCAAATTTATTAAGTAAGCCCTGCAATTAAAAAAAAAATAGTAAAATTAAGTAGGTAAATTACACAGGAAGAGCACCATTTTATTTAAGATCCCTCCTGACCCCTGAACCATGAAATGAACAACAGTAACCATCTTTTACAAGAAACCAACACATTTAATTACCTTGATTTACAGTATCTGTCCCTGGTTCCAGGCACATATCAAAGGAAAACATAACAGGAGTTTTAGCCAGATTCATGTAACTTCCTTACAAAGCATCTCAACAGGCATTCCAGTGCTAAATGCTCAGGATATGGAAGAATGTAGGGCTATTCGAGAGTTATTCCCCTTTTGCCTTTTCCTCTGAAGCTTCAGGCAACAACAACAACAACAAAAAAAACACATGAGCAAGTCATTGTCTTGATAAAACTATGCATCCCTGTACCACTATGTCAGAAGTACACAAGTTTTGCCATTCATGATTGTGTTAATGCACCAGAGTGTGCACACTGGGAAACCTGGTAGTAAGAGACTAAGACATAAGTCCCTTTCCTATTTAGATCAAGATACAGTTCCTCATTTCCTGTGAGGGTTGTGAAGTTACCTGCTGAGGACAGCATGAGCCTACATTAATACTATTCTCATTTGATGTGGAGTAGTTCAGTCTCTCTACCGTGATGCTTACCGCGCTTATGCCTCCTAAAATAGCCTGCTGAGCAGCCTGACTGATGGACACCTTTAATTCTGGATGCCAAGTGTGTCAAGAAGAACCAATTCTTTACTCTCTAACTCTTTCAACACATAAGCTGCTTCCTGCAGGTCCCTGTGGCATGCCTTAAAATTCACTTATCAGGTTTGAAATCTTTTACCACGCACTGTTTGCAAGGATCTAGTGGCCTTCAGGGCAAACTTAACAATCTCACACCCCAACTACTTCGGACAGGAAGTTGAATTTCAATACGAGCTATAAGTAGAGTACCAAGGACTGTCAGCTCAACAAAAGAATTTCCTTTGGAAAGGGGAAGAAATCTGATTCTTTGCAAGTAACCTTCTTGCAAGGTTACTTTGCAAGAAAGGAAATTTTGTTTTTTCTTACCTCTAACCACACTCTTGGACAGTGATGGCAGATATGTCTAGGAAAATAACTCTGCTAGACACACTGAAAACAGTCCAGTTGGAACTGGATAAGGAAACCAGCATCAATGAGCCTGTTTAAAAAAGTGCCATGTGTTCCAGAGATTATGAGAACTGAGATGCTTTGCAAGTCTCATTAAGCAGATGAGACTTTCAGCAATCGATTCTAACACATGTGCTGAGCAATAGCCCTGTGCTGACTCAGAGAGAAGCATGCTACCCACTCTGTCTCCTTAACACATTTCAGGCTCAAAAGAGTCCCCAGGTAATGAGCAGATCAAGCCTTAATGAGCTCATTAGATATGACAAGTTTATATTCAAGGTTACTTTGCACAACCCTATTCTCTCTTGGAGAAAGAAGTGAAATTCTCATGCAGCATTTGTTATTGATGGAAAAGAGGATTAAAAACCAAAAGCAGTAGTTGGTACTAGAAGCAGAAACACCTTAATTTCCTTGGAAGTCAATATTGTCAGTGCCAGCCAAAGCGATGCTGCCAAGCACCTGCCCAGGAGCAACAGTCAGCTTGGAAGAAAGCACGGCAACTCGAGGGGAGATCAGAAAGATTGATTTTTGATAGCTGTAAAAAAGCAAGAGGGTTTTTAATATTCAGGAAAGCGTCAGTGCCCTAATAACAGAATTTCCATCTCTAAGAGCTACACTTGTCAAATAACACCGGATTAGACGCAAGAATATAAAAAAAGGGATCTTGGCTTTGACAGATTTGAAGCAGCTCCTTTGGTGGAGGTGAAGAGGTCAGAGAGTGATGCTTTTCAAAAACGTGCAAGTCTCACCTGCTTTTACCCTTGATGTGACCCTCAGGCTCTGATGCCTGAATGTAAAATCTCATAATTTAAATGAGACAGCTGTCAGTAGCAAAGGAATAGGCAGTACAAGTTTAAGTAGCACACCTCACCCTGTCCTGAAAAGCCTGTTGCTTTCTTCTGATAGCGAAAAGATTCCCACCCCACCCTGGTAATCTAACCCTTAACGCATGCATGTATGCCAAGCAAATCTCAAGCACGTATAGAAAGTTCAAGGAGGAAATGGGGACAGGGTCTCTCATTCTGCCTCTAGTCTATTCCCTGAGAATACATCCCAATGCCTCCTGCATGTATGCATCACAACCTGTACATTTCTGAGCAAGACAGCAATGGCACAAAACTTTGCTGGCAGATTACAGTCGGATTCCCAGTGTTAATTTCCACATTCAGAAACATGCTGAAAGCACGGTTAGTGGCTCCACAAGAACAATCTTGGGGCAGACTGACAGCTCGATGAAATTCAGGTTTCCAAAGAGAAGCTCTGACGCATTTTTTTTTTTCATAAAATGCAGAAAATTCCTTAGTTTCAGTGTGGCAGGATAAATTAGGGAGTTGACATTTTGAGCAAAGCTTCATTAAGAAATTCACACATACACAAGTGAAGAAAGCTGGAACGTTCACATCCCTGATGGCTCGCCTAATGAGGATCCAAGGTTTGCTCCCTGCTGCTCTAACTTCTAACTCTTGGTTAGGTCCATTCCCACAAGAGGACTGTCCTTCTCCCAAAAATAACAACTTTACATGGAGCAAACATGAGGCTTGATAGGACTGTTGGTCAATTAACGCAATGACAGTCCCCACGTATAGGACAAAGGTCTACTGTCTAGACTGGCAGAGAGGGAAACTCTTCGCCAACTAACAACAGAGGCAGTGACCGCACTGAGCACTTCTGGCTTCATCTGGGAATATTTTCGCCTAACAAAGCATTCTTCACCCACTGTTTTGAGGGCGATAAGTAAAGGATAAACATGCCCTGCATATAAGCAAGCTGAAGCAAAGACACAACTAATGAGCCCCTCTTCTATTCCAATAAGACAGAGGAAGAAAAAAGCATTCTATTCTCCTCTGTCTGTGCAAAACAGAGGCAGACATCCCCTTCCAAACAAGCTGAGATGGTAATTGCAGCCTATCGATTCTTTTCCATCCAAACCTCCAGTTTTTCCCTATTAAAAAATCCCAAAATGAATCACACTTACACAGTAGCTTACTCAGCCAATATTTACACTCAACCCAGTATTGACAAGAGACTCCTGAGTTGCAGAGAGGTAACTTATTCAAAAACTCCTCTGTTTCCATGCTACCAGCAAATGCTTTAACAAATCCTGCAGTTACTGTATACTGTCTTCTATTTTTCAACAGCCAGCATCCATCTGAATAGTTGGGTGGAGGGGAACCTGACGAGGTTCAACAAAAGCAAGCACAGAGTCCCGCATCAGTACAGGGTAGGGGATGACCTGCTGGAGAGGAGCTCTGCAGAGGAGGACCTGGGCGTTCTGGTAGGCGACAGGTCCGTTCAGCCTGGAGAAGAGAAGACTAAGAGGGGATCTGGTCAATGTTTATCAATATCTAAAGTGTGGGAGGCAAGTGGATGAGGCCAGACTCTTTCCAGTAGTGTGCAGCGACAGGACAAGGAGCAATGGCCAAAAACTGGAACACTGGAAGTTCCACACAAACACACAGATATGACCTTCTTTAAAGGAAGGGTGACAGAGCACTGAAATAGGTTGTTCAGAGAGGTTGTGGAGACTTTCAAGACTCATCTAGACACCTACCTGTGCAACTTGCCATAAGAAACCTGCTTTAGCAGAGGGACTGGACTCAATGAACACTAGAGGTCCCTTCTAACCCCTGCAATTCTGGGATTCTGTGGTCTCCTGCTCCTTTACTCCTTTACTCCTTTACAGGCAGGCTCAACTGGACATCTACATTCAACCCATGATGGTGTGGTTTAACTGTGAATAGAGTAGAGATATTTCAGTGTGAGGGGGCCTACAAAGATCAAGCCCAACAGAATGTCCATTTCAGGGCTAACCAGAGTTAAAGCATATTATTGAGGGCATTACCCAACTATCTACTGAACAGTGATAAGCATGGAAAATGGATCACCTTGCTAGGAAGCTTGTTCCAGTGTTTGACCCTCACCATAAGGAAATATGTTTCCTAACACCAAGACTTAATTGTGAACATTATGCTAAATCAGAGCAACATTTGGAAAGCTTATATATATTGATCGTAACCTCCATGGTTTTCAAGGATCATGAGAAATACAGAAGAAAGCATCTGTTTGAATCACATTTATTTCCTGTAACTGGAGGGAAATTCCCACTTGTGAGAGATCTGAATCAGCCCAAGTTTCCCTCTGCCTGGGCTACACACCACAGTTCTCCCGTGTCCTTAAATATCTTATAGTGCACACATTTACAGGTGAATGAAACACTTCCAGTCCCTCAAAGTGGCCAAAGAGCAGCTGAATACTGCACGCAATTATGTAAACAAATCTTATCAAACTTAATGTGTTGGCTTGCAGAAAGTCTGTCTGTAATCAGCACACTCTTCAATGTTATCTCCCAATATACACACAGAGCCACAGAATGGCAGGGGTTGGAAGGGACCTCAAGAGATGACTGAGACCAACCCCTCTGCTAAAGCAGGAACTCTACAATAGGTCGCACAGGTAGGTGTCCTGCTGGGCCCTGAATATCTCCACAGAAGGGAGACTCCACAGCCTCTCTGGGCAGCGTGTTTCAGTGCTCCGACATCCTTATTGTGAAGTTCTTCCTCATGTTACTACAGAACTTCCTACGTTCAAAACACATGCATGTTATTCCCCTAGCAAGCTAATTAAGTGGCCATGGAGATGGCTCTAGCAACCGTAAACCTTTATCGTACTCACACATCCTGCTACCACGTTACTGCTGTTTCCTCTAACTTTTCTGGTCTGAAGCTTTTCCTTTTTAACTTTTACATAAGTATTTTTGCAATACTCACATAAAATCTTTTGTGACAGTCACAGAGAGTGACTGACAGAGATGCTCTCTGTTGCCCTGCAGGATCTCAGGAGCCAAGCCAGCAAAACAGTGCACCAGGAGCAATCTGGACCAAGTACCAGCACAATCTTTGCAGCACAAGTATCACTATAGCAGACACAGCAGAAACTCAAATGATTTTTGTTGCCAAGCTTTAGCACAACACCAATGACTGCATTATTCAATGGAGTGGCTGACAGTGAATCACTGTAGACAATGTTCCTAAATCTCCTGTCCATTAGGCTGCGGATTTACTTGGACTTTCCCAATTCAAACTCAGGACATCACCTCAGGTGCAAAGTTTAAGTGCCCTCAGTCCTCCTGATGTCTCAGTTTGCTCTGACCACAGCTCTTAAAGGATAAAACACTGCAGAGGAGAGGGAGTAGCAGAGAGACAAAAATGGCCTGCAATAGTCTGTTCTCCCCTAGCAAGGAACAAAAGTGATGAGAGGAAGAACACATGTAAAAGAAGGGACGACAAGCAGAAGGGTACTGGAAAGGCAAGACTGAAAAACATTTCAGTGTGTGATCATAAAGAAAATAAATGGAGAGAAAACAAGGAAAATTCACCCCAAAGCCCCAGGGAAGCTCTCAGCCTCTCACACACTCAGTGCTTTGATGGCAGTTGACACACACACACACACACACACACACAAAAACAAACAAACAAAAAAAACCCACACAGACTCCACCCAATATATTTAACTTTGATCCAAACGCACAGCACATCACTGACAGCAGGGCACAATGCCACACGTCCATAGTTTAGGCTTCCTGAAAAATTTGGATATAATTGACACGGGAATTTCACTACTGCCTGACTCTTTATCGCAAAAGTTCTGCTATTTTTTGCTAGTTTTGACATTTTGTGTTAGAAACCCAAATGGCAAACCTTGGACCACTTGGCTGTCAAGCAGGAGAGCTACACAGCAAGAAATGTGGACGAAGCCATGGGAATCATCCTGATATTTCTAAAGGCAAACTTTCCTTTTGGTTCTTCTAGTCAAAATTCTTCGCTTTATCTCAAAGGGTTTGAAATTGACAAGGAATTAAGTACAAGCGAACCAAAAAGCATGAATGCCTTGTTTTTTTCAAAACCAAAATTATGATTTGATGATTATCTTGACCTGCTTATGTTTCCCCACCAAACCAAAAGCTAAGCCAGATCACCTTCACAAACCTATTCAGCAAAAATTAGTAAGAGAAAACATGACAAGCATGGAACAGTAGAGCTAAAGGCTCACACTAATGCAGCCCAAGGGCAGATCATGTGAAAAGCATCACTATATCCCATCAGATTAAAGGAACTTAAGATACAGGCATGAATGTCCCTACTGCACCCTGATAGCTGCAGGGCACCATACAAGAGACTCATACAGAGAGGTTAATTCTAATCTGAGTTGCAGGTAGCTCAACACCATGTTCTTTCCATACAATTTTGTAGAAGTCTCAGACCAAAGTACTCTATTTCCAGACTGAGTCCAAACAAGGACTTTCTGTAGGACTCCAACTGGTGTACTTCAACCCTAATATTCAGACGACATCTTCTAATCTGATCTTTAATTTTGCATGCCATGCTGTAAGCAGGTACCTTAAAAATAAATCCAGTTCTGGCCACCCGTACCATTCACTGAATTTGAGCTGGAGATAGAGAACCTGATTCTTACCTAAAAATCAGGAGGTGACACTTTACACTTTCCTAGCAGGGTCATATTAACTGAGCTGGCAGATTTGGTAGAATTAGATTTCTCTGTTGAGCTGGTGCAGCACTGTGATGTGTCAGCACATCCAGCACTTCAGATATGTAAGTTTAAGCCCTTGATTGAAGATCCAGCTTTCAGAAATAATGTTGTGTCCTTTAAAAGGAACGACCTTTGTTTTGGTGCATCAACAGCAAGAAAGTAATAACTTAAAGAAATACACCAATCTCGGGAAAATTTCAGTAACAATTTATTCAGTCCAGAGGCATTTTAATCTTGCTTCCAGCACTCAGCTGAATACTTAAACTTCCCTCTGCTGGTTTTTGCTCTGCAGAAAAACCCTCCGAGGGGATGGATAACAATGGCTCCAGCTTAGAGAAGTTTTAGGGACACCCAAAGTACACGCAGGTACCTCCACGGCAGCAGCAGCCCTATGGCAGGCAGCAAAATATGGGGAAGGTCATGTTTGGTCCCTGTGGGCTCTGACCACATCCATTCCTTCCTCACGTTCTGTACTTCCCAGCAGTGTATGTTGGACAAACCCAACCAACAGGAGCTTGTTGTATTTTCCATTATGTATTTCAGTTTGCTACTTAAAAATCACATTGGGTTCAAGATGCTGAAAGACAGATTCCTACAGGTAGACAACTGCACTCCCCCTATGCTCTGTGGAGATCAAACGTGCAAACCCTGAAGCTTGGGACATGGCTCACACAGTACACTGGAGCAGATACCTACAAGGCTAAATGAGTATGGATGAACTGCAAAGGCATTTATCCACCTTGGGATAAATGGGACCAGATGTATCACAGCAGAACTTGAGAGGCACACAGGAACTGCCACCTTCCTGGTCAGTCTTCAGACACAGACATTAAGGCAATAAAAGCAACATAAACACACACAACAGTAGTCTGTCTGCATGTTTCATTCTCTTGTCCTACACAGATGTTTTCTGGGGACTGCGAACAGAAAGTTTCACACCGTGGTACCTAATTCCACTCTGATATACGAGCTGTCAATTTGCTTATCTCTGACTTATCAGCATCTTCATTGAGCAGATAACAAACATTACACATCCTGATGCAATCAAGCAGAACTACATAAGTCAGACAGGGGCAAAGGAATCCCTTCTCCTACATGCACTCTCATGCTTTAACCTTTACCAGTACTTTCAGATAAGCAAAAAGATATCACTCATTCCCTCTTCCTGATCAGATACTTCCCCCAAGAAGTTGTTTGCCCCCTAAGTTAAAACAAGCAACTTCTGGATGCCCAGCTTACAGTTGTGATCAATGCCAACATCATCTTTCTGAAATAAAAAGAAGAAAGGAAAAAAAGCATGCTGTAAGGGAAGGAGAAGGACAGGAAGGAAGGAAATCTGTCACTGATTTAACAGTCTGCACAGAAATGTTGCTTCAGATGAGACACCCACAGCACTGTGCTCCCTTCTGCAAAGTATAGAATAGGTAGAACGCACAGAAAACTACGCCTGGTGCGAGGAAGGAAAAAGTTAAAGCAACTCTACTCACGGCATCTGGCCAGCAAACCCAAACAAAAACGCGTGCTTATCCGGCGTTCCTCAGCTGGCGCCATAAAAAGCTCCACCAGGTGGTGGGATTAACAGCATGTTAAATTTGCTGTGGAGCCGGATCTGCTCTTAGAAGCACATTTCTGCTTCACTACACTTCTGAAAACACTTCTGCAAGGCGTCCTTAATAAAAAAAGGAATTACTGCTATCATTTAATTGCAGCATTTGCAATGTATTTGGGAATAAAGGACACTGTTATAGCCAAGGGGATGAAACTTCCATCTGCGTGACCCCGATTTCCCCTCAAATTACTCCCAGTTTTCCAGAACAGAAAAGCAAATTGATTAGCAGAAGCAAAGCCTTAAACAAAATGATGCTTAGTGTTAAAAGTTACCTTTGCAGTTGCGATTCTCATACTGTTACCAATATCGAGCTTGGAAAAAAAAAACAGCAATCCAGGCTGAGAGTTCCCTTCTGGCTGGGATGTGTGAAAAATTGATACAAACAGAGCAACTCACTGTTCCCATGCACAAGCAAACCATGCCCAAACAGCAAGCCCAAAGAACGCGGAATTGGATTGTTCTCTCCTTTAGCTCTTTCAGACAGTGCTCTCACGCGCTCCTAGCAGAAAAGTGCAACACAAGTATGTCTGACAGAAGCGTACTTTAAAAACCTGGTGGTAAAGAGACCAGAAGCTGCTTGGGTTGGGCTACAGAGTGCGGCTTGGTCACTGCTTAGGATTTAAACCTGCTGAAATGTTACCCCCCAGCAGCACCCAAATTAAGGAAATGGAGTGAGGAAGTGGGAAGGGAGTACAGCAACAAGTTTCCCATGGATCTACACGGAGGATCTGCTGTCTCCAGGATAACCAAGAAAGTAAATGCAAAACAAGAAAACAATTCACAAACTCTTTTAATTCACATCCAACCATTCATGAGCTTGAAAATTCAAACCCATTCAAAACCATCATGCTCCCAGAAGGAATGTGAAGCACAGCTAAAAGTGGGACAGGTAGCCTGGGGCAAACTCCGGCTTCTAACACAAGAGCAGCTCTGCTAAAGCATTACAGCAGGCAGCGCCCCACAGGCTGTGGGTCAGGCCCTAAAAATCGAGAAGGGGTGAAGATACGGGCAAAAGATCACACGGGACACTAAGCAGGGATGCAAGTGGAGACCAAGTAGGAATCCAACTACTCCAAAGCGAATGCTCTGCACAGAGCCAGCCCTCCAGCTAAAGCCATGTACCTAACACGCAAGAGGAGAATGCACTCCCAGCTGTCAAGCGGCAGGAAGGCTGCAGTAAGGGGCAATGCTTCTTTGTGCCTTATGTCAGCGGAGAGCACCAATGCTCAGGAGGAACGCATGAGGACGGGACTGAAATAAAAGGTGGAGTTTCTTTTTCATATCCTCACATTTCCTGTCTCTTTTCCACGCTGAAGTTTAATTTCCTTTTCCAAGAGAGCTTCAGGAGCTTATGAAAACGGACCCAGAAGATTACAAGGGCTTTGTCACCCTTCCAATCTCAAAACGATCCATAGCCAGGGAGGTTCTCCCTTCACATGCATGCCCAGCAGGCAAAAATATAATTCTGACTTACGGTTATATATGAATGAGTTATTTTGATGTACTGAACACAGAAGAACTCAAGCTTTATAAAGAGTTGTAGAAAAACCACACATCTCGAATGAGTCAATGCGCACCAAGGCAATTTTGACCATTCTGTTTTCATTTTCACCAAGGCTAAGATCCACCACGGCACGCACCAGCTGCTGGCTAGAAGAGCCACCAAGAGCCATACGAACGGCTGACAAACTGCTGGCCTCGAAGATTAGTTATTTACATTGCGCTGAAAATTAATACTGCCGGCGGAGATGTGCGGGTACCTAAGGTCCGCTTCCTTCCTCTAACGGAGCAATACCGGCAGAGCGAGAAAAAAAAAAAAAAGAGAGAAAATAATAATGATCATAATAGACAAGCGGGTGCGGGACTAAGGCAGGCGGGCGGCTCGGGGGCGGCG
>JAOWBP010002052.1:76931275-76946509 GCA_028571105.1 Tragopan temminckii
GTCACCAACCACCAGGAGCACAGGGCACCTGCAAGGAAGCATACAAAAGCTGTATTATTTCTGTGATGCAGCCCTCAGCTTCATTTTGTGCCCTGGAAAGGATGAGACAGGTGTACGAAAATTATGTGTTGTGTGTTCCTGACACACATAAAACCCCCCATATTACACACTCTGAATGGCTGAGGTTGGCAGGGACCTCTGGGTCCATCTGGCCCAACTCTGCTGAAGCAGAGACACACAGAGCAGGGGGCCCAGGACCAAATCCAGGCAGCTTTTGAAGATCTGCAAGGAGAAGACCCCACAGCCTCTCTGGACATCCAGGGCCAGTACTCAGTCACCCACAGAGCAGAAGTGCAGATACACAGACATGTCCTGATGCCTTGCCTGAGATCTGTCCTTTTTCTCACCTTGTGGCAGTCAGCCCTTCCCATCACTCTTTTTTTTTTTTTTTTAAATTTAATAAGGATTTGAATGTGAGTATCAGCCTCAAAGTCTCACCCCTCTCCCTACTACTCCTCCAGCTCTAACTTTTGGACTGTAAGCCAATTCCAACCAGTTTGGCAGATGAGCCAATGTTTCACATGTTAAAGGACTGAAAAACTATTGCATTTACAAGATGCAGCGTAAGTAAAAAGCTATCAGCAGAAAATCTGGTAGATAACCATTCTCACACCTGTTTCACTTTCCTGAAGATCTTTGTTGCTCTAATTGGTTTTGATTAAGTTTCTCTGGTTAGGTAGGCATGGCTATAGTGCATCCAGAGTCACAGTTCCCTTTGACTGGGACAGACTTCCAGGCTAAGTACATCTACTTTTTAGCACCTTGTCTGTAAGCCGAAGTTTGCAGTACACAGTATATGGCAGGTACTACTTGTCTATGCAGTTAACATGGCTCTGAAGTTTGAAACGGGGAAGTCTCCCTACTGAATGTCCCTGACTTCAGCAACAATTCAGCTCCCCGATGAAGCTACAGGACCCTGCAGAAACTCGCTACAGTCCTATGATGTCCATGCAGTGCACCCACAGATTCCATCTCTTGGTTCACACAACGTACAAGTGAACTGTTTGGAAATAAAATACTTACTGAAGGGTGACAACATTTAATCCAGGAACAGGGCGCTCAATCTCTAGGTCTCGACGACTAAAGAAAATGAAGAACACAAATATTTTTGACACACTGAAATTTAACAGATGCTTCCAAATTCTAGTTTACAGAAAGCACAGACACAATATGTTAATCTGACACACGTAGAAAGCTCCATAACTGATGGTGAAACACTTTTAAACTGAAGTATCAATGTCCACATGTACTGCCTGTCTCCCCATAAATGCATGAGGACCTTCTCTCATAAGCAAACCACCTGAGATCCCTAAAGCTGCATATCAAGTAGAATTTCATAATGGGGGAAAACAAGTAACTCCACCACACAAATAACACTGGCTGAAAAAGAGCTGGACAGCCTCTTAAAACAGTTTCCAATTAAAAATCAGGTAAATGTGTTTACCTGTTGTAAGAGTTGACAAAGAGATGAAGGTTGGTTTGATTCATATCATTAATAATATGCTGACGGTAAGTATGGATCAGGTCATGGTTGCTGTGAATCTCTTCCTACAGTGGAAACAGAATTGTTCAGAACAGGGGCTGTTTTCTGAGAGGATCTGAAGACATGGCACAGCAGTCATGTATCAGGCTCATATCTATACAACAGGAGTGCACTCTTAGGGCAGGAACAACTTGCAGCACTCAGTGTTATCACCCAGAGTTAACATCAGCATCTGACTGTTGTTCCACGTTTTTCAATTTAAGAGTAGGCTTGCACTGAAGAACATCATTTGTACTAGTAAGCAGTTTTCTCAGAGATACAAGTATATCACTGTATAGAAGCATACTAGCGCTCTACTCATGCTTAGATATCAGCTAGCCAAACTGGTAGCTACACCTTCTGGAGTTGCCATGACAGCACTGTACTTGGTTGTTTGGCACTCAGCAAGCTTCACTGCAGTATCCATACTTCAAAGAGCTGGGAATACAAGTATTAATCCTAACCCACAAGTTTAAAATTAAACTTTGCTGCTTAAGTGAAAGATTATCCCCTCTTCCAGCTCCAAGAGGTAAATACAGATGACTGAAAACACTAGAATAGTATTTTGAACATGCTTACCTTTCCAAAGAGATGTGAAATGACCAAGTCTGGTAAAGCATTTGTCCAACCTGAAATCTGAGCAGCAAGATTATCTAAGTATGTGATGTTAAAACTATCTTTTGAAACCTTTTAATTAGCCTTAAGTAGAAGAATGGATGTTTCTCTGCTGCTCCTATGTATAACATCCTGGACTGATGTTCTTCCCCTCCATTCCTACTATAACATCATTAGGCATTGATTATGTTTGAGTTGTTCTCATATAATGTTTTCACTAACGCAGATGTGCAAGGAGCACTCTACTAGTGGCATTAAGTGTATATGGAATTACTCCCTGAAAATCAGCCAGATGCATGCAATTTAACCTCACTGTCCAATACCACCCCTAACACAATGACAGTACTTTGGAGCTGGAACCTAAGGACCACAGAGGTCACATTCCAGAATACATGCTCTTAATTTGGGAAGACAGAAGGATACAAAGGACGCCTGAGGTCAACAGCACCTAGGAGAGGTGGACACCAGAGACACAGATGTGAAAGAATTTAATTATGGAGAAATATTGCAGGAGATAACCCCAAAGGGTCAACTGCTATATCTCATTGTAGATGAGTTAACAAATATGCATCCAGATCACGTAATGTCTCCTAAGACGTTTACGTGGGTTGTCTGTACGTATGCTTAAAAGGCAAAACATTAATTTTTGTACTTTTGTGTGTTCATAGTAACTGTCATTCATTAAAACATGACCCTAAATGATACAAAGTGTCAGCTTTTTCAGTCTGCTCTGAAAAATGTTTTAGTAAGTTAAAACTGAGTGATGCATAATGTAACATTTATACCTATTAGCTCCTTGAGGCTGTTTGAAACCAGCTCTCACCACCTTTTTCCCACGTTGTAATCTTATAGCTACAAAAGAATGAAGTTTACAGGGGATTCTTTGTTTGTGAACAAGTTCACTTAAAAGTCTAATTGTACGGACAGTCTGCCCAGCGTTACTGTAGCTAATGCTCTTTTCTGAGTCTTTTCAGTATACAAGACTCAGCTAGATGGCTGAAACCAGGAATATGCTGTTTTGAACTTTTTTTCTGTGCTCCAATTAATATTTTGGACCTTGCTTGTAAACAAAGCCACAGGCAAGAAAAGCAACACTAGGGTTGAAGATTAATTGGAAGAATGCTGTTTCCAAACCTATCTCACGTCCAAGTTAAAATAGCTTTTTGCCTGAGTCATTACCAGTTCTCAAGAATTGTTTGTACCCAACAGCCTCATTATACCATGGGTAAGCAGCACTTATTTTTATCACTAACCCTACAGGAGGTATGTTTGTAAATGAAAAAATAAACCCCCCCAAAATTTGCCTAAGATATTTTGTCTTTGCAGCCCTGTCTCGACACACAAGCTTGTCCAGCTCCTCATGCCTGACCGCCTCACAATATGATTTATTTTTCTAACTTAAAAATGTTTACCTTTGTTGCTGCCCAGTCCATCCAACCTTCAGCACAAGGGTTTACATTAATGAGAACCAATCCCTCCACCATGTCCGGGTGGTTTAACTGCAAAAGAATAGGTTTGAGTTAAGATTCATCGTGTGTCCTTTACAAGCTGACAGTCAGCATAAAATTTAAATTAGCAAATTATCTCCTGAGGAGGAAGGCAGTAGGTGTAGTTTTATCTTGCACAAAACAAGCACATGTATGGAAAAAAAATTCATTAAAGCAATTCAACTGAGCAGCTGGAGAACATTAAGATTTAACATCTTCCCCACCCTCAGTTTAAATAGAGAACTCCCATTAAAAAAACCTTCTGCAAATCAACTGGGTAGAGCCCAGGCTTTAGAATGGAAAATCTAGGTCTTTTGGTTGAGCTATCCTGCAGACTGCGGTATTCCACTTAAAAGCCTGGCTGCTTGTTTAAATGCACACAGCAGAGAAGGAATTCTCTGCTCACCCTATGGGGGCAGCAACACCTCGAGGAAATTGGGTTCAAGCCTTTAAGAAAGCTCCATGAAACTTACAGCAAATCTAGTCAGGACGTAGGCACCAGCTCCAGTTCCCATTCCAATAATGCTCTTCAGTCTGCACAGCAGTTATGTGCCATGAGATGGAGGAGACAAATCAGTAAGAGAACACCAAAAATAAACAAAACCCTATCAGCAGCCTTCCTATCAAAATGGATATTAGGGAAAATTTCTTCTGGGAAAGAGTGGTCAAGCATTGAAACAGGCTGCCCAGAGAGGTGGTGGAGGCACTGTAGATAGAGTAGATGGGGTAGACGTGGCACGTGTTAGTGGCCATGGTGGGATGTGTTGATGGTTGGACTAGATGATCTTAGTTATCTTTTCCAGTCTTAATGATTTAATGATTCTTCTTGCAAACACCAGTGAAAGGGCAGATCACATCTTGAGCAAACCACAGATCTCAGCAATACCTCCAGTATAGAGCTGGGCACAGCAACTAGTTGGTTTTAGGAGATTAGCAGGTGCTGGTCCTCACACACTGCAGCCCAGCAGCAATCCTCACTTATCCTTAAGTAAATACATGGAGCAACAACAGCATTGTTCTGACTCTGAAAGGAAATGGCTCCTCTGCCAGAAAAACTTCTAAGAGTCCTGTGGTCTGCAGTCAAAACACAACAACCCCACCTCAGTCTCCCCTGCCCTCTGCTATCAAACTGTGACGCCAAGTCCTCTCTAGCAGGGAGCTGGCAGGGAAACCTGTCCTGCTATCCAGTTGCTGGAGCGGGTGAGATTAAACTTCAGAACTAAACAGGGCAGAGACAAATCAAATATTTGCATTTGCTCAAATTGGTTCTAAAGCATCGCCTTCAAAATACGTGGGAGACTAGACAAAACCTGTCAGAAAAACAGGTTATGCAATGCTTTTAGGAAAATATCTTGAGAAAGATTTCATTCTCATTACAATATTAAGTCAAGTTTTTGTAAATCAACTCCAGTTTAATTGGTTTTCAAGGTATCAACATTACGTTAGCATGTTGTTGCTGCTTTTTTTTTTTTTTTTAATGGCCAATAATGTGCTTTGGTTTCAAAAAAGAAGGTTTAAAACCATACCCTTGTTTTAGGGAGGTAGTGAGATCAGAGGTGTATCTAGTCAAGATACTGTAACAGTTAATTTGTATGCTGAGTGTTGTCTAAAGTGAGGTGGTGGTCTGAGAGGTCTGAGGGTGGTCTGATAGGTGGTCTGAGGGCTCCATCAGCAGCCCAGCCTGTCTGTCCTCCAAGGCTGCCTAACTCTGAATGTCAGATTTTCTCTCCTTAGTCTGAAAAAACCTGTGAGGTGCTCACCTGCAGATTCTAACCTGCTCAAGCTGTAGGTGTCCTGCTCATTCCAGGGCAGTAGGTAGTAGATGAGCTTTAAGGATCCCTTCCAACTCAAATGATTCTATGATTCATTGCACACCGGGTGCCCTAGCTCTTTAGTAGAGAAGGCATTATGCATAGCTTGAGTTAAAACTAAGTTCTGAAGGAATATACACAGCTAAACTTGCTGCAAGTACACAACAGAGGAACAGGGGGGCTGGAACTAGATGATCCAACTCTCCAATCCAAACCATTCCGTGATTATATCAACACTGCCACCAAGTTCCTCAGCATCAGCAATCTGGATCTGCACTTGCAGAAGAGGCTTAATGAGTCAGGACTAACCCCTGAATGTGTTCAAGCCACAGAAACAAAACACTACGTGCCTTCAGATGGGGCTACATTTTTTTCTGCTACCCACACAGGAAAACGTGGGTTGCTTCAGTGGGAAGAACAGATTGTCTATTCCCTGTCCCTGTTAGGGCTACAAACAGAAAAAACTGGAGGAAAACCCTAAATTAAGCACATGTGATTTCACTCAAAATTGCTTCCTGTTTAAAAATATACAAACTTACCAAAAAAAAAAAAAAAAGGCCAAATAAGCTCTTTCAGAATCAAAGTTAAAAGGCAGCCAACAATAATGCAGGAGTTAAAAAACAACCACAACTGTAACTCTAGGAAAATGTCAGGTAGCCTGTGTGAAGCTTTGGGGCAGCACAAATACCTTTTGGTGTGCCACATAGAGACTATAAACGAGGAAAATAAGTAAAGAACCCTGCTCACCCAAACTGTTTCAGGATTCCAGGAAGCATTTCAGCCAGCTGATCCATGGAAGGATATATGTACCTACAACAAATACATGTCTGTGAGTTACTGCCACATGCAGTAGAGTAGGCTGCTGTATTTAGGGAAAAGGTGGTCACTGCAGATTAAATAACAAATGTTTCCATTGCCAGGTCACGGGCAGCATGCACTGAATTTAAATCAGGAGCAAGAACAATTAAGTGATTTCACAGAAATATGAGCGTACTCAATATGGTACTTTATGTGAGTTACAGGATGAAAGATGTCTGCTCCAGCTGAGAGCAAAACAGAGCATAGCAAATCTCTTCCAAAAAGCAACTCAACACTTAAAACCTATAAAATATTTGAACTTCAGAGGTGAGTTTCCAACCACATTCACCACATTTGTACTTCTGGTTCACCACAAAAAGGTTCCCCCGTGTCACAAAATCAGACTACTGCAATGTGATCTATATCTTTGGCAAATATTTACCTGCTTGTTTTCAAGGATGTACATTTCTACAGCAATAAAATGGAGAAAGCTTCCTATTAATACTGATGGAAAATTGAAGCCAAAGGAAAGGCTGTGAAGCTGCTGAAGAAGTTTGACAGAAACAGCTCTATGTTAATGCTTCTGTTCTGCTGAGTGACAATAGAATTCTGAAAGGAGAAAATTTTTAACAAAATCTCTACTGAGCAGCAAATGGAAAAAAGTCCACCCTAAGAATCTGGAGAACATAGTTCAGCTTCTGCTGCTGCTGCCATCACCATGATATTAAGCAGTGGTCTTTACTAGCAGAGACCATGACAGTTGTGCAGTTGACAACTCAGACGTGTTAATGCCTGTTTAGGACATGAAGGTTAAGACACTTAAAAGCTTTTGATTCAAACAAACACAAACTGAAGTGACTGAAATAGCTTTGTCACCTGCTTGAGCAGACAACTGGGCCATTGCATTTAACTCTGCTCAGAACATGGCCCATGATGACCTCCTCAGCCAGACCAGCTTAAAATTTAAGAAGGTATGGCTCACGCAATAAGGTATGTACAAGCTCCTTAATACCCAATTCTTACAGAACAACTGTCCCTTGACTTGTCCCCCACCTCACAATGTTGGCTGCTCTCTTCCTCAACCAAGCTGATTCTCCTCCTAGGGGCATCTTCAGGCAAACCCATCTCATTTCACTAAATGGGTCAAGTATTTTGGCAAAGACAGTACTCGAAACTCACAAGTTTCCAAGAATTACAACATCATATATGTTACATGGTCAAGAGTATGCAGTAATTTATGATATCCCATGGGTTACATCACTTTGTTACTGTACAGCTACTTTAAATTTTCAGGAAGCTTACTATATCTATTTATCAACAACTACCATGCAGACACTTCCTAGAAGCTATAGACATAGGAAAGATGTGATACAGTGGTGAATGACTGTGTTGTTTATAGTAACAATTTTGTTTTGTATTTGCATGCAGGATGTCATTACAAAACAAGGTAGCCCAATACTTAACCTGGCAGATGTAAACATCTGTTGAGGAACTGCTTTACAAGCAGTATGGTTATTGGCAATAAAACACAAAGTT
This sequence comes from Tragopan temminckii, assembly GCA_028571105.1. Taxonomy (NCBI): domain Eukaryota; kingdom Metazoa; phylum Chordata; class Aves; order Galliformes; family Phasianidae; genus Tragopan; species Tragopan temminckii. The sequence continues at coordinate 76,939,105 of JAOWBP010002052.1, forward strand.
ACAGCCCTGAAGTTTACTGTGAACTGGCAAAACTCAACAGAGCTCTGGAAACTTAAATAGAAATTCTCAGCATTCAAAGGAATGCTACTTTTCTTTCTGCAATTGCTCTTCTGTTTAATTGCAGATAGAGGCTCTTTTTCCTGACAAAAGATAACTCTGAAAGCAGAAGCTGTTTTCCTCATAACTCACCCAGCTTGGAAAGATGGTGCCCCATCCTGCTGACCAGGTGCATCCACGTGGCAAACTGCAAAGTGCTGGGTGATTTCCTGCATATCCTCAAAGTTGAAGAGAGGATTGAAGCAAGTTTTGTCTTGAAAATGAAAACAAGAAATAATTTTGCTGAGATTAAATGGTCTATTCATTAGTAAATCTGCATCTCTAATAAAATCATTTGTTTATTAATGTTACCTTTGCTGAAACCTGGACTGCAGATTAATGAAAAGTTCCTTTCATCAGCTCAGAAAAAGTGACAATCCTTTATTTCTAAGGAAGAATAGGGAAGTCCTGCTACAAAGCTGTGCTTTTACAAATTTGTATTAACTCCCTGAAGCAAAAAAATAAAAAGCTCTCTCCTCATGGCCAGCTAGCATTTATCCACATTATTCTGGTCCTTCTCAGAAATACTGACTTGGTACACCAAAATCGAGAAAACGTTCCTTATGCAAAAGTAAAATAGTCATAAAGTGTCATCAGGAAAATTCATACTGAGTTTTGGCTTAGGTAAAATTATCCGTTTACTTGTCCAGCCATTTTTCTTTATATTATGTCAAAACAGATGGTTTTGGACAACATATGGACAAAAGGTATCCAGCTCTGAGATCGTGACTTGTGTTTCTGCCCAAGTATTACAAGATAAACATTACATTTGTGTCTCTCACAGCAGGCAGTTCAAGACAGAAGAGTCCTTTTGGGATACTGAATGCTGCAGGCCCCCAGCTCTGAGATGATTTGATTTCTGATGTTGAACAAATATTAGTGTGGGGAGAAGGTTAGCATGTTCTCCTCTTGGAGTGGAAAGCAGGAATTCTGTAGCACCACCTCTGATATGTGCAGAAAATGACTCAACATTTGTGTGTCTCTGAATGTCCTCTTACTGCACAACACACACACACAAAATCACTAGAGAACATACAATATTTTCAGCCAAAATCCAGCTTTAGAAAAATATGCAAGATAGGCATAAAGCTTTCTCCCTTCTCCTTTAAAAGGAAAGCTTATTCATCATAATTTCTTTTATCTCTACAAAGAAAGAAAGTTTTATTCAAAGATGAGACCCCGATTAAGCTCTGCCCTGATCCACTAACAACCCAAAATAAGACAGTGCAAAAAGTGCAAACAGGCAAAAAGATTTTTTTTTCTTCTGAGTAATATCCCCCAAAAACCAGACAGTAAAGATTTGCAGCTGGTTTTAGTTTTAAAACTGATAGCTTTCTAACAGACAGCAAATGGTGTGAATCAGAGTACTAGTGAGAAGAACGGACCAACAGATCTTGACGTCCAGCTCACTGTATTCTTGAATATGACAGATAAGACAGAAGGCACTTGTCAAAGTCGCTTTCTTAATACAATGCCAGCTTTCATTTAATCATTCAGATTTGGCACACTATTCATACAAACCCACAGAAGTGTAAGACTGGTTTCAGACAGGAACCTACAAGCCAAAGCAACAGCAACGTTCTTGTCAATCCTGCTTTCAACACAGCCTCAGCCTTCCTCTACAGATGTTCTTACAGCATTTACACACAGTCATTACAAGCTACCAGAACATCCTTTTGCCCATTTAAGTGAAATATTCCAATTACTTTCTTTGGGAGCGTGTAAATCTGAGAGTTAAACTTGCCATAAGAGAAGAATTAGGCTAGGCACAAAGGCTGGTACCTTCTATGAGGATGCAGTAGACACAAGTGTGTGAGGACCTGGGAAACATTTCCTAACCATCACAGATCCCACACTTTTGACTACAGCTATAGCGTTAACCAACCAGGCCATCACTATGCAATAAAATATAAAGCCTACTTACGATTCAACCCAATGTCATGGTACGTGAGGATAGCAGGTCTGTTCCCTCTGGGTGTCCCACACATGGTGACATGGACCATGCCATGCATGGTCTCCACATCTTGCTCCTGACAAAGAACAAGATGAAACTGTCAGATTGTAGAAGGGCTCTACTTAACACCCCAGTGTTGGCAGCCATGACCACGAACACAGCTCCTGCCCTATCTCAGGGCTGTCCACAGCCTCTCTGGCCCCAGGACCTCTGCAACTCCCATGCCAACACATTCCATGCCTCCTCATGGTGCAGGCTCTTTGCTAACGTTTTACACACAGCTGTCATCGATTGCTGTTGACAGACAATGATAGAAGCACTCAAGCTGCTAGCTCTAACTAGATGCTGAGGAAATGGTTTTTGACCACAACAGTCACACCACAACAGTGTTTAAAAAAAAAAAAAAATCTTTAAAAAAGAAAACAAAAAGGAGAGACAAAACTAAAGAAAAAAAATGAGGGGCAAAACTAAAAAAAAAGAAAGGAAGGAGAAAACAAAAAAAAAAAAAAAGAAAAAAAGAAAAGGAAGGGATAAACTAAAAAAAAGAAGTAGGAAATAAAGATGAAGGTGAAAAAAAATTTAAAAATGTAGTTTGGGGCAAAGATGCCTAAAATAACCTAAGATGCCTGATGGCTCACAAGCATGGCCAGCAGCATTTGCAATGGTGCCAGTTTCCAAAACACTTCTGTTTTCTAGGAAAAAGATCGTTACTGAGCAAATAACTAATATTCCCCTAAAAAGCACTCCATTAAAAATAGCTTGTATTCACCGTAAAGACTTATCACACTGCAGGACCTTGTGATTAGAGCAGCTTTCTGCAGTAAATATGGCAGGTACATGTTAGCTTTATGGATTGCTGTTGCTTAAATCTAAGCACAAACTCAACTGAATGAAGTTTGCAATATGGCTAAAACAATGCTGTGGTGATTATCTCAGAAACAACCTTAAACAGCCCATTGCTATTATCTGACATAACTGGATTTTGTACTATTTAATGAGTTTAACATACCTTTAGTACCAAATCAGAGACCCCTTCATTACCATCTCATATGCTAGATGTCTATGTTGGATAAATGAAACTTAGTTTACACCAACGTCCTCAACGTATGGAACGGTTTTTGTTTCTTTCACACTTGCACTTAAGATAGACATAAACAATTTGTTACTCTGACAATGTATGGAAGGGGAATTACAGAACAACAGTTATTTTCTATCTGCAGTTACTCTCATGGAATCAAAGCACTATGCGGTTAGTGACCAGCTTTAATATTTCATAAGAATATTTTCTGCATAGGATACAGACATCCATGTCATTCAGTACAGCATACTGCTGCTGCCTGGCTTTATTTACTCTTTGCAACAACACCCAGAGGCAAAATCCAAGCTAAATTAAATTTAACCTTCTACAAATTATGCTGTAGAAATTAGGAGCGTACAGCTCCCACAGAAATCTTTTCAGAGCAAAATCCAGAAGCTTCTGAGATCTGATGAATTAATTCAATCTAAATAATGGCTCAGTAATTTCATATGTCAAATTTACTATGCGTTTTGTTGAACATAAGGATGCTAAGCAGCACTGTTCCACATTTCACCTATTTTCCTTGCAATTTGCATCAGCTATAATCACACCAACAAATCAAGACCACCCCCTGCACCCAAACACCAGGAGAGTCTCTCTGCTGTCTGAACTACACTACACTGAAACACCACTGTTCAGCTTTTCTGTTCCCCTTAGAGGTTAATTCCTCCGCATACTCACTGCATTATTTAGCAGGTATGCTGTGTCTTCCACATCCAGTACCATCTTTAGGCAAAACAGGGTGATAAATCCAGCAAGCAGAGAGAGGACAGGAGCTGGTTCCTACTTTCCCCAAGTAGGAAACTGGGTTATATGGAGAGGCTGCTTTTCTGCATAGGCTTATGACACCCACAGTGCCCAGCCGGAAAACCCAGAACAGACTAACTCAGGAGGACGTCATTCTTAAATAGGATTTGAGTCAGGTTTGACCAGGAGAAGTGCTTATTCTGTAGAGCTCAGACATCAAAGATGAACTCTGCCACACAGTGTACAAATTGCCAACTTTCAAAACCGGGAACTAGTGATTAGCATAGTATTTTCTGGTGATGTTTCAATTAGGCTTTGATAAATACAGATTAATTTGAGATCTCATTATCTAAAATGTCAAACCACCTCAAACCTATTCTACATAAAATTAGAAGCAAGTTCTTTACTATAAGGCAGGAGTAAAGTTTCCATGAAGAACAAAAATAAATTAAAAACTTCACATAAATGAGAATGATTCTGCACAGCAACACAACAATGTCTGACTTTAAGCGTTAAAAGTCTCGTATTTTCCAAAGTTCATAAGCAACACTTAGTCTAAAATATTTCAATATCACTCGCCTGAAAATTATGTTCCACTTTCGGCAAAAGTAGAGTATTGTAGGTATATTCATTATTTAATTATACAGAGGAGAGATTTGCAATAGTAGTAGATAGCACTTAACAACAATAGTAATTAACATTTTCCACATTCTGCCTTCCTTCTGCATTTAGATTACTCTCAATAGCATAAGAATTGATAGGTCGGGAATTTTAGCACCAGTAATGAGTAACACACCTTCACGTGAAAGATAATCTCCTCTTTAGTTAGAGAATAACAGCATTCTCTATCATCAGTTTTTATTGCTAGACCTTCTCAAAAATAGCACGTAAGAGCCCAGAACACTTTCTTAGGAGAGACCACCTTTCAAGCCTTAGGTTCTTCATCCTTCGTGCAGGAGAGAAAAAATCTGTTTGTGACAAAGCCAGACACTTGAACCTGCCCACCCCACTGACCTCCACTGCTAATTATTCTGAACTGGAATCCTGAGTCTAGTTCAAACTCAGTGTCAACTAAAAATAGTTTAGAGGTGATGGGAGACCACATATCTGATTACTGGCAAAAGTCACCATGAGTTTAACTATTAGTTTAATTCCTCATTATCTTCACAATAAGGCTCTTGCGATGCAATAGTAATAGTGTTGCACTGTTCTCCATTAGTGTTAATGAAAAATGACCAAAATTTTCTCCTAAAAAACAATTTAAACTTGTTTCTTTCGTGATGCCAAGCCAAAAACTCAACATCCCTACTGATCCTATTAAAGATCAAGAGATTTGTCTACGTGATGTTGGCATGGATGTTTTCAAAAAGCAGAGCACTGAAAACAGATGGCAGCACACCCCAATCAACGTCAACATTGTAGTAAGAGGCTCTTCAACCAACTGATTTGTATTAAAACACTATCTTAGAAAAACATCCAAGGTACACTAATCCGATAGAAGGATAAAGACAAGCATGCCATCTGTTCACATCTCACTTTAACAGAGGTGCAGTCTTTCTTTAGTGCTCTAAAATATACACAAAAATACCTACGATACATGCAATTTAAGACAGACTATCTGGGTTTAAAGGGAGTTGTTCTCTCCTATGGCAGATTTTCTTTTTCTTTGGGTCAAACTGACATTTTTTGACATGCTGTTATGGGTCTATAAGAGGGAGGCAACACAGTAACACAGGAGAGTTCATTTACTGCTTCCTTTCTCTATCCTGGCAGACAAACACACAGAATGAGCAACATGTTTATGAACAGGTTTTTGGTTTGTTTTTTCTGAATATGCAACCAAACCATCTTTGGTGTCTAAAAGGGAAAACCACACAGACATTGCCCACTGTGCAAAAAAAAATGCATTTTGTATTTTAAGTAAAATATTATCTTCCACCAAGATTTTTTAAGGCTTTCAGATATATTTAGTTCCCAGTTGTTGTCTCATGCTTTTATTTAATTTATATCATACTAATTAATACATCTCTCTTATCTTATCTCAGAATCGAGGGAAAATCTTCAGACCTCTTTAAAAAATTGCTCTGAGACAATGTATTTTAAGTACATATTAAGAAATTTAATATACTAATACCTGCTTATGCTATTTTTCACTTTTTTCCTTCATACGTTGCAGATGAAAAGCATCTGAGCTATTAATATGGTATTACAATGTTATGTTTTTAATCCTCCTTACCCTACTTCAGTTATTTTTCCCTTATCTTCTTCTACACTAAAATAATTATTTCAATTCATCCTCTGTTACGCTAAAAACCCAATGCCCACTATTTTCCCTTTTGCTTTTCCTTCTTCTTCATCTTTTTTTTTCTTTTCATTGGGACATCTATTTGAAATAAGCAGTACTACACTTCCCCAGTTCAGGTTGTGAGCTGGGTGCTTCAAGTATCACGGACTTTAGATTTAAAACAAGTGATTCTGCTAAGGTGGAATTTGCAACATTTTTCAACTTGCTTCTATATGTACCTGTTACATAAATAACAAAAACTTTGGTACAGAACTGAAGCTGATGATTGTGACAGTTTCTCTCTGGGTATTCTTCCTAGTCCAGACAGCACTGAGTGACAGTGCTATGCAAAAGCACAAAAGCTCAACTGTCTCTTATCCTATCCTTCATAGACCTAAGAGGGAACCCTCAAACGAACTGCAAAGGCCCCACTGGGAAATGCACTCCATCAGTCACAGTGCTGATTTGTCTCCCACTGCATCCATGGTGGCTCATTCCCTCTCCCTAGGCAAGAGAAAGGGGTTCTTGCATGCTTGTAAATTTTCATGCCATGAGCCCTGAATTGCACAGGACAAGCTCTTCTCTGCCACCTACAGCTTCTGCACAGCTTGGAAAGTTTTGCTTCGTTATTGAGAAAGCAGTGTTCTGGCAGACTGTTCACTTCTGAAGTACAGAGCCACAGGAATGTACACAGCAACAGGGAGACAGTTTTCCCTGGACTCCAATGTTAACAGGTAAAAGAATAGGCCAATGCACTCAACTGCAAATATAATAAAAGCACATTGGGCATTCAGCCAACATAAAGCAGCACAGGGCACGTTGCCCTGCACCAACTTATCTTGAACTGTGCTAAAACAGGTTTGGCGAGGAACAGTCACCTTCCTGGGAGGCATAACTGAACTTATATCTTCAGGTATGCACCACGGACAGAAACATAGACAGTACGTTGTGGTGGGAGTTCAGAGTCGTCAGTTCTTCCGTTCAACTCAGGTTTTGGCCAACTCCCAGTAACTCACAGAATCATTTAATCATTGGATATACCGAGTTGGAACGAACCCATAAGGATCATCAAGTCCAGCTTCATTTAGGGCTTTTCTCCAGAGAATAACCACACACAAATCTTGCAATTTGGAGGCTGATACTCTGCTATATAGTGGGTCACTTCAAAAATGGAAAGTTTGTCAAAAATAGCCTGTGAAGCAAGAGCCTGCTTCTTTCCAAATCTGAGTAGCTAGACAAAATTTCT
>JAOWBP010002052.1:76958726-76968950 GCA_028571105.1 Tragopan temminckii
GAAAGGAAAGGAAAGGAAAGGAAAGGAAAGGAAAGGAAAGGAAAGGAAAGGAAAGGAAAGGAAAGGAAAGGGAAAAAGGAAAGGGAAAAAGGAAAGGGAAAAAGGAAAAAGGAAAAAGGAAAAAAAGAAGAAGAAGGGAAAGGAAAAAGGAAAAGTGTAGAAGTGCCCCTGAGTTGAGTCCATCTCTGCTCAGCATCCAGGTGAATCTGCACACAAAACTGTGGGTTTCTCTTTTTGTTTGCTTGTTTGTTTTCTTTTATTGCTACTATTCTTATTGTGGAGCTAAACAAGGAGGAAGAGGTGACCCAGTGCTGCCCGGAGCAGCCAGAGTCAGGCTGCTAGGGGAGCAGGTTGGAGCGGAGAGGCGGGCGGCGGCGTACGGTGGGGCCGGGAGCGGGGCTGGAGCCGTGCCGTGCCGTGCAGGGACCGGGGCCGGGAGCAGGACCGGGGCCGGGAGCACATATTGTCGGCCGCTCCCCTCAGGTGCGGTGCCGCTGCCGGCGCTGCCTCAGGGCAGTTTTGTTTCTCGTTGCCGGGGTAAGAGCAGTCGCGTTTAGGAAGGTGACGGTCAAGGCAGGGAGGCGATGCGTGCGGGGAGTGCCTGTTCCCAACGGGAGAGCGGGGAACAGTCCCACACCCCACCCTCATCCCCATCCCCGGAGGCTTTGAGGAGCGGTGGGTAACCCGAAAGAGGTGCAGAGAATGGGTGCCAGCGACACACGCTTGAGGCTGTGGCATTCCCTGAGACAGCCACGTGTAAGGCAGTGTCTGAGCATCGCTTCTGCTCGCAGAGGGGTGAAATGAACTGCTTTGCACGGGGGGATTTGCTTTGTAGGGCTGCTGGCACCAGCGGTTGTGGGGTGTGTAGAGAGATGAAGTGGGGCATTACAGCAAGAAAGTAGCACGCGTGGTGTGGTGAAACGCACCTGTGTGCAGGCAGATGGCAGAGCGATAAGTCCTGCTTGAATAGATAGGCTGATATGGTGCCTCTTCAAAACAAAACAAAAAAAAACCTCCAAACCAACGTTCACAAAACTAGTAACAAACAAAATGCACCTCTCTGTCTCTCTGAGGTAATAATCAACTCTGATTTTTGTTGAGCAAGAAAAAAGTCACATAAATAGAATAGGAGACCCCAACTCCTGCCCTCTCCTCTCCAGCAGGGTTATTGCAGGAGATGTGTGTGAGTGTCTTGGAAATCTTGTAGTGGCTATCTCAGGTTCCCTGATATCAAAGCTGTTTGTCAGAAAAGCAGCTGTAGCATGAAAGTATGTGTGAGTGCATGCAGACACATGCGCCTGCTGTGGGGATGAATGAGTGGGTGAAATCCAAATAGTTCTGGCAGTGTATTTGGTCTGAAGACTATCTAAAAAAAGAGTTTGAAAAAATATTAAAAAATAGCCTAAAATAATCATGGTTCTGAACTGTTTCCAGTTCAAGCTATCAAACTATCTGTGCTGGTAGAGCTCCATCTCTTCGAAGTATCCCAGGGCATTGCCATCTCCTGAACCAAGACGTGGAGTTGGACCCTAGGAGCTTGTGCCATCTTTAGCAAGAAAGCTCCAGTGAGGAGCTGGCTTTCTGTGGGCCTTCTGCACAGCTGAGCTGCTGTGGGATGAGGGTAGTAAGCTGCTGAAGGGCAGATTTGTGGTTGTTATATAAAAGAGGATGAGGGAATGGGGGTGAGTAGTGTGACAGTATAGAGAGATGAGACACGTAGGGCAGAGCAACTGGGGAGGAGAATTAGTCTGTGCAGTATTTAAAGGACTTTCAAGGGAAGATCAGACATGATCTGGTCTGCTTAAGAGATGTTAAACAGTAAAATGGATATTGCAAGTGATATATTATAAATAATTTATCTGTCATGGCCACCTTGCTCATGAGAGATATCTCATGATCAAGGAGATGTCTAATAGAATCATAGAGTATCCCAAGTTGAAAGGGATCAATGAGGATCATTGAATCCAACTCCTGGCTCACCACAGGACCACCCAAAAATCAGACACTGTCTGAGAGCATTGTCCAAATGCTCCTTGAACTCTGTTATCTTCAGGCTGTGACACTTCCCTGGGCAGCCTGTTCCATGCCCACTGCCCTCTGGTGAAGAACCTTTTCTTGATATCCAACCTGACCCTCCCCTGTCGCAGCTTTATGCCATTCTCTTGGGTTTTATCACTGGTCACTAGAGAAGAGATCTCATGGTCATCTGATATGACCAAATGCAGATGAACACTAATAAAGCTCTGTCAGAGACCCACCTCACTGTGTGTTGCATTGTATCTTTGATGCCATCACCTCAACAGCAATAAAGATCTTCCCAACATGGTGCAAGTCTCCATGGAGTGCCAGCACCAGACAGGCCATAATGCACATGCAAAGGATTCATGGTCTCCCTGGGGACCTGTGATTCCCCTACAGTGACAGGCAGATGAAAAAAGAAAAAAAGATGCTACACTGGGAAAGAGCAGGGGTGACAACCAGAATATATTTAGAATATATATATATATATATATATATATATGGGCTTCTTCCCAGGAGAAAAGGAGAGGAGAGTTAATATGAGAAGAACAGGTATGTCATAAAGAACTCTTCAAAAGGCAGCTCTCAGGTCCTGCAGGAGACACCCTCATCTCAGTGCTGCATTCAGCCACAGGTGGTTACTGAGTTCTTAAAATGTTTTATTGATAAGGTTTTGTACTGGGACCTAACTGAATGTTTAAAGAGTTTGGTGGCTCTGGGCAGTCTGGTCTAGTAGTTAGTGACCCTGCCTGTGTCAGGGGGGTTGAAACTAGATGATCTTTGAGGTCCTTTTCAACCCAGGCCATTCTGTGATTCTATGATTCTATGATTCTATGAAATAGCGGAGTGTAATTAGAACTTCAGGCATATCTTTTCAGATGTCTTAAAATGTTTTTCGTACATATAAGGGCAGAGACCATGGGAGCTCAAGTCCCATCAGCTTTGCTGAGATTCCTCAGTGCCTGAGTCATTTCTGCAGCAAGAGCTTTAAGTCTGGGTGCAATGGCGCCTTTCAGTGCTGTGTACAGAGGAATCAGAGCTGGGATCTTCTGCTTCTTGTCCTCTTGATTCGGCAGATAGGAGATCCCTTATTCAGATGGGACAAAAATTCCCAGAGCGGGGTGATGGTTAGCAAAGCAATTCTGCACTTTTTAGAAAATTGGCAACTTATATAACAAGAAGGACAAGACTGGGTTTTTCTAAAATCCCCAGTGTGAAGGGGGGGAATGGGTGGTGTGTAGACAAGGAATGAGCACAGTCCCACAGAATTCTCCTTTGATCATCCAGCTCCCCTGCACTGAACAGGGACAACTATAGCTCTATCAGGTTGCTCAGAGCCCCATGCAGTGTGGTCTTCAGTGTCCCCAGGAACGGGGCATCCACCACCTCTCCAGGCAACCAGTGCCTCATCACCCTTACTGTAAAAAATTTTTGCCCTATATCCAGACTAAATCTCCCCCCCCCCTTTTTTTTTTATTTGAAACCATTTCTGCATGTCCTGTTACAACAGACCCTGCTGAAAGTCTGTCCCCTTCTTTCTTATAACCCCCTTTCAATAGTGAAATGTCACTATCAGGTCTTTCAGCGGTGCTGGTAACAGCACGTCAGATGGCAGAGTGGTACTGCTCTTCATTATATCAACTAGTAGGTGGCTTTGACACTTTTATTTGATGTGATGGCAGACATGACACATAAACACCAGAGTTTTGGCTTAGTGGGTGAAAAGGAGAGGAAAGATGTTCAAATATGATTTTACAGCCTCTTTTGTGAGCAGCAATTTCATTAGCTGGTCACTGATTACAACCTGAATTCAGAGCTGCCTAAGGCTGTGTGGAAGGTGGTTTAAGAACTGTAATGTGTGGTTTTTCCTTCTCCTTTTTATAAGATTTATTGGCACAGATGTGAGGCCAAGAAATTCATTTGCAAAATATTTGGATATGGTGGCAGGAAAAAATTATTACATTTCTCTGTGCTCTTCCAGAAGAAACCACATTCTGACCAAGTTTGAACCAAAAGAAAAAAAAAAAAAAAAAGAATCTGGAGATTGATTTATTAATTTATCTATTTGTTTTGCTAGCATCTGACATATAGTTTAGAACGAAAGGCACCTTTATCCTTGCCTGCAAAATCCCGTGGCTCTCTGAGAGAAGTGAGCTGAGGTTTTTCTACTGAGTGCTCTGTAATGGAAGGATGCAAACATGCAACATGGATAATGTCACATGGATAATCTCAAGCAGCATAGATTCAAGGTTCATATTACTTCTCCCTCTAACCTTCTCACCATTCCCTGTTGCATATACTTATCAAAGAGAGGCTAACTATGCTCCTTAGAAGCATAGTTTCATCCTCCACTTCCATACATTACAGATGTCAATTGAAGTTACTCTGATTAGAGCAGCAAAAGAGCCAGCTGTGAGTGTCTTATGGCTCAGCACTGGTAGATGTTATCCCTGCGTGTATGGCTGCACCACACGTAGACTCTCCTAAATCTGCTTTATTCAGCAGCACCCCTTGCAGATCCTCACACATAACAAAATCATTGCCATTTCTAAGGCAGCACACTGAAGGCAGAACTGAATGGTGCTTCAGATGGCTTTGAGGTCCAGACCCAAATCTGAGACTGCTTCATGTGTCAGCAGTTCTGCCTGCCATGTGAGTACGCCTCTGGCAGGGATTCTCAGGGGAAAGGCATTAGTCAGTGATAATATCTGTGGGCTTTAGCAGAAGTATGAGATTCCCATGGTTGTGTTGGGTGTTCTTTGAAAGTGTTGTATATGTTTATGTTCTTCTCTTTTCCCAAGGTGCTGGGAAAAGGTCAAAAATTTCAGAAGTCCTCCACGTTTCTATGGGACTTTTGACTTCTTTATTCAGGAGTTGGACTTGATGGTCCTTATGGGTCCCTTCCAACTTGCTTTATTCTATGATTCTGTGATTCAGAAACCCTGGGCTCCCACACCGGGGCACTAGGAGATATTTTAGTATTGTGTCAACACTCATCTTTCTGAGAACTGCTCTTTTTTGGATGGCCTCAGTGTCCCAGCGGGGTCTTAAGCATTCCTGTCTGTACAGCCTTGGCTCTCATGTGTGAGTGGAAATGAAATGAAACTGTTTTTTTAAAAAAAGAAAAAAGTAGTGCTGTGCATGAGGACATTGGCAGATGTGACCTGGAAGAAGCTGAATGCCCACAGCTTCAACTCAAGATAATGTTGGGTATCAAACCTGTCAGCGTCTCAAGCTGGGGATCAGAAATCAGGGGAAGATTTCCTTTCTCTTTTCAAATTTGAGTTTGTCCCTGGGAGAAGCAGGTGGGCGCCTTAGATTAAGATGTCCTCCTGACTTTCCGTTTGCTTTTTTATAATATAGCTCAACCTCTGTCAATCTTAAGATGCTTATGTTAAACACAGCATTTTATGTTTCTATTAAGTAGAAATTTTGACTGATAGCTGTCAGTGTGGCAGTGAACAAGCCTAAGAAGTCAAACAAAGCCTACCCACTTATTTTCCTATACACAGCAAGAAATCAACTCTAGCTCTCTGGCTTGGGCTCGCAGCACCCAAATTTTCCCATCAGTGCCTCTTCTGAGCTTTATCCTGCCCAGAAGTTGCTGCGTTCTGATACAGGCTACCTTCAGCCTTCCACTGCTCAATGCTGTCTGGCAGGAGATCACAGAGTTTTGTTTTTACAGATGTGTTCCTGTGTCGAGGGTCTCTGAGTCTGCTGCTTTAGCAGATATGTGCAGATGTTCCCCTCTGCTGCTCTGGGATTGCTAGCTGTGGGTAAGGATCACTAATTCTCCTGCAAACTAGTGGTCTCCCAGCTCTAGGCGATACCTTCACTGGTCCCTGGTTTTCAGTGCATCCATACTGAAAACCTATGTTTTTCTCTCCTGCCTGTTGCTTATTCTGGCATCCTGGGTGAATCTTCTAGAGTTCTCTTAATCCCTTGTGACTTCTAATAGACTGGGCTTTGATTTGTAATCCTTGCTCTAGGCTAGGTATGGGAAAGTAGTAGGAAGAAAAAGCATTTTTACCTCTCTGGGTGCCAACAGCTGGCTCTGCTGTATGTGTAATTCTTGCGAATGGGGAAGGAAAAGTGAGCCTTTAGGCTGAAACAGCTGTGGAAGAAGATAACATTTAAGCTAAGCTTTGCAGCACAGCTTGAATAATGAAATTCTAATACTTGGGTTGCTAATGCATTCCAGGACTGTGTGGTCATCTCTGTGTTCCACTTCTCTTTCTCAATAGCTCCCATGTTGTTCTGTTTTATTATTCTGGGTCTGTCATTCTACTTAACCTAGAAAGCAAATGAGAGATGACCAAGTTGGAAGGCCAAGTTTCATGAACTCCAGGATGGCTTGTGTTGAGCCCAGAGGGAAACCTGAGAAGCAGAAATAATTTTGGATTCATCCATCCATCCATGGGGGGTTGTGAATCAGCTGAGCATCCCTGGATCGTGATGTTGCCGGATGTGTGTGCAGCTAGAACCTTGCTGTAACAGAGCAATTCCAGACCTTCTCCTGAGACTTTGTCTTCTTGCAGATTTAGGAGAAAAAATATCTCATGCTTGGTGATAGAGCAGCATAGCAAGGTATCTTGGTCCAGCATTTCTTTGATGTTTCGATGAACAGAACTCTCAATACTAGTACTGCTTATGTTGTTTTACTACCTTTCTCTTAGAGCTGAATCAAATTCCTTCCGTTCAGTTAATCGTCACTGATATTTAGGCTGCATCTGTTCTTTCCCTTCTTGGCATACTAAATACCTGTCCAGTGCAATACTTCCAAGTGAATATGAAGCATCAGTTTGATTATTCTGTCTCCAGATGCAACGCTAACTCAACTGAGTCAGTAGCATTAAATACAGAAACATGGAACTACTATACCTAGCACCCATATAATAGAATTATTGAATTACCAAGGTTGGAAAAGACCTCCAAGGTCATCCAGTCCAACTGTCCATCTACCACCAATATTTCCACCAAACCATGTCACTCAGTACAACATCTAAATGTTTCTTGAATACCTCCAGGGACAGTGACTCAATCACCTCCCTGAGCAGCTCATTCCAGTGCCTGACCACTCTTTTGGAGAAGTAGTATTTCCTAACATCCTATCTGAAGCCATTCCCTCTAGTCCTATCACTAGCTACATGGGAGAAGGGGATGACTCCCATCTCACCACAACCTCCCTTCAGTTAGTTGTAGAGAGCAATAAGGTCTCCCTTGAGCCTCCTCTTCTCCAGACTAAGTAGTCCCAGCTCTCTCAGCCACTCCTCATAAGACTTGTGCTCCAGACCTCTCATGAGCTTCATTGCCAGTCTCTGAACATGCTCCAGGCCTTGATGTCTTTCCTGTAGTGAGGGGCCCAAAACTGAATGCAGTACTTGAGGTGCAGCCTTACCAGCGCTGAGTATAGAGGAATGATCACTTCCCTTCTCCTGCTGGCAATACTATTTGTGATACAAGCCAGGATGCCTTTGGCCTTCTTGGCTACCTGGGCACACTGCTGGCTCATGTTCAGCTGAGTGCTGACCAACACCCCCAGGTTTGTTTCTTCTACACAGTCTTCCAGCCATTTTCTGCTCCAAGCCTGTACTGTTGCTTGGGGGTGTTGTGGCCAAAGTGCAGGACCCAACACTTAGTCTTGTTGAACTTCATCCCATTGGCCTCAGCCCAACTATCGAGCCTGTACAGAGCTGTAGAGCCTTCCTACCTCCAGGCAGATTGACACTTCTGCCAAGTCGGTGTCATCTGCAAACTTACTGAGGGTGCACTCAATGCCCTCATCCAGGTCATCAATAAAGATATTGAATAGGACATGCCCCTGGGGAACACCAGTCACCAGCTGATTTAATTCCATTCACCACCACTCTTTGGGCCTGGCCCTCCAGCCAGTTCTTTACACAGCAAAGAGTGTACCTTTCAAAGCCATGGGCTGCCAGCTTCTCCAGAATACTGTGGGAGACAGTGTCAAAGGCTTTGCTCAAGTCTAGGTAGATTACATCAACAGCCTTTCCCTCATCCACCAGGAAGGTCAATTGATCATAGAAGGATATCATCTTGGTCAAGCAAGACTTGCCTTTAATGAACCCATCCTGGCTGGGCCTGATCCCCTGGTTTTCCCACAAATGCCATGTGATGCCTCCCTCAGGATGATCTGCACCATAACCTTTCCTGGCACCAAGGACAGGCTGACAGGCCTGTAGTTCCCCAGATCCTCCTTACAACCCTTCTTGTAGATGGGAGTCACACTGGGAAGCCTCCAATCTTCTGGGACCTGTCTGGTTGACCAGTAACAGTGATAGATGGTGAAAAACAGCTTGGCAGTCACCTCCACCAGCTCCCTCAGCACTCTCGGAAATGTAATGGAAAGAAGCATATGTAATGGAAAGAACATAGTAAAGTCAACAGTAGTAAAGAACTTGTACAACACATGACACAAAACTTGCTACTGCCACTAAGAGAAATGCAACCCACATAGACTGACCAAAATAGCTCTGGATGACACAGGGATTTTTTTTTCTGTGTTAGATGGTAGTAATTTTTTGAACTGCTATAGAATTGTCTCTTTTCCACAATTTGCAAATTCAACTGAAACTTTAATTTCTGAGTGGTTTGAAAATTATGATTCCTTTCTGTGCTCTACCAGCTTTCCAGAGTACCATCCTGGGTTTTTTCTGTCATTTTCTAATTGACGATTTTGAGTCAACAGTAGGAGTGGGCAATTATTTCTTTCTCTTCTTGAATTTTCCTCACCTCCCTGAACTTATGCTTGGCCTGTGACAGGGTGATCACAGAGAAAAGAAGGAAGCATGATTTTGCTTAAAAACAGTTTGATGCCTTTTGCTTGCAGCCTAGAAAGCCAACAGTATCCTGTTGGAAGGATCAGAAGATGGATGGCCAGCAAGGCAAGGAAGCAGACTGTCTATTCTGCCCTTGTGAGGCTGTCTGGACTACTGTGTCCAAGCCTGGGGCAAACAGCAGGAGAAAGATATTGAGCTGCTGGAGTGGGTCCAGTGGAGGGCCAAAAAGATGTTAAAACCCTGGAGCACCTCTCCTATGAGGGTAGGTTAAGGGCATTGGTCTTATTTAGCCCTGGAGAAGAGGAGGCTCTGGGGAAATCTCATTGTGACCTTCCAGTACTTGAGTACAGGGTGGAGAGGACAGACTTTTTACATGGTCTGATAGTGATACGACAAGGGGGAATGGCTTTAACCTGAAAAAGGAGAAATTTAAGTTAGATGTTAGGAAGAAATTATTTACTCAGAGGGTGATGAGGCACTGCAACAGGCTGCTCAGAGGAGCTGTGGATGCCTTATCCCTGGATTTAACCTGGAGGCAGGTTAAATTGGGCTGTGGGCAGCCTGATCTGCAGGGTAGCAATCCTGTCCATGCCAGATGTTTTGAGCTTGATTATCTTTAAAGTCCCTTCCAACTTAAGCCATTCATGGTTCTGTATGATTATATATGATTCTATGATTCTTCTGGGGACAACATTAAACACTCAGAACAGTGACTTCACTGAATTTGTCTTTGCTCATGATGGGACTGTCTATCTTGCACCGGGCAGACATTCACAGAATCACAGACTGATAAAATCATCCAGTTTGAAAAAGACCTTCAGGATTATCTTATACCAGGTCTCTGCAGTCAGACTGGTAGCTTTGCCCTGAAATTCCTACAGTATCTTAAAGCATCTCCTGGTTGTGTTATAAACAGTTGTCACTGCCATGCCTGCTAAATGCTGTCCTTTGCATGCTTATATTTGTGGTGCAAGAGGTTCCTCTGTGTTCGTTTGGACTTGTGGATCTTGCTTCCTGGGTTTTGAAGCCCACCAAAACATTTCTTCATATGTATGATAACTAAGTAGGCTATATTTCACATTTATGATCACCAGTTTATATCTGCTGTGACAAAAGGAAACTTCTGTATTTGGGCTGATAAGAAGGCAGAGACATCAAAATCCATCTGGAGGAAATTAAGCACTCTCTCGAATGGCTGGCACATGTACTTGGCTGCCTGCAGGCAACCAAGTCTTTGGTTTTAGAGTAACAGCTGGGTCATTTTATCTCTTTAGCAAGGAAGGACCAAACCACAAAAACTGCAGCCAGTGCTGAGAATCTTCAAGTGGATTATGCTATAAAACTCTTCAGTTATATTTTTAAGGAAAAAAAAAAAAAAAAAAGGGAAAAAAAATAAGAGAAGTAT
>JAOWBP010002052.1:76970326-76981219 GCA_028571105.1 Tragopan temminckii
GCACTGTTTTGCAGGCTCTCTTGTGCCTCATCATCAATGCATCTCCCACAACATGAAGGCATCAGATTTACTCATCTGTTTTTCCCCAGTGGCTGCAGTTCTTCAATAGTTACAATTTCTTTAACTGTAATCTGAACCTATGCAGTTAGTGACGTGATAGGGACGTCATTTATTTATTACAGCTCTGGGGAAATCTCTACAGACTGACAGCAGAAAGAATGAGCACAGAGAAATAACTTGCAGACACCAGGAGCTTATTTTAAAATTCCAAAACACAGATACGGACTATGCAGCCTGCCCAGTTTTCACCACCATCTTGCAGGGTCTTCTTGTGACTAATTTTATTAAGCACAATGCTCTCAGCAGAAAAAGCATTAAGTGATATAATAATCATCTACAGAGTCCTGAGTAAATCCTGTGACAAATGAGGTTTTGTTAGTCTCAGGAAAGTGTGTATCGCCTCAGTAATTAATAGCCAAAACCTTCAGGAGAGCTTAAAACTTTCCAGACTGTCATCCAGTAGCTGGTGAGTCAGTCAGATGAGAGCTGAAACTTTCATTTTTCTTCACTATTTAAGAAATCCAAACATTTAAAGATAAGAAAAGCTACCATTCAGAGATCCTTTGGGATTAAAAGTTACCTTTCCTGAAGAAAAATAAAGTGTTAATAGAACCAACTGCTGCATAAAAAGCAGAGAAAGGAAAAAAAGAAAAGAGGAAGGATATGGCAATGTACTTTTCACATTAATCCTTTTTGAGGACAATTGGTTGTGTGTGCTCTAGACAACGTCTACACCATTAAGGCTGAGGCAGAAGTTTTCAGTCTGCAAAGTTTTACTTTGAAATAAAGGAATATTTTCTCTAATTACTTCCAAAGAACAGCAAACAATAATTGAAAATCCAAGTTTTTTTTTTTCTTTTTTTTTTTCTTTTTTTTTTTCCTGAATTGAATGCTTTTCAAGTTGCTCATGGGTCTTCATTTTTCATCCTGCAGAAAATCAGAGATAATCTGGGGCCAGGTTTCACTACACTGCTACTCCAAATGTCTGGAGGACTTCACTCCTTTCTAATGTTCGTCTACAGGGTGTTTTGAAGTGTTTTAGTGTCACAAAAATATTTCTGTTCCCTCTTCCTGTGTTCCCTTACAGTGTTTACAGTCCCTCAAAACAGATTGTTCTGAAAGCAAAGTTGATGTGGAGTGATGGTGATAATCTATGGCCAAAAAAACATAGAAACAATTGTCTGTTTAGCCCCAAACAACCCTCAAAACTGACTGATTTTCTACAATGGTGTATCATAATAGATGTGTAACAAATAAATGTGTGAAATAACGAATGTATACATTCACTGGTGCTGTAGGCATGGTTTAGACACATTTTTCTTGGTTTATATTAGTTTGAGTTAAAACCTAATGCTAGACCTAATACTAGATCAGTTGTCATAGAGTGACCCAAGGCCTTACTTCAAAACCTGTTCACTTTCCAATACTGATATTTAGGAACTTGACACTTTATCAATGCAAGAAATCAGCAGGCTATATCTACCTCAGGATTTTTATTATTTTTAATACGGAGAGAAAAAAAAAAAAACAATTTTTCTCTGAGCAATGTTCACTGTGTCTATTCATGAGATGCAAGAGAAACGGCACCAAAGAAAGAGTGACTGAAAGATGTATTTCCAGTCTGATCCTTCTCTTGAAGGTCAGTTTTCATTTCACTGTCATCTTTCAATTTTGGGTCAGATTTTTTTTCAAAATCCTCTTTCTCAGAATTCCTGATTTGTATTACTTACTTTGCATATTGTTAACATCACTCAGTTGTGTATCTGTGAAATGTCAAAGATGTTTTTTTTGTTTAATGAAACATCAGTTTCTGATCTGTTCTCTCTGGTCCCTCCCTTTGGTAGGGACCCGGATCCAGTTTGCACCTGCATTACACAGTAGCCCGTCTCACCCTCTGAGCAGCCCTCTGACCTCTCAGAGCTTAAGATGTTCCTTGCTGTAAGGATCCCAAACACTCTGTTCTTCTCCTCTAATGTGCACACACCAGTATTCCTGGCTTTAAGCATTTGGCTCAATCACAGCTGCTAAGCTTTCTTGGAAATTGAACCACAGTTTCATAATTCCAAGGCATGTGATCAGTTTTTCTTTCACACTGAAATGAGAAAACATGAGTTTCTGGTCTGCTGTAATGGAAAGTCTATTACGCCTGTAGTAGTACATTCCTTTTGTTCCCTAACTCAGAAGATGCAAGTACTGGAGACTACTGTGCTTTGTGTGCTCCTCATTTGAGAAACACAGATTTATTCTGAATTATGTTCTGTACTTGCATCAATGAAAAATTTTTCATTTTTACCTAAGTGCAATTTGTATTTTTCTTTTCAAGTGTTATTCATTCCAATATGACTAACATAACCTGGAAACCTGGAAGCCAAACATTCCCTTTACTCCAGTTTTCACACAGCCAATTTCAGAAAATCTTTTTTTAAAGAATGAGATCCACTTCTGGACATTTTCCCATGTCATCACCTTGCTAGTGTTGATTAGTCTACCCTGTTACCTGTAGTAACACACAACAACAGTGACCTCCCCCCGGTTGCAGTATTTCTCAGTGTCTTGTGCCAGATTGATTTAATGAAGTTCACTGATAAATAGTACTCAGACTTTGTAGATGCTTTCAGTTTTGGAACTGAATACTATTTACTCTCTCAAGTTTGCTGACAAATGATCAGATCCTCTACTGAAGACTGAAGACTTTTAGGGCAGTCTCTCATTTCAGCTTCGTTGTAAAAATCCTTCAGTTCAGGCATCGTGATTTGATAACTGACACAGGTTGGCCTTAGATCCTGGATATTTAAGCCATGGAAATGGAGATGTTTCATAAAAATCTGTTGTTTTCTGTATGAACACTGAAACTCTGAAGGTCTTCAGTTTACTTGTTCTCCCAACCTAGTCTCATCTCACAAATAGTCCATGAAGTTTAAATTACCTGCGGTAATCTTCCAAGCAGGGAGAGACATATACTGCTTCAGGTTGTTAGGCTTTACAACCAAAGTAAAGGCTGACATAAATGATGATCACTTTTCATATGCATTGCCAGTCAAAAAATGTAAACTTCATTCATTCATCCATTCTCTTTAGTATATTATCTTTGCATAAAAAAAAGTTTTAAGTAACATATTCCCTATTTATCCTTCAAATACAGAATCTCAATAAATGCTTATGGCTCTACAGCATTGACTGAACTACCGTTATAGAATGCCTGTTAATTGCCAAGGATCCCAGCAGGCTCTGCTCACTTTGTTAGTGCTGATATATCTCTAGGAAATCCAACTTTCAATATCTTTAAATGATTTTTCTGCAGAAGAATTTTCATTGGAGAACTGAGCATTAAGTCAACCTTTATTTACAAATTATGAATGCAAAATATACATATAGTTTTGTCTACGTATTCTATGGGTAGTTCATGGGCAGTTTCAGATGGGTAGCTGAACTACTCTTAGAGAGATTACAAGATGGAGGAGAAGAGGATGAAGAGGATTCTCCAAAAAGCAAGATATTGCAAGAGGAAATATATATTCTCCATCTTGCAGAGAAAAGGAGATCTGGGGCCTAGGTCATTATTGGAGTATCTAACCTGTGACTTGATGAAAAATATAAAACAGGTGTCTAGAAGAGACATCATTTGAACTTGGATTCACTTCAATTTATTGTATTAATTATAAAACAATCTTTATATTTCAGGCTGTGCTGGACAAATATGCTTTCACAAGTTCCATCTGCCATCTTTCTGTGCATTTCTAATGTTTGCGTTGGAGATTTTATTTGTAATCTCTTTGTTCAACAAACATTTATTTTCCATCTCTTTCAACGTTCAGAAGGAAGAGCTGCTTTTGTGATGATTCATGAGTGCTGGGACCCACCCGTCTGGAGGCTGTTACTGAATGAGGGCCAAGAGCAGTCTTCAAGTCTGCGAACTTGGGTCAAAGTTCATGTTCATTTTTGAGGACTATAATTAGCACAGCAGATTTAGACAGGAAGCTGCTCCCTTGAGCCCAAATTTCAAGGCAATTAGGGTTGTACTCTTTCACCATGGCGATTCTGTACTAGACCCTCTCTGCCCCATAGTAATAACAACAGAAGTACCCATTACTACACATTGTTGTGGCTTGGCTTCCGTTACAAAAGAAAGCGTATCTTCTAATTATACTTCAGCATAAGACCAGGGGGAACTTGTGGTAAAGATGAAGATGCTATGCAGAGTTTTCTACTTTTCTGTTTTTCAAAGATTTCTATATATGTGTGTATTGCAAGTGAGAATTATTTACATGGAGTAGAAAATTGATGTACTAGCTTAGACATGTTTCCAGTCCATGTGTAATTCTCCAGTACTGCTCCATTTTGGCTTTTTCAAGGTGACCACATATGCTACAGGAATTAACTTAATAGCTGAAATATGTTAGCTCCACTATCAGATCGCAGGGGGCTGCAGTATCTGAAGTTCAGAAACAGGACAGAAAATACAACAGCACAATTTGTCCCAACATAAAGGAATTGTATTGCTTACAGCTACTTCAAGGTTAATTTTGAAACACTGTTTTATGTATGGCTTCTGCTCTGTTGTTTTGCAAAGGTTGGGAATTTCCCAGAATACTTTCATACTGGAGGGTGATCCATGACTTCCATGATTTTGTTGAAAGCACATAGGGTATAAATAAGGTCATCTGAAATAATTAGATTATAGATCTGTTTGCACGTATTCCAAATAGTGAGCTAGTATCCCTGCTTAGTCAATCTCAGAAGGAAATGTTTCTCATACTGAGGTAGATATTTAAAATAAATTAGCTAAATTCTCTCTCCCTATCTTTTTTTTTTTTTTTTTTTTCTGTTGACTCTGGAATGTGGCTATCATTAGCTTTGCCCAGACATCTCAGCATTTTTATGGTCAAACTGGTTAACTGTGTCTGTCTTGCTCTTTCTCATGACAGTATTTTGCAAAAGGCATAAGATAAGATGAATTGGTAGTTATTAAGAATTAATGTGAAAGGAGCATGATTTCATTAAAAAGCCAAAGACTTGTTTTTCTTCAAAACCCAAACCTTTTGCAAAGATTTGCCTTTCTCTTTAAATAAAACTACTCTTTTAACTCTCATGGCTTGGTTGAAGAGGCAAAATCTATTTGTGTAAAAAATATGGAAGAAAAATGGGAACAGCTGGAAATTCTGAGTGCTGTGCAGTTTTAATGTCAGTCTTCTCCTGCGTATTTTTTAATGATTATTGAAACTGAGATTGTTGGTGAAGAGCTGTCAGAGAAGGACTCTGTTTACTGTAGCATGCTTCTTATCCATTTTTTCCTGGGATGCTGTGTTACTGAAGAGCAGCACTTGGAGCACAGACAACAATGCACGCCTTGGAGTCATATCTTTTTTTTTCTCTGAGTATAAATGATATTTAGCTGTCTGTAACTTTATCTCTGGTTCCTGAGCAAATTACTGTGATTAATACTCAGAAATAAGAGCAATGAAATTCCAGCCAGGATTTTGTAGGGAAAATTCATATTGAGCACACAGGAAAGAAAAAAAATACAGAAAAGGTCTTCTAGAACAGCATGTCCATGGCATTTTAACAAATATAATTATTTACAGATGAATAACTTGCCTAAATAAATTAAAACCCAAGAACTATAAAGCTTCTCCATCTTATTCTTCTCCATAAACAATGACACAGAACCAAGAATTAGAAGAGAGCATAAAAGATTTGTCCTTATCATTAGAAAAAATGCTGAAATACAAGGATGATTATATCCTCTCATGGTTTCAGTCTGCTGAACTACATGGACTTTCCATGCCATGACTAGGCTTGTATTTTTGCCATATTTTAGCATCCTTTATTTTGGAAGATGTCATCTACTTTAGTCCCTGTAAATCTCAGAAATGAGTGCTAGCAATAGGAGTTCTTGTTTCTAGCTTTGAGTCTACATCTCATCTCAGGCTGAAAGCATACCAGCTTCCACATATCAGCTTCCACATAACTGGAGTGCTGTTGAGTGTATCCTTGCTGAACTTATCATGCTCGATAGATTAATTTTTCTATTGTATCCTGCCCTAACAGATGAGATGTTCTAAATCCCAGAATACAAAATATTTCAGCACCACGATCTATATTATGTGCTCACTCTGCAGGAAGGAGGGCATTCTTCGTGAGAAGCAGCTGTTAAATATTTAAAGATGACAAGTTACATAAAAGTTACACTTCACACATCAACATTTAGCCAACACAGTCCTTTATTTCAGCATAACAGACATTCCATCATCCCACCAACCATCGCAACCACGAGTCTTTTTTTTTTTTTAAGAGGAGAAGGAAATATTTTGTAATCGTGGAAGGATGGTTAGCTCTGAAAGACGGAGGTAAATTCTCTGCATAGCAATCACAGCTTTTGGCCTTGTGAAACATCTGTGATACATATTTGGAGTGTAATTAACACATCCATTCTTTGCAAAGTAGCTTCTTTTTGTCTTATTCTTTGTAAAAATATGTGCTTCTACTATGACATTACACTTCCTGATGAAAAGATATGGGGTCTTTATTAAGACTCTCTGGCTCTCTTAGTGTCTGTTGGAAGTTGGAAAAGAAACTGTCATTTCTACAATAATGGACAGTTTGCCGTCTTTACACTCACTTATTCCAGAATCTCTTTATTCTTATTGTCTTTTTATGTGTGGGTGGAGGAAAGAAGTAAAACTATATTCCCAAACTTTTTTTTAACCCTGTTTAGGATGGGAGAGGGACAGTAGCACAGCACTGAAACAGGATGTAATTTACAGACCCAAGCCTTCTTCTCTCTCACTGCCAGTAGGTTGTTCTCTGTCAGGAAGGGAGGTTGAGTAGTTCAAAGAGTTCAAAAACTAAGGTAAAAATCTTTTCAGTTCATCCTAACTCCTCGGTTATAGAGGAATTCTTCAGTCCCTGAGAGATCTCATTGTAAATACAACATGAGGCATATGCTGTAATAGTTCAGCAATGTGAAGTGAATTAGGGTTAAACTGGAAACCTTAATTGAGCATTCTTGTTACTTATCATGGGTTGCAGCCAGGCCAGTAATGTTATTTAAATATAAGGTTTGTCAGTTTGATTCCATGACCTGTTTCTGAGAGAAGTAATGAGGTTTAAACACCAGAGAATGCTTCTTGCAGTTTGTAAAGAGTATGATGTATCTCAAATAGCATTTCCATTACATACTGTGATAATAACAGCCATTTCTTTATTTTTGGAGAGTTGCTCAGGTTTCCAGGGTTCTTTGGCCATTTATGGAAATTGGTATGTTCTATAGCTTTAAGGGTGTGCTTAGTGAAGAGTCAGGTGAGTTATTTATGTGTGTTGGAGATGAAAAGAGGCATATTGTTTGAATATTTCAACTTGGAAATGTTTACCGTGAATATTTTAGAGGGAGCAGATGCATGAAATCCTTTTTAGGCCTAAAGGACTGAACACAAAGAAGTCAAGCATGAAAAGTGTAGGCTGCACAGCCAAGGCAAAGACACTTCAGGCAACATTTGTGTTGTTAAACGTATCTATTACAGCCATTCAAGAAGCAAACGTGGGCCGACAGCCAAATGGTACAGAGAATATGTATTCACATCATTCAGACTCATGCTTCCTGGGAGCCACACTGCATAGTACTTGGCACTGGTCTCCTCCAGGCATCAGCCGCCCGGTATGATTACCCTTTTATGTTTGTTATTTTTGTTTAATTGATCCGAAACAATTTGTGGACCACTGTATAACAGTCCCAGGGGTGTTTTGATGTCATGAGTCAGAGGGTATAAATGGCATGCTTTGGAGGACAACCTATGCTAGAGGAGAAGAGAGTGGGGGAAGACATACTCTTCCCATCTTGCTTGTTGGGAAGGGTTCCTGAGCTGAACTATCCTTTAATACACATTTTGTGTTGGATGGATAGCTAGTTCAGTCCAAATCACAAGTGAGAATTAGTATTTAGGGAATGTGAATAATAGCGGAGTAGACTTGAAAGTAAATTTTGGATGGTTGTGTATGACATTATGAAAGTATAACCTAAGATTTGCTAAGAAAGTGTGTAAACAGAGATTGGGGTCAGTCAGTAGATCATGCTGATCTGTGTTAGTGTTGTTTGTATTTTGTATCTTGCCAGGTGAAATCATCAACATAAGATAATAAATCTGGAATCAATAAGTGACCTCAGTAAGAAAAATAAGTCACAGAAAGAGAACTTTGTGTTGATGACATGTTGCTTACAACTTTTTAAAATAATTTCCAATAAAAATTTTTTTAAAAACATTTTCAGGCCAACGTGCTTTTATAAAAATGTTGAAGATAGTAAGGAAATACAGCCATAAGTTTGAGTTTCCTATACAAAACTTCAATGTGCAATTAATTTGAATGACTACAGAAATCCCATCTCTATGTTTCCAGTACAGCTGGTGTCACTCAGCCCACAAAGGATTAGCTAGTGGAGAAGAACATGCCCTGCCACGAGCAATCTCATCATCTCTAAAGGAATCCTCCACGGATTTCAGTGGCTTCCCAAGGGGTAAATTATTTTTCTCTCCTCTAGTCTCTGTGTTTTCTGCATAGCTTTCAGATCTGGTAGCTCAGAAACAGCATAATGGTGACACAGCTTAAGAATTGAGCAACACCAATATTTATGTTGAACTTGTCAAAACACAGGGAGAGAAATAAAGACACATCAGACTTCCTGAATAATTGTTGTCTTTTAGAGAAATGCAAAAAGAGCCCTGCTGTCAGTTGGCCTTTGAAATTTCACTGCAAGGAAGCCTAGCATCCTGAGATTTGTTTTCTTTCACTGTACAGAATCTGGTCATATTCATTGGAGTTGCATTTATCCTGGTATCATAGAATCATTAAAGTTGGAAAAAACCTCTAAGATCATCTAGTTCAACCATCCACCTACCACCAATATTGCCCACTAAACCATGTCTGTTAAGTACCATATCTACATGTTCCTTGAACACCTCCAGGGACAGTGACTCCACCATCACCCTGGGCAGCCCGTTCCAATGCTTGATCACTCTTTTGGAGAAGTTTTTCCTAATATCCAACCTGATATTCATTTAAAAAATCATTTAAAAAAAAAAAAACCCTTATTCATTAGAAAATCAGTGTTTTTCCTTCATGATTGTTTTTCAAGAACATTCTGTGAGCCTGCTGCAACGTTGGGGTATAAATCTGTGTCTGTATATGTACAGAGCTGGGGCCCCAAGAGTGAAAACACACTGGCGGTAGTTCAGAGGCATAAGAGAGGGTGTAAAAAGGGAAAGACAAGATCTCTCTGTAAGCTCACCTGTGCCCACCACATCAGCCTCAGCTCAGAGCGCTTCTAAACACCTGGCTGCCTGTGGCCGACAGACACTTCCTGCCAGTGGTTAATATTAGCTCCAGCTAGGCTCTCTGCTGTGGCATTGAAGCTGTGGTTGAAGCTGTGGTGTTAGTACATAATACAGGGACTGATGCAATATGTTCTGAGATTCCTTGCTTCCCACAAGAAAGGAGGAATTTAAGGGAGCAGCTGATTAAAAAAGCAAGCAAACAAACAACATGTAGAAAATGAAAGCAAATGTATTCCCTCAGTGAAAAAATCTACATGGGGAAATGTCTTATTTTAAAAAAATAGCAACATAAACCCAAGAGGCTATAAAGAAGTAAATTATTTTGTTACAGATCAAGTCTTTAGGCAGCTAATAGCATCAGATTTATGATTACAACTGGAAATTCCATTGAAGTATTCTTAGACATGAAAGAGGCTGCGCAGGGAGGTGGTGGAGTCACCATCCCTGCTGCTTTTCAAGAAAAGTGTAGACGTGGCACTGAGGGACATGGTTAGTGGGCATGGTGGTGATGGGTCCGCAGCTGGAACAGATGGTCTTAGTGGTCTTTCCCACTTTAATGGTTCTATAATTCTGTGATATTTCCTATAGAATTTTCTTATTGTTACCTATTCAAAGGACAAATAGAGAGGAAAAAGGTGAGAGTGGTCACATAGTAGAAGTGATCAGCCTAATTCTTCCAGTAATCAAGCTGTGGCCTTGTGTCCTGCTCTAATACCATCTGAAAGGTGCCTTAACAACATTGTCAGTTAATTAATTGGACTATTCTTTTTCTAATTCCCAGTTTACTTCTTTATTTGATATCCACAGGTAAGTCATTCTATATACCAGGGCATTCCTGCTAAAGTTTCAAACTCTTCTTATCATTTGTTCATTGCTACCTACAAATAGAAGCAATGGAGTTTCCTTAAACTTGTGTTTTGCAACCAAAAATGCACTAAAGAGAGAACTCTAGGTGTCATCAGTAATAACAATTGCATTTTGTTTATGATGAATGTGTCAGATAATGGCGGAAAAAAGAAAAAAAAAAAGGACAGTTTTAGTTAAAAGTCAATTTGGCAACTAAAGGCAACAAGAAGAAACAATTTAGAAATAAGAGTAACAAATGGATGGAAATATATTTTGTGATTCCTCTCTCATTAAGCAATTGATGAATGAAGCTGAAGATATCAGATGCTATCCAGAGCTGGCAAGACTAAAGACAAGAAAAAAGTGGGGTTTTTTTTAAGTGCATGAGGAACAAATCAAGTGCTAATAGCAGTTGAGGTGGCATGCTTCTAATCTGTGTTTGGGAGCAAGCAGGATGATACATGATCATATGTAGGTGATAAACTGCTTTCTGAGCATTTTGTGGTTCAGAACGACATGAAAAAACTCTTTTTGAAGTCAGCAGGCTCAGATAACTTTGACTCAGACATCTCCACGTGAAGCTGATGCACTCTGGTTCCCTGATGTTTTCTTTTAATCTTACAATACTGGGGAAATTATGGACGACTGAAAAAAATGTTAA
>JAOWBP010002052.1:76981319-76993189 GCA_028571105.1 Tragopan temminckii
GAGCAAGCAGGATGATACATGATCATATGTAGGTGATAAACTGCTTTCTGAGCATTTTGTGGTTCAGAACAACATGAAAAAACTCTTTTTGAAGTCAGCAGGCTCAGATAACTTTGACTCAGACATCTCCATGTGAAGCTGATGCACTCTGGTTCCCTGATGTTTTCTTTTAATCTTACAATACTGGGGAAATTACGGACGACTGAAAAAAATGTTAATTCTGTGCCAATATTTGCTGAAGAAAAATAAGACAATGAAAAGATAGGCTAAAAGCCAGCCAGCCATTTGTATGAAACAGAGACATATCCATAAATCAACAAAGAGGTTAAACATTAGGACTACAATTAATGACCATTAATGACATTTTAATATGGAAACAGCTCTTATCTAATGAAACTGACATATTCGTATGCCAGTAAACTGACTGATTAAAGAGACTGTAAGTTTGGACATTCTCTAAATATTTTTCAAGGGCTTTTAGTACCACTAAATGTTCTGAATAAAATACAAAATGTGCTTTGCACAACATCAAAGAACATTTTTGAATGGGTTAAAAGAATTATTTATCTGACATTTATTTATTTGTTTATTTATAAGTAGGCTTTGTGAAGATAAAGGTCTTGCAAAGAGATTTGTGTTGTACTGAAAGACGGGTGGCCAGCAGGGAGAGTGAGTTGATTGCCCCCCTCTACTCTGCCCTCCCAAGGCACTATCTGGAGTATTGCACGCAGGTCTGCAGCCTCCAGTACAAAAAGGATGCAGAGCTGCTGGAGCAGGTCCAGAAGAGGGCCAAGAGGGTGATCAGAGGGCTGGAGCACCTCTCCTATGAAGACAGGTTGAGGGAGCTGGGCATGTTTAACTTGTGCCCTTCCAGTACTTGAAGGGAGCTTATAAGCAAGAGCAGGACTGAATTTTTACACAATCAAATAGTGATAGGACAAGGGACAATGGCTTTAAACTAAAAGAGGATAAATTTAAGTTAGATGTTAGAAAGAATTATTTATTCAGAGGGTGGTGTGGCACTGGCAAAGGCTGCCCAGAAAAGCTGTGGATGCCCCATCCCTGGATGCATTCCTGGCCAGGTTAGATGGGGCCCTCAGCAGCCTGATCTGATGGATGGCAGTCCTGCCCATGGTGAAGGTGTTGAAACTAGATACTTTATGGTCCCTTCCAATCTAAACCATTCTATGATTCTACTGCAGCCATGGTTGGGTGCTTTTCAAGATGATCCTTCAGCATGAGCTGTTTGCAGGCAACTGGGTGATATTTGTGACTTGCAATTCACAGGAAACAAGAAACATCATCTTCAGTTCTAGTGAAATCACTCTTTTTTTTTTCTGCTAGTGATGCACAAAGTGTATCTATGTTACCATACAGATATTTGAGATCTCATTGCATTACTTTTTAAATAATGAATTATATGAATTATGAAGCAGAATACGTAAGAACTCCCTCATACTTTACTTCTTTTAACCCCCTGTCTCTTAGTTTAGAAGTGGCAATACAGCATGTCAAGCAAGGTCCTCAGACCTCAGGGTATGCATATAACATTGCATATCCATCAGTGCAAAGTTCCCACTTAAAATAAAAAGCTAAGCAAACAAAATTACCATACACTTCCATGGCAGAGTTACTACTGCATATTCCTGCAGAAGTCTGTGGGTGGGTTTGTCATCATCTCTGTAAGGAATCTACATGTGACTAAACAAACCCAAGCTCCTTTTGTGGTCAGTGGAGAGCCTGTCAGTAGTGTAGGAGTTTAGGGGGTGGTTCATCTCCTGAAGTACACATCTATATGTGAGTGGATAAACTGAACCATAAGCTCCACTGACTCAACTGGATATAATGGAAGCCCAGACAGCCAGCTCAAGTCTAACTCCCACAGTAGCATTCGTGATTAATTCTACCTTTCTTACAGATCTCCTCTTAATGCTACTGCTGTAGGCTCTGCTCTAGGCGTCACACAGAGACAAACTGCATGTAGTAGGGCTGTGCGCTGTGTTGCTATGACTTACTTCATATGGTAAAGAAAACTATATCTTCTTTTTTTAGGACAAAGCCAAACAAATAACAGCACATGCAAAGGAGTTAATTGCATTATAAACTTTGGCCATGTCGGAGGAACAAGGGTTAGTCTTTCCATCATTGCACCATCTGTCTCAGATGAAAAGCTATTAAAAAAATTAAGCCTACCTTCAATACAGCTCTACCTGTCACTTGTTTCTTTCCCCTTTCTCCACTTGCCTGACCATGAATTTGAGGAACGGCACTCAGAATTCCTGCCAACTGCACATGAAAATGTGGTGATGTAATATAATTTCCTCTCCATGTTCCATATTCACTAAGGCAGAGACTATGCAGATAAGCCATATTTATGGGATAATCACAATATTTCCTAAAACAAAGCAGTGTTTTACTGCTTATATCCAGTTCCAAGTCATTACTACATCTTTCAAGCAGTATTTCCATAACCTCATGATTAGTAGGGTGAATGTGAAGGAGTGCTGGAAGAAATTACAATCAGAGTCACTTATATCATCACATTTCATTCATGTTTATCAAGAAAGAATATAGAAGTCACATAATCTGTGGTTGATCTTAGATATTCAGCTCTGCTGCATTTGCTCAGGCATTGCTGTCTCCCAGTGGTGCAACTGGAAGCAGGCTTTATGTGGTTCCAAAGTGTGGGGTCACAAGCCCATATGGGGGGAAAGCCCAAAGGTTTGTGAGTTTTACTTCAAGTCCAAAGGACTACTTGGAAGAGGGTGCTTTGCTGCTGTATCCAGTGTTGGTTCCTGTCAGCCACTCTACAGTAGGTATGAAAATTGTGCAGCAAACAAAGAATAGACTGAAGATTTGGTATGCAAGTCTCTTCTGAGACCTTATCTTTCCTGCATGTGTAGGCATAGATCAGATACACCAAATAATCACTTCCAGTTTTAAAAAAGGGCAGAAGCAAACTCCAGCAATTGTAACTTCGAGCCCACCTCAGTGTGAGCAGCTGGACTAAGGGATCTCATAAAATCTCGTTGAGTATTCTGTCTGTGATTTCAAGGGTTATGCCTTTCATGCGACAGAAACTACTCTGTAAATGCCAGATTCTCCTGGGCACTCCAACTCTTTTATGTTACCCTGGAGAAACAGAGCAATTATGAATTGCTTTTGCATGCTTTATGGCTGCTTTGTATCTCTGGGATATTGCAAAGCATTTGATACATTTTCTCTTGCAAAGCCTAGGGCACGCTAATGGTGGGTGTAAGAATAAATATTCTCACCTGGGAGAAGGTAATAGGAACAATCATGACCAGAAAGCTTCTAGAGACCCCCAGTGCACACTGAGGGGCAGTGGGCATGCTATTGGCTAGAGAAGTGGGAGTATGTTTTATGGACTTTTCCAAATTATTTGCCAAATGTCTCACTTCAGCTAAGAATGGGTACATAAATGCTACTGCTGCTGGATGTGTGAGGACTCACATGTGTGGTTTAAGGGGTAAGGTGTGGAAAAAACTTTCATCAGGGCTAGATTTGGAACTTACATGCCCACTTTAACTCCTTGTTCCATGCTGTAATAGGATTTCACATTATCTAGTCAGCCTGCAGTCCAAGATCATGAAAAGTTCATTCATATGGAACAGCTGTTTTATCACTCATGACAATAAGTCAAACAGCAGATAATTTACTCCAGCATTTTCTTCACCATGCTTCTCCACGGGAAAGTACAGTGGAAACAGCTATCCCTCAACATGTACATGCAGCTCCCAGGATTACTAACAGGAGAGGGCTGAAGAAAAATAGGCTTTGGGCTTGTTGTGCAAGTGTGCTGCCATTTTGACTTTCCCTGGAGCAGAATTTTAAAGAAAAGCTGGGAGAGATTCACATACATATCTGAGACTATTGAATATCTTATTCCTCTTCAGAATTCCAATGTCTCAATTTTCAGATACAGTGTGTAATTAAGGGACATTGAAAATGGAATACAAAGGTGTTGTATTATATTGCTCTGAAAGTAATGCCTCCTATTTATTTCCATGGAGACTACAACAGATACAAAGAGCACAATAACACTACTTCATACAGTAAATTCTCAGCTACAGATCACTATTGTTAAAAATAGTCCCTACCATTAGCTATGCATTTTCACCAGTGATAAACAAGAGCCTGCATGCTCCTCTCAAAAAATCTGCACTAGCAGAAGTGAGAACTTTGAATGGCTGTCCAGAAATTGCTTTTCTTTCATTTTGCTGTCACCACTGCTGAAATGCACCACCCACCACCTCACTGTGCTGGCATACAGTGTTTGGTCTCCATAAATGTTCAACAAACATCAGTGAATACCAGTGAGTGCCATTTTTTCCATTTGGAGGATTTCAGTGACACATCTGTGCTTCATACACACTTCCATGCCAGTTGCAGTTTTGTCAGGCTGCCCCTCTGCTGTCATCTGTCACACAACAACAAAATTTAATGGAACATTGGTGGAGAGGTTCAATCTCTGTTGTCATACCACCAACACCCACCTAGAATTTTGTAGATCAAAATAATAAAATGAAAGGTATTACTTTTGGACCAGCCCTCGTAGTTTAATGCGGCATGGAAACAAAGCATTGTACAGGCATTCATTCATTCCTCCTTAAGTAGGATGGGATAAGATAAAACTCACAGGTTGTTCTGTCTCACCCAACATCACTCTCCTCACTAGCAGTGAGCTGAAAGTTACTTGATTTAGTTTAAGCACTGATGTGCAATGACTATCAACATTTTTTTTCTCCTAAATCCAAAACAGCCTCTAAGAAGAAAATTATCCTACGTGAAAACAGGACAAGAGGGTCAAAGGTTTTGCCATTTGGTGTCAGAACTCTTTCTTAGGCATCTGCTTCTTCAACTCTATGCAACTCTGAGGCTGTTCTTCATTTTACTCACAGAAACAATGATCCTACAACATTTTCTTCTTTATAACTTTGCCCTGATAAAATCCTGTTGGTAGATGATCCTGGTTCACCATTCCTCAGACCAAGGGTGAAACACAGCCTGTGCTGGTAACGGCTTGCAAATTGCATACATCAGACAGATGGTCCATGAGGATATGCAAGAAATGGAAACTAGGTCAATGTACCAAGGTTGCAGATTAAAGATTTGCTGGAGCATGTAGGGCCAAAATCATAAAGCTTAACGCACAAGATGAAACACAACTAGCAAGGGACTTCAGCAGTAACAAAGAGTGTTCCATTAATATTTCAGAAGAGAGGAAAACCAAGGCAGAAGCTGGTCCTCCACTTAGTGATAAAGGAAAGCTAATAATGCCTAGGGGCTGAAGAGATTAATGCCTTTCACATTCAGTCTTCACTAAAACTGCCATGAGCCAATGACTGATACATTAACACCCATGAGTGGACAGGATTCAGTCTACAGTAAGCAAAAGGTAAGCTAAGGGAATTCTTTGGAAAGACTGTTTTTGTTCAAATCAGAGAGCTGGCTTGAGTGAGCTACCCATTGTCTTGAAGAAAATGTGGGGATTAAGAGAGAGAAAAGAGTGGACATAAGTCTGTTAATACAGAGGAAAATGAAGAGCCAGTGAATCAGTCAACCTTCAACACCTACTGCTTATTGTTACAAACAGCAGAACAAACCATTTCTGAATGCTTTGAAGATCAGAAGTTTAGCAACACCAAGCATATGTAGGCTAAAAATAAATCATGGTGAAAAGAATACTGGATCTGAGATAGATCTTGAGGACATGAGAGACAGTATCATAGAAGATTATGAAGTTGCTATGATGTGATTTGACTGTGGTAGGACTTTTGTCACTGTCTCATATGAAATTTTCTCATTTGAAATGGTAATTTAGCCCAGATTAAATCCTGTAGTGTGGATGGCTGTTTTATGGGAGAGTTATCTTCCGTGGGATTTGTGAGAGAAGACCTTTGATTTGATACGGTAAGTCCTCAAAGTCTTCCGCCTGCAATATCTGAAGTCAAGCAGAATTGTTCTGGACTTCGAGTCGAAAGACTTTCCCTTTCTCAAGTAAGAACTAGGTATTATGACAGCATTAGGGCATAAAATTACTTTGTGGAACATGAGGAAGATTTCTTTTTTGGCATCTCACAGTGCTATTAACGTCAAATTGAATTCCAACTTTGTATGATGGGTGCAACCATCACAGTACAACTGGATGTTTTTCAGGGCTGATGGATGTACAAGCCATATTTTCAATTTTCCTTTTTTTAAATGAAATAAACATGCTGGCTACAATTTTTGCCAATTGTGGGGGACACAAGGTTTATGTTCTCTATATTTTTTGGTGCTTAAGAACAGGAATATATGATGCAGCTTCAGGAGCATTATGGATCCCAAGTGGAGATTTAGTTCCCATTCCTTCCTCATTTCCATGCTGTGACCGTCTCCTCAGTGCCCTGAAGCAAGTCCTCCTCATCCAGATTCCCTTCAGGAAGCTTGTCTTTGCTGAATGTATGCGGCCCAGCAGTTACTTTTGAACTCAACAATTTTAAGCTTGATTACAGGACTGAAGCCATGTTAAAGGGAAAGAAGTACTGCCAGACCCCGTGAACCCATTTTATTACTTGAAGTAAGAAGAAAAGCATCTGCTGTTTCCTTAGCTTTGATTGAGTGTTCCCAGGCCTCAGAGGAAGCTGTTTGCAGCCATGGGGGAACTGCCTGCTTCCTGCTCTTGGATCAAGGTAGCCTCAGCTCTTGGGCCTCAACCAATCCTTCTAAGTGCATGGGCTTACGGCCATCTTCCAGGGCAACTCGTTCTACTTCTTTCCCTCAGGTCAAATGCAAGTCTTTATCATCACATCTGCTCCAAAATGCTGACAGGAGGAACAAATTAGCCCAGAAGGAAATCATGATTCCTCCATGTGGTCCCCTCAAGTCCAGGGGAGGATGACATGTTTTGTCACATGAGGCAAGGACTGAGCAAGATGAACACTGACTACAGGCAGCAGAGCTGAGGGAAGTGTCCTGCTCAGATACATTACCTCCCATTTCCTGTTCCCTTTCTTCACGTCAGGACTATGTATATTGGATTGGCAAACTATGGTTCTCCAAAGGAAATCAGAAAGCAAAGCCACAGTGCTCCTAGTCTTGTAAAACTGATAATGGTAACTGTGGTCAACACTCTTCAGGAGATTAAATGTCCTTTATTATTTCATTATGAGCTTATTAAAATGTTTCAGCAATTATCAGCAGTAATAAAAACACATATCTCCTGAGTGTTCTACATAGGTCATCTGCTGAAGTCTTCTCTAAAATTACCAATACTGGACATTTATTTTCATTCACCTTTCTGAAATGGAACCACTATAGATACACTGGAAGGAGACTCAGTCTCGACCCTTTGAAAGAGTTAAGAATTTGTGAGGGATTTACTATTTTAGTTCCTAAGGTGATAGTGTGAAAGTAGATACTTTTGTTTTCACCTGTTTTGCTTTTACAACCAAGAATGAATTCAGGAAAAATATTGATGTAGGCTGGGAGGAGAGAAGACTTAAAGTACAGCTTGCAAGAAAAAAAAAAAAAAAAAAAGATGAGAATTTGAGAACATGTGGACTGCCTGTGCCTAAAGTAGCATTATTTCTGTGAGCACTACATGAATAAAGCTGTTTTCCCTGCAGATTTGTGTCTGGTAGCTGACTGCTAACTTAATCTGAAGTTGTTTTCCTGCAGTTGTTTCTCTGAGATGTCTCAGCTGTGTGGTTTCTCTGGCTTCTATTAGTGTATGAGTAAAGACTCTACTGTTCCCAAACATTGAATACTGCTGCCTACAGCCTCTCTCTTC
The DNA here is from genome assembly GCA_028571105.1 of Tragopan temminckii. Taxonomy (NCBI): domain Eukaryota; kingdom Metazoa; phylum Chordata; class Aves; order Galliformes; family Phasianidae; genus Tragopan; species Tragopan temminckii. The sequence continues at coordinate 76,989,115 of JAOWBP010002052.1, forward strand.
TTCCTCCATGCTTCTTTTCACAAAATGCATGGAAATGTGGTTCATATTTGAGATATCAATCAAATTTGGCTTGATTTTGGCCAAAAGGCTCAAAAAATTACTGTGAAGGGACACAGACATGAACATGTATTAAATGATTGCATAAGCTCAGTTTCCCCAGGAAACAGGGATTTAAAGCTGCTTTGTATAAAGAGAAATATTTACCAACCAAATACCAAAGGAAACTTTTGAATAAAATTTTGCCAGAGTTAGAATGCAGAATTTGGAACTTGGTACTTGAATATTTCATGTTGAAAACGGGCTCAATCTCTTGGGGATCTAATCATAATTTGTTAATGTCCCCTTAGGTTACTTTATTATTTTCATTACAGTGAAAAAAAAAAAGTGTTAATAAAGGCAGACAAATTTTAAGAAACAACACATGAGCTAGAATGGTAGAGCTACTTTCCAAAAGAAAAAGTAAGCCCATCTGAGATAGGAGATGGCTATGCTTTATAACCTTCATTCGTTTACATTTAATGCAGTTTCATTTGTTTGTTTTTTCTTTTTTTGTTTGTTTGTTTGTTTTTCCAACCAAGGATATGTACAATCTACTTCACACTTTGAAATATGGTGATGCATTTGCAGTGTTGGGAAGCCTCAGCATGTGATTGAAAAGGCCAAATCTAATTCCAATCTTATCCAGACCTGACTAGGAGCAAAGACAGTGGCGACAGTGGATTTCCAGCAGACTTTAAGAGCTCTCACTCCTTACATGGCCAACTCCATCCCAGAGGCTGGAGAATATTACTGTAGTAGCAGAAGGAAAAAAGCCCAGATGAATGAATAGTTGTGTAATTTTGTGGTCACCAATCTAGAGAATAGAAATACCAGAATGTGCACATTATCCACAATGAGTGAAGTCATTTTTTGGAGCAAGCTATAGAATTACTTTTCAAGGAGACCATGATATGAAGCAGACCAAACTACAGAGGGAGCAGACTGTGCCACTTCACGAATGTGTGCTGTATCTGCTGGGATTTTTCATCCTTTCATTCTTTCCTAGTTTATTAGTCAATATATTTTCCTCTCTTTTCTTGTGCATTAAGGCAAACATCTGCAGGTGGCAAACCCAAAGGTTAATTCCTTCCCTGCACTTCCCACTTTTGTTCAAATAGTTGAACTAATATTTATAAATAATTTATTGCATCAATGAATGCCACAAATCAATTCTAAGGACTTCATTTTTACGCTAGCTGAGGCTCAGACTCAATATGTGCTATTAATGTAGCTTTATTTATTGGTTAGTTAACAGTACATAAACTTTTACCTTCAGAACTTTTCTACAGTAAGGATTTCTCAGAGCTTGTTCATATTTCTGTCAGGTTCTTGGTTCTCTGTGGCTTGTTCATTTCAGTTATTAGTTATTCTTGGATATTGGCTTCTTAATTGTGTGATGTTTGTTTGTGTTTCATTTTTTTATTTTATTTTTTTGAAAGCTTTAATTAAGTAACTGGTATATTTTCAGAGTGGATACTGAAACAGGCAGTCACTCATGAAAGACACTGAATTCCCTTGGGTACTGTTGCCATTGTCATGAATGCCTGGTACTGGTTCAGAAACATCAAATTGCAATTTTTGCCCACATATTAGCCACATAAATGTCCAACAAGAAATTGTGAGAATTTAAGAATAGATGAACACAATAGTCAGGCCATTAATCTTGAGGACAAAATCTGAGAGAAAATAAAAGAATTTATGAAAGAAAACAGAAAACTTGAAGTTGCTGGCATAAATCGATGAAGATCTAATATGACATATATTTGTAAATGAATATAAAGCTCTACATTTTCTTTAAATAGGAACTTACAGAATCTAGCATTTTAATGGCTCATTTTTTTCATGACTGCCATTCAAACCCTAGATGTTTTCACTCACAGTGGAACAGCTCAACTGCTGTCAGCCAGATTAATACTGCTGAAATCAACAGTCACACAGATTGACACCAGCTGAAGAGCTGTCCTAATAAATCTGAGTCTATTTATGGGGGCTGAAACCACAGTCATGTCTCCCCAAGGGCGGTATTTTCACTTGAATGCAAATGGCTTTGGCTGCATGAATGAATTAAATATTGAGGGTTCTGTTTTTCAGACTTAGCTGTAGCTTCACCCACATCAGGGGACCTGATCCATACCAGCTCTTTGGAGGAATAATCCTTCTGTCCTGGAATGCTGACCCTCAGACTGTTTTACCAGAACCAGATGATTTTTTAGCTGTTGGGTGTGTTATCAGCCTTAGATCTATGTCAGCATGGGGGATACAAGGCACAGAAGTGAGAGTGCTTAGTCAGAAGTGGAAAATTGGGTTGAATGACACTTCTCTTCACCTGGCACTTCTTGAGGGACTGATGGAATCCAGTGGTGGATTTACCACATTATTTCATCTCCAGACACAAAGTTCCACCTGGTACCTACTGCATGATGGTACCAGGGATACAAGGTTGAATGGGGCAAAAGAGCTCTTGGCTGTCTGTTCGTATAGTGATTCCTGTCCATCTTCTCTGGACAAACTGTTTAAAAAGCAAAAAAGTGAACACTATTGCTGTATTACAGCTTCTTGCACTCTTTGGTGTCAAGTTGCATCTGCAAAGGCTGTGGAAACGAGATGCTCACCTGTGTTGAAGCGGGGCTGACTGCTTGCTCAGATGCTATCAGGAGTCAGCTAAACCAGATGTTTCTCAGGCTCCTTTGATATTTCAGAGGGGCAGGCTTTGTCTCTAACAGGATGTAACTATCCTTCCTATGGCCTAAGTAATAATATCCACAATAATAGAGGGTGAAATTTGACTCCCACATCTTGCTTCCCATTCCATATTGTCATCTTCAAGTAGGTGATGTTCCCAGCTTTAGCCAGTGAGGTCCATCCAGCAAGTAAATCTGGATCTGTGTGGAGAGGCACCCAAGGGTGCCCTCATAGAAGACTAACACAGCTACCTACTTGACTTGTTCAAAAGCCAGATTCATGACTCAGCTTCACCTTTTACGAGTTAGGAAATTCCAAGGTGCTCTTTTTTTCCCTTGGACTTGCAGGCAGACTCTGATCTCACTTAGTATAGGGTAAATCCACTGCAGGCAAGGAGCTATTTGTGCCACACATTTAGAATAAACTGTTTTCCTTGTTGAACTTTCCTTCTGCTCTTAACAGATCCTATGTAGTCTGGCTACCTGCAGCCCTCAGTAAAAGCGTCACGCACAGCAAACAGCATAAAACAAATCAATCATTTTATTTAGTCTAAAAAGCTAAAATGTAATAAAACTGAGAAACACTTTTATGTGGCCAAGAAGGATATATTAAAGAAGGAGTGACATTTCAGTGCTGGGCTTACAGCATCAGAGCTGCTTTGCATTGGGTCATGCTACCTGTTTCCATTCACTGTGAATGGCATGACTGCAGAGTGATGGATAGTTGCATTCGCAGACACAATATCCATGGAAGGTGAAAGGTAAAGAGATAAAAGGCATTAAAATTATAATAGTGCTTCAAGATCCAGAAATCCATTAGACACTGCAACTGAAAAGCAATGAGGCTTCCTTGTTTTATTGAAGAGTAAGCGGTGATTTATTGAACACTTGAAAATTCATTCTCTGGAAGAAGGTACTGAATTCTCATCAGCCAACAAGACATTGGCAGAAAGGTGAAACTAACAAACTCAGACTGAAAATGTGGGACAGACTTTAACGGTAAATGTGGGTGAAGTTCCCAAGACATGAAGTGGATTTTCTGTCATTTGAAAATCTTAAACTTAGTTTTAATTTTTGAACTTGACAGAGAAGTGTCTCCTGAGCCATTTATTGGAGTTGGTGCGAAACTCTCCAAGATTAAAGAAGAGTGAGAAGCAACTGCAGAAATCTCTTCTAGCATTGTCAAACTCAGAAAGAGCTGAATCCTGAGAAATAGAAATCAAGATAGAGATTGCTGCCATCCTTGAGTTAAACAAAAGCCAAAGTGTTCCTGGTGTTTTAAACTATCAAATATCTGTGCATACAGTCACACCTGTAAGTGCGCTGATTTGCCATCTGCATACAGAAACCAATAT
>JAOWBP010002052.1:76996153-77008401 GCA_028571105.1 Tragopan temminckii
TACACTGTAGTAATGTGTATGCCATTATGAGAGGAATCAACAAGAATTTTCCATTTAAATAAAGCTATGAGGAAGCATAAAAAATAAATTGGGCTGAACCCCTGTGAGAGAGGCACTGGACTGGTTTTGTGGAGTGGCATCCACCTCTGACCTTTGAATCTTCTTTAGGTTGAAACACTATTTTGACCATGTCTTCCAATATTAATCCCAGTATAGTTTTTGCCTTCTTTTATTCTCATTTCATCTGCACTTGATTGTTACTCTAGAGGAGAAACATGTCTCTGTAGTTTCAAGAATTGCATTTTTGCAGAAAAAGGAAATGGGGATGGATATCCACACTGTTTCTTAAATGGGAAGCTTGTGAAAGCTGCAATACAGTTCTAGAGATGGATCCTTTACCCACAGCTAAAAACATTCACTGGCAATACATTATCCAATCAGGACTGGCAGAGATCCAATCTCTGATTAAAAATAGCATTTCTGTGACTGCAAGACCATCAATTTTCTTAGCCAGTTCAGCTCACTTCACCTCTTAAGACTGTCAGTAACAGCATTGCTTCATGCAGTGGTGAGTTTGCACTTATACAAGCAGATCACTCGTTCACTATGAATCTGTCAGTTCAGTTCTCTAAAGCATAAGTAAAATGGAAAAGGTAAACTATTTAACTGCACTATTCTTGCTTTTTTTTTTTTTTTTTTTTTTTATGGTAGCTCCTAGCAATAAGCGGCCCATTCCAGTACTGGGGTCCAGTGGTAGATGAAGTTTACCTTCAGGAACCTTTAGCTAAAGCCCTGCAGCGCCCTCAACTTCAGAAAGTAGATCTGCTCATTGGAAGTGCTCAGCAAGATGGATTGATCAGCAGAGCTAAGGCAATTAAGGTAGGAAGAATAAAGCAGTCTTTTTTTATTAGGTTTGTCACTGCAGAACATGGTTAATTCAGTCTTTTTCATGCCAACCTTTTTATCTGACCTTTTTTCTCCATTGCCCATAGGAAATAAATGCTCCTGAACAGGTGTTTCTGAATAAGAACTAGGTATGGCTAACATTAACAATTACCTGATTTATGGGCTCAGATTTTGAGCTAGAACTGGTGAAACAAAAAATAATTGGGTCCATGAAGTACTTTGGACATAAGTCCTCAAAGCCATGAAAGTCTTCCTGGAGGACTTTACTTCTTGTAAACCGTTTGGCACTTCTGCTCTTGAGGCAGCATATTAACCTCTTCTAGTTCAGCTGCACATCTCTATAGTGGGAACTATAGTACTTCCCATTTAGCACTGCTAAAATTAAACACTGCAAAATGCTCAGATATATGCTAAGAAATCAACAGGATTATTTTAAACAACATTTAAGAGAACTAAGTTGCAATCTTTCTGTAACATTGGGGATTTCATGAAAGGTCAATCCTAGCTTCCCTTTTCAGGTAGTCTACAGCACACAGACCTGTTTGCTTAAGAATTAATGATAAAATAATCCCTTTGGATGAAAACTTTTTCATCCACTTGAAGAAAGCTGATATTGCTTCTTTAGTCTTTGTGAGAAGTTTTCTGCTGTTATTTCATGTGCCCTTCTCTTTTGAAATCAGTTAAAAGTGGAAGTCAGGCACAGTAAGTGGGTTGTGATCCTGGAGGCTGCAGATACTGATTTGGAACCTGTCAGAAGGGAATAACCCTCAGTAACCCAAGTACAATCATGTGATAAATTAGGAAATTCTAATTAGGAAGTGAAATTCTTTCCTTTACCACTACTTCCACATATGACAGTTGCCTGCAAAACAGAAATGAATTTCCATGCTGAATTGAAAATAATGCACGAAATCAATCATGGTGTTAATGAAACGCACAAGTATGAACAGCCAGCATTGTCAAGTTGAAATGAAAAGGAAAAAAAAGTTTTAACTCACAGCTCGATAATAAAATGTTGCCTTTAATAAAGAAAATCTGGGATATCTTTGGTATTTTTTTATAAAGACTTGCAGGAAATAAACTTGGAAAGAACTCAGTAGGCTGGTGCAACTATACCCTAAGAAGTGGTTGTGCCTATCTTAACCCGAGAGACCTGTTTTAAAATCCCCTACTACTGAAGTTCAGAGGAACAAAAGGGCTTAACTGTCTTTACTTAGGAGGATAATTAACTTCCTTATTAGTTATTATAATAGTATCTATCTCACTTGGTGCTACTGCTATAAGTTAGATTTTATTTCAGCTCCAGAAAACTCACAATATTCATTGTAAGTGGTTATGTTTTGATTTCTCCTTTTGACCTTCTTGAGCTGTTTTCTTGTTTTTACTGAGATTTTTCTTTTAATCCACATTTTCCTATTTCTACCTTCCTATGTCAGCAGGTTTTGAGGGGTTGAGTGAGTATGACTGTTCTGAGCAGTCTGTTTTCCTATCTATCTTCAGATTGTGTACTTAAAGACATGCTGTGATGTTAAAGCTACCTCATTTTTCCCTTATCCACACACTTCATTAATTTCTAGCAAATGCTAACACTGCCTCTATCACTGAGATATTTAAGGACCTAAAGAGTTGCAACCAAAGTCAGATGATAAAATCCTGAGTAGGCCACAGTGAAAGAAACTAATGCAGGTGGTGGTTGTTACTGTTGGTGCTTTGTTTCCTCTGTCCTAATGACATGGTGATCCTTGATCTGTGCTAACTGCTAACTCTCTACTCTTCCCACAACAAAAGGAGAAGAAGGATTTGAGACACAACACAACAACAACTACTCTTCTACTTCTGTAATTTGAAAGCTTCCCTTGAGGTATTTTTGACTTAGATCTCTCTGGGAACACTCAAAGCTATTTTTACTGATGCACGCTAAGGAAGGTGGGTGGGCTTGGCTGATGGATAGAGCACTGAACTCAACATACAGAAACAAGGCATAGTTCCTAGTTTGTCTCTGACTACAACAAAGTTATTTCAGCTATTCTACAGGGCGGACAGAACCTCCTAGGGTAAAGTAACCCTCTCTTATCAATCAACATTGTAACAGTGAGAAAATCTACCTGTGATTGTGAATGTGCTCCAACTCTGTAGTGGAAAGAACCATGTATTAATTCGGGCAGATAAACAGCACAGCTAAAGGGTACTGTAGCAATATACAAAATGGGAAAAGTCCTTCCTTTGCACCTCTTTTGGGATGAGCAATGTTTTTAATACTGTAGCTGGTGAGGAGACACTTTTAGCCATTCTAGATGCAAGGAAGACAAGCTTATCACCTCAGACTGAAGCTTCATATGAAAGTTGTAGAAACTCTAAGCAGTCAACAAGTGAGACCAAAGCCTCTAGACTGCAACTAGACCTGAAGATGGTCAGTTTGTGCTATGTTGTTCTGCGGGGGCTTACTGAAATTTGGCTGTGTTGATCGTCTCTGTACTTCTGCTATAAGACTATACTTATGACTGTTCAGACCTTTACTATTAAAAATGAAAGAGAATGACAGAAAGCACACAAGAAGCCAGTTCTATGCTAGCAAAACATTTCTGTTTGTTTACCATTAATAGCTGAGGTCTCTTGATGATGTCTATATCAGACATTCATGCTCAGTGTCTTGCCCATGATAGTGGCTGTTTTATGGCATTCATCTGAATGCTTATTCATGTGAACTCAGACAGACTTACCACTTCCTGGAGCACTACGTATTCATCCCCAATGCAGCCATCTGATGGTTGAGTCTAAGTGAGAAACAAAGCAGGGTTTGTTTAGGGAACAGCAAGTGGCACCATAATGCACTACTATGCTGCATATGGAGCAGTTAACTCTGAATCCGTTATCACAATTCTCGTGACAGACCTTCAGGGATATTAGCTGCAAACAGTCATAGATTAGAGCAGCTGAGCAGAAACCTCTAAAAATGTTTATTTCAATTCCCATGTGGGCAAAATTGTTTCCCTATGATATATGAGATGTTCAGGTGACAGGATCCAACAGTTCCTATTGGCATTAAATGTACTCATGCTGATGTGTCTCTGTGGTTAGTCTGCATATTGTGTGTAAGTCAGTATAGCCCTGTTGATGTCCTCCGTATGTTCTGTGCCTGCTACTTAGTCTCCTCGTTGCAAGGACTGTCGACTTTCTTTTTATTTGGAAGGCTAAGAATGCACTTTGCATGTTTTCTTCCCTTCTCTTTCCTTCCCATTTATTTGGCTACCTATCCTCAGAACCAGGACATAGGAGAGTGAATAAATAGAAGTATAGTCTATTTACCCATGTAAGTAACGGAATCTAAGCAGAGCAGATCTTCCATCCTACACTATAATAAAGTGAGTTAATTTCTTCATGGGTAAAGACATCCAGCTACGTGCAACAGATGGCAGATAAGCATATATTAGCTGCAGTGACCTGGTGAGCAGTGTTCTGATAAATGCCATCAGTGAGGAGAATGGGCTGATATAAGCTCTTTACTTTATCTTGCAGCTATCTGGAATAATTGAAACACTGCTGAATAGCTGGCAGGGTCTTTCAGCATCTTTTGTGATTATCAAAAGACATTTAAACCTAACATCTCTGTACAGTCTGTTAGCACTATCACTACTCCAGTTTCTCAGAAAATTTCATTTTGCCCCGTGGAAGATGTAAATATTTGTTTACCAACTGCAACACTTTCTTTTTAAATGAAATACTGGACCAGGCTCACTCAAATGCTCTAGAAGCCATACTGCAGCAAGAACAGTTAGTATTTTTTAGTTCATTATTTAAGCAATGTTTATGACTACTTTTCATCACCAGAGCAGCAGTGGAAAGCAATGTGCCTGCTGTCTTTAATTATTTTCTTACCTATTTATTAAAAAAATATTGAAAACCCCACAACAACTCAGAGGTCAATTTATACCTCTTTAGAGGTTGGCAGTGTAAATTGCTTTACATAATGTGCAGCTGTTTCTTCTAATCAAGTAGCAGCTGTTATATCTACTGCTACTTGAAAACTGTTCCTTGGCCATATAATTTCTAATAGGGAATATTTTTTGGACATGGAAAACTGGTCAAACAAATTCTGAACAATTAAGATACTTTGTCTTTTTAATGTTTTATGGGCTTTGACTGTATTGTTTTGATTGATGTTATCATGTTAAAGTCAGATGTTTAAATTACATTTTATAGTAGCCAAATCAACTCTTGAAGCATCGTATTTCAAAATGTGCAATGTTAGTGCTGGTTGAGATGAAAATCTCAAAATGTTTTACAGATGCCAGTTCTGTTTTTATTTGGTTCTGCCTCTGTCAGCTGACTCACCACATTGCATGGACCCCACTCAGTTAGCAATGATTGCTGAGAAAGGTCACTAGCCATTTCTAGGGCATTTTGAAGGTCACAGAAACTAGTACACAAGCACAGTAAAAACCTAAAAGCAACCACACTGAGTCAGATTTAAGGCTCAGTTAGCCCAGAACACTGTTTTCAGCAGTGGCTAAGACCTGGATGTTTGTAAGAATATATAAGCAAATATGATACTTTTGCTAAATGTTCTGAACCCATAGTACTTCGTAGCTTAGAGACATCCTAATCAGAATTGACCTCTGTATTTTCTAACTATCAACTGAGCATTAGCTTCTTCATGAGATTTTATCTTCACCAGTTCTGATATCCACAACGCCTCACGGCAAGTTGTTCCTCAGCTTAACCATGCATTGCCTGATGATCCACCTCATTCTCTGTGTTTTTGAACCATGACGTTTGAGGCTTAATAGTTGATGTGGCAGTGAATGATCAGTTCCCAGAGCAAACGGTTTCAAACTAAAAGAGGGGAGATTTAGATTGGATATAAGTAAACTGTTTGTAGGATAAGGGTCATGAGGCACTGGAACAGGTTGCTCAGAGGATGGATGCCCCATCCCTGGAGACATTCAAGTTCAGTCTGGACAGGGCTTTGAGGAACTTGACTGAGCTGTAGATGTCCCTGTTCATTGCAAGGAAACTGGACTACATGACCTTTAAGGGTACTTTCAACTCAAATGGTTCTGTGATTCTATGATTCTGCGAAATAAAATGGAAGCAGGAAAGTTGATTACATTTACTTTACACTTAAGAGCTTCAACTCTGCATTGATACAGAAAAGTATGGGTTTTTTTTCTACAATTGTTAGCCAAATCTTGCAGTCTCAGTCACCAAATGAGAGATTCCTATTTAGACAGCAGCAATGTTTCCACTGGATATTATATGGACTTGAATTCTACCAAAGCCGATGAAAAGCTAGATTCTGAATTCTATGGATTTGCAGTCAGCTCTTTAGTGATAATTTCCATTTCTTGCAGAAAAAATATACGTGTCCATGCTGTATGCAAAGTGAATGATTTTGCAGACAAGTGCACTATGCAGTTTCATATGCGGCATTTGTGCAGACAAAATGACGTGTCATCTGTCAGTTGCTGATCTTTTTCGGATTACAGCCATGTTACTAAAACTGGCACTACATGACTCTTTTCAGTTTGCAGGGGCCAAAGTCTAGCAAAAGAAGAATTTATTACAAATACAAGGAAAACTGCCAAGATCTTTTTAGACCTTGAGATATTTGCTAGTGTTTTGAAATCCCTTGTAAAGTCATTTAATCAAACTGCACAAAGCTTTAAAGCACGTCAGTAAAGACAGGCCTAGGCCTCAGCAGTGGGAGACTAATTTTCCATCTTTCATTTCTGTGAATCTGTTGAAAAGTAATTATTCCTTCTGTGCTTTCTGTGTAGGGTTGTGGAAAGACCTTCTAGCTGCATGATGAAAACCAGCTGCAGGCCATCGAAATAATATATTCAATAAAGCATCTCTAGTAACTGGACTGGGCAGACACCGTTATATTTTGCTTCAGACTAGCTGCCCAAAATAATATAGGTGGTTTATTAGATCTTTCTCTCTGGCACTCTAGTACTAAATTTCAGCCAGCATGCACCTGCAAGGTGTTCTTTTTAGGAAGGAGTTGTGTTGGTTTTTTTTTTCAGGAAGTTGCTCTGTTTAAGCTGGAATAAGTTCTACCAAAAAAGAAAAAAAAAAAAAAAAAAAAAAAAGGAAAAAAAAAAAGGTGAAAAGTCTAAATTAATACAACAAAAACTTCCCCAAAGAAAGATGTGTTGAAAAATTCCAGCAGTCTTTAGCTTTGTTAAAAATAGGATCAGGTGAACAGTTTGGCATAGGAGACAATCCCCTGCTATCAGTAATTCTGCAGAGACATGTCCTCACTGCTCTGGGGAAAATGACATTATGTCAGGCAAGGTTTCAGTCTTTTAAACTCATATATAGGGCATTTTGCTCTCTATATATACCCCTAGGGATTAGGGGTTATGAATTTTGGAGATAATGACTGGTACTTCCATTGAGTTTTGGAGGAGAGTGATTTCTCTTCCATGGCTAAGGCAGGTATTATTCCAGTAGTGACTGAAATAAAGGCTTTATAGCAGACTTATTTCTTTGTAAACACTTACTGAAGAGGCGGAGTGATATAGCCATGTGTCAGTGTTCTCTAATGTCCAAAGGTGAGGAGCAATCTCTCTCTCTCTCCCCTTTAGTTTTCCCATTCAAACTCATCAGAAAGACAACACTGGGCACGTACACACTAAGGAAACATCTCTGTTGACTATTTTTCTGTAGGAGCCAGCTGAGTTTCGCAGTATTATATCTACACCTCACCAAAACTATTTCTACTACTTGGATCTACCAGCTTAGTGATTCAGTCCTACCTTATTTACTGAGGAAGTCAATTTTGCTGTTTGGTGACTGTCTTGGGAAAGTGAAAGTAGGACTGTTCCTTAATTCATCCTCTAAATCAAAGGTCATGGTAAAGAGAACTCATTCCATCAGAGGGATATCTGAGCCTGTATTGTTCCTTAAAAAAAAAAATAAAATAAAATAAAATAAAAATTTGATTTTGTTTGCAAATTCCATTTGTTTTGTGCTCAGAAATTTGAAGAAAGTCAGGGAAGAACCAACAGCAAAACAGCCTTTTATCAAGCTCTGCAAAATTCTCTTGGAGGAGAAGACTCCAACTTGTTCATTGAAGATGCAGCTACATGGTATTACTCCCTTGAACATTCAACTGATGATTATTCATCATTTTCCAGGGCTTTGGAAAATGCTACCCGGTAAGAAACTCATCCTATGATAATTATATAACTGAGGTTATGGAAGATTTGTTTTGCTTATCTCCAGTGTGCATTTATATTCTGAATAACATGATGAATTCTTATGCAAATGAATAGAAAATGGGCTATATTATTATGTTTTCCACAAAGCTTCCAATTACAATAATAAAAAGAAATGTAAAGGGCTTTTATCCTTTGTGAAAAGGTTGAGAAAGTTTTCCAGAACTGTACATTGGATTCAAATTACTAATGTTTCTTATATACATTTTCATGTCAAAGATGTCTTGTTATCTGCAAACTCTTCATTAATTACTCCTTGAGTCTTCTCATTTCTGCAACAGGGAATATAAATAAATTAGATTGTATTAAAAAACACTCACCTAATTATACAGTTATATGCTATTTTTACTCTTCAGAAGTTTGGAGACATTACAGTGTTGTAGATTGTAGAAATATATAAATGTTGAAAATCAGTATTTTTTATTACTTTAAGTGGTTGTTTAGGTGAGTGCAATGTTTTTATGTGATCCAGTTTGAAAACTTTGATTTCAGCAATTGCATGAAGTTTTATATTATGAAACCAGTAAAATACATGTCTTCACCATGACAGGCTTTCTACACGTAAAACAGTTTGTGAATGTTCATAAAAGTGGCTCTCAACATAATTTTGTTCATAGCTAATCTTCATGGCAGAAGAATTCCCTTTGGCTTATTCATGTGTTTCTTTGACTCGTGCAATTACGTGTGCCAGTGTACAGTGGTTGCATAATGTCTAAAACCAGAATTTACTCTATTTACATATGACTTCCCATGGTGAGAGAATTAGGCAACGCAAGACTTATGTATGAACACAAGGTCTTTTTGCAGAGGTGAAAGGAGAAAACATGATTTCAGGCTCTTACCGTATTTGATCCATCAGGATGCATCATAGACTCAAAGTGCCTCCGAGCCTCTTTGATGGAAATAGTTGTAATGTGATTGAATATCAGCAGAGACATTGCAGGCAGGGACAACCTCGTAAATGTGAAGAGCTTCAACATCATGATCTGTTTATCCAGTTATTGTGCATGGCTCCAGGTTCAAACAATCAGTTTGAACAACTCATTGCTCAGTTGTGTTAAGACTCTAAGACAGTCATGACAGTAAAGCTGGGCACCTATAGCAGGCCATAAACCAGTAGGTATCTTCAGGTTGGGTCACATGGCAGTTTGATATGCTGCTTGATCTGCAGAGAAGACTGGAATTTTCTCTTTTTGGAGCCAGTTTGCTTTTGCTGGTAGCAGATCTTGAGCTGTGGGGTCTCAGCTCATTTCTCTGAAAGGAGGCAGAGAGGAAATCTTACCTCTTTTTCCTGCCAATGAGCAGACACTGAGGCAAAATTTTTAAGTGGAACAGATCTTCAGAAAAAAAAAAAAACTATTTCCAAGTTCCTTTTCCTTCTTCAAGTGCAGTTTAGTTATGAAAATACTTTCCATTTCTAAGGTGATGTGTTTTATAACATGGCGATCAAACATGTCAGTCCAAGCTGCTTCACTCCTCTGTTCTCTTTTGAGATATCATAGCTACAAGCTCCTGGTATCTGGCTTCTCAGCACTAAAGCTTTCTGTCACACCATAGGTATCTCTATGAGACTTCAGAGGCAAGGCTTTGCTTTCAGTAGATCTTTGTCCTCCATTAGGACGGCAGGCTGTTGCTCCAGGGGAGCCTCAGGGAGCGGGGGATGAACAGGAGCCAAGATTCACTTGGAAACATCTGATCCAAGATAGCAGTGACTACATCTGTTCCTGGAAGGCTTCTGGGTGGTCCAGGTGTGCCAGTGCATTGAGGTCACAGCATAAACAAGCCGGAGGGCTGTGGGTTGAGCTGTGTGCCATTTCACAAGTCTTGCACTGTGCAGCATTTGCCCAAGAAGAGGACAGCAATCACTGCCTGGTGACCTTCCTGTCCAGATATTACCTCCATACGGAGCTGTTCTAAGGGCTGTCGCATTTGGTCATCCATGTTCAGCGTACATGCTCAGCATGGTGCAGACATCGACCTTTGCAAAGCTGTAGCAGCTAGCACGCTTGTTTGCAGCAGGGATGTGCTATACAAAGAGCAATTCTGGCTCTCAGCCTCACAGACACAGGAATTACCTGCCGATTTACAACATAAAGCAAATGACTTTGTTAGGAAAAGAAGTTTTTGGCTTAGAGTCCCTTTGAGCAAGCATGAGAATCAGAAGTGAAACCAGGACATCTGATGATAAACACTTCTTTTTTTTTTACAGAATTATAGTCAACCACATCAGTATTGCATATAGAACGGAGAAAATCTTCTTGATTTTGTTTTTAACAAAAAGCTTACCACCAGCATTATTCTCAGAAAAATTCTATATCAGGAAGTCATTACTTCAAGATTTAACAAGTTTCTGAAGTGCAAGAAGGAAACCAAAGTGTTTTTTGTGAATTATATATGTCGTGCGTATCTGATGGTTTTAAAACATTTCCACTTTTAAAATTGTTTTAGCTACAATTCTCTGATTTTTTTTCTCTTCTATAAAATAAGTTCCACTTTCTTTTTCTTTTTGTTCTTTTTTTTTTCTTTTTTTTTTTTTTTTAACTCTGGTATCCCATGCCTGTAAGAAATAGACATCTCCTTTTTGAGGTAGTTTGTTTTTTAATTTGCCCAGAATAGCTGGTTTATTCTTTCCTCCATAGCACCAAATTAGAAATAGTTTAAAATGTCATTTGCTTCATGTTGTAATTAAGCAGGTCATTCCTATGCATTTCAAAGCATTTCTTGAGAGCTAATGCTCTCCACAATTTTCAAAGGCCGTTTTCTCATGTACAAACTTGTGCTGGTAGGTATGTGAAGAATGGTAGCTTTCATTTCGTATGGGTGTTGTCAACCATAACTGTCAAAGAACATTGTGGTCAGCCAGCCCATAGCTTGTGGTCTCAGAGTTGAGCTTAAAATAAACTGCTGAACCAAAATAGCTACCCAACCCGTGGCTTGCAGAATTGTACTAGTTAAATATAGCGGTGTGTTTTTATGCTTCTCTGGCACTGTTGTTTCTTGCTGCCAGTCATTCTTTTTTTACCCACCAAGTCTGAAGGAACAACTAGTGCTTCAGAATCACTAGGCTGTGAATGGTAACCTCCCACTTCTGCAGCAGATACATTTGTGCGTGCTCATGTAGTTATAGGTAGATAAATACGTCCTCGAGTGTCCTCGAGTCTGTGTGCTTTTTAAATGAGGAATGGTGATATACTTCTGTATGTATGATATTGCCTTGAGGAATCACAATGAAATACCATGCAGTAAGGTGTCTGGCTCTGTCTGCCTGCTTCTCTTAAAGCTCTTGAGCTCTTTCCAGCTACCATTCACTCCACATCGCAGACTTTCAGCCTCTCTTCTGGGGACGATAGCAACTAGGAAGGTTTACATATATTTGTATTCACTCATACCTTCAGACTGCATGCCCAGATGGATCATTTCACTGTCTCATTGCACTCTTCTCGTTTAACCTTGCTCTCCCAGATATGCAGCTGCACCAGCTATTGCTGAGCCCTGCAGTACATCTTCGATAGGAATCTCTTACCTATGCCAGCTCTGGAAATTCTATGCAAAAAATCACACAGATTCAAATACTGAAGTGATATCGGTGATCCTTAACCCAGGAAATGTCTGTTTACTAGACAAGATTGCAGCTACATTTGTGCTACATGGAGACTTTTAGTTGCCAGCCTGAGTCCCCATAAACTGGACTAAAAAAGGAAAGTTTTTTGTCTCATTTCATGATTGATTCTGTGTATTTAGTATTATCACTATTGTTCAACACTCCATAAAAGTGCAAGTGTAGATAAACTAAATCCTAGTTTGCATGGGGCTCACAGAGTAAATGTGGTTTGTTTCAATACGGCTGAAGGCAGAGATATGAGCTACTTTGGAAGATTTAAAGGAGGATATCAATTTTTGTTATGTGACTATGTCTGTTCTCCACTCCTCCTTTTTAAACAGTGACCAGTTTATCACATGTCCCATCATAAGCATGGCCAATCACTGGGCTGCTAACTCCAGAGGAAATGTCTTCATGTACCATGTGCCCGCAAGCTCCTCAGAGAGCAGGTAAGGATATATGTTTTTTTGTTTTTGTCAGATTTAGAGTTTGCCAAAACATGGCTGTCTGTTTGAGCA
>JAOWBP010002052.1:77008501-77026978 GCA_028571105.1 Tragopan temminckii
TAAGGAAGATTCTTTAGCAGAGTCTGTTGTGATGGGACAAGGGGAGATGGTTTCAAACTAAAAGAAGGGAAATTTAGATTGGATATAAGGAAAATGTTTTTAGGATAAGGATGGCGAGGCACTGGAACAGGTTGCCCAGAGGGGAGGTGGATGCCCCACCCCTGGAGACATTCAAGATCAGGCTGGAAGGGGCTCTGAGCAAGTTGATCTAGCTGTAGGTGTCCCTGGTCAGTGCAGGGAGTTGGACTAGATGGCCTTCAAGGGTCTCTTCCAACTGAAATGATTCTATGGTTCTATTATTTTAGTGTTGCCGGTTCTAGATAGTATTTCAGATTTCTTCTTTGTACCTGATAAATCTTCCGCAAAGAACCAGAATGTGTTCTGAGTCACATGGAGTTCACAGATCTCAAGATAAATGGGGTACAAATTTTTAAGAACTGAACACCAATTTAACACTGCCCCCTTTTGAAGTCAGTGCAGCTGCACCACAACTATGCTGGATGGCCTTCACTGTGGTCAGGCTCTGGCATTTGTTCCTTCCTGCTCTAGCAATGTAACTTCTAATCAGCCAGCAGACTGTCTCATGGGAGAGAAAATATTTTTGATGACAAGCATTTGCAGACAGAAGCTCCGTGTCAGCCTTCGTGTTAGCAGCTTGATTGAAAATTTTTCAGAAGTTGCATCATTTTTGAGATGAAAGATCTAAGTGGTAGCTTTATTCAAACCCAGACCCTCCTAGAAGTCAGGATGAGACACTGACATCTGTGGGCAGTGGTTAGCACTCTGGGTGCTGTGGTACTTCCTGGTGCCCCACTTTCACAGCCCTCCTGCCCCCCACATCAGAGCAGCAAAGCCCACAGGGCTGCTTAACAAAAGGGATCTGCTAAGTGTGTCCTTTTGAGGGAGCAGTATTCACCCCCTGCGCTCCATATTGTCCCGTTCATTTGTCTAAAGGAGGTTTTTGAGACCCTTTCTGTTTTCTGAGGCTTTCTCTGAAGAGATGAGGAGCCACAATTGTTTGGCAGGGCTCAGGGGAGGGGACAGTGCATTCCTACTGGCACCATTTGATACTGAGAAGTTGCCTGTAAACTATGCATTTCTTTCCTTTCCTGATAGCATAGTGAAAAAGCACTTGAAAGAAGTCAGCCAAGATCCAGGTTACAGATGAAGGCCATTATGTTGTGGTAACACAGACTCGCTTTCTTTTTAGCAGAGAAGAACTTAATCCTTGGGGAGCCATTATTTTTCTGGCAGCTCCAGTGGGAATGTTCACAGTACTCTGTTTGGCTACTGAGAGGCTCAGATAAGTGACTTTTACAAGGCTGCAAATAGAGCTGAGCTGTGGTATGCCAAAAATCCAGCCACACAGAAAGAAAAGATGTGTTTGCAAATAAGCTAGCAAGTTCCCTCTTGGTTTGGAGAATGATAGTGATGCAGTCATCAGACATAACCTCTTATTTGAAGAGAGATGAAATAGTCATTTTGCAACTGAAAGTCACTGATTTTGAGGCAGTGATTTTGAATGGATAAGGATTTCCTCTTCTATCTGGTCCTATTAAAAATGTCTCTTGGGCTCCTGTTACTCACCTCTCCAGCAAAATAATAGTATATGTAGGACTTAGCTATGCATTTCAGTAATATCTACATTGTTAGTGATCTTTTAAGCTAATTATTTCACATTTTAGCACTAAATTTGTTAGTTTACTTTTTCATAACTCTCTTTAAAAATATTTATTATTACTTATTTTAAAAATATTATTTATTATTCATGCTTAATTTTGTTAAAATAAACATCATCTTAGTTTTAAATCCAAGCATTTAAAAAATAAATTGTAGAATTATCTTGTTTATATAGCAACAGGTCTCTTTTGATAGTACAACCTGATTGCTTATGAATTGATACCCTTTTCTCTATAGCGCTTCTGCTTCACAAATGATAGATTTCCCAAAGACGACTCACTAGGTCTGCTGCTGAATATACTCCAAGTTTTTTGTTTAAATATTATTGGCATTCATTCCTAAGTGACTCCTTCCTTGTTCTCTATCTCATTTTCATCATGTGACCAACCTCTTTCCTTCTCCCTATGGCATCCTCTATATAGCAAACATGCATAGCATGCTTTCGAGCAGCCTCACTGCATGCCAATGTAGCAGTGCTGTGGAGACTAGTTGCTCCTCATGAGAGAGAGGCTAAAAACTGTGAGAAACCCTCAGTAATCTGAAACTGACAAAATGCAGTCTATGGGAACATAATGGGTGATATACCCTGTGGGATTACAATGATGATGTACATGAAACAATCTTCAAGTGGAATTCACTAGACAAAGATACGTCAGCCATGTTACTGACTCCCAAGAGACATCCATAACTACCAGAATAGCAAGTCCTGGCAGTTCTCAGGTTCTTCCTTGAAAATCGGGACTCTCCTTAAGAGGAGGAACTGAGGCAGAGTAACATCAGCTTAAACTACAAGATAGGTTGTGTGGTTTGAACCTCCTCAGGAGAGGTGAGAATTGAATCTAAGACCCTGCCAACATTCAGACTATTACATTTATCAAGAGGAGACAGTAATACAGCCATTTCTTAGTGTTAATGAATGCAAAAACCAAAAGTATGTTTTGCATGTAGTAGGTATGTCTGGGTTTTTCTGTGAGTGCACGTACTGGATCAGTTCTCCTCAGTGAATGTAGATGGAGGAATACCTTATTAGATATTCTGATCACTCATAAGTATTTGATAGAAAAATATTTTCTCAGCCTGTTTGATATTGGATCACATCTAGGTTTGCTCTGACTTCTGTTTGTAAAAATGTAAATTTCTATAGCATTATGTCCACAGGACAGCATAACAGATGAAATGGTTTTTGAGTCTTGGATGTCTAAATTCTACCTGTGATCTCAGTTTACACAAGATACGGACGTTTTTCTCATTGCCTATATTATTAAGATGATAATGATAGTAATACAAATTATCTGTGAGTATTAACTACCTCACAGGGGTATTGGAATGGGTTCAGATAATTGTAGCAATGGAAAACTATTTAGTCTCAGATAAAATATTTTGACTGTGGAAATTACCATTCACTTATTAGGCTCCTGCACAGTATAGAGCATGTATATTGCACATTCTTCAATTTCTGCTCTGTCACCTCTCTACTATTCTATGTGTGTCCCCCAGACGTGTAACAGAAGAAAGAGTCTAAAATGGAGAGATGAAAAATACTGATATTTCTTCTCCTTTCACATGGAGCAGTCTTTTAATAATTCACAGCAAGATAAACAAAAGGGACAAGAAGTCATCCAGTGAAGACAAACCCAACTGGAATGATGAGAAGTAGACCAAAAGTTATTAAACAGGGAGGAATGTTTTAGCAGTAGAAATCCATTAGTGAAAGTTCATGTGGCAAATGGATGTTTCTAGAATGAACAGACACACTCAGACACACAAGGTCAGGACTAAACATCACACTCCACACTGAGGTCTCTGACATATGTAGAAATTCACGTAAGGCCATAAACTGACAGTTGTCATATAGATAAACTGATCTTTCAGAGGGCAAAATACCTCCTTCCACATGGTAACATTCTCCCAAGCTTGGCATGACACCGTTTCTGCTTTAGTCTTCAGTTCCTATTTGAATAAAGCAGGATGTGTAGCCAGCTCCTGCATTAATGATCTGTGGCGAAAATATATGTAACCCAGATGCCATTTTCTCGTACTCTTCTTAAAAACATTTAGGCCTTGGAGTAAACAGTTATTCTAAACTGCAGGAAGAATGTGGCTGCTCAGCATTGCCTAAGATTAGTGGGGAAAGCTGAAGTTTTAGTTACAGTAAAGAAATATGTGATAGGAGAAGTATGTTTTGACAGAGATAATATTATTAACTGTACAAAGACTTGCCTTGTTAACCCTTGAAGAAATTTCTGGGTGATTGTTGCATTTTACTGGGATATGAAGCAGCACTGCTTTCCAGAACAGCATAGTTTCCAAGTCACACTATAGTGCCAAATGTGCAGTCTTAAAGAAGATGAACAGATTTTAGTATTCTGCTCACTAAGGAGTCAAGATCATCAGCAAAACATCACCATTATTATTGGAGGGGTCTAAACTGAGACTTCAAGAGGCTCTATCTTTTTTTTAGTCATTAACTTTACTATAATAATCGTCACACAAGCTTGTGTTAACTTGTGCACTGGACAGAATCCTCCAAGATTTATAAGCTGCTGTCTGTTTTGAGTCATTTTAGTTGGGGCTGTCTCCACCTCCTGACTATATGCCCTTTTATATGTTGATGTGAACTGTTAAAAGACTGCTCCATGCCAAGGTGAACACAGCTGGCTGGATTTCTGTGACACTTAATATGTTTCCCATAATTCTGAAGATGGGAACTCCTGACTGATTAATATATACACACATACAGACAGACATATACATTACATATGTATGTATTTCACTCAGTTAATATTTAACATAGTTTATGTTTCCCATACTTAATACTTCACATAGTTAATGGATTTGAACCAATTAACTATGTGAAGTATTTTCATTTTCTTCTTAATAGGCATGCTGTTCTAACTCTCACTGGTCTTAACATCACTTTAAATAAAGGAGATTTTCTATTCTTCCACTTTTGTGATAGCTATATCCCTGGCAGTATGCTCTGCAATGCTTTAATCTGGCCTCTAAGCATTGTCCACTAGAGGCTCTACCCATGACAGTAGCTATTAGTCCATGAGTAGCAACATCCTATAGTACGGAGGGCCACAGCTGAACAGAGTGCTATGGAGGCAAGGAGAAATGTGCATCTCTGGACTTCAAAGTACCTCACCTAAACACAGAAATGGTAAAAAGAATAGATGCAATGCCTGCTGCTTCCATAGCTCAGCAGGTGCCACTGTGAGTTTAGGTAGTACACTTGCTGCCACAATAGCTTGTCACTGTTCTCTATGAAGTTGTCCTCCCTCTTATCTCCTAAAAGTTATTGTTTTGCTGTTCTTGTTGGAATTGCTTCTTTTCCCTCTTGCCTTATCTGTTGCGTGACACTTGCAACAGCTATGAAAATACTCTTTTGCTGATTCAGCCACATCATTCTCAAGTCTTTAGACAGTGTCTGTGTTGCTGAAGGGTTGAGGTCTAGACAACTTGTTTTTTCTTCCCACAGAGCGGCTTAGGGACCTTTATCATTCAGCAGATTTTTTAGAACTTGGATCTGATCTTGGAGTTTAGCCATAGATATACAAAGGCAAAACACCAAGCTCAGAAGCATCAAAAATCACTTTCAAGTTAAGCAAAATTCAGCTAAGAGACTCAGAGAAGTACAAAGCTATTTTGGAACTGCATGTGCTGCAATAGCATGTACTGTTCCCAGAAAATGTAATCTAGCAGATTAACCAAAAGTTCATATAGCTAGAGAGACCTTTCTAGATGTTCTGGGCTTTGGATGAACACATACACTTTTTAAGGAAATCCATCCATTCATTTAGCATACTGATCCCCCAAAATACACAAAAGTGTCAACATGCTTATTGCTGACTTTTTAATACAGAAGTTTCCAGGCAAAATTCTGTAATCTGTTATTTAAGACATTTGAGATGGTAACAGTGCTTCCTTCCTCTACTAAGATTAATTACTTTTAGCTTTTTTGTTTGTTTGTTTCTGTGAGATTTCAGGTTCTTGAATTTATTGTCTGCTGTTTCATTTTTACATTCTTCCACTGGCACAACCTTATAGTGCAAAGTAGAACACTGCGTGTACTGGGAGTAAACCAAGTGGAAAAGTCACAGCAAACTCCAGGATACTTTCACAAATCACATGTATCCATAGGGCTTTTTTGGTACAAAGGGGGATAAACTTGGCAGTTAAATCCTGCTAGGAACTAAGCTTTTTCCATATGTCCTGATTTTCCTGAAAAGAAGAAATAAAACTATTAATCTGTTTTTCACATGCTCTTAGTTTGGCAGTACTTTGTAATGTGAGGAGACGCAAGGAACCAAATGCATCTCCAGAACTGCAGAGGTCACACCAGTACTTACACTGGCTCATTAGATTTCTGCTAATATATATCTATCCTTTGTTATGCATATATATATATATATATATATATATTTGCCCTGCAGACGTGTGCTATTGAGGATCAGGATTGTTAAAGGTGTGGCTTAAGAAATGCAGCTGTCATTCCGTATTTGCCTAAAGCCTATCAATCTTTTGATTGCAGCCATAGTAGAAAAAGGGTTGCTTGTATTGTAAGACAGGCAGCGTGTTGAGTACATAAATTGTATATAAAGGAGTATGAAGAAGATGTCCAAAAGTGTTGGTATGAATAAAGATAGAATCAGTCACAGAATCCTACAATATACCGAGCTGAAAGGGACTCATAAGGATCATCGAGTGCAACTCCTGGCTCCGCACAGGACCACCCAAATACCAAACCCTGTGTCTCAGACTGCTATCCAGAAATCTGAAGTGTAAACATCAGCTAAATTCCTATCACATAGTAGCACAGTGTAATGTTCTCCAGTGCACTTCTGTATTCATTTCTGTGGTTCTGTTGTGTAGATATCAGTCAGAAATAAATAAAATAAATAAAGCAGAAAGCCACATTGAAAAACATGGCAACACATGCATTTCTTTTTCTTAACCATATATACTGGAAAATTATTCTGATAATAGTTACCGATACTTTATGAGGGCTAAAATATCTATTTTTATTGGTCAATAAAGCTAAAAAGACTGAAAAATAAATATCTGGTAGGGGCACTGATGCCAGACTTATTAATCTTTGACTTGTTTTCTTTTAGCCTGACTAATTTACTGACAATTCTAGCCAAACTCTAGCTAGAGATATGTTTATATTATATATACATATATTAGTTTTTCTTCCTTAAAAACACTTTTAAACCCCATTTTTTTTCTATTGTCTATGCAATTCTCCCTTTCAGCTATCTGTCCTTTACCAGCTGTTGGACTCTGCATTTTTCCAATTATAGTTGATGCTGATAAGTCACCTATGCGGAACCCTGGGGTATCAGGAGTGCAGTTGGGAACAACCTCTATGCAGAGCTAGCAGCAAAGCTATACATGCTTGTCTGTCACTGCCCTCTTCGTCCCACTCTAGTAAAAATATTGTAACTACTTGCTGCTATATTGAGATCTCTATCAGCTCAAAAATACTACATCCTACTCCAAAATCCCTGTTTGGGTATTTCTGGCTGCTCACTTCTGAAAATAATGAATAGTGATCAGAGTCTGAAGGAACATTTGGATTTTGTGTTGAGGGACATGGTTTAGTGAGTACTATTGGTGATAGGAGGATGGTTGGACTGGATGATCTTGAAGGTCTTTTCCAACCTTGGTGATTCTGTGATTCTGTGAAGAGTAAAAACTTTCCTTGATATTTTCCATTTAGTGACCATTTAGATCTTTCACAGTTGTCTTAACTCTACTGCAGACCTGTGCATCTGTGCAGATTTGTTCCTCTTTCCACTTTTAAGATTATGTTTCCTTCTTCATCCTCTTACTACTGATACTCACAGGCCAGGATGTGGTACCACTAGCCAGAAAACAGCCCACGAAATTGTAGTTTTGTACCACTTTTTGCTCTGTACTAAACCCCTAGGCTTTCATTGTACTTGTATCTTAGAATCATAGAATCATCTGAGTTGGAAGAGACCCTTAAAGATCATCTGGTCCAACTCCTCTGCAATGATCAGGGACACCTACAGCTAGAGCAGGTTGCTCAGAGCCCTGTCCAGCCTGACCTTGAATGTCTCCAGGGACAGGGCATCCACTTCCAGTACCTCACCACTCTTACTGTAAAAAAACACTCTAACTGTAAAAATTGATTCCCTATATCCAATCTAAATCTCTCCTCTTTTAGTTTGAAACCATTTCCCCTTGTCCCATCACAACAGACCCTGCTAAATAGTCTGTCCCCTTCTTTCTTATAACTCCTCTTTAGATACTGAGAGGCCGCTATCAGGTCATTCTGGACCTTTCTTTTCTCCAGGCTGAACAGCCCCAGTTCTCTCAGCCTGTCCTCGTAATGAGGCATTTCATCCCTTGGATCATTTTTGTGGCCCTAATGAATATGTAAATAATGTAAACAAACAAACATTAAATAAATAATAATTATAAATAAGTAAATAATAAATAATTTCAGTCCTAATAAAATAACTATTTAGGAGTTTTCTGGTTTTTAATCTAGGCTATGATTTTAACAGATGTTACTTTAGAAACAAAGGCTGATAACACGTTTTTGCGTAAACTTTCACTACTAACTCAGTCATTTTAGATTTTGAGCTAAATTTGCTCCTGTTACAACTTCCTTAGAAGTGTAAGCTTGTCTCTTTGTTCCATCCAAACTAATTTTATGTCATCTGTTCTATTAAAAAGTGACTTTTTAATCAAAAAGATAATAGCTCCTTCATATATGTAATACCGTTGCTGCAATACTGACACTAAATATTGCTGTAATGTATTGAGCCAAGCAAATTATTTTAAAAATAAAATTATTAAACTATGATCTTGCTTAATCCTTCAGTAAACATTTGGGGAAGAAAAATATGCTTTAATCTTGTTTCAGTTCTGCATTTTTTTGGTGAATAATCTGTGAATAATTCACTTTCCAGATGCAAAGTATTACTGAGGTATTATGATAAGACTAAGGAAAATACAACCAAAGATGTATTTCATTTAGAGGGTTGTGTGCTTGTTTTTCAAAAAAGAGAGAAGTGCCACCACTCATAAAATGCGAACAAATCATCTTGCTTGCAGTCCACCTGCCCATGATGGTTTGAAATACAAGCCTTGTTCTATGAGAGACATTATCTGGGTCAGATCAGTGCTGCTGCATTTCACGTCCAAAGATAAAATAGCTTCAGTTGTGCCACCTTTCAACAACAACTTCTGCAGCCACTGCAGATGAAATTCTTTTGAGTGGATCTGGGATTTGTTTGTCTCTGCTCACAGACATCTGTTCCTTCTCTCAGGTCCCCTGATGCTGTCTGTCTTCATGCAGCATTTAACCAAGTCAATAGGATCTTTGTTTAAATTCATGATACAAAAAATGCAAATGGACTCCAGACCACAAATATCCTGTTCAGATTTGTGATGCAAAGCTATAGATTGAGAATAATGTAGTTGTAATGCTATTAATGAAAGCTGTCTGCTGTTTTTTCCTAAGGGCTTGATAATATTGAGTTGTATTGAGTTGTATAAAATTTGCTACTAAGTCCTGCAAGGGTTGTTGTCTTTCACGGGCAATCTTGCCTCTGAATTGTTAAAAAATTACCTATTATATGTATTAATTATTACATGGAAGTAAACAATGATTCTTTCTTAACTTTGATCTAGGTGATTATTTCAAGCTGTTTTGACTTGACTGCCATATAAAACTTGGAGGGAACAGATTGTATGAACCAAAACCACCCAGCCAGCCCAGAAATTAGATTAAAACTATATATAAGAGAAATCTTCATAAACATCTCCTATTACATCTTTCTTTATCCAAAGACTTGGACCAGAATCCTGGCCCCAATGAAGTCAATGGAAAATCTCCAATTGCCAGTTAGAAGGCCAAGATTTTATTTCAAGTTTGTGAAATAAAATATAATTAACCTTCCAAACTGGCTGCCAGATTCCATGTCACCATTTGCTTCTGCTTTCTGAATTTAATGTTAGTGAAAATCTGTACAAAAACTAATAGGTGTTTAAGCAATATCCAAATGACATTCTATTACATGCCTAGTTAACTTGGTAAATGTGCCCTGCTGTCCACAATTTCCTCTAGTAACAAGTTGAAGACCTTTAATTGCAAATTCTGCTTATTATCACTTACTCTTTCTTTACATTCTAGATTGAAGAAATCCCACAGCTTAGAAAGTTATTATTAATGGTCATTAATTATTTTTAAAAATTGCTTTATTTCTTGAATTAAATTATCTCCCTTTCTCCCCCAAATAAATAAATGATGGTTTTAATTATCTTCATGCAATATTTTTTTAGTTCAGGTCTGGAGCTCTTGCTGGATGTTCAATATGCATTTGGACTGCCATTCTACCCCAAGTATGAAGAACAATTTACTCTGGAAGAAAAGAGCCTTTCCTTACAAATCATGCAGTATATCTCCAATTTTGTGAACTCCGGGTAAATACATGACGTTTAAGAGATACTGTGGGTGGGGAGGATGCAAAGAGTAGAGTGAATGTAAGTCAACTCCTGCCATCGCTCAGTTAGCCTCCATTTCCTTTAACAACTTGTATTTCTTGTATTTGGTCAAGAGTGTTGGAAAGACATGGCCACATTGTCAAGTACATACTGAAGATTTGTAGTATGATTTGTAGTTAGAAGTAGTAAGAAGTTTATTTCCATGGAGCATCTGCAAAATCTACTTGAATATTTGGGGCTAGATGTTGTTTCAGAGCCTACTTCTAGGATTCCAGATCTGAAGCATCTGGGCTTAGGCTTCCCTTATTCCCACCAGAAGGGGGAAAACACATGAAGACAGACTGAACACGTTTGCCAACTACCATGAGAATGACCCTCAGCTTTACTGTGTTGTGGCCATACTTGAGAATGAGGAGTATCTCTAGAAAGCTAGTATGGGAACAACAGCTTCACAAGCTCTTTAGATTACACTGGATTGCTCTGGGACTAAGAGCTGCTGAGGATGCTGATGAGCCTGTGTCCATACAAGCCCTGTGTACTTGTTCCTTAGGAAATGAACCAGACTAATAAGCGACTGTCAGATGAGGTACCATGAACTATTCAACTATCTGGGCTGGATTTGAATCCTGCTGGAAAGACTGGATATGCATTTCCTTGACCCAGCTGATCTAGTGTTCTGATTCTACTGCTCATGTCATTATTTTCTAAAAATCATTTCTCTCATTCCCTTTAGAAATCCAAACTATCCTCATAGTTTCTCAAGAAAAATGTCACAGTTGCTGCCACCCTGGCCAATGTTTCTGCCAAATGATGATGGAGATAACTACAAAGAATTCACCATTTCAATGCCTACTCTTAAAGGATTGAAAAAAGCAGACTGTTCCTTTTGGTCTGATTATATTAGAAGACTGAAAGCATCCACGGGTGAGCCGAGTGTTTCCTGATGTTAAATAAGGCTAACTTCTTTGTTTAGCATTTTCCCTTGTCTGTAGTACCATTAACATGTATGAAAAAATACTTTCCACAGATTAAACATCTTGCATTGTCCAGGGTACATGCTTTGGACTATCCTAAAGCTGAAAAATGCCACATAGAACATACTTCTTTCAGAGCAATTAGTCCGTAATAAAGTTTAATTGTCCTGTTCATTGAGCTAGAGAAGTCCTCCTGCAGTAATTAGAAAGACGATGAAGCTAAATCTTCAATGATTTGCTCCTTATTTGAAGTTGCAGTATAGATTTTACCTTAACTGGAAGACTGGCCTCTTTTGTCTATCAGAAGCAGGTAAAATGAAAGCACTGAGATTCCAATAACGAGAGGGACACAATAACTTCTAAGCACTGTTACTGAGGCTTTAGCTTCAGACTAGATAAGTTCATTACACTTCTTTTTTTTATAGCTGTGTTTATTATACCACTTGTAGTTTTCTTTTGTAACCATCAATTTCCATGCAGATCTGGGTTTCTTTCAATTCTTTTTCACATTTCTGAGCATATTTAGACCAATTTCAGTCTGCTCCTCTGTACTGACTGCTCAATTTATTTGAGTAAATAAATACCTCTTTTTGTGTGTGCTGTTAGTAAATTCGGATAGCCTCAAGAAAAGCAAACAAAAAGCATCCCTTTTTGGCAGGCTGAGATTTTTAAATTGTTCTTGGAGGTCTGCACGATATTTTTATGTCCCAAGTGGTATTTTATGTCCCAAGAACTCATCTTCACAGCACTTTCTGCTTTGGGAGCCAGTTGCATTTCTGTGAACAAAATGCACTGTCCAAAACACCAAGCTACCCAGGACATCTCTAATGTTTGACTCTAATGTTTGACTGAGCCATCAAACTGGCGGTTCCAATACAAACACAAAGAATTAATGCTCCTTTTGAAGAAACAGGCTATATGACTACTTTTCTTCAAAAGTGGATTAAACATTTTTCCTGCAGGCCTTTTCATCTGTTCCTTGGTATCTGTTTGTGTCTTTCAGTCTGTCAGATGGTTTTCTGCTGGTCAAAACACTCCTAGTTTGAAAACATTGATTCTGATATTTAAACTGTCCTGGGTGTAGCTTTTAGAACTTCTGAGACTTAATTTTGCAGTATTCTGGCTATGTAATGCCAACCTGAGCTGAAGTTACAGCTCAAGCTGTTGACTGAGCACCACGGACAGAGGTTACTTCCAGCCTTTATAGGACACTCCCTAAAAAATGGGAAAATATGCAACGGGGCAGATTGCTTTTGAAATGTAGGGAGTTTTAAGCTGTCCGAACTGAAAACATAACACAGCGTTCGTGTATGGGTCAATCCAAAGGTCTGTCTAGCTCAATATCCTGTCCTTGTCAATGGCTAAAGCCAAATGTTGAATCTCTATAAAAACTGAGAGATGAAGAGAAAAAAACACTGTAAGAACTCACCAAGATGAGTCAAATTTTGAAAAACAAGTCGTACAGTGTGAGATTTACAGAGAAAGGTTTAAAGGAAGGTTTAAAAAATACATGTCAACACCCTGCCTTCTCTTCAAGCCAGTGTTTGCTTGGCCTCAGCACCATGGTAATGCAATCACATGGTTCATTTCTATTAAATTCCATCTCATAGCAATGCTCGCTTGTCACTTTGATTCTATAGTCATCTTCAATCTTTTCTCATCCTGGAATACTGAAACTTCTCATACAATTTCTGCTTAAATAGACATCACATCAAACCCATTTTGGCTCAAAAATCAGCAGAGGATGGTGACACTCCTGCAGTGGCTCTTTCAATAATAGCTTGAGCCCAATGTCCTATGGAAAAAAAATGATTCTTCATGCTCATCAGCTCAGCTAGCAGAATTGTATAAATTTCAGATGCTGACTGCTGGACACCCTCAACTTCTTTTTTAGAGAAGGTTGTGTTGAAATTCATGCCAGAGCTCTGTCAGCCCATCAGTACAAGTCTGTCATTTGCACTGATCCCATAGATCACTTTCAGCATGAATGAACAAGTGAGACTGTAAAATGTGTCCAAGTCAGTTCAGTCAAGAGAACTATGGTCTTCAGATATACATTGCCATTATCTTTAAATCAATATTCATCATTTCCCAGCACCAGGGGTTGCTTGCTGTACTTTCCTTCTTGAGCTGAACCCTTACAGCTCTATTGTTACCTGACTACTCCAAACTTTCTGTTCCTGGAGTGCTTCCAGGCCATCATATGGGATCTTTGCTTTATGTTGGATGGTAGATTTGAGACAGCAGTGCTGCAAACCATTTTTGGCTGATGCACCTGGCACTCTGTCTGGAGAGGGGACAATTCGGCGGTCAGCTACTGTGAGATACAATCCAACACATACTTCGTGGAAAAAAAGAGTAGTTTCCTGCTCTTGAGTGATTATAAATCTTTGTGATAATGCTTTGGACTGCACAATGCATGGTCCAGTCTAATTGTTGAGTTTTGGTTGTCACGGGTTGCAATTTGCACCTCATGCCAAGTTGATGGATTTCACAAGCATGGCAAAACATCCAGTTTTCACATGCAAGTGCAAAGCTGTAGAGGGTCTCTTCTGATGTTCTGATGCATTCTCAAACAACTTCGATGAATCGTGTTTTTTCCATTTCACCACTTTCTTGGAATCAATACCTTTCTTGCTTCATATAGACTGCAACTCTTCTTGATCCTCTATTTACTACCATGTGAAATGCCTAGACTTAAAAATGTCAAATTAGAGATAAAGGCTCAAAGCTCCGTAGATCTCAGTCCAACAGAAAATGAGGTGACTCCTAAACTCCTAAATTCCAGTATCTACAATAAAGCCTATAATATTTAGAATCTCTATGAAGTTACATATCTTTTAGGTTATTCACTACTCAATATAGAATCTGTTGTGTACATATATCCAACTTGACTGTCATGCGTAATTTTCTTTCCATTATGTAAATACATTGTCCAAAGTTAAATAGGTGTTTCATTATGTGATCAGACTGTATTACTTAATGATGGAATGTGTCATTTGTTCCTGGCTTATAACTGAAATGAATTTCAGTGAAATTGAAGATAGTTTACCAAAAGTAATTCTATAAACGCAATGATTCTTCATTGTATTTATTGGCAGTGACTTTTCTAGTAACAGAGAGTTGTTTAATATGCTTCATTGCAGATGTTCTAAAAATCTGTAGAAACTGTCTGAAGCCAGTTTGCAAAGTTGGTATTTTGGAGGGCAGTGCACCTGGCGAAATGTGAAAGTGATGGTGCATGAAGAGGTTTGGATATTGTAAATAGAATTCCCTTAGTTCCATTTCAGTGTGAATCCAAAGTGGTTTATATACTAAATCACGATGGTTTCCATGGGGATAATCAAAACCAGAAACAAGAAGAGTGGCCATTGTGGGGAAAAAAAAAAAAAGCTGTGGATGGCTTTTTCCAGGGAATGTGTTAACAACTTGAAATTCAACTAAAAACAGGAACTCCAGGGTGTTTATGGATACTCAGACGGTATGTCTAAATGCAAAAATTCCCCTTGCATAGTGTGGTGACTGCACTGCATAACAGTGAGTCACTTTATAAGGGGCCTTTAACTGCATCCCAAACAGGTTAACTGGGATTCAGTCCACATCCCTTACTCATCTAACTGGCATCTGGCATCTAGCAAAATGAGTCCTCCTCAAATAAGTGCCTGTGTAAGCAACGGGCAGAATGAGATACCTTTATTGCCTCCCAAGTAAAATCTTGTCTAATACATATGCTTAAACATAGATATTTAGACATGCATTTCACATCTAAATTAGCCAAACTTGACCCCACTTGTAGGCTCGGAAAAGTCAAATGCTAACAAAGCTAAAGACTTATCCATTAGCTTTGAGACACAATGTGTAAACAAGCAAAAGTCCAAGCATAGCAACATTATTCATAGTTCAGACTTCAGACAAGGCAGAATCAGGAATGTTGTGGTTAGCGTTCATCTTTTACTCATTTTATTCACACCTTCTTTTTGGAAATCTCCTTGAGAAAACAGATTCCTTCAGCATGAGGGACATCTGTGCAGCACTGAGAGCACTCTGGGTGTTAGGACACATTAGGACACATTAAACAAACACCATTAGTACACATTCTTGGCACAGTTTGGTCATGTAGAGACCAACTGCACTTCTGAAATAGGGCAGAAGACTAAAATCACAGAAGGTAAACAAATGGAAGAAGAGAGCTAATAGAGGTGAGTTCTGGGGGTTTTCTGTATTCCAGACAGAGCCATAATGCTCCCCACACTTACTGCATGGTAGGTGAATATTAGAAGATCAAACAAAAAGGAGAACAAGTCTTGCACAGGTGTAGTGCAAACTATTATGCTTTTCAGTGGCAGTTATTTAAAGAATGCTGGAAGCATGATAATTAATCACCATTAGGTGAACTGCTGTTACCCTGGAGCATTTTGCGAATGGATTGCAACCGAGAAAAATAGCTTCCTGAACCCTTACAGCTGCATAAAAGGCTCTTATTAAGGTGTCATTAAAAAAGGATATACCTTCTAGCTTGCTGCATCAAAGATATTATATAGATTTTAATTTTAATTATAATGTCTTTGCAGGAAGTGAAAGAAATGGAGAGCAATCTGCAGAATTCAACTCTACTGAAGCTTCTAGCAAAGGACTTGCCTCCACTGAGAGCCAACCAGTGGAAGACAAGGTGGCCTACAGCAGATAGAATGTGCTGTTAGATGGGTTTGCCACGTAACTGTACACCCATGCAACTGAGTCGCACCAGATAAAACAGCTGTTTCCTTTAGCTAACCTTCTAAACAACTAAAGTAGATGGTTCCGAAAACTTTTGAATATAGCACAAAATAAGCCCAAAAGCTATTATTCAGAAGAAACTGTAATTTGAAAAATGAAATATCAATAAAAACTGCAAAAATGAAATAAAAGTACTTGGACTTATTTCTTGTGACCCAAACGCCTACGCACTACAATACCTCCAGCCGGAAATGCATGAGCTTTAAAACTGAGAAATCCCTCACTCATAAAAATATGTAGGAAAAAAAAAACTGTTTGGTTCTTATAATATAACATAAAGGAGACAATGCAAAACATAATTAAAGCTTAGAATATCCTGCCCTTGGAACATTTATCTTTTGCAAGGGGACACGTGATACAGAATAGTTTTGGAAGCATATGGTAAAGTGCATTGTAGGTTAGCTCTAAAAGGCTCTGCAAGTAGTTTGAACTGGGTAGTTAATCCACTGCTGGGATCATTTGGCAACAGATAATTGGCTGTATATCGCACACTTGTTCTTGATAACTGAGAAGAAGTGAAATCAAGACTGCTCTGAACCTAGTAGCAAAGTTCTCATAAATTTCAGTAGGACCCATATTTTTTTTGTAGTGTTGAAAGGATTTAATAAAACAACCCGTTAGGCTTTGTTTGCTGCTTGGGACTTCTGCCAGTACATGAACAGTTACTGCTGTATGTCACTTAGCCAGGTTTCCAAGGATTATACCTAGCTAGAAGAAAAACTGTATAACTTATACGTACATCCTGTTTGATAGACAATAAAAACAACAGAATCAAGGAGCCTGTTAACTTCATAAAAATTAAAAAGATAGAGAAATTAAACTATGTTTTCTGTTATCTTCCTATATGGTAGATAACTGGTAATTAAAATAAAAAATAAAAAAAAAAGAAGCCCAGATCTTAATGATATAGCTCAACAGAGAATGCTTTCTTTGCAGTAACTGCAGGCAGTAGTTGTGATTCCGTGGCCAAAGCAAGGTCCACTCTTTCTTATTTTGAGACTGTTCTTGGAAAATCAGTGCCTGACAGATTCTATTTAAAACTTACTGTACCCTGCCAAAACCTCTTATATTAATAACAGGTATGATTTTACATGTATTCACTTATGCAGTCAAGCACATACCTTCAACCCTGGGAAGACCGTGGCTGAGTTACAGCTTTTCATATTCATTTAATAGTAACATGGGTTAAAGAACTGTAGGTCTCTCCAGCACTATTAACTAATTTGCACAGTGTCAGCACACTGTTCCCCCTTAGTTTAACCCCAACAGTCCTGAGAATATTTACTGAATTTGATGAATCAACCCAATCTGCCATAACTCATGCTGAAGAGATGTTAAAAGGCTATTGTGTAAACACTGGACTACTAAATATAATACTGCAATAAGTTAGATTCCAGTAAATTGTAACTATATATAAATTCAAGTAAGTTGAAACTGTATATATATGTGTGTGTGTGTGTATATATGTGAATATTTACAAATATAAATTAAGAAGTTTTTTCTTTTTCCCTTCTGTGTATATAAATGTTGGTCAAGTAATTCCAAACAAGACAGTTTCCAAAAAAGTAACTGATCTTGGTTGGCTTGTAAACCATCAAATTCTAAGACAAAAAACAATTAAACTACAAAAAGGACAAACAAAACAAACAACTTCCAAAAATTCAATAACTCCAACAGGAAATGCTCAAATGAACACTATTTTTTTTCATAATACTGTGATCTCACTGTCTTCTGCACCATGGTATCTGAAAGGATTATATAAACAAAACTGAATGCCATTGAAAACTGTTTTACTCAGTAGCCTTGTTATTAGCTGCTGCCAAGGAGCTGGTATGCTGAGGACATATTTAAAACACTTCAGTATTGACTCACGTTTGTGAAAAAGAAATATATACCCTTTCTACACTCAATATTCAGTTTCATTTTCAGCACAACTATACCTCTGGAACTGGAGAAAAGCTTTTAATTTTGAGCTAGCAGCTCAACGGTTTGCCCTTATAGCCTCCTAATCACAGTCTTACCCACCAGGTAGGCTGTAGGTAGGTACATATGAGTATTTTTTAGATTATTCCTTCTGAGGCATTCAGCTTGATTATCAGTTAGTAAATTTAATACAAGTACAGAAAGTTTATAAGTACAGAATTTTTCTAAAGCATCTTTATTTCATTAGTGGCTGACTGCTTCAAACCCACCCTGTTGCACTGAATGCAGTTTTTCAGTCCATTCTGTCTCTCTCCCAGTTTCCTAGATGCATTCACATTCCTTTCTGCGGTCCAGTATTTGTTTCCTCCTTATAAATGCTCTATTATTTTCCGGTTCTCTGCAACCTCTCCTTCCCTTAAGCCAGTCCTATACATTCTCCATACCTCTTTTAACTCCCCTCTGCCACAGGATGTTTTGATGCAGAAAATTACAGAATCACAGAAACACAGAAACACCAAGGTTGGAAAAGACCTTCAAGATCATCCAGTCCAACCATCCACTTATCACCAATAGTTCTCACTAAACCATGTCCCTCAACACAAAATCCAAACGTTTCTTGAACACCTCCAGGGTCGGTGAC
>JAOWBP010002052.1:77027078-77047200 GCA_028571105.1 Tragopan temminckii
CAAACTCATGTCTTGCCTACAAGACTCTGGGAAATCTCTCTTGTTTCCAGTAAGTGTTGCTGATTGTTGGTGATTAATAGCATCCTTTTTTTTCCCCACATGTTTCAGAGGGAGTTTTGATATTAAAATAGAGACAGCTTTTTTCATCCATTCCTAGGAAGTGGTCTATTATGCCCCATACAGCACACTGGACCTCCTTGCTAGAATTACTCTGTCTTTGTAACCAAGAGGATTTTAGCCTTCTTAGAAACAACTTATTTTAAACTAAATAAATGCCTGGTACAGTTACATTATTATATTGCTGTTATATGCCATTTACTATAATTGGAAGTACTGAAGGAGGCAGAAAGTTTGCATTTCACATCAGAATAGCATTATTGCTTGCTGCTGAAGGCCAAAAGTAACACATTTGATAGTTTGGGACATGTTTGTCTGAAGTTTGATTATAGTTATTATGCAGTAGTTTTAAGAAAATATCTCATTTTGAGTTATTCAAATCTCAGAAGTCTGACAAAAAATGGGAGGCAACTCTATTTTAGAATCATATTTTCTGCAGGTCTGCTGTGCACTGTTTCCAGGGATTACTGGTGCACAGGCAGCCTAGCAGCCTTCACTGAACAAAGGAACAAAACAAACAAAAAACACTAAACACACGCACACAGAACAAAAACCTCTGAAGTCTAAGAATATAAAACACTGAGTTCTGTCTGTACAAGCTTTTTTGGCTTGAGTCTGGACTATTAGATATGGTTTACAATCTTCATAATCAAGATCCAAATTTATCTTTCAAATGTAACATAGGCACAGTAGACCCAAAGATTTGATTTATGTACCTCCTTAACCTCATGTTCACCTCATCTGATTTGTGTATCTCCTCAAGATCATGAATTTTCTTCTACATTTAACTTGTTATATTATTGTACTTCTGTATCTCTAGTTCCTTGTACTTAATGTCAGATTTCCCAGCAAACTCAGAACTGACCCTTCTTTGCCTTCATTGAAATCAGTTATGAAGATTTTGCTGACTTTATGAAGAGGATTTTACAGTGAAATCAAGTGTGACAGTGGGAGGCTGTACTGCATGCTCTCAAGAAACCTATTTCAGCCTTGTGATCATTTGACTTGAGTAGGAAGACCAGTGGGGACCCTTTTGCAAATCCATTCTTAAAATCTTGCCTACCCAAACAAGAACATCTGGAAGAAAGAAGTTCTCTTTATGGGACATCTATAATTTCGCAATAAAAGTTACAGGGCTGGCTGGATTCAGTGCACTGTAATTATCCAGTCAAAGTAATTGCCATAATGTGGTTTAGAAGGGCAGAGCCTAACCTATATATAAGCCAAGAATGTGTTCCAGTCCATCAGGTGTATTATGCATCTTCAGTAAGGCAATGCCAGGCTGATGCTGTGTGCCCTATGAGAGCAGCTTCTAGATGAGACAAGTTTAGGTCAGCTATAGAAAGTTCTGTTTTGCCCACATAATGACATAGATGTGCATAGCCTCTGGGCATTGCTGCATCTGCAGCTGGGTGGGAGAAAGGGAAGAAGGAAATAACCAATGGGTAAAATCTTTTCCTCTAACAAATATCTGCCTGCAGTGGTGCCATGAATGGCTCTGGGTCTAAGGGCCATGCTCTGTCACCAAAACAAGCCATAGTGTTTCTGCATTTATCTGCATCTGGGGTCAGCTGGGCAGAATAATGGAAAGAAGAAAGAACTAAAAGTTACCAGTATAAATCTGGTATGAAAATTTGAATGCTGCCTCCAGGGGTGAAAATGCAAAGGAACATAAAACCCACCTGGGTAGTGGGAATTTGAAAGGGCCCCTCGTGGGATTCAGAGTGAAGAATAAACAAAGGAAATGATATTTTAGATACAAACTGTTAGTTCCTGCAACGTGAATGGTCACTGTTCTGTGCTTTAGCATGGGCTGGAAAGCGACCATTGTGCCTTTATGTGTTCACTTTGCTCTATCCCACATAAAGGGGTAAAATAAAAAGTCTTTTAACATGGGGTCTTTAATCTTTAATGAAATGAACCAAATGAATCATAACTATTGCATCTGTGTGGTAAATGAACTGAAGCAACAGGACAAGAACTGCTCGCCAAGAATAGCAAGGCAGCAGCTGACTAAGATCTGTCCCCATCCTACAATTAGGCAGAAAGGGTAACACCAATTTCCTGTTTAGAGCTCAGCTGTATGCATTAGGGCCATTTTGTTTTTAAAACATACTGATCTGTGGGAAGGAACTAAACTAATCAATGGCACGTCCTTTTCTAAACTTTTTTTTTTTTTTTTATCTGCATATGTAAAGTTGATAGTCTATAGATATTATCAATGTATGAGAAAATGTTCATGGGTTTTTATTTTTATTTTAAATTAATTGTGAGAAGAATATGATGAGTTTGACAGAATTTGTTGTATATTAGAATTAATCTGTATGTGCACACATGCATATGTACATGTAGAAAAATGCAGGCAACACACATCTCTGTTTCAACTGTTAACATGAGACAATATGTACATCCAGATCATGTAATCGGTGAAGTCCATGTGATGATTTTCCTCATCCTAAAGTAAACATCTTAATCAGGTTGGAGATCTTGCATCCTAAAACTGTCTGTTCCTCCTGATAATAAAAGGAATATGGTGTAATTAATTCAGATGTAGACACCTACCCTGTCTGACTAGGGCTGAGGTGAAGCGTACCCTAGAACAGCAGCCCCTGTCATATATAGAGATTTATATTTCTGTCTGGAAGTGCTTGGTCAAGGATGCTTACTTGCCTTCAATGGAGTTTGTTGCTGTGCCTGCTCAGGTACGTGTGTGGAAGTATTAGGATCCATGTCCTTTAATGTAAGTAAGCCTGTAGGTTTTGATGCATAAGACCTGGACAGAGCTGCTCTCAATTTCCTCTTTAATAAATGAATACTTTTGTAAACTTAGCTGCACATGACCTCTGCAGATAGGACTGATTCCCCAGCCAATCAAAGCCTTTGAATGTTATATTTCATTTATTCTGAGTTGATGTAAAGGAAGGTGAAAACCTCTCATTGGATAACTGTTTAGCGCTTTTACTTCTATATGATATTCCTCTGGTGGTTTTGTTGTTGTTTGTTTATTTCTTTGTTGTTTTGTGCACGTTTGTTTGTTCTACTGCTTTCTCTACTATTTTAAATGATTCATTTTACAGAGTATTTGGATACATGGCATCCCTTAAATGTGTCCTCTGTTCTTGTGGATTCAACCATCTCAAACTTTGAAGCTGTGCATGTTAGCAGGGAAATATCCAACGGCTTTGCCACTGCCAAAGACTATTGTCTATCTGGTAAGAAATGTTTCTCCATAACTTTTCAGAGTATGTTGGCTTGTGAGAATGAAAAATCAGGAACAGTTCCTTCCCTATCCCCACATTCAGTATAGATACGCTTATTTACATGTTTTTAAAAATCTGTTCTTCAGGCATTTTGAGAATACAGTAGCAAATAATGGAAAGCATGATGTAATTATTTTCTAAAGAGCAGTTAAGAGGTGCTCTTGTGTAACTGGATCCATATGTAAGACATGGTAGAACTACCTGCCGTTACCTAAAGTAACAGGTAGCTGCAGTGTGCAAGGGCAGATAACCTGTGAGTGGGATGAAGCACGAGTTGAGCTATAGTAACAAAAAAGTGAATTTCTTTGATCAGGAGTGTGACCTGGAGACTGTGTGGGTTCAGTTGAAGTCCTCAGTGATTTATTAGAAGATTTATTTCTCTTAAAATCTGTGAGATAAGTTCTCTTGCTGTAATGCTCCATTTTAAGGCTGTTACAACCTTTGTCTAGTTTGGAGAACATTTGGGAAATATAGGGACATTTTATTCCAATTACTCTGCTTTAGAATTAAGTAATGTTGTTTGACCTGCTGTGAAGCATTTCTTTTAAGCATCTCATAACAATTTAATACAAAACACTTTAAGAACACATTTGATTTGTTCTTTTTCTTCATGTTTCACCTCACAGCATGTTCAAGGAACCAGACGTGTGCAGTAGTTACACTGGAAATCCAGGCTTCAGCAATAAGATGCCTTTTTTACCCCGATACACAGATATGCTCACATGGTCTACAAGGGCACAGCTGTCAGGTTCTACTCAAAGAGCCAGCTACATACATCTACAGGAGACAAGGTGAGAGCTGTAAGGTTATGAATGGAGGAACTCAACTGTGGTGGCCTGGATACAATTCTCATTTATGAGAGAGTGAGGAAATAGTAGACGTAAGCATTACAGAAGTTTTCTAGGTAGGCACCCATTATTATTTTAGTAGAACTAAGACCGAGTAGTATGGGAAAATGTCCCCTAAATATTTTTTATATATATTAAAAAAAAAAAAACCTACACACACAAAATCATAACATTAACCACTGCAGGAAATAAAATAATAGAAGCATGGCCTATAAAATAAGTTCTGGAAAGTACAGAATGGTACAATAACAAACGAACAAACAAACAAAAAAACAGTAACAAAAGTCCAGCTCCTTCCTCTTAATCTGCAGTCATTATTTCTTTCTCCTTCCTTCTAAATTCTGTGAATAACACAAAGAATGGTGAAACCCTATTATCAATCAAAAGTCTTAAGTACTATTTCTTAAAGAAAACAACAAAAGCAAAGAACAGCCACAAAAAACAAACAAAACAAACAAACAAACAAAAAAAAACAAAAACAAAAAAAAACACCTGAGGTCAACTTTTTAAAGAAGTGAAAATGGTTTCAGACAGAAATAGAAGTGTCTACAGATAAAGATTTTATCGTTTAGCTCTGCGCTTATTTGAAGCTTTAAGTTCTATTGTTTCGTTCTCTGATAATACTTTCTTTTGACACTGATTATATCTTTTATTAGGAACCAGGTAACAAAAAGAGGAGAGGGGAAAAAATATTTCCTTTTCTGTTCACTGTGGTTTCTGTGAAAAAAAATGACAGTCAATGAGAAGCTTCTAGGTTCAAACTCACTGAGAGATAAACAGATTTATCATTATTAAATGAACCAAAATCACTGACTCTGATGCAAAAGCTAGTCTTGGGTGTATTTATGAACTGCTTTGGTTTTATTCATATGCCTTAGAATTTAGTTTCCACCTATGGTATAGATTGTTTTAAGAGCGGAATAGTACTTGATATCTCTTAGTTCTGTTTGAATAAAAAAATTACTTAAGATTATTGAAAGAATTTTCTTTTGTATACGTGTCCAGTAGTCCAGGTAATCCTTATATTAAAACAAAAGAAAGCAAAACTGTAACATATTGAGGAACATTCCAAAATTTTCTACAATCAAAAAATAAGGAGATTGAGTTGTAAATCTGTCCTGGTGGCAG
The DNA here is from genome assembly GCA_028571105.1 of Tragopan temminckii. Taxonomy (NCBI): domain Eukaryota; kingdom Metazoa; phylum Chordata; class Aves; order Galliformes; family Phasianidae; genus Tragopan; species Tragopan temminckii. The sequence goes on from JAOWBP010002052.1 coordinate 77,032,432, forward strand.
CCTAAACCAATGAGATGTGTTGTTATCTTTCATATTTCTGACCTGCTATATAAAGGTATAATATCTTGATTTTTAGAGTTGGGAGGAGAATCTGAAAATCTTTTTGTAAAAATTCTCAAATATACATGTTAATGTGATGTCTTAATAGAAAAAAAATGTTTGAGAAAGGGTTTTGAGAGCACATTAGACAAATGTCTGTACCTATTAGCTAACATCTTGCACAACATGACGTATTTCAAGTGGAAAAACAACGATTTTATCCATGTCCCGTTTATGGAAGCAGATTACACACTTTTGCCTGAATTTCAAATGAATGATTTTCATTTCTGAAATGGTCCTAACTTAAAAGAGCAAATTATTTTTTGTTTCTCTTCACCCCCATTAGATTTAGTACTGCCTAATTCAGAATCAGATTTAGCCCCATCTGTGTACATTCCATCCCATGGTGATTTGATCGGCAAACCCCAGGCAGTACGGATCGGCACAGAGTGGAAAAATATCAGCCAGTTCCTTGGGATTCCATACGCTGCACCTCCTCTTGCAGAGAAGCGATTTAATCCTCCAGAACCATTTGCTTGGGAGAAAACCTGGAATGCTACTGTGGCTCGGTAAGGAATACCTGTGATCCTCCACAGAAGCACTTGTTTCACCCAGTTGTATGAGAATAGCTATGGCAAAATTATTTACATCTTTTCTTGCAAAGGAGCCCATAGCATAAAAATGAGTGTAAGTTTGGGACTTTGTTTAGTAAAAAGAATAATTTCTCCATCTATTTGTGAATGCATGCAAACAGATCAAGGAAAAAGGCAGCTTTAGGTACACTGACTTGAATCTATGCTTAACTCCACATATACTGTCTATCATCAATCCATTTTACTTCTCAGTATTTACAGAAAAAAAAATTTTAGTCCTGTTAAGCCACAAATCTGTGGAGTATTGAATCAAACAAGAGCCATTTTAATGCTGGTTTAACCAGAAGCTAACCAGCCTAGTTTCATCTAGGTCAGGGCCCAACTGGCCTTTACCATACAAAAACTCTTAGAAGGAAAATATTTGTTAAATTCCTTGGTCATAGTACTGAAGCACTATGCATTTTAGGTAATGTATTAAGAGAATTCAAAAGATAGGAATCATGTTAGCAAATGGGTTCAATTCCTCCAAAGTCTCTGTATCTAACGTTCCCTTGTGGGTAGTCCTGTCTCTTCAGTGCTGTATAGACACCACTGCTCAGTCGGTTTACAGAGTTTAGGTTGGAAGTACTCGACAGATATAAGCTCTGTGTGCATGTCTGTCTTTCATCTAGCTCTATGACATGACTGAGCTTTTTACTTGGGAGACCAAAATGAGACCAAAGTTTTAAATGTGTATTTCTTAATGAAAGAAAGCAAGGATCGGGTGACACTACTAGAAGTGTATAAAGCAGCAAATAGAAATTCAGCAAATAGAAATGTAGCGGTAAATGAAAAGAAGTTTCTTTCTCATAGTGCATCTAATAGCAAAATACAGAGCATACAAAGTGAAGGGCTGTGAGGAAAAAAATGGTAAAAACAAGAAACACAAAATTGAAGATGCAAAACAGTGAAAAGGTGAGAAGCTGGTGGAAGGATTCCATAGACCTTCTTTATAGGGATTTCCAGAATTCAGGATGAGGTTTAGTGTCTTGAGTGCTTCCAAGGCAGCTAATATTAACCTAAGGTCTACTGAGATCCTCTGTTATTCTGTCCTGAGACTACAGATTTAAAGACTGTCAGCTGTGCGGAAGCTGTTTGGCCCTTTCATTACTCAGGATTTGTCACCAGAAGTTTCTAGCAAAGCCTATGATTAACTGAGTGAAGAGGTATGACACTGTGAGAGTTTGAAGAGTCTTTGTCCTTTGGTGATCTCATCAGGTTGCACCTGAATTGTGGGGGTGTTAACAGCGTAACCACATGTGGCACTGAGCCTTAACTAGTAGGTACATTGGAGGTACCTGGTGAGATACGACCTTTTGTTTCTTCAGGTGCACAGTGATGTTAGGTTAGCATACACACCATCAGCTCTTGGTGTATGCAGAAACACTGGGATGTCTGCTGGGATTTGAGTAAGGCTCAGCTACCTGCATGATCTCCCATTGAAGACAATGTCTAGTATTGCAATGACAAGAAGTTTAGGGACCTTAGTTAATCTGCTCCTATCTGCTGAATTCTCAGTGCCAATGAAACATTTGGCATCTATCTTCTGTTACTCATTTAAGTTCAAAAACATTTTTTGAGCTTAGCACTGTGGAGGTTCACTGGAGAATCAGAAACATCTCTGTGTGTATAAAAAGTGTTGACAAGTAGATTTCTTAGTATATTGGTATTGTACAATTTTTTTGTCCAAGAAATTCACATTAGACCAATTCCATTAATGAAAAAAGATAAATATTTATAGATCATAGAATCATTAAGGTTGGAAAAAAACTCTAAGACATCTAGTCCAACCATCAACCCATCACCACCATGCACACTAAATCATGTCCCTAAACTGCTCTTCCTGAAAAGAAATTTTTCCTAACACCAACATGGATCTGAACGGAGACTTCTGGCAAAAAAAAAAAAATAAAAAAAAATAAAAAGTATATCAGTATCCAACAGTTACAGTTGGAGGAGCTGTGGACTTGCCTCAGCAGGTGGCAGCCTTTCCTCAGAGTCAGTCTTGGCATAAGGAGATCCTGGGAGATGGAGGTGCTGGCGCTATTCATGAGATACCACACAAAAAAATACAATGAAATACAGCCATCTTCTTTTTAAAATGGTGTCAGATTTCTCAGGGAAGAATTAGAGTTGTGAAAATACAAAATGTTTGGGTTTTTTTGCATTTGTATGCGTGCATACAACCCGCCTATTTTTTAACTGAGGTATAGAAGGGCATAATGTTAAATAATATTGAGATCCACAGAATTAAAGATTTTACAAACTCAAACAGGTCATCAAAATATGAACAAATAGTGGTGGAAAAAGAGTACAAGTTTTCATTGCAATTTTCTCAATTTCCATAGGTCAACTTGTTGGCAGCCAGGAGACAGAGAGACCCCATCATACTCTGTCAGTGAAGACTGCTTATATCTGAATGTCTTTGTTCCTGTCACCACAGTAAGTAGGAGATGAGCAGAAGTTTCTGTAGCTAAGCACTGTCTCTTTTCAAAGCACTTCTAATTGGTGCAAATTACTGTTTTCCATCTAGTGTTCACAAAGGCCTGAAAGGTTAAATTAAGCATTCAGTTGTTTTTCCTGGTGCAAACTTACTCCCTGCAGGCTTTGTTGGGTAACTTGGAGGGTGGAAAATTAAAAGGCTGGACGTGAAAGAGACAAAAAGAGAAACAGAACACAAGAGGAAGGTGGTAGGAAAGGAGGAGAGGCTGGGCACAGAAATGGTAATGTCTCTGAAGTGATACGATGTGTCCAGTACACCAAATACCAGTGCTTGCCAGCAGTTGTGTGACAGTGCACAGTGACTCTTTCCCTGTTGACCTCCACGGAAGCAAAGTTCAGGAATGAGGGTAGCAAGCAATGCTAAATTTGTGCCCTGCCAACAGTGCATTAAAATAGGGCTTTCAAAGATGACTGAACCAGTGGTGCAACCTGAGAAACTCACGTGAAAACTTGAATTTCTTACTGTAATCAGATATGAACTAAATCTTTGTGTTAGAACCATGCTGAGACGGTTGGCCAAACCCCTGGGGGCTGGGGAGGAAGACACTGAATAACATGCCAGTCTCATTGATGAGTGGACACAGAATAAAGGAACAGGGCTTTTATTTCCACCATAATTTTCAGAAGGTGACACCAAGAGATGTCTCTGTCAGACTGCATGCCTGGAAAGAGCTGGCCTGGCTACCTCAGAGCTACCTCTTGGCAGCAGAGCGCACAGCCCCATGCAGGGCCCTTTTAATCACTAGGAAGACTCTTTTCTCCCTGCAGTCCCAGACTGTCATTTTGTTTTGAGTACAGGCGTCACTTATTGAAAACACCAGGTTGCTCTCCCAGGCAGTTTGCCATCTCTGCGTAAGTGCTGCTTTCAAGATAACTCATTCAAAAGCGCTGCATTTTCTATCATCTGATAGATTAAACAGGCTTGGCTTTTCTCCTTAATACTACTGTACTTAATGCCTCTTGTCTTTTGGTACAGGTATGAGTTAGAAGCATGCCTGGTCAAGTCACTGTGTCATATGTGCCAGCCAAAGAAAACCAAAACTTCTGTTTTTGCAGAAGTATCTGGGAGCAGACGGCATGGCATTTTCCTGTTTCTTCTTGTGGCGAGTTCTATTTTTCACTCGCATACTGAGAGCTATAGTTTTACATTTTTTTCCCATGGAAAGTTAAACTAGCTAAGTAAATTTCAAATGTAGAATCCCCTGGAGAGCAGCAAATGCAGAGGTTGTTCAGTAGCATTTTAAGCCTGAACTAGAGCATCATCTGGGCGCTACTCCCTGCCACCAAAGGACTCGTAGTGTCAAACTGAAAAAGACAAATGACATTTTGCTTCCATAGCCACGGATACCACATAATCCTCCAAATAAATTTGGCACTCCTGAGGTACTCTTTTCTGCCTATAACCATCACCACCTGAGGCATTACTAGAGCATTTCAGCTTGACTTGCAGAGGCTTCAAATGCAAGATTAAGGCTTGAAACTCTCCACTAAATTAGACCAGAAAACATAACCTCTCTCTTTTTGCTGTTACCCACACGTGTTATTCCCATCCTTATTGCGTCATAAGATCATAAAATCATAGAATGGCTTGAGTTAGAAGGGACCACAAGGATCATCACATTCCCACCCCCTTGCCGCAGCGGGGCCACCACCCTACAGATCTGGTACTAGACCAGGCTGCCCAGGTCCCCATCCAGTTGGACTTGAACATCTCCTGGGATGGAGCATCCACAACCTCTCTGGGCAGCCTGTTCCAGCACCTCAGCACTCTCTCTGTAAAGAACTTCCCCCTGACATCATCTCTTCTGCGCTTAATTCCTTACAAAGTGGTCCTGTAGTGTTAAAAGCACTGTAGGTTGCCTGTTTCAAATCTATCTCTGCCTTCATTATCACTAATAAAGTGCTTTATAGAGGGTTGAAGAACCACAGAATTGTAGAATCATTAAGATTGGAAAAGACTTCTAAGATCATGAGATCCAAAAGCCAATCCACCACCACCATGCCCACCAAACCATGTCAGTCAGTGCCATATCTACCCATTTCTTGAACACCTTCAGAGACAGTGACGTCACCACCTCCCTGGACAGCCTGTTCCAATGCCTCACCAGTCCTTCTGAGATGAAATTTTTCCAGATGTCCAATCTGAACATCCCCTGGTCCAACTTGAGGACATTACCTCTCCTCCTATCACTAGTCACATGGGAAAAGAGGCCTACTGCAAAGATGGTTCTGAATATCAGATTTCCAGCTGACTGGTAGCTTCTGTCTCCTCTGAGGCCTGGGACCCTGCACGCATGAGACCACAGCGGAGCTGCTGATTTCCCCAGAAGAAATCCCTTGCTAGCTAAGCTGACTGGAGACATCTGGCTATGTCTCAGCTGGAAGTCTTCGTACAGATTTTACAACTTGAAGTTAATCTGTCTGCATTCAAGGCCAGGTTGGATGGAGCCCTGGGCAGCCTGATCTTGGGGTGGCAAGCAGCCCATGGCTGGGGGTTGGCTTTAAGATCCCTTTGAAACATTTCTATGATTCTGTGATGGTGGATATAGAAGCTGCAGCTGATACCAGAAGGCTTTAGTCAAGGACTCATGTTTTTTCTACTTTGATAGCTCTTGAACCTCATGGATTTTCTGCAGTGGTTGCTTGAATTTGCCTGAGAACATGGAGTAAATCAACTTCTTATCCAAATAAATTATCCAGCAGCTGATGTATAGTTAAACAAATTAATTGGCTAGTAAATACATACAGAGAGAGAGATAATAGGAAATGTCTCATTTAGTAAGGCATAGCTCAATTACAGCATGCAAATAATTGTGCTGTTCTCTTAAAATGGCTAACAAGAAATGGGAAGGCAGTTATGGTAAACAGACTTCATCTAAAATGCCCAAATCCATGAACTCTGAGACTGCAATCCCTTGGGATTAAAGCTCAAGTTATATTTCATGAAAACATACCTTTATGTAGAAGAGGTATCTGTCATTGCTCAATGCAGACTAAAAAGGAGAATTCTACATCCAGGCACTGGATACAGCCCTACTGCTACATCTTCCCCTAAATTGCTCCATATGTGTTGCATCACACTTGGTTTTGCCCTTTTTGTCTCCTATCGTCAGCTTCTTATCTTTTCATCCCAACAGCATTGAGTAATCTACTGTAATATGTGCGTTAGAGGGCAGGTGGGGGCAGAGTGTTATGTCCCACTGTGGACATGTGGGAAATGGCTGTTTCCAGCCTTGAGTTTAATTGCGGTGAGCTGGGGGCTAAGCAGGCTCAGCATCACATTTTCTGTGGTCTTAGCTGCCATGGTTCAACACAGTCATATTTTAGGAATGAATTTTCATGGAAAAACAAGTTCTTTCCTCTTCGCTTCCCCTCATCTTTCTGTCCATGCTTTGTGCTGTGCCGAAGTGGGGACCAGTGACAAGGGCCAGTGAGTTATTTTTTCCTCAGAATCAGAAGTTCCTTAAAGCTGCATGTTTCAGTTTATGCACTCTCTGGGTAACCTTATGATGGTCATAATAAGCCTCTGAAATAATTGAGAGGGAGAAACAGGAGGTAGTGGTGACCTATCCATGCATATATTTGTGACCAGAAAGTAGGACGTGTGTGTGTGTGTGTGTGCAACACACTACTGAGCAGAAGAGCCTCTTTCTGCATGGTCCTGAGGAGAGTGATAGAGATTGAGCGTGCTAAATGTAAAATTGAGGTTGCACGCTAAAATAAACCTTTCTAGCTTGGGAACAGGCTACATTGCTCTTTGCAAGGGGGATAAAAAAACAATAAAACACACACTAAACACCGTGTTTCACTGGATGCTCTTAAATGATGTGAAGTTCATTATGGATAGTTTAGGCCTAATCTTGTAAACAGAGGTCCTGTCATTATGCTCACTGTTAAAGAGCTATGAACAGGTTAGATAATTTTAATTGGGAAGATTGTATTCTCATCAGTGAGTTGGCTACAGGAATACTAACTGAGTTGTTTGTCACTGCAGGTCAAAAACGTGTCAGTGTTGCTGTTCTTCCACAATGGAGGGAGTGGTAATGCTGAGGCAGGAAAGACCATCATAGACGGCTCATACCTCGCTGCAATCAGTAACACAATTGTTGTAACAGCAAACTACAGAGTTGGTGTTTTTGGCTTCCTTAGTGTTGGTAAGTTGTGGATTTCTAGAATAAATGTAACTGTGGGCTTAATTGCATTTTGTAGCAGTTATGCTTAAAAACAAACAAAAATGTTAGCTAGGACTTCTTAGAAGTCTGTATCTTTGCCTGTTTTATGGAGGAGGAGTGGAAATGGCCAAGAAATAACTGCAAGTGAAGTTCTGGCTCTCTCTACCTGGTGGACAATTCTTGTTCTCTCCAGTGGACACATTAGTAGCTGTAAATCCTTTAGGAGTTTATTTTTTTCCATTCTTGCAAATGCTAGACCAATATAGTTTGCTACATAACACTGTTGATATTCATTGTTGGCAACACTGCGAATTTTGCTTAATTTGGGATTACTGCAGCAGATATTTGCCATCGTTTTCCTTTTGTCTGCTTTTGTTTAAAGCTCACTCTCAGCAAAGCCTATTCTTTAACTAGAGAGTTCACACCACAGACTCCTTACTTATTTTTAGACAAGAAGTTGGTGATAGGTGTATCTGGGGAAAGAATCACTGTTTTCATCACTGCAAACCGGATGTTTATGAAAGTGATACTGTGGCTGCATTCTGGCTAGAGTCAAAGGGAGTGTGGATACTTGTTGAGCAACCTTCCATTACGCAGCACTGCTCACACATTACCCATTAACGTTCAGCCCTGTGAATTTCACACAGGTTTCTTGGTAAGTGGAAACTGCTATCTGGACTGAATATTACATAGCAGTATTTATATTAAAGCCCACAGTTGAGGGATCGGGATGAATTTTCTAACAGCTTTTTCATGTGGATAGTTCCTCTTGCTGAAAGTCTTGGATGAATCCTGGTCCATTGGAAGTTGTCCATCATTTTCAAATAGGAAAGATCCTCTCTGGATAATCATCTTAGGATTCTGGGGGCACGAGGAGCAAGGTTGTTAGAAGGTCACTCACAAAAGTTCACTTTTTAAGCAATATCATTTTCATTGTCCAACTAAGCAAAGTGCAATATCCTTTCCTGTTGACTTGCCATGAATTGCAAAACTGGAAATGAAGGAGTCAAACTGAGATCTTTGGGGAGGAAGGACAGAGAGAAAAACAACAGATTTCCTTTTTTGTTATTGTTGTTAGTTCTGCTGTTGATTTGGCACCCTATTGAAAGAGCTTCTGCAGGGAGTTGAAACTCACTTGTACTTCTGAATACACTGAAAGTTTTGATTTGCTGTCCACCACTAATGCTATAAGCGTGACACATTCTTACTAGCGACCTCATCTCTGGTTTTGCACCTAGAAATGTTAAGCTGAATTGCCATTGATTTAATGGCAAGGGAATAGAGAAGATGGTCATGTCTTTTAGGCCTGATTCTTCTAAAACAGGCCGTGAAGTTACATGAAACAGGATCTTCATGTTTAAATTTAGGACCATTGTTTTTCTCCACTTTAGTAATAACAGAAATGCATATGTTTGACATTGCCTACTTCCTCCTAAACACCAGTTTCTTTTCATTCTCCTGTGGTCCCAAAAGTGTAATCTTTTTTTTTTAAAAAAAATACTGCTCATGAGATTTATACAATAGGCTATGATTCAAGGACTGAAAAAGATTCACTCAAGAAGTCAAAGGACACATTTCTTTTAGTCTTAAATGCTGTGGATGCCAGTGCATGTCCCAGTTCCCCAGCACGGTATGTTTCACAACCTGGTTGTGGTTTTTGCCAGAGCAGAAGGAACTGTATGTATTTCCTTCCTTAGTTTTCCTCTTTAACATACTAGTGTAGCAAGGCACGTTGTGTGGCTGTAACATTTACATGGATTTCACTTCCTCTGGGGAGCTCTCAGGATGCTTGCAACAAGCTCTTAAAATTAGGTTTCTTAAAAAAGCCCAGGGAGGATTTATTGCCCTTGTTTCACTCTAGTGGCTTGACCTGATCAGCTGAAGCTATGGCTATAGGCAGAAGTTTGTAATTTCCAGAGCCATATATTTAGTTATTTGCTGTACTTCTGAAAGGAGAATTATAGTGAGGACTGTTGTGATGTGGGTATCTTTATGATCAGCAAGGCTATCAGTAATCTGGCCTCCAGTACATTCTGTTCTGCTACTTAAACCAGCTGCGATATCTCAGTACTTCACTACAGAAGGCATGCAGATATCTATTACACAGTGTATGCATTCAACCGCTCTTTGCCTGAGACGTGTCCACAAAGTGACAGCTTTTTATTTCACTGCCTGTTCATTTCCTTCCCCAGTTTCCAAGTTTGCTCTTTAAAAGTGGACTATTTGATCTTAGCAATTGAATAAACAGATAATTTCAGCTATGTTTCTGTTCCTGGCTTTTCTTCCTTCTGTTGGATTTTTTTCTAGTTTTGAATGTGGAGAATTTTAAATCATTAAAAATAAATGGCTCATTGTGAAGTAAAATGAAGTAGATAGTGAATTAATAATCACTTTTCTTTTTTGGAGACTGAAAGAATTACTTATTTTTGCTTTTGTTGTTATAAACCTAAGCTGGCCTTGGGATTTGCATCATTAGATTCAGTGCTATTTTTCTATTAATTGAAAGATTGGGTTCCCACTGGCTGGTGTGGAAGATAAAGTCCTTCCAGTGGTGATATCTAAACATTGGGAATACATGATTATTTTTTTCATTTATTTTCATGGGAACAAAGTCATTAATACTTATAATTCATATCTCTATCAGTTGTACATCAGTCAATCTCAAAGTATTTATATGGAAATATTATAAATTAGAAAATATTACCCTTAAGTATGGTTGAAGAAATCAAAGATGATGTGATGTATATAATTAGTTAGACGAGGAAAGGTGAAAAATGGATACGGGAAGCAGAAAGATGCAGTGAGGTATGCTCCAGTCAAACACTGATTTTTGCTTGATTTTACTTTAAGTTCAAGCTACTTAAAATGTCATAGTTTTAACCTCAACCTAGATTCATGTCTCTCACCATAAAGCATCTAAATCATAGTCTAAATCAACACAGAGCCATAGAATCATTTGAGTTGGAAGGGACCTTTAAAGGTCATCTAGTCCAACTCCCCTGCAATGAACAAGGATGCCTACAGCTAGAGAAGGTGCTCAGAGCCCCGTCCATCCTGATTGTGAATGTCTCCAGGGATGGGGCATCCACTGCCTCTCTGGGCAACCAGTGTGTCAAAGGAATGAAGCTTGGAAACTGGAGTGCTAATTATTTTAAGCACTTAACAAATAAAGATGCATGGTAGTGGTTTGGCAGATGAGTTCAGATTTTAGATTTGCAGTTTTGACAAACTATCTGTTGTCTCTTTCTTTCACCAGAAAAAGTGGTAATGTACATTACTGATACCTGAGCTGTAGCAGTTAACAAAAATTCAAATGTTTTTAGTTTTTTTTGTTTGTTTGTTTTGTTTTTTTTTTTCCCCCCCTCAATTGATTTATTTATTTCCCACAACAGGCTCTTCTGAGGCAAGTGGAAATGCAGGCCTTTTGGATCAGCTGGCAGCTCTGAAGTGGGTGCAGCAGAACATTGGTAGCTTTGGCGGAGATCCGAGCCGGGTGTCTGTAGGAGCTGATCGTGGTGGTGCAGACATTGCTAGCATTCACCTGCTGACGGAGGCAATCAATATGGGTCTTTTCAGGAGGGTGTTACTGATGGTAAGTCACATTCCTGCTGCTTCAGATTCATTTTGAAACAATTCTGTGACACGTGTGTGGGTGCTGGTTTTATTTCATCCATATCTTTTGCGGTATGAATATAACTGTTATTGCTATAGTTATTTTTCTTCTCACCTGTGATTGCTATCTCCAGGAGTTCGGTGTTTCACAAGGATGTACAGGAGATGTAATTTGGTGATTGATTTAGTCATACTAAGAATCTTTTTCTCGTCACTGTGTTTTTTTGTGTTATATAAATAGTTTTCTTTCATAACTTATAAGGACAACAGGTTAGTTTCCATTCCATAAATACAGTTATTGATCAGCAGTTTTTAGACTCTAGAAATGATGAGCCAAACATCCGCATGTTTGAAGAATCCGGTCTTTATCTGATCTCGTGACAGATGAACGATTTCATTTAAAAGAAAATCAAGTTTCAGAGCCTCTGAAAGCTGTTTGCTTGTCAGCTTGGATTTTTTCGCCATCACTTCAGGTGTTCTCTATTCTTACCGCCCTTCCTATGCTGAATTTCAGGACTTTAGGCCAGTTTTGTCAGCCTCAATACTACCACTGATCTTCATAGCCTCAAATAAGACTGCTGTGAAATGAGGCTTAATTTTCAGTGGACTTTTACATACTTGGAAATGTGAGCAGAGGAACTTAGTCCGGGAAACCTAGGGCCCAATTTATTAAAAACTTGCCTTGAAAATAATGAAGTCTCTATTTGCTACTTGATTTCTCTTCTTTTTTTGCCAGGAAGTATAACTTGCCTTTTGCATCTCCATATCATTTTTATTGTATAACTCTAGCACGGAAGACAAGGGAAATTGTTGAAAATTACTGTTCACTAATTGTATTTTTTTAATAACATTCTCAGATAATTCCTAACACAATTCACAGATTACTCATCTTTTGACATAGCAGGTAATTTGCCAGTAGAGTCCTCTTCTCTCACAATACAGTTCCATCCTACCCTTTCTCTGAAGTCAAACACACTTTTCTGAAACAGAATAGGATGTGGCCCTGTTGAGAGCTGTAACAGGATACAGTGCAATTTACCAGTTGAGCAACTGATGAAAGGGAAGTGAAAGTGCATCTTGGTTATCACTGTTGCTGGAGTCTGGTTCCACACTGCATCTTTTTGGTCTTTTATAAAATGAGTATTGAACAGCTCCCTTCTCTACAGTAGGATATTGAAAAGTGGAAAACAGTGGAAAATGCAATGAGCAGCAGATGTGTCAATTCTTCCCACTGATTTAATGTCTGTAACAGCAATTTTCTTCCCAAGACTGTGAAGACCTCACTTTTGCCTCAGTAAAAGCAGGATAATTCATTTATTTCAAAATAATATTGTGAAATAATTCATACAGTGCCATGGTAGACTTAATTTTAATTTTGTTAAAGCAAAAAATCAACATTAATAGCAGTGGCTCTGATATATCTCCTGTAAAGGAATGTGTCTTGTTTTTTCTGTAAGATGACAAAATTTTCTTATTTCATTACAAAAAAGGAGTTGCACACAGACAACGAACCATGAAACTGATTTTATATGTAACAGAAATAAATTTCCAGACGGAAATCCCATTAAGCAAAATTATTTTTCTATGGGTGTTAATTTTTTGTTCCTTTATAGGTCTTTGTCTTGTATAAGAGAGATCAGATACTAGATACTGTATCTTACTATGCAGGGAGATTTGGCTTAGGAAGCTTTGCCTAAAAAAAGAGATGCACCTGAAATGGCAAAGTGCTTTTGAGTTTCCTCTATCTGTCCTGTAATAGGTTTTGTTTTGAAGCAATTTGGGAACAGACTGTACAAAATCAATACAAAACTGTCAAGGTGACTCTTTTTTATAACTAATTTCATCTTTCACTAGTATGATATTAAAAAAATATATTAAATCTTAATGATTAGTGTCCTATTTTAAATCAAATTAAGTGCATTAATACTTTCCGACTTCATCTTTTGATTGAGTTATACACCAGTGCAATTTTATGTAAGAAGAGGCCTGTTGTCTTAACTGTAGGACTTTTGCGTTTGGAAGCATATGTCTTGTCTGAAAATAGAGTGAAGCTGCCTGATTCACCAAAGATCCATCTACTACCAGGCTCCAGTTAACATAGTCTTTTCCATTCACATGCTCACAATTCATAGCTTCTGTCACCCTCTCACTTTATGTGTTATTTAAACCCAGCAGTTTCCCATGCCACATGCCATATTTAATCATGTTATTTATAGATATGTTAATGTGTGGCCAGGGCAGAAGCCCAGTAATCTGCCTGTAACTCCAGTTTAGATTACAGTTGCTGAAGCCATGGAGTGATGCCACCATGTTTGTAATTGTGATTAAAAGTGGGTGAGGAGAATAGAGACTTTCTTCTAACTTTCCAACCAGTTGCTGGCTGCGAGATTCCACTGTGTAGCCAGGAAAGTTTGGAATTGTCTGAAGCTATGTATTTTTGGTGGTTTTTAGAAACAAACTAAAAGTGTGTCAGGATTGTGCTAGGTGACATTAGTCCTTCCTACAGTAAGAGAGTAGAGAAACTTCAGGGTGCCTTCCATTTCTTTTTAATTATTTCTTAGTGCACAGATGACTTACCTGCTAGGAAAATTCATTCAAGTTCCATCCTTCCTGCAACTTTACTCACGTATACCTCAAACCATAGTCTGGAGAGGGAGGTAACGAAAGTGTACTGTCCTAGCAGCCTGGAGATTGCTTTTTCCCCAACATTGTCTATCCTGTACAGTGTGATTGTATAAATGGTCATCATGGAGAAATTGCAAATGTACAACTAGCCATATATCTAGGTTGTGTGTGTAACACCGAGGATTACACAATTAATCTACTTCTAGCCAGAAAATCTAGTTAATATCGATGGAGTGCTGTGTCTAGTTTGGGGCCCACAGTGTCAGAGAGCTACTGGAGAGAGTTCAGTTGAAAGGCCACAAAAATTATTAAGGGACTGGAGCATCTCTGCCAAGACAAGACACAATGGGCACAAACTGGAGCACAGGAGGTTCCTTCTGAACACAAGGAAGCACTTCTGTGGTGTGTCAGCAGCTGAGCTCTGGCACAGCTTGCCCAGAGGCTGTGGGGTCTCCTCCTTGGAGATCCCCAAAAGCCGCCTGGATGTGGTTCTGGGCCCCTGTTCTGGGTGTCCCTGCTTGGGCAGGGTTAGGCCAGATGGATCCAGAGGTCCCTGCCAACCTCAGCCATTTTGCAAGTTTGTGTTCCTGTCCTCATTAGAGCATGTCTTATCCCCTTTCTACAGAGTGGAGACTAAAGTGTTTTCCAGGTTGCATGAACTCTTGGATTTTTTGTTGTGTTGTGTCAAAGATAACATCTAGACATATAATTGTAAGACTGGGGTGCTTGTAATAGTTGTTTGCCAGCTTTTCAATCTTTTAAAGCAATACAAAGTAACTCCTGGGTGTTATTTTAATAAATGCAAGTCATGACTTAGAAATCTGTAATGCTCCCCGTATACATTTCATTGGTTATAATACAGTTGCCACAATAACAAATTAATATCACTATATCACCAACAGTAATGATGAGATTGTATAAACATCTAGAGTACCTGAGTTCATTTTGCTTTTTGTTCAAAGCTTTTATTCAAGGTTTATCAGCCAAACTACATTCACCTTTAAAGTTCTGAAGTACGTTTACACTTTTTTTTTCTCTTTCTCTTGCTCTCTTTCTAGTGCAAATGATCTATGATCTACTCTAAGATCTATGGAATGCACAGATATGTGCCAAGAGCTATTTACAGAGGAAATGCACATAAACTCAATTCCCTCTGTCTCTAAACTCAAATCTGCACGCCACCTCCC
>JAOWBP010002052.1:77055140-77065954 GCA_028571105.1 Tragopan temminckii
CTTCCCAAGTGAATATAAGGAAACAGCTGTATTTTGGATCAATAAATCTAGATTGGTCAAGGTATCCCCTAGAGCAGCATTGTTCACTGTTAAACAGATGTTTTGCATGGCAGAGTAGAGACATCTTATTTCTAGGAGCTGTGATTCTTTCTTCTGTTTTTTGTTTGGTTTTTGTTGTTGTTTATTTACTTGGTTGGTTGGTTTTGGTGGTCCATATACTCTTGCAGCGCTGTGTTGTTCAGTGCAGTTCAACAAGGAGGCATCGCCTACGCAAACATTACTAACTATAGTTGAACTGTTCTGTTACTGAAAGCAACTTTTGGTGATGCTAACTTTACAATACAGTTGCAGCTGCTTTGATGTGGAAAGAAGAATTTTACATGTAAGTTTGAGGGTTTCTCTGAAAGGAATGCTTCCTATTTTACTATGTCGGTCCATGATGTCAGAGGTAGATGTTGGCGATATGACAATAGAGGTTGAACTTTCCCACCAGTATTCCATTACATTTTGTTTCTGTGTGATGGAGGGCAGCAGAGGGACAGTCTGGCAGAGTGGCATCTGGTATGGAAGTGGATATGAAGCAAAGATGTGTTACTGAATTTCTCCATGAGGAAAAAATGGCATCCATTGACATTCATTGATGCTTGTTGAACATTTATGTAGACCAAACAGTGAATGTGAGCACAGTGAGGTGGTGGGTCATGCAATTCAGCACAGGCAATCAGCTCTACTATAGCATGCAGGCTCTTATTCACTGCTGTCAAAAATGCACAGCTAATGATGGTGACTATGTTGAAAACCGTTATTTTGTAGCTGAGAATTTGCTCTATCAAATTGTGATATTGTTATTTTAATATCTGTTGTAGTTTCCATGAAAAAAAAAAAAAAAAAACAAAAAACAACAAGAGGCAATTCTATTAGGCAATACTACTTAAAAATAATTTATTTCAGACCCTAATTAAGTTGTTCTTGTGGGCTTGAGCTGCATGTTTGTTTGTTTGAATCTTAGATTCCGCAAAGGATCTTTTCTACTTAATGGATGACAGCCAGATACGAAGTAACCCAAACTCCTCTATCCCCTACCAGCAGTACTGGGTCTTCAGGCAGAAGTACTCAGCAGAAGAAGCTATGCTTTGGTGTCTCACACGTAAGATACCTCATAGATAGTTATTCTGCAAGACAGTAAGGAGAGAAAAATTAACTGAAATCTTTCTGCAGAAATGCTGGACTTACAGATTTTTCAGGGCAAAATTTTCATGGAATTCAGCTACACTGAATTTGCTAATGGGAGAGGACATCTATTTCTTCCTTATGAACTTTGTCTACTGTGACAGAAGGGATACCCATCATTTATAAGCAAGGTATCCCTATTATGGATACAGCTTATGCTACTAGGAAATACACTGCCTACAGTGGTAAAATGAGAAGGTAAAATAAGGTATTTCAAGAATAAAGCATATTTTGGATATGATAAACAGAGAAGAATGTCTAGCTCTGACTAGCAGGAATTCTGAAGTGAGAGCACTATACATACAGTGCATAAACATTACTGTAAAAATTCCTTGCAGATGTGCATCTTTAAGCATTTACATTTGTCTTTAGAGAAGTCATTGCCACTGTAATTACAAATTAAACTTGCATCAGATTTGACTACTCTGTTTTTTTCTGAAAGTGACTTATTACTCTGAAGAAAAATTCAGAGCAAATTTCTGCAAGCAAATGACTTGAACGGTTAATTCTAGAAAAGTTATGTCTATTTTTGTGTCCTATAATAATAATTCAGAAACTGATTGAAAAAGCTTCCTAAAATACTATAGTAAATATTTAACTTTATTGTCCATTATTTAATGTAAGAGGTGGATAAGTGACCGAGTTTTTCTGATTGCATGTTTTGTGTGCCAAACTTAATGCAAAGTGAAAAATAGAGATTTTCAAGTCACAGTGTTTGTGACACAAATATCCTGGGCCTGTGCTTGTAACACCTGGAGAACATATCTATCCAAACAGCTGTGGCGTAGCTCCTTTTCTGTGCTGTCCAAGTAAACCTGCTCTTCAGCATAACTAGAAACAGAATCTGTCCCTATTTAACTTGCACTGTGATAGAATAATATCTTTTTTATTTGTTTGCTTATCGATACCATTAAGTACTCTGAAGAGAGAGGAAGAAACCCTCGTGTGACTAACTTCTAGTGGCTTTGCCTCCTAGGCTGTGCACAGGAAGACGAGTTTTGTCAAATGGCAGATCTCCAAAATACAGCAGACACATACTTTGTGTGTACCCTGTATCCAGAGGCACAGATTTGTGATGGTAACATTGAACAAATACTGGAAAACTGTCGTACTGAACTCCCCTGGCAGCCACAGGCATTGCACCGTAAAATAGGTAAGTTATGGATCTTAAATTTGTAATGCATGCAGTATTATTGAATTGGCAATTCAAGACAAAATAATTTCAATTTTCCATCTTGACTCTGAGATAAAAAGCCTGAATGAGTACTGGGATATGATGATACAAGGGAAGACTGTGCTGAGATAATGGACCTGGACGTGTTGGTCAATGCTTGACTGAATATGATTCAGCAGTGTATCCAAGTAGCCAAGAAGGCCAATGGCATCCTGGCTTGTATCAGAAATAGTGCTGCCAGCAGGAGCAGGGTGGTGATCGTCCACCTGTAACCAAATCTGATGAAGCTACACCTCTAGTACTGTTTCAATTTTGGGTCCCTCTCTACAAGAAAGACACTGAGGCATGTTCAGAGAAGGGCAGCAAAGCTGTGAAGGGGACTGGAGCACAAGACTTACAGGGAGCGACTGAGGGAACTGAGATTATTCAGTCTGGAGAAGAGGAGGCTCAGGGGAGACCTTATCACACTCTACAACTCCCTGAAAGGGAATTGTAGAAGTGCTGATACCACACTTCAGTGCCTGGTGGAAAGATATTAACCATAAATTCCATTCTTTGTTTTAGCTGTTCTCAATTCAGAGAGGCCAAGGGTAGTTCTGATAATCTGTGTACCAATCTTAGGCTTCTTTATAATATAAATGAATTCAGGCCATCATAGGGATGTCAATAATTTCATTTTCTACAGTTAAAATTTCCATCATAGTTAAGCAATACAAAAATTGGAAGAACATGAATGCATTCTTGTTGAATATATAAATAAATATAAGTCTATAAGTTATGGACTTAAGGATTTTAACCTCTGCTTTTTGAATGCTTGAGGAATTTGAATTCTTGGTTTTCTCCTAGTGCTCACATGAGGAAAGTGAGACAAACAAGCCTATTATCACTCCATCGGAATCTATAGTTTTTCTGCAAAAAATATAGATATCCACAGAACTAAATGATTAAATCATGTCTTGTTGGGGAGCCCAAACTACAGCACAGGATTATGCATGAGCATACACACAGGATTCCTCAACATAGAACTATTATCCAGTTTTTGGACCAAGATGATTGAGTCATGTCAGTACAGATCAAAAACTGAAGCCCTTAGAAGTTTTTTCTTGGCAACATGCTTTCTTCAACTTTTAAAACCTTGTTGGATTTTTGTTCATCTTTAGATGTAACTACCAATTGCCTACTAATAGTATAAAAAACGCTTTTTAATTGACAAAGGCATAGAAATATAACCTTTACACTTACAATGTCATTACTTGACAAATATGTATTAGAAAGAAAAGGTGATTTTTTTTTCCCAATTTTGTTTTCCTTTTATGTACCAGTTACTCTGAGAAGTACTGTAAAGAGCTTCTACACACGTGTACCATTCCGGAAAGCAACAGGGATCTCAGTGAGGAATGTGACTGACATGAGCAGAAAAGCAGTTTCAAATGGGTAGGACATGATGAATTCTTTGTTTTTACTGAGATTTTAACTATGTCTTGAGTACCAAGGCCACGTTCTATAGCAGAAGGGGATCAGGTGAAACAAGAATATCATTATTTATTCGAGAGGATATTTAACAAAGAAAAATGGCATACAAAGGAAATTTATAATTGAGATATAAATAACGAAGTATCTAAGTATCTAATTCGTTATGAATTTTATATCTTGGCAATAATACGTAAAAATAATTGATGCAGGTATTTTTAGGGCAGATAGCAAAGTATTCAGAAAATAGAATCAAAATATCAAAATATTCTAGAAAATAGAAAATGCGTGGAAGTGTCTATACAGAAAGAACCATGAGGCATCACTACAGGTTCTTGGTGTCTCCCCCATATGCAATATCCCATCATCCCTTCTCTAGGACAGAGGCAGACAACTAATGATATTAAAAGTAATGATGTTTTTCTGTTCTCAGCTTTTTTGAGTGTGAGCATTGGTGTGATGCTGACCCCTGTTGCACAGGATTTGGATTTTTAAATGTCACCCAGCTGTCAGGTATTTTTTTAATATATAAAAAAAATGTTTTCAATCTTCACATTCCAAACTTTACTACTCTTTTCCTACAAAAGGCATCCTTAAAAGCCCTTGCTGATCTTAACTTTTTTTAACACCTTTTTGAGTGATCATAACTCTTTCTAAGAGTTCACCCCAATGAACATGCTCAATTTATCAAAATTATTAGGAAAACTTTAGGAAAAGGATTCCTGGAGAGGCTGCAGTTCCAACAGCGTGACATTCAAGCATATAAAACTGTAGGGAACTGTTATTTATTTTTTATTGGCCTCTCTTCCAATATGGTTGACTTTTTATGATTTTTGCTGTTCACTTTTTTCAAAACCTTATCAGAAAACTAAGTATTACTGAAATTAAATGCAGGTTAAGAACACAATGTTTGTGGTTACTCTAGGGTAGCTTAGATTTTTTTTGTTCTCTTGTATGTCTGAATTTTCCTGCTCCCCAGTTTAGGTCATTTACGTGAGGAAGTATAGTTGGAGAGAGATGGAGGTTGCTTACCCTCTCACACTTAGTGTTTTAGCAAGTATGTGTGACCTGAAAGCATTTAAAAAGTCAAACAAGCATATTTTACTTACCCGAGATGGCTAAGTTAAGGGTATTGTCACATTATGCTCTTTATATGATCATCAGAAAGCTTCATAGGAACAAGTTACAGTGTCCTTAGGAGCTTTGGTTGACTGAGTCCTATTCTGGAGATATTTTTCTTTCTCTCCAGGGACTGTAAAGTAAGCGCTCTGTTTAAAGGAAAGTCTTTAGTAGGTATTTAAAATTGGATACTATCCAGGTCAATGCCAATGAAGAAATTTTTAATGTTTTATTCTAAATTTTGATTTAAGCACCTGAAATGGCGAACCTTGTTTTCAGAAATGGGTGCTAACCAGCTCTGCCTGAGGCTATTAAGAAGCTTTATGGCTTTATGATTTACTGGAGAATTTGCAACAATTAAAAAAAAAAAAATCAAATTTATTTATTTATTTATTTATTTATTTTTGGCAAGCAGGCAAAGCTTTCACGCAGTCAAAAAAAGAATAGACTGAAAAATTAAGCCAACATTTTTCAGATTTGAATGTGGAAATCAAAAGCAGTTGACAAGCTTCATATTTCCATAAGACTATATGAAATTTGAAGTGTTAATTGAATATGAATTTAAGTTTCTTTTAAGTATAACAAATTACAGGTTTTAAAACATCAAATATAGGAAATTGTATTTGTTGTCTATAGTATTTCTGACATCCAGTACTGGCAGTACTGTAGTCGAGATGAATTTCAGAAGTGATTTTAATATGAACCAAAATAAATCTTAAATAACACTTTTAACTGTTTCAAATCCTACAATACTTCTTAGATACTGAAATATTCACCCTGACTCTTTGAAAGGCAGAATTTTTATTTTGATTTAAGTAAATGTTGTGTTTCAATATACATGCAGGTTTTTAATTTCCAGGATTGAATTAATTTGAATGGGCTCCTTGCTCAAAAACCCAAACTTTGCAGCAGGATTTCAAAATTTTTGCTTAGTAGAAATGCCCCTCGTGCCCTTAATTGGGTTATAACTTTGGTATCTCCCTCCCTCACATTGACTTCAGTCTGATTTTTTTTTTACACTATTTTCACCCGTAGTAAAACTTTGTACATTTAAGGTATTTTCATCTGATTTCTAATTCAGTGAGATTTGTTTTAATGTGCAATGGAACCACACTGTTTTCAATTTCCTTAAGATACTATCTGGAAGAGGAAATTCTTCCTCATCATTGCTATAACAACATATTTCCTTGGCAGGAGGAAAAATCATGTGCCTGACTCTGAACAGCCTAGGAATTCAGACATGTGCTGAGGAATCAAGAAGTGCTTGGCAAATTTCAAATTGTAGTTTGCCAGACACTGAAGTCAGAATACATCCATTTGGCTGGTATCAGAAGCCTGGTGAGTGTTCCAGGGCACGTGTACTTTCCAACTGGTATCTGCACATTCAGTCTTCTTAATAAGCTTCATAAAATCATAGAACTCTTCAATGCATAAAAGGTTTAACTTTTAGGTGGAAGGCCCATTTACAAGGATAGCAATAGACAAGGAAGACAATTATGCCTGAAGTAAAGAAAAGTGTATTTTAATCTCAATTTTTAAAGAATAGAAATATCTTAAAGAGGTTTAATTGGATTTCTTAAATTGAGTGTGAGACTTGTGACTTATGAGGGAATTCAAACATATTCAATTCCACTGCACAGCCATGGTCAAGACATCATTCTTTGTTTCTCGCTGCTTGCCTTAATAATATGCGTAGATGAGTGACTTCAAAGATTTGGGTTTGTTACAGAATTTAAAATTCACTTTTGGCTGCTTTGATAAAGAAAGTGTCAAGACTGAATTTCAAGGTAATGTGGTAGTATTCAGGCAATAAACTGAAGTTATGAGAGGTTAGGATATTTCCTTAAGAGAAATTAAAAAAAATCGATTTAGTTAAAGTGAGTGTTCTTTTCCATAGTGAAATAAAGGTCTCCATTACTTTTTGAAAAGTTATCATTAAAATAAAAGAAAAATATAGAAAACTCCCCGCTAAATTACTGCTGGTTGTGAAAACCAAGAATAAATGAAAGAAACAAACATTTTTGATTTACTGACTTGTTGTTGTTGTTGTTTTGTTAAGAGCTTTTTTTGTTTGTTTAAGAACTTAAAACATGCTGATTAAATATGAGTAATCTTGGGAAAAATTTGGTAACCCAAGAAGTTGTTTTGTCAAAGGAAATGAAAACAACACAGTTGCTAATAAAAAAGGTCAAAACCACAAGTTAATATAAAACCTTAAGATATCCAGAGAATTTGTCATTTTATCATCATTCTGTCTATTAAAAGGCTATTATTTCAGTTGTGTTAAGAGAGCTATACATACAAAAAGTTTAAAATTCCATGATAGAAGTGAGTGTGTATACGTGCAACCTAAAGACCTCCTGTAGTTGTAATCATGGTGCTACAGAATGGAAGTTGGATGAAGTGCAAATTTGATGGTCTTATCCCCACAAGCTAGCACTTCCATGGACAGCCAGCAGTGAAACAGCTTTAAGTTACATCTCAGTTATCCTTGTGGAGTACAGCTTGAAACCCCTTGCTAAGTCTACATGGACAAA
This sequence comes from Tragopan temminckii, assembly GCA_028571105.1. Lineage (NCBI taxonomy): Eukaryota > Metazoa > Chordata > Aves > Galliformes > Phasianidae > Tragopan > Tragopan temminckii. The sequence goes on from JAOWBP010002052.1 coordinate 77,062,671, forward strand.
ACCTTGTTGAACCCCACTTTAAGCAGGAAGGTCTCGCAAAGGCAAGTCTGGCAACAGCGGAAGAATCTTGGAAACAATTCAAGTCAAATAACAGGAATCAGGAGCACTTTTTACTACCTTTAAATTCCTTGATGTCTTGTAGGAAGGACTGATTTTTGAGTAGAGAGAGGAGGCATGATGTCAGTACATAATTCTCAGTGCATATGACATAAAAATAATCCATTTAAATTGCGTAGAGCTAAGTCAGATATCCTTGCAATGCACTGCATTTTATAGTGTCGGTAAAATGCATTCAAACTGAATGTCTCTGAAACAAGAACTTGTTATGCAACCTTTCAAGCTCTTTGGTAGTACTCTGCCTGCTAGAACATCTGTTTCCTCCTCTTATTGGTGCCACCTTTGTACAAGGACACACAGCACAGACTTGAGGGTTCATCGCTGAAATTGCAGAGTTTGCTAAATCCACAATGCGTGGGCTTGGGAAGAGGAGGTCTGAGCATGATAAGAGAGATAACAACAGCCTAGACGATATAGAAAATATCAGGGTCCTGTGGACAGAGGGAGCAGGGATGCAACTAGAGGAGAAGCAGATGAAAAAAGTAGGAGCAGTAGGAAGGCAAAGTGAAGAGGAGGAGATATCAGAGGTATAGATACACTTTGTGGAATAATTTTTCCTCTCATTGATAAAGAAACAACTAAAAATCAAGTGTATTGATTGCTTTATGGACAGAGGAATGAAGAAGAGGAGTGTATGCAAAAGGGGGAGTGTTAGGAGAAAAGATGATGTTTCTTTCTGCAGTGAAGAAGCTTCAGATGTTTTTCCACCATAACAGATAGCAAGGCACAGATGTGTATGCAAATAAAGATATTTGCAGACAAAAATTTGTATCAGTTTTGCTGGTGTGTTGGGTGTCTGGGAACCAGGAAGAGGAACAAGAAGACTTTGATGCTGAAGGGTAAAAAGAGTCAAATTTGAGGGAGGAATTTACTGTAGATAGCAGGAGGTTAACATGAGGTGGGTCTTTGGTTTTAGTCCACAGCGTGCTGTTGAAAGAAGGTGCTCTGTGTTTCACAATGTGTTAAGTCACCATGTGGAGCTGACGTGTGCTGCTCAGCACACTAGCAATTTAGCTAGGTATGTATGTATAGTCATGCTTGCAGTTCAGTCATTGGTGAACATACAGTAGTATTTCAAAAAGATGGGGTCCTGGATACAGCCCTAATTTTTCGCAGACGTCATTGAACGTGGTAAACTCACAACTTTTTGGAAATATTTATTGGCTGCATACATGTGCAGTACAAAGCAAGAGAAGCAAACAAAAAATCTGATCCATCTTTGGCACCTGTTGGATAGTAATAGAGGGCTTATAACTGATTTGAATAGTTGAAGTATTTTATGAAATATGAATGCCTGAGGGAACATATTATTTGCTATTTATGTTTAAGGAAAATGCTAGCAACTGAGAAGCTTCATGGGCGGAAAATATGAATTAGTATTTGAATTTAATTTGAAGCCTCTCCTTCTGGAAACTGTCTTGTTCCTAATTTTTCTTTTGAGAAAATCTAGTTTCCTAATCAGGAAACTGAAAATCTGATGTCTTTTCTTATACATGAAACTGAGTACAGAGCGGGTCATGGAAATAAAAACCAACAAAGAACTACTAAAATGAGTTATTCATTAAAAAAGCTGCAGTTTGCAAACTGTTTGTAGGAATGCTTAAAAATACATAAATTGAGGAATGTCTGGTTTCTTGAATAAGCCAAAAAGGGTTAGATAGCAAAGCAGGCTCAGATCCTTGTTCTTGGCATTAGTGATGAGAAGATGCAGTGTTCACATCCCACAAATGATATGGGAAACGCTATAGTATTGAGTTTATTTTGTGTTTTCTACTTTCAGCTGATTTGACGAACACTGTGCCTAACCTGTGTCCACCCGTTAGTTTACCTTTCAGGCCAGAAAGCGGTAAGTGCATTCATGTGTTAAAACCAAAAGAAAAAAAGAAAAAAAAAGGAAACGTCCTTTATTTTGTATGCTTCCCTAAAGGCCACACACTAATGAAGTGGTGTTCCTCATGAGTTTATTTATTCAGATGCAGCATGTATTCTTTTTATTAGTCATGTATCATTTAAATGGAAGAAGCTTGGTCAGCCAGAGTGCTAATCTAATATCTCTCACTGTCACTGAGCCAAAATATTCAGCATATAGCAATGTATCATTTGTAAGCGCAGATGTCCCAGGAGTTTCAGCATATCTAAGTGTTCGCATTTTAGTGCAGTGATCAAGAGAGGATCTCTGTCAAGGGAAGCCTCCAAAAAAGCTGGTTATTACTTTAGGGTCTGCTGTTGTGGGGTTTCTAGCACTTTTTTAAAGCAGCTGAGTCTGACAGTGAGTTTCCAGATCAATGCAAATAAATACAATAAAAATGCGGAGTCAATACTAGTAAACCTAGTTTTTCCCTTTAAAGATTTGTGCCTAAAAATTGAGAGAATGGGAGGGTAAATACCTCTAGAAGTGAAGGCAGATTTATACAACTTTAGAATTGATGTAGAAAAACAATAAATTGCAATGCCTCTAGTCCTTGTTTACAACTTTCCTCAAGTCTGGGAATATTTTCTCAAAATTTATTCAGGATTGAGCCTCAAAAAACTGTCTTTTTTATCAGGAAGAAAATTTATTTCATTCCCGCAGTAAATCAGTATTATGGCTCTTGCACGAGTGGTTCCTCTTAATAAATGAAACTTGATTTTTCAGGGCAGCGTGTTTATTACACCCTAAAAACATGCAAATTTTAAAGAGGCTTTCCTGATGCATTCTTTCAAAAAATACATAGAATGTCTGCTATGCTATGTGTAACAGAAAGAGAACAGGTTGACTAGTCATTATGTAACTCAGTTTAGCCTTTGGGTTAGACTGAAATTGAAGAGTTTCATCCATCTCTGTCCTTAACTATCTGTTTGATCGTAAGCAAATCTTTTAATTTGCTTCCGTTTGCCTTTTAACTTAAACCAGATGCAACAGGGCTTGCAGGAGATTGTTAATCATGGCATTTTCAATACTGAGTTCAGGATTTATTATTAACTGTTTTATCTTTTTATCATCTTTGACTTCCGGTTATGTTCATGTTCAGACAATGTGTATTTGCTAGTATAGATTGTGCTTTTCTAGTGTTGTAATATAGTGAAAGGAAAATTCCTATTTTATGAGTAGGCAGAAATGATTTTTGATGAGAAATGTTGGAAAAAGCTAAGCAGGTAATTTGTAAGGTAGGCAATTATATTCCTTC
>JAOWBP010002052.1:77066062-77099966 GCA_028571105.1 Tragopan temminckii
CGTAAGACCCACGAGGGTGTTGAGTAAACTAGGTTTGTTCAGCTTATAGGATAGAAGACTTCAGGAGACCAACCAGCAGGTGTTCAATACCTATGCCAGTGATGAAGACTTAGCCAGGCTCTACAGTAGTGTGTAGTGGGAGGATAGAGATAACAGTGGAATTGGAACCAAGGGTTTCAGGCTGGGTAGGTACAAGGAGAATGGTTTTCCTCATGAGGACAGGCAGTGGAGCAGGCTGCCCAAAGAGGGTTGTGGAGTCTCCAAGGCTGGAGCTTCTAAGACTGGAATGAATAAAGCTTTGGGCAACCTGCTGTGATCCCACCAGTGACCCTGCCTTGAGTGAGTGGAAGCTTTCTGAGGTTTCTTATAATTTCATAAACACTGATACCTGATATCTAGCAATCTCATAAACACTGATACATGTGGGCAGCTACTTATACCTCTTACTGACAAGACAAATGAAACTGGTAGCACTGTGTATCTGTAACTATGTGCCCATTTGTAAGAATGGTTCTTAGGCTGATAGCTCCCATGAAGTAGTACACAGTCTGTGTAAAGCTGATGTATTTAATGGTAGAATTTTTTTTCTTCTGTTTTCTTATGACTTCAGCTCTCTATTGATTGTCCCGTAAGTTGCAGGTATTCCTTCAAGACAGTTATTTTTCTGAGACCATAATGTTTGTTAATTGTGTGTGAAAAATTTAAGCTGTAAGTTACATACAATTGGAAATACAGGCATATGGCTCTTAAAGTTCTGGAATGGAAAATGTCACTAAAATAAGTCAATTGTCAGAATAATAGCTTTGAGTTGGCATGTTTTGTTTTACTTACTTTTTCCAGTACCATAAAATCATAAATTCTTTTGAGTTGGAAAGGACTATTAAAGGTCATGTGGTCCAACTCCTCTCAGTGAACAAGGACATCTACAGCTGGATCGTGTTGCTTAAAGCTCAGTCCTGGCTGACCTTGAATGTCTCCAAGGATGGGGCATCCATCCACCACCTCTCAGGACAATCAGTTCCTTACCATCCTTAGTGTTAACTAGTTTTTCCTTATGTCCAATCAAAATCTCACCTTTTTTAGTTTGAAACCACTTTTTTATCACAGGCAGCCAAGGATACAGTTTCTGGGCTGTGAGGGTGGACTCCTGTCCAGCTTGCCATCCGTCAGTACCCCCAAGTCCTTTTCAGCAGGGCTGCGCTCAATCCTTTTGTCCCCCAGCTTATACTGATAGCAGATAAGGGCAAGACCTTGCTCTTGGATTTATTGAAACTCATGAAGTTCACGTGTGCCCACTGCTCAAGCCTGCCTAGGTCTCCTTGGATGGCATGCTGTCCCTTGGACTTGTCAGCTGCACCACACAGCTTGGTGTCATCCACAGACTTGCTGAGGTGAGCTCAGCTGTGCTGTTGATGTTGCTGATGAAGATATTAAAGAGCACCAGTCTGAGTGCTCCCCTGAGGGTCACTTGTCACTTCTTCATCTGGACATTGAGCCATTGACACTTGGGTACCAATCTTGTAACCAGTTCCTTGTCCTTTCAATAGTCCACCCATCAAATCCGTATCTTTCCAATCTGAAGAGAAGGATGTTTTAGGGGAGGGTCTGTGTAAAGAGGCCTTTCTGAAGTTCGGATAGATGATATCAATGGCTCTTCCTTGTCCATTGATGCAGTTACACCATCATAAGAAGTGACAGGTTTGATCAGGTGTGGTCTATCCTTGTTGAAGCCATATTGATCATCCCATATTACCTTCCTCTCTACCATATGTATTACTGTAACTTCCAGGAGGATCTACTCCATGATCTTCTCTAGCACTGAGGTGAGGCTGACGGACTGGTAGTTCCCTGAGACATCTTTTCTACCCTTCTTAAAAATGGGTGTGACATTGTCTTTTTTCGGTCACCAGGGACTTCACCTGATTGCCGTGACTTCTTAAATATCATAGAGAGTGGGATGCATCTCATCAGGACCAGTAGACTTATGGGTGCTCAGATTCTTCAGGCAATCTTACAGCAAGAGGGGCAGTGCTCCCCCAGTTTCCCTAAATGGGGAAGGATGTATGAAGGAACAACACGTGAAGGAAAGGTTCTTCCTTGTAATGCTTTGAGAAATGTTAGTTTTTAGACCTCGCTTTAGATTTCAGTTGACTGGATTACCTGCTGGTTGGTTATTTGAAAGAGCAGAAGACTATTGTCAAAGAGGGTAGAAGGTGGGGAGGTAGGAATAGGTTTTGCAGACTATTTAAATACAGGAAGACTATTTGCAAATAGGTCAGAATGGAGCGCACTTAATGTTTTATCCTCTATGAGGCCGAAGGAAACATTTTTTTAAATATTATTGTGAAAACAGGAAGTATGTGTCTATTTCATGTCTTTCTTAGCTGCGAACTTTGAGAAATTGCATAGCATTTTTGCGTATGTGTTTATAGTTTGAAATCTCTATTTTCCCACCTCACATGGTAACTTATTGGCTGTTTGTTACTTTGGAAGGGGTAAATGTAAGGCAATATAAAAATGAAAACCATTGCAGTTGTGGCTATTTATTGGTTGACTGGAAAAAAATATATTTTCTGGAAATGAGAACTGGAAATTTTCACATTATTTTTTCCTATTGGAGTGTTGGAGCAATTTTTTGACCTATGTTTCCTGATGTAAGTTTTGTAAGCCATATACATTTTGCAGATTCACTGCAATGTTGCAGAACTCCTAAAAGTTGGTGTCTCTGAAACTTGAGAACAGAGAACGTGGAATATTTAAACTGGATAGATGTCATCAACTATCAATAGTTCACCTATTCTCTCTTTAAAATCAGCAACTGGGTGAGACTTCCTTTGTGATAATTTGATACAATTTCATACATGCTTGCACACGAGTGAAAATAAAAACAGCCAGCCAACAAGCATTGCAGGTTATTATTCCTTACCACAGGAAAAACACTTTCCTTACCAAACTGGAGTGTGGCTTTTTTTTTCTGCACAAGTTTCTCAATATTTTAGAGGGTAATTTACTGTTCATTTGCACAGATGGCTTCTGTGCAACATTTCCAGTGGTAAATTCTGCAGTATGTGTGCTCTTGTCTTTTCCACTGTGGGATTGGTGTTGTGAAATGTTACTGTTTATGCACAATTGTTTATATAGTTGTGGCACATTATGTGGCTAATCTTAGAGGATATTGAGGGCAACATCTTGTTGCTAAATCCATACAATGTTATCTTTGGTTTGCCTAATGATCAGTGGCGTGTAACTTGAGTGGTAAGGAGATTTGTGAAAACTTGCATTGTGAGGTCTGGGCTTCAGTGCAGTTTTTGGCTTTATTCAGCTTGTCATTATTGTCTTAACACATATTGAAGAAGCAGAGATTACTGGAATAAAGACACTATGTGATGTTGTTGTTATAAGTTTTAGCTGTCTGGAAGCAGTATCATGGGCTTTGTTAGCAGTACCTGTATTCCTCAAAGGGAAATGAACTTTGAGTTGGATTTACCCTAGTGAGACTTTGTATTTTACATCCTTTTTTTTATTAACTACTTCTAGCTTTGCTGTCTTTTTATTTTTATTCCGCAAATATATTAGTCTCAAATCTTGGCTAGCTGAATTTTACTTAAAACTATCTTCACTTTTGTACATTTGCCTCTAAGCTATATTTTGTATTTCACTTCTTACTCTGTTTTCTTTTTCCAGGATTGTACAATCTTCTCCTCGTTTTTCTTCTCTGTTTTACTTCAAAGTACAGTTCTCGAAATGGTGATTGTGCTGCTGATGAGCAGTTAAACCTACTGTAGCAAGAGAAATGCTGTAGGACGGTGCCCTAAGAACTAAAGTATTACTGTGGAGATGCCTAGAAAAGTAATTCAATTTTCTAGCTGAATTTCATAAAATAGCCATAGTTTTGTATCACCTTCTTTCTTGCATTGCATAAAATAGATTTTTGTTTTCATGAGAGAACACCTTTGCTTTTGTTTTTCATTTCACTACTGCAGCTTCAGTGCTTCTCATTTTTGTGCTTCAGCTCTCATTTTTGATTGCTTTGAAGTCCTTCTTCAGAGTTTTTCCTTCCTTCAATCTGTTAAATGCTTACTTATATAAATCTTCTGTTTGGAACTCTTTCAGGTAATGTTGCTACCCATACATTTCCTGTAGCAACTATAAATTTACTTTAAAAAAAAAAAAAAAAAAAATTGGAGCCAGGCTCTTTTCAGTGTTGCCCAGCAAAGACAAGAATCAGTGGGCACAAAATGGAACATAGGAAGTCTGACCATCAGGAAGCACTTTTATGCTGTGCAGGTGTTTGGACCATGCTACAGGTTGTCCAGAGGCTGTCAAGTCTGCATGGAGGACTCCAAAAGTTTCCTGGATGTGGTTCTTGGCACCCTGCTCTGCATGTCCCTGCTTGAGCAGGGGGTGGACCAGATGGACCCAGATGTCCCTGCTGCTTTTGCTGCTTTTTCCTTCTTTTTCCTTTGCTACTTTTCCTGCTTATTCTGACACATCCTGACTAGTTACTTGTCACAGGACTTGGGAAAGCAAAGAAAGTAGTAAGATAATATCTAATAAATCTCTTTAGAGTGGCAGCCTGTAGACTTGAAAAGAAATGACGGTCAGAGACAGGGAAAACCATTTCTTGTCTGCCTTTATGTTCTCAAAACTCTCTTCAGAGTTAAACCAGAATGCTGGTTTACCATAGTGAGATCCATTAAACCAAAATGACATTATTTTTATGACCTATGAATTTTGCTTTCTGTCTTGGTACAACATTAGTTTCACTTTTCATTTATATTGTTATCAACCTACTTTAGAAGTGAAAGGAGGCTGATCATATTGCTCCTCTGGAAAAGTTCAATGGAATTCTTATCAATAAAAATATTAGAGATGGAAAACTCATCTAGAGTTTGGGGCTGAAATGTTGGCTTATTCAAGTTGAATGGAACTAAGTTAGGAACTTATGGAATTGGCTATGAAAATGCTTTACATTTCTGAAATATATGGATGATCTAAATGAAATAAGACAGTTGATTCTTCACGTGTTCTGGTCCGAGAATGAGATGTGGCTGAAGTTGATGCAGTATTAACCTAGAAAATCAAAGAGAATTTTTCTGTCCCCGGTTCTGAAAAGTTTAGACATTGGGAAGCTGTATGCAGGGAAGCAACTGAGGAAGTAAGACTGGAGAAATTATCAGTGTGAAGTAACAAATCGGGTTTGATGTTTTTTATTTTAATGTCCTTTTCCTTATAGTTCAATTGGAACATAGTGTTAAAGATTCCTTTTTCATTATCCTCAGTATTTTAAGAGAGAAAATGTACAATAACTGTGTTTTTCATTTTATATGTTGAATGCATTTCTGGCTATTCAGGTCTGCATTAGGACTGGAAATTGATTGCTCAGACTCTGCACTTTTATTATTCCTCAGCAGGGACGTTTTGTAGGAGGAACAGGTTATCTCTTAACAAAAGTGAAAGACAGCTGTCTTTTTGTGGTGACCTTTCTTTTAATGCATTTTTTATTACCTTTAGGCCATCCCTATCTTCCTGTGTTCTATTGTGTTAGCTGTTTGGACGTGAGAAATTGTTTCTAGTTCAGTTGTGTTACCCAGATCATAAACTCTAGAGAAAATATGATATTCTAATCGAGTTTCTTTGCACTTGTGAATTTGTTTCAGTATTCTTGTTACGTGTAGGAGGAACTGATTTCTGCTTCATTCCAATTTTCTCTGCATTTCATATAGTGGAAAGGGATCTAATGAGTTTTGGTTGGGAAAGTATAACGAGTGTTTGTGACTTGCTGCCCTGCTTCAATTTTGTGCAATACATCACTTTGTTAAAACAGAGAGATTCAGTAGTTATTGCTGAAGTTAAAGAAATTTGCCATTTTTTCCTTAAAACATGAGCAAATTTTATGGTTTCTGAAATAGAAATTTGTCAGAATCTGTTGCATCTGCCACAGCCAAATTTAGATGCCTAGGACTCAGTAAGGTTGTCCTGATTAGTCCTGCAGTGTGCATACTACTGTGTTTGCAGCGAGGAAAATCCGTGGATTAAGTGACATACATATTTCAATGCATGTGTGCTTACAAAATGATGATTGTCAAAAAAAGGTCTCTGTGAATCAAATTTAATGTCAGTGAAATCATTGAAGCTGATCCACAAATTAAAAAGTGACTTAGATTAAGTAAGAGTGTTCTGTTGACCTCTGGGTTTGATTAGTTGCTCACATCTGTCTGCAGTGCATGAAATGGCTTAATGAAATATTTCATTTACTAAAAGTAATGGATGTCCTTTTAAAACAATTTTATGTTCTACCTATCCTCACGTGACAAAAACTGTTACAGGCTTCTGTTTCAAATAAGCACAGGTTTTAAAACTGTTAGAGCACAAACTTCTAATGCCCATTTAAGGCAGCTTTAGTCTGACAGTTTCAGACTTGCATCCTATGATAAAGCTGATGGCAACACTGATATGTATAGATGACTCTTAAACTAGTAGTATGATAACTGTATGTTACTATGTAGCGTAGTATCTTGATTTTTTTTTTTTTCAGACTTGGAGATTTCTCAATACAAAATGTTAGTATAACTTAGTATAAGTTTTTTGGTAGTCATTTAAGTGCTGTTATATGCAAAACAAACAAACCTGAAGCACCAAAACTCTTGAATATCAGTTTATGTTTATTGTTCAAGGTACCCATCTCGTATTGAGAAGATAGATTATGAAGAGGGGAAGATGCTGGTCCATTTTGAACGTTGGAGTCATCGCTATGACGAGTGGATATACTGGGACAGCAACAGGTTGCGACCCTTGGAGCGACCAGCATTAAGGAAAGAAGGGCTGAAAGATGATGAAGAATTTGTCGTAAGTGACACATTCATTTTGGTCATCACTTCTTTTGGAAAACTGTATTACTTGGTTTCCTACATTAAGTCTCTCAAGTATGTAATGTTTAAGTCTCTGTAGGAAAAAGTTTATGTGCTTAAAATTTTAATAACTGTATTTTTTTTTTAAATAGGATTTTAAGCCTGGAGAAGAAGTCCTAGCTCGTTGGACAGATTGTCGATATTACCCTGCAAAGATTGAAGCAATTAATAAAGAGGGTATGTATTCATGTATGGTTCATTGGTAAGGACTTTTTGCTTATACTACGCTATTGCTGTAGTCAACTTAAAACAACAAAAAAAACCCCAACATTCACAAAACAAAAACTCATGCAAACAAACACATATGTATAAAGATTTCCTTATTGCCTCAATGTGCTGTTGAAAATGTTTCTGTTCTGTCAAATTTAGTAAGAGTCTTTTATCTGTCTGAAATTGCAGTATTGAAATTTATCCTCAAAGATAAAACGCTGAATGTTTGCTGAGCAATGGAAGGATATCGCTTGTACAGTTATAAATATAGTGCACTTATTGTTGACTGGGCTACCATCACTAGATTTAAGTTCTCTTAGTTGTTTCAGGAAGTGATCTTTTAAAAATACAAAGGATTGAAGAAAAAATAATGAAAGCACGAAAGTAAAAGAGCAGTGTGATTTAGGTGCAGTACTTCTTAATGGGGCAGTATTTCTACTGAGCTCAAGTAGAAGTAAAAAAAACAAAAACAAAACCAACCAACAAACACCGCCTTCCTGTAGTTTAAAGCAAATGAGAATTTGATTGTGAACTGCTTCCTTATTGTACTAGTCTAAATACCTGTAATCCCTTCAGTGAATTATGAACAAAAGTGTCATGACAGTGTAAACGTGGTTGAAACTATCAAAGTGGACAAAGGTTGACAGATATAAAAGCAAGGTCTTATTAGGGTTGTCTTTTACTTTTCTTAAAAGTCCTTGATCCTGCTTGTAGATAACATCTTTTTACTTCATTCATGTTGCCTACGAAATATTTTGATAAAACTTTCATTATAATGAGTTTGTTTCTTAACTACCTCATAGTAATTACATAAATCTTATTCTAGGAACATTCACAGTACAGTTCTATGATGGTGTCATTCGATGTCTTAAGAGGATGCATATCAAATCTATGCCTGAGGATGCAAAAGGGCAGGTAATAATATTAGATATCTTTTTTTTTTATATTTCATATTGATTTTTTTCTGTCTTGAGTTAGTGGAAATGTTATCTAGGACAACTAGTTCTAGATTGCAGTCTTTATTCTAGGACTTGCACTGCCTTGCTTCACCAGTTTTATGGATGATACTCCAGATTGTCTTGCTCAAGTAGTCCTGCCTTTATTTGAAATGTCTAGCTGCTGTATACGCCATTGCTGGCTTATCTGTTCCAGAGTTTTGTCTTGTAGAGTTCATAAAAGCAGAAACATCCAGAGACCTTTTCCTTTGTCTTGTGGCCTTTCAGGAAAAACCCATAGCTTGTTGGTAGTTTGTGGTGGTGATTTTTCATTTATTTATTTTTACCCTCTTGTTTGCTGCAGTGGTAGATTTTTTTGCCACAATATGTTCTTATTAACATCATTGTTCTATGGGTTTTTCTCCCCTCTGCCAGAACTTATGGAGTTTAAGACAGATAAATATTTATCTCTGAGCAGTGCTCTGTCACTGATGAAATAGAGATGCTGAGTATAAATGGAAGAAGGCTGTGAAGTAGAGGATATGTTTTAATCACTAGGCATATCTTTACTTGCAAAAGAAAAGCAACATTTAACACTGTTGCAATGCTTTCAGTGGAAATGCTGTTGTGTTTGTCTTGCATGGTAACTGTAGTTAGTGAACATATCACTGAAACTATTTGAGACTAGGATGCAAAAAAAGTTTAAAAAATTATTCTTATTTGTTCCCAGTGTCTTCAGAATATTTTAACTTGATGAACAAAATTCATTATTTCATAATTTCTGTTGTGTCTGTCTGTATTTTGTTCATGTGATAAAGCAGATGGACTGGCCTGAGAACATTTCTATGTTTCTGGCTTCTGTGTTGCAGTTGGCTGTATATTTGCATTGATCATCTGCAGAAAGAACTCAAACCATTGTACAAGCAACACCGGCAGTATTTGAACTACCTTTCCATAAGGATTAAACTAAAATCATAGTTGCACTGTTAGTGTTTTCTTGCTGCGGTGTTACAGTAACTCTGTTGACCCCCCTGAGTAATAATCAAAACAATATTTTCAGTTTCCTGTTCAGTTAGGAAGCTAGAATATTTCGTTTTCCTTCGTAAAAAGGCAAACTTGGGTAATGTGGTTGTAACTGAACTAAGATAGTCCTTCAGAGACAATGTCATCAAGTCCCTTACTCTGTCCTACACTTTATCCTGGGAGCTGAGAGTTAACTACTCTGAGCCAAGAGATATTGTGTCAGTTTCATCTCAGTGCCTGAATACAGGTAGGTTTGATTAAGACTTAAGAAAAATAAATGGGCTGAATTTACACTTGAGATGAATTTAGAATTTTTAAGGCTGTCTTGCAGAAAGAACAGCACAAGCAGGCTTTCTACAGTGCTGATTGATCCTAGTCTCAGTGTTTTGTTCTTCAAAACTATAGGGAGGTACGAAGCTGTAGCTTTCAAAGGCAAAATTAATGTTTTTACATTCACTGCATCTTTATTCTATGGCAAAAATGTTCCTTTTAGAATACTTTTGTAGTTTTTAAGAAGGTAAATGTAATCTAAGATTTTCTTTCAGGATCAGTTATCTGAAATGGAGTCCGAATGAGGCCTAGAACTCACATGAATGTTTCTGATTTTTCCATTACTTTGAGATACTGTTTACTGGAAATAATTTGAGTTTTAAAATATAAAGATATTTTAAAAAATCACAGTAAAATAATGTGATTTGGCAGATTCAGCACTTATGCTATGGCTTTTTTGTCTTTTTTTCCAAATAAAAATTTTGCTTCAACAGATGAGTGTATGTTTAAAATACTGCTTTGAGGTCTAGCATATGAGCAAATTGAACACGTGTAAGGTTTTTTTTTTTTTTTGAAGGATGTATTGGCCGTGCAGAATTTAAATTGGACAGAGAAAAAGAGGAAAAAAAGATAGGGACTAATTAATTCCTTACAAAGGAATAAAAACCTTTTTTTTTTTTTTTTTTGTAACTATTGCGCTTAAATATTTTTGATTCATTATTCAACTAAAAGAAGTGTGTGACAAAATGTATCTGACCAGAACAGGAGCAGTGATTATTCCCTCCAGAGGCAAATGCTTATTTGAACACATGTATTTTTTTCAGTAACTTTAAGGCTGTTGGCAATAACAGCGGTATACTACTTTCAAAAGCAAGTAAAATATCTTTATTTGGGTTCAGTATGTCTGTAAGGGATTTCAAACACTAATGCTCAATTACCATTTCTGAGTTACAGTAGCAATGTGTTTGTACAAGACTTAGCTGTGAGGGTGGAAATACGATTTTAAGAAGAGTGGATAATACTTGTGTAGCTCAATGCAATGGGATCATGAATGAGATTCTTCTGCAGAGAAACTCAGACTTATTGAAATCAATCAGAAATGCGGGTAAAGTAGTAAAGAAAGAAAATAAAGATGGGGATATTTAGACTACCCTTGTGAGAACACATATGAAGTATTCAGATAACTTACTTTTTCTGTTTCATGTTTTTTTGTTTTATCTTCGATGTAATTAGGCGCGCGAGAGGGAGCAGATAGCGCCGGAGCTGAGATTAGTGACGGAAGTCGAACCAAAAGAAGTGAGTTTTGAGGAGGGTTTTGAAGGAGAGGGAGGGGACTTGGCACGCAGGAAGAGGAAGCTGAGGAAAAAGCGTGGATTTACACTTGGGACACAGGAAAAAAGAAGATGGCAGGAGACAATGTGAGCGGAGATGTAGGTGGGACAGACTGTTTAGAATTTGAAAGGTGAGGGTAAGGAGTCCAGTCTTGCCTTGGAATCAGCCAGCCAATAGGTTGACGGTGTTTTATGTATGTGTATGTATGAATGTGTGGGAACTTGGAACCGTGATGTGACAGGAGAGAAAAAACAGCTGAATCTGTAGGACTGTAGAGAAGCATAGAGATTCTGGTTGTAGGTAGGTGAAGGAAGAATGATGTGTATGAATTGTTATTGGCACAAGGGTCGGGTTTTAGGAATAATCCTTTTCTTGTATTCCTGCTTCTGTGGGCTTAAGATCATGCGAGGGAATACTTTAAAATGTATGTATTTTAACTAATTGGTGTGCAGGGCTGTTGGGTAATTTCTACTAACATATTTATTGATTGTACAATTTCCTGTGCTTTGATTTAGTGAATCTAATTGGTGGAACATCAGTTTTTTCTCAGTAGTGATTAAATACCGTTTTGTCTTCTAAATACAGCGTCCCAATACTTCTCTCCTGCCAATTTCTCTCAGCTTATTTGAAAGATTGACCTTAAAATGGAAGGCAAGGTAGCTTCTTAAAACAGTAAATGAATTGGAAATACCCTATGGGGAAACGGAAAATCGACTGCATGTTGAATTGGTGTAGTTACAAAACCTTACCAGTAAAGTGACAAAGTCAGAACACTAGGGATAAGGAAACTTATCTTAAGAGGAGTGTTTTCTTTCTTCATTTTTAGCGTATTTATATCTGGATCCTTGATTTGTGTATACTGAATGCACTAGTAACAAGTCCTGCTGTTATAATTTACTGGTTGGTTTATCTAATATCTGTATATGTAATGTTCTACTTCTGTGATTGGTAGAGTAGATACTTTTCAGCAGCCCGGAGGCAGATTTCAGGATTCATCCTGCTATAGGCTCCCACCAAGATTAATCTCTCTGCTTTGGCTTCTGAAAGTTTAACCTTTGTTTGCTTTGTAGTTACGTGGTCTGCCACTCTTTCTAAGCTCTATGCTTTAAAGAAAATAACCAAAAAATGAAATAAACAAAAAACCTTTGTGTTGCACTAGAACAGCTACTATTAAAACGTTATTTAGTATGGTGTCATCCTTGAAGCTTGGAATCTTCTTTGGGAAGTTTCTGATTTCACGGTGCTTCAGCTTGACTGGAAATGAAAAGGCTGTTTAGAAGCTGTTTTAGTGCAGTCTGTGCTTTCTTTGCTTCACACTTGCTTCATAAGATCAAAGCTCCAGCCATTTTACTGATCCTCTTCATCCTTTGGCCAGAATATAGGACTTCTCAGGCCTT
This sequence comes from Tragopan temminckii, assembly GCA_028571105.1. Lineage (NCBI taxonomy): Eukaryota > Metazoa > Chordata > Aves > Galliformes > Phasianidae > Tragopan > Tragopan temminckii. Next base: position 77,078,141 of record JAOWBP010002052.1, read on the forward strand.
TAACTCCTCACCAGGACAAATAGCTCATTTATTTTTGAATTTTTTTTGTCCTGTTGGATTGACAAGGCTCTGAGTGGACTAGAGCTAATCTCTGTGCTCTTTTTGACTGGTAAAAAAAAAGAGATGTGTTTTTGTTGCTCTGGCTGCCATGTCACCACATGGCTGTGGTAGCTGCTTCTTGTGCAAGCATTGCCAAAGCAAATGCACTTCCAAACTTTTCTGCTATGAGCTGGACTGAGTGTGTGGATTTTGCATTGATGGTTGGGATGTAAAACACTATTTTCATGGAATCAAACTGCTGATGTTTGAGTGCATAGCTTGACACAGTGTGCGTAACGTGCAAAGCAGTGGTTTAAACGTACTTAGCTATGGAGAAGGAAGAACATAACACAAAGTCAATACTTTTTGTTATATTATCATGCATCAAAGAAGACAAATCTCAGTAAAAAAGATTTTGGCGTTTAATTTGTGATGAGTGAGAGAAAAGTTGTTTGAAACAACTTATGATTTATAAAAGTAAAGGTATTTTAGGTACCTCATGTTAACAAGGAAACACTCTTGGCTAAAATATAGTTTATTTATAGTTAAAAAAAAGTTTTTCTATTTGTAAAACACTTGAAAAAAAATTAATCTTTTTATATTAGCTAGTGCAAATCTGAAAATGCTTTTGTAGCCACACAGTGAATTATTAATGTTCAAAATGCATTCAGGTGCATGATTCTTAAGGGTGGAAGGGGAACATTGCTACTGAGTTTTGTATCCCTTGCAGTTTATCTACAAAAATTTCTTTACCTTGATTGTAGAATATCTGGAAAAAAAAAAAAAGAAAAAAAAAACTTTAAGAAGGATAAACACAAATTTTGCAGATTTGATTCCCTGACACTCAGAGGACATAAGGCAGGAGTGCAGTCACTTCAAACTAATGGAAAGTGCTTTGCTCAGCCTTACAGTTCTCTCTATGGACTGTAGGGTGGCTATACTTCATCTGCATGCTGAAAAGTATATGAATTTGAACTGTAGATTCTGCTGTTCACTCATTGGAAATTTTTGCGTGGTTAAATATGGCATCTAAAACAGTATGTGTCATTACCTTTAAACATGGTTTCTAATGTTCAGCTGTAGTATAGAGCACTTCACTGAAATTATTGAATGAAACTTATGAACTGTAGACAGTGCTCTGTATTACTCTAGAAACTCAGGTACAATTAGAAAAGATTTGTCCTTGCTTTACCAATTTAACATGGGAAGAACTCTGTCCAGTCATGCAGCTGGCTGGACTGTGCTTTGACTAGATTTTGGTTTTGAATAATGGGTACGTTTGAGCAACTGTGGAATTGATGTATTTCATACCCTGAGAGATAAGAGAAAGATCAGTGTTCTACATTGCTGAAGCTCTGATACACAAAATAGGTAGCAGAGAATGCTTACAACCAGTATTCTATATGAAATGTTTTTCTGAAGGTGTTTTGCTTTTTATATTTGTGGTGTACTGAAAATACTTCAGATTTATTTAGGCAAGTTGGGAAACTCTTTGCCACTCTTTGAATATTAGTCATAAAAATACTTTCATATGTTGATGAATCCTTCAAAATGAAGCTTCATTGGGTTTATAAGTACTTTCTATCTAAGTAGCAGATGCTTTTTAATACTTACTTACCATATTTTCCTTTTTGGAGGATTGGATAGCTTTGGTCAAAGCTGCTGCTGCAGCAGCAGCCAAGAACAAAGCAGGAACTAAACCTAGAACCAGCGCAAACAGCAATAAAGATAAGGAGGAGAGAAAATGGCTGAAAGTTCCTTCAAAAAAAGAAGAAACGTCAACCTCTACAATCATGCAGGAAGTCCAAAAAAAGGAAGAGGAGCCTACATCTAGTGACACATTTGGTAAAAACAGATTATTTAAAAGTAGATTTATTTTTGTACGGTTTAGTTAGAATTCATATTGTTAATTTTGCAATTAATTACTAGTGTTTCCAGAGAAATAGATCTCATTTGCTAACATTTATCAGTTGGGAAACATCTTCTATCAGTCGATAGTTAGTTGTATAAGAACTTATTACTTACGTAGAAGTTCTAGGCACCTATAACAAGTGTGAATTCTTAAATGGCTTCGCTGTATACTCTAGTTCTTGTTCCTGAATCTTCTGTTACTTGTGAGATAATCCACAGTATTGTATTAAGGAGGAAAGTATTTCCAATGTGAAAGCTATATTCTTATTTTGGAGTAGTTGAAACAATTTCTGGGTTGATACGAATATGTTCTAGTATTCTTTGACAACTGCATTTCTCATATCTACCCTGGAAGAGGGTAGATTCAGACTAGATATCAGGAAGAAATTACTTACTGTGAGGGTGGTGAGACACTGGAACAGGTTGCCCAGTGAGGTTGTGGATGCCCCCTACTTGGAAGTGTTCAAGGCCAGGTTGGATGGGGCTTTGAGCAACCTGGTCTAGAGGGAGGTGTCCCTGCCTTTAGCAGGGGGGTTGAAACTAGATGATTTTCAAGGTCCCTTCCAGCCCAAACGATTTTATGATGACAATGAGTAAAAATTACAGATTTTGAGTCATCTAGATTGTCTCAATTTCATTTTTAATATCTGTAAAGATTTTTTAACTCTGATATGCAAATATCAGTTTTGAAATATTAAAATATTTTGTTTTGTTATATGTTTATGAAATGTGAGTATGAGATTTTTCTTTATGTTTAAAGTAGGATTTCCTATAGTGGATGTTCCAAAGATGGCCTTTGTGCAGGCAGAGAGCACGTTATCACACAAGAGGAAAAGTAATCTAGGCAACTCATTTCAGGCAAAGAGAGCTCGTCTTAACAAGATCACTGGTAAAATTTCTTTGTTGTTGATGTTGGTTGTTCTGTTGTTCTTATGCTTATGTACATTGTTCTAAAGAAGATGCGCAGAACTACTTTCATCTGGCAGGTGTTCACTGCAGTCTCTTACTTGTTTGGAGTTGTAAAGGAATATATATTAAAAGAATATATATGTCTACCTTGATCACGGATTGAAATCAAATTATTATTATTGATATTTGTTCTTAATAAAGTTGAAAAATGTATTTTGTTCTGAAATTCAAAGAAATTAACTTAAACAAACATAGAAAGAAGTACTACAATTTATGTACCTCTTTCCCTAAACCTTTTAATGAGCAAAATGTGTTTTCAGTATTGATCCTGTTACTACTTAAGATAAAGTAATGTCTTTGTGGGAAAGTAGAACGTTCACAAACGAAGTGAAAAAAATTGTGAAGCTTTCTTTAATGGAGAGCACTTTGGACAGATGGCAAAATAAAAATGCATTCCACTCCTTATTCTAGCTAACAGTGTGAAATCTGATAGCTGTACTAGGCTACAGTAGTACTTTTTTTTTCTAGTAGTTATGGCAAATTATTTATATAAAAAGAGCCCTACGTGGAGAAATAAGGCAAAAATATCCTGATTTATTAAACTGAGTTAATTGTTTTTTCAGATTTGTTTTGGTTCATGCACTTCTCACAGGTCAGCTGTTGAGGACAGTCAGTTTTCTTATGAGTATGGTTCTGTTTCAGTATAAAGCAGTGAATAAGTGGCTCAGTATTATGTATCATGTGAAGAATGTGATCTTTCTTGGAAGGCCTCCTATTTACTGCTGAATTTAGTTAATGGATACTTGATTGATCAGCCTCGTTTCTGCTCTCCTGACCATACTGTGTGTACACTGAGCGAAGTCCCAGTTTAATTTCTGCCCTGAGCAGTAAAAGGCTGGGCAATCAGGGCTTTGTAGATATATATCGTTAATATGAATTGCTTCTTGATAGCCTTTGAAATGTTATTGGCAGGAGATAGCAATGCACACTGAAAAACCAGTATCTCTAGAAATGATATTTTTCAGTGCCAGTGGATTTTTGTTTGTGAGGGAACATTATGAGAAAAATAGCAGCGGAATGGATTCATACAGACTGAACTAAGTAACTGGAATGCATGATGTTGCTGACAGCAACTTTATTACTGTTCTAAAACCCAGTTTCTGTTTGTCTCCATGAAATCATGCTCTTTTAGTTGAGGATGTTACTGTTCAGTGAAAGTTAATTAATTCTTTAATTCCAAGATGAAATTTGTCGTGCTTTTTAGTTACTTTGTAACTGTTCTCTAATTAGCACTTCTGTGGCTCACACAATTGTTTTTTATATTGCTGCATATAACAGAGCATTTTGAAAATGTAACTGGTGATCAAATGTTCTTTTCCCTACATGCTTATTTCTTTTGCCTGTATATTGTCATTTGTCTGTCTTCAGTTTCTGATTTGAAGGAAGGTTAGGGGTTATACTTCTGTGAATCCATAAAAATGGCTACAAAAGAATCATAAAACAATGTAGCTGTTAGGAAAACTTTGATTTATGCAGTGGCTTATGACTGCATTGACAAAATAGAATGAGTGATTTGGTTGTAGACAGCTGTTTGAAGGGAACTCTTCTGAACTGAAATTCCGTAATGTGTTTGTTGCAGAAAGTTCTCTTGTCTGCCACTAGGGCTGCATCTGGTATTCTTTGTTCACCATTTAGCAAAACAAAGTTGCTCTCCATGCTTTCTCTTCTGCTGCTGGGGAAAGTTATATTTCCCAGAAATGAAGAATATCTTCTGCTAAGCATGTATTAGTGTTCTTTTTCTGATTTTGCTTCTGTTGGATCGCTTGCTTTCACGTGTCCTGCTACTCAGTTGACACAAAAAAGAACATCAGCAGTAAATCTGTAGAGCAAAACAATTTCACTTTGCCAACCTGTACTTTTGTTGTATGCATTGTCACTGATCAGAGATGTTGAACCTGTAGTTTTCTTGCTCTAGAAGTTGGAGTTGTCTTTGTACAGGCATGGTGATTGATTAGAAAGGTGCCTAATGGTGTTGGGAAGAATGAAGTAAGAAAGGTTATTTACTCATAGCACAGGTCTGACAGTTTAAGTTAGTTCCATGGCTTTACTTGTTGGGTACTGAGCATCTAGTTAGAAATAAAAACTGAACTCAGATGTTAGGGTTTTTGTTTTTTTTGTTGTTTTTTTTTTTCAAATAATTTTCATTGAAATTCAGATCACTGTTCATTATTTTAAATTCTATTTCACTTACTTTTGCAGTTTGTTTCATGCTTTGTATTCTAAGTTAATAGTTATCAATATAAAGACCATTTCTAATTCTGTAATTTGGTTTAAATAGGGTTTATTGAAGTTCATGAAATTTAATTTTTTATGAAGACTATTACAGAATTAAAATCTCACTTACTGATATTAGAAGCATATCTTAATCAAATATAAATGCCAAAAGTGCCTAGTATTCTTATGGAACACAGGAAAAAAAAGACACCTCACATGACCAGAGAAACTACTGAGCATTTCATGTTTCAGTGCCCTACATGTTTCCTGAGAGCCCTGGCTTCACTAATATGTAATTTCTTGACCATTGTATATTGTCAGTTATTTTTGAGCATCTGTTTTGTTTTTTTTTTCGTGGAACGCAGTAGGAATTTTCTCTGGATCTTTCAGCTCAAGTATGAGAATTTAAACTTTGCACTCCCAATATTGATGATGATCCTAGGGATTATAATAGCAAATCCTATTTATTTGTGGGTTTGTTTCTTTTTTTTTTAGGTTTTTATCATTTCTACTTTATCACAGAATCACTAAGGTTGGAAAAGACCTACAAGATCATCCAGTCCAAAGTGTCATAAGTCCAGTCTTATGACATACCTAGGTTCTTCTCATATTTACATAATTGAAGTTACCTCGTAAAGCAGCTACTGCTATATTCTAAATCAACAATCAGACATATTTCTAAGAATTTTTCTCACATTTGTTACCTTTCACAGTTTTTGTTCTGTGAATGGAATATTATAGTCTGACTTATTTGTCTCCACTGTGGTCATTTGGGAACTCTGCTGCTGAGAATTCATTTTGTAACTGAATCTCTTGTCCTGTTTTATCTAAAAAAGGTTCTTATGCATTTATTAAAGATAAGAAGATGTAATAAAACTTTGGTGAAATTCTTAAGTATTGATAAGGAGAGAGAGGAGAATCATAAATTATTTTTATAATTCAATTTTTATAGTTCTTATAATTTTTGCTTTAAATAACATAGATTTGGTTTTGAAGTCTGAGCACTTTGGCTTTAAGTGGATGGTGAGACGTTATTTTACAATTGATTGCTTGCTTCTCAGCTTGTTAATGGAAGTGCCAGAGAAGTACTTCTTGGAAAGGTCAACACTGGGAGTATCCCTTTGCTGCTTTCTTCTAATTGAAAGTATTTAGCTTTGTGTTGGGCTGTTTCAGAGAGAATTATGTTGTCGATACAAGCAGAATATAATTCTTGACTCATAGTTTTGCTGTTTTCCACAAACTGTTACTGCAAGGTTCTAACTAAAATCTCTGCAATCTTTCTTCTAAGGTTTATTGGCATCCAAAGCTGTTGTTGCAGATGGTGCTGAAAAAAAGGAAGGCAACAAAGAAACAGCTCCAGTCCTGGAGCAGGTATGAAATGGTAGAGTTTGATTCTTTTGCAAGGTTCCCACTGAAGTGTGCCGTGGAAATGTGGTACCTACAACACAAAATTTGCCCCTTCAGATATAATAGGGAACTGAAAACTTACATTATGTTTACGTGTCTGGCAGAGCCAGAAGTATGGAATTCAGTTGTCTCAAACGCAGCGTTACCTTGAATTCTAGTAATGAGATTTTTGTTGCAGAAAAATGAAAGAAAGAAATGAAGTCTCCATGCAGGAAATGCTAGGAGACTAGTGTCCCAAGGTCCAGTTTTCAACTGGAACCATGACTGGCTTAGGAGAAGGCCCTCACACAAATTTAATTTGTGTTTGAAGCAGGGTTTTTGACATCAAGTAGAACTTCTTATATGAGAAGTTTATTTTATATTGTAAGAATTTGATGTTGTAGGCTTGTATGTGTTTTATGAACTGCTCAATGAGCCATACATTTTGCAAGGGTGTGTATTTTAATAAATACAAAAAAGAAACTTTTAAATAATATTAAGGGTCTGATTTTTAAGCCTGCGTAGTTGCAGGACCTGAAAGCTGCCTTTTTATCTTTGGCTTTTTCCATTCTGTTCAGACATTACTTGACTCTGAGTTGTGCGTTATCTTGCATATTAAAAGGGCTGAATGCCTAAACATGGTAAAACAAGCTAAGGATGAATGGTAGTATTGATTCAGGAGATCTTTGCTTCCCAATCATTTAAATCAGAGCCTTAATGTAGTTTTAATACAACTTTTTTGTATTCATTTTCATTCTTTAGAAGGAATATTTGAGTAAAATAGTTTTGCTGCCCGCACTTCCTGAAAGAGCACTTCTGTTCTTAAGCTCTGGCACATTCTGAATAGTCCCTGCCCAAACCTTTACTTGATATTTTGGTTGTACTGGTTCCTTAGAGCTGATACATAATTGCAATGCTATGGTTTTTTTTTTTGTTTTTTTTTTTTCCATTGATACTGCTTTGGATGCGAGTTTTGTCAATGGCACATGATTTTCGGTTTTTAATGTTGTCACTGTAATGGCTGTATAAGCTACTACAGTGTCAATACGTTGATGTTTTGCATAACGGTTTACAGTGTATTGACCTGACATTCCATTTCTCAAATTTTTGCATATTAAAGATGCTATGATTTTTTTTTGCTACTGTGTGTGATATTTTCAATGTGCAAAAAACTGTGAAATGGCTTACAGCATGTGGTTTTCAGAAGAAGCATTACAATGTAAATCTTACCATGCAGAAATCCCACAATATGAGTGGGACTTTGTGGTTTACATAGACTGTGTATGCAACAGTATAAACTACGATGCATATTTACAAAAAAAAAAATAATCTTCTTTGACATGGTAACGCGACTGTTTTTGTTTTATTGATTAGATAAAAGGGAAAAAAGATGTCTCTTTCATTGTTTACATGCTAATGGTCTGAAAATTCTTTTTGGGGAAATACTGTTTAAGCTCTTTTAAAGAGGCATCGAAAATCCCAGATTGTCATTATTCTTTCCCTTCTAACTAAAAACAGAAACCTGACAAACTTTTAAATGACTGAAGGGAGGGAAATTGGAGCTTAAAGCTTTTTTTGCTAAGATCCTGGCCAAATTCAAATTAAAATGGCCAATTTATAAACCTCCCCAAAAGGTTTTTGTATGGCAAAGCTGACACTCCTTAATTAGAGGTGTTTTGCTATAAAATTGAATGGATCAAATATCTTGTAGATTTTTTTTTAATACTGTAACACAAAACATGGTAGAAGTATTCAGGCTGATAGCCAGAATCTTACTTTGTTGAAGTATATTTTATTTATATTTATATATATATATATATTTAGTTTACAGTTGTCTTAAGCCCAAAACCTCAGACAATTAGTTTCAGATACAGTAGTTTATTTAACTGTATTAGGGTGACATGTTATTTCTTTTTGACCAAGACATGCTTAGATGAATACCATTAATTCATTAAGGTTTTTAATGTTAATTTGTCCTGTTAAGAGGTTAAGCACCTTATCAAAATATTAATTTAATTTTTTTAATCTTGTTTAAGTAACTTTGTAATTTGAAAATAATGGATGCTGTAGTAATGTCTTTCACATCTGTGAAGATGAACAATAAAATTGTTTATTTACAAGTTATGACTCTAATTAATTTCTGGTAATACCTCTCATAACCAGCATAGGTATACTCTTCAGCTCATGCAACTTTTTATTTAATTGAATAAACTGCACTTAATACATGTGTATTATGGTATTATTCAAGATAAAACTGTTATCTTCTGTATGGGATGCTTTGCACTGAACCTTTACATGGTAATTCCAGCAAGTTATTCATGTAGCATTCAGGGGTGACTTTTACATACACAGAATATGCACGTATGTTTATTTCCACTGGAATTCTCCATGTTCCAGTGGAAAATAAAATTGTTATTTATTAAAAAAAAATCAACCTCCAAGCCCTAAAATAATCAGGAGTGTGACATTTCTTTTTAGCTTGGATAAAGTGATGCAAAAGTTCTAGCAGTATCTTTCTACTTTCATAATTACGCTTTTACTAGATGCTATGCTGATTGCTGTAACTGGAACAAGATGGGACAGATTTAAGAAATGATGTTCAGATATTGTAATTTGTTAATATTGGACCAGTTGTAACACATGCACAGTTTATTCAGTAAAGCAGAAAGAACTTTCTTCCTGCTAAAAATCTAAGATGCTAAATCTGCTAATGCCTGTGAATGTCAAAAAATAATACCTGTCTGTGTGTGTGTGTTAAGGTTGAAAACTGATGTTATTAGAAGACTGCATCGTATACTGTTTTTTCTTCAAAAGCTGTTTTAACTCTATCTGTGCATTTCTTTCCTCCCACAGTAAGCAATCTATTTAACCCTGTGGTGCTAGAAGTTGTGATTTCTTCATGTGTTTGCACAAGCATATAACGTGGTGAAATCCAGACTCCCAGCACTTGAAGGGGTTGTGTGAGAGTGTGTTCAGTATTTGGAATCTTTTTATTGTTTTCAGACATTCTGCAAAGGAGCATTATTGACTTTTTCAGGTTCTTTTCTAAAAATGAAATTTAAGTTAAAGCTTTCCCAAGTAACTGTTAAAAATTTGCTGTTACCATTGTAGATGAGTGCCTGTGTGTGTGTGTAACAAGCATTCTCCACGTTACGCTTTGGTGCAGCATTTGATGATCCTGGTGTACTGAAAATGGAAAAGACAAGCTAAAATGACTTCGGCAGATTTTTAATCGGGAATAGAGGGAAATAGTTTTGTTTTGAGGCTTTTTGCAGCTATTTCAAATAGAAATAAGAGTGTTCTGAATACTGAAAATAATTGATAGTGCTCCTTTAAAAAAAATGAATTTAATGTGATGATTTAAAATATTTTTTCATTTGTACTGAAAGTAATGTTGCTTAAAATGTGTTTGAATACTAACATTGCTTTAAAAAGTTCAAAATAGAATACACGAACTACAGTGAAGAAACTGAAATAAAAGTATCAATTTTTTATTATTTATTCAGGAGATTTCACCTAAACCACAAATTCAGAAAAAAAATGAAGCTGATATTAGCAGTTCTGCCAACATTCAGAAACCTGCACTGTTATCCTCAACTTTGTCTTCAGGAAAGGCTCGCAGCAAGAAATGCAAACAAGAATCTGGAGATTCTTCTGGGTGTATAAAGCCCCCTAAATCACCACTTTGCCCAGAATTAATACAAGTCGAGGATTTGACGCTGGTCTCTCAGCTTCCTTCTTCTGTGATAAATAAAACTAGTGAGCACAGACATTTTAAAGAACATATCGTAATTACTTATGAGAGATATACAGAAAATAATTTTTTTGGTTGTAAATGAATATTGCATTTAAAAATGAATCTGCTTTTAAAACAATAACAACAAAAAATAATGCCCAAGTGGGAGAGTTAGGGGTAGCTTAGTACTTCTAAAAAGTTAAGTCACATAGTAAGACATATGAATTACTCTGCCATAAATAATACGTTTGTTTGAGTCATGGCTTTTAATGATTGACTTCCTCTCTAGCTTAAATCTCTACATTACTATTAGGATACAAAATAAGTCAAACCTCTCTTCTGAAGGGGCCTGATTCATTAAAAATAAAAAACATACACTTGGGTTGTGGATCTTTCCTTCTCTGGGAAATTCTGTCTTCACCAGACTGATGGTACACCTGTTGGCTGTGACATTTTTCACCTTAATGTGGTATTCCCATAAATATCATGTGAAAGAGAAGTTACGTTCAAGATCTGTAGTGGGGAAATGCATGAATCAGTCTTCACTGTCCCATAAAGTATATCATAGGTGTTCAGCCTCTTAATGCTGATTTGGGAAGTACCAAAATGCTGGTCATCAAGAGCAAGGAAAGTTTTACCATGCCTTCTTGAATATACTATTTATTTTTGTGGATACTGGAATATTTTTGTGATTTGTTTTGAAAGTTTTTTTGTTTTTTTTTTTCTTCCCTTCTTAGGGTCAGACCTTGTTAAAGAAGGCTGTTTGTTGCTTGAGAGCACTAGATGATTAGGCCAAGAGTTTAAACAACTATTGGCTACATTAAGTCAAAAGCTAACTTTGTTTCACTTTTAGAATAGTTATTTAAGGGTGGAAGAATACACCTGCATCGTACCTTCTCCTTAACCTTCCCTTGATATTTTCCCTTTCAAGATAAGTTTCTTCTAATCTTTTCTCACGGATATTTTTAAAGGAATGGAGAGGGAGGTGTGTAAGTTCAGCCATCTTTATTTATTCAGAAAATGTTGATTTAAATTGTTGCTCTAGTTGCCCCTTAAAAATGTTTGTAGTATGTCTTCCCTCCCCACCCCAAAATGGTAAGTAGTTTTCTTTGAGGAATTTTTCATTTTATTGTAAGTTAGACTTTCTGTAGCAGTACGCTTAAAAATAGCTAATTTACAAGTTTGTTAATTAATAGCTTAGATCTTGCTAACATTGTGTTTTAATCTTTGGGTTCCAAGTATTTACCACATCTGGTAGAAATTTTTAGTCTTCGTCTGTTAGATCTCCGCTTTTAAACTTGTGAACATTTTACTCTAAAAAGTCATAAAGAGAAAGAACAGTGATTTACAATGTAATGACTTAAGTGAATTTTTCCAAGGCAAATGTGTGTGGAACTATACAAAAACAGAAAGGTTTAGGGGAGTGTTTGCTTTGTTTTTAATGAATCAGGCCTGTATTATCCTATATCAATCACCCCACTTTTGATTTTGTTTAAGTGAGACATTCTTGAGCCTTTTTGCTGTGCCATGCATTGGTAGTAGACGTTTTAAGTGTAGTTGGGGTATTGATATCAGGTCAGGAGATGAGATCTAAAATGAACCACTGCTTTTTCTTATTTATTTAATATGTATGTTACTACTATCAGTGACTTTTTAGATCTTTAACTATGGTCATTTGTTCTGTTAACTATACAGCCCTGTTGCTGAGTTCCATTATAAATGACCTACTCTTATGTTCTCTGTGGGGTGGGGGGAGGATTGCTTCTGATTAAAAAAAAAACTGTTTGCTCTAAAAACAGTAGTCTTTTATCAGTGGAGAATTAGATGCCCTATTAATGTATAGTAAGCAAAAAGCAGAATTATGTCTTGAACGTAACTTTTCCTTTCTGGTAGTCACAGTTTCTAATTACTTTACCAGTCCTGCTGTGATTACCAGCTCTGCAGATAAGAGCTATTTAAAGCACTTCCCATCTTTAGATCTCTAAAATACTGCGGTAAGATTATCATATCTCTCTCTGCTTCATGAACATTGAAAGATCTCTTTTTAGGTCCATCACAGCCACTGAATTCCCCTAGATCCTACAAACATAGCCAACGGAGAAGAAGATCACAGCGTTTAGCCACTTGCTCGTTGCCTGATGATTCTGTAGAAAAAGTTTCTTCTCCCTCTTCAGTTACTGATGGAAAAGTGTTCTCCATCAGTGCTCAAAATCAACAGTCATCAAAATTGGAGGGTAATGTATCTTAATCTAATAAAGAACTGCCCAAGAGAAATTGAATCATAAAAATGAGATCTTTTGTGGTTTTCATCTAATGGGACATTTTGATTTACTGTAGCTAAAGCTGAATGCTGTTCCCTTGTTATGTAACACTGCAACCCAAGCTATTATTTGTTGGGCCTTTGTATCTTTTTTAATATGACATTCTTTCTTTTATGTAGTACCCGATGTTGCTCATATGTCACTTGAGAAGCGTGGACCCTGTCTCCCTCTTGATTTAAGCCGTAGTTCGGAAGTCACAGCACCACTGTCCACAGAATCCACTTTCCGTAATGAATATCCCAGTAAAGACAAGGAAGATATTCAGATGATTACATATCTTTCTTCCAAAGCAGTAACTGATGGAAGAGTAGCTACAACAGCGTCAGGTAAAGAGATCCAGCATACAACCAGTTAGGCTTACAGCTGTAGAATTAAAACATGCATGTAGTCAGTCACGTGAAAAGAGTAGATAAGCTTTTTGCTTTCTGCAGGCTTGCAAACCTACATATCTTCAAGTGGTCCATCCATCTGGATATTCTTTGCCTTCCGCTAGCTTCAAGCTGTATTAGCACTTTTTCTAACATGCCTTAAGACAGAACTGATTTAATTGTATAGAGAGAGTGTGGAATGTAAGATGCAGTATTGCTTTCAAAAATATTTTCTATTGTTAAAACTTGTTTAAAAAAAAAAAATCATAGCTGTTTACTAACATACTAATATGTACTAAGTCTAGACATACTCATTTAAATTGTAGCTTTAGCTTTAAATTTAGTAGAGTTTTCAGAGGCAGTCAGCATTCTTCCACCTTTACTTCTGTTTGCAGTATAAATTTTGTCATTTTCCTGCTAGGAAATGTTATTTGAAAATATTGCTGAAATCCTCTGAAGCTTATATGCATTTGGTTCACTCTCATAGCGCAAGTGTAGAGCCTGCTACGGGAACTTGGGTCTATATCTATCTCACTTCTTAATAGTTTACTGGCTTCTGTCACTTAAGTGAATCACTTGGACAGAAGCAATTAGATTTGGGGAAGAGGTTACATTATGATTTGCAGACCCTAAAAAAAAAATGCTTTTTAATCTAGTATATGCTAGATGTCCTTATGCCCTTTTATTTTTCATAAACAAGGCTCCTACATGCGTGAGTATCATGCCATTTTTTTAATTGACTTTAATAGGAAAATGATTCAATAAAGTAGGAGTAGAAAAGTCAAATTATTAATTATACACTTATTGGGAAGTTCTTTGATATATGATAAACGTGTTTGATAACAAGGGACAGGTACTGTTACCATACAGTATGTAATTATGCCATACTGAAAATAGAACTTAGACCTATTCAGAAGAAAAACATGATTGAGTTTGCACCGAGCTGCCTGGGTAGCTGCAGTATTCTAGGTCAGTGAAATGATTTGTTCAGTGTATGTGTGGCTTTCTTGGGTGTCTGCCCACACATGCTCCCCTTGACTTGTAAGAGGTGTAAGAGGTGATTGATTGCTTTACTGAGTTCCAGCATAGCTACTCCAATGTGGTGCAGAAAAGACCGAGTAGGATTCTTGGATCAATATTGTGTAGGTTAAATTAGATGACTTTAAACATCCCTTATCTCCCTCTCTCTTTCTCTCTCTTTCTCCCTCAAAAGAAAAAAAAATTCATATCTATTAATCTCTTAAAATAATTTGTCAAAATGAAGGCTGTGGAGAGTTATAATAACTTATTTGAGCTTTTAAAAATACTACTTAATTTCTCAAGTCAAGCCATGTGACAATCTCAGCTTACTTCTGATATGTTGTATAGTAATAGAATCATGGATTACTGGAAAGGTTAGTTCTGCAAATGTCTTTTTATTTCATGTCTTTGGCCAGTAGAGTTGTTTTGGGGAGGTGTATAATTGGCCACTCAGTGTCACAATAGAAATCAACAACATCTAGTTGCTGTCATTTATCTTCATTTATTAGAACTCATTTCGGTTAATAGGGATTTAACTATTTTTTTCTAGCATGTTTGGTGGATCATTTAAAATATAACTGGCAATACACAAGGGCATTTACTTTGTTGCCTGTTTCTATAATGGGACTGGCTTGACATCTGAGTGAACTCTTTCTTCTGCATCCATAACTATCCTTGTACCTCTCGATTCATCCAGCTGGGTCTTAGTCCTGGCCGCAGCTGTGTCTAAGATGAAAAATAACATTTTATTTGTGATTCAAAAACTTTTGATATGTCCAGACTATTCTGAATTTTTTTTTTTAAATCTGAAGTACATTAAATCCATGTCCTTTTATTGGTGTTTCTACTGTTAGATTTTACTGAAGTAGTCTGGACTGACTTAGTGATCTAGACTTCAGTGATAGTATGGAGTTAACTAAATATGTTTAAGTTGAACATGTTTTCTTTTGTAATCAATGAAGCAATTAACTATAGTTTCAGAAATTATGGAGGTAAGTGTTTAGGCTGAAATAACCTATTGTGATCACTCACCCTTCTGAGGTACTTCTGAGGTCAAGAGGTACTTTATATTAGACCTAGAGATGTAAGTTGTGACTTTGGAAGTTTAGAATTCTGATGGGGGCCACCTGTTGAGCAAACTGGAAAAATAAATTTACCTCATCCAAAATCCTGCATTTTAATCACTACTCTATTTAAAAAATACTAGATGTTGTCTTTCAAAGACAAGGAATGAGGTGTGCTGAAATATTGAAGCATAAATGGGAACTTAGTATTATCACAGATTTATTCACTAAATCACTGCACAAAATGGACTTCTTGTTGTTCTATAAAGGCAACACAAAAGCATTGTGATCAGTTCCTTCACTCTGTAGTCTACTTGGAAATTCTACGTACTTCAGTAGACACTGTTATGCTTCTGTTTAATTGTTGAATTGAGTACTGTGTTGACTATGTTACGCGCTGAGTAAATAACATTTGAGCAAGCAGTCTGGATTTTAAATTTCAAAGGAAAATATTGCTTGCAAGTAAACTAATATTACTAGTAGTTAAAGTAAAAGCGTGAATTATGCTGATTGAACCCTGAATTATACTGATTGTTACACTTAAATGTTTATATTTTTGTAGCTAGAAAAGTTGAAACATCAAAAGCTCTGTGAAAGAATATCGCGCAACAAAATAAATAATTTGAACATTGTATAATTTAACTTGCTGAACTGACAAAAGCAGTGCCACGAAGCGATAAATGTGTTTGTAGCACAGCATTCTGTTATCTGCCTGTTCTCATGCTGGGGAGGTTTGTGCCACCTGAACCATGCCAGCTCTGGAAAAGTAGTACTAGAGACATGTTGGAAGGGAAGCTGTAAATAGCCATGATTTGCATTTGTTTTGAACTCATGTGAACTCAGTCTTTTTTGTGCTAGAAACACAAAATAGATTTTGTGGTAATGGAATGATGACATAATCAATAGTTTGGCAAGTCCAATCTTGAAATATCTTTCTCTGCTTTTAATTGCAGACTTCCCACACTTCACTGTGTGGGAGGTGGTTGGGTAGACTCCTGAGTAGGAATAAAATGGGAATTTAGAAAAACAACATTAATATTGTAACATTTCCGTAACAGATATATTTTTAAATGCGTATTTGCCTTTTTGCTTTTGTTACTTGCCCTTCAGACTGTGATTGTCATCTTTCTCTAATTTTGTAGTTATTTGTAAGGTATAATTACACACGTGAAAAGTGATTTCTAAACCTTAACTTTTCATTTAAGATTTGAGAATTATGGATTTTTGATTTATAATGTTTTGATTCTATAATATTACAATAGGTTAAGTTATGTTAGTATAAGTAAAAAACAAGAGTATTAGTTTGTACAAATAGTGACAAGAATATAGCAGTGTGTGCAGGCATAACAGTAACTTCTCTTTTCAGGTAACTATACAAAGGCAGTTTAGAGAGCTCTGTCATTGAGATGGGTGTTTGTGTGCCCATAGCAGTTTTCTGCCCACAGTAAATGTTCCCTCAAACAGTTATCTAATTACTAGTTGCCTACTTTTATCAGACATACTTGTCCTGAAATTTGAGATACTAAAATTTGTGTTGTGATTAGTAAATTTGGAATGTGTCTGACTGTTACAGATCAGCATTTCTTTTGAATAATGAAAGTGAAATACTAAATTCTTCTAAATGTACAGACCAGAACTGAATTATTCTAGTCATCGTTTAAAGAGAGAATAAATGAAATTTTCATCAAAATAGCGAACCAAATTAGGTGCATTTGGGTGATTCTTTTATGTTCTCTTTAGAAATGAGACAAGACATAGCATCAAGGTATGGAGAAGAGCCACTATTTTACTGAGGTGCTAAAATATATTCACTGGGTGGCAGGTGGCAAAACAATTTGTTATATAACAGAGATAAATGTTAACAAGGAAACCAAAGAAAGGAATACTTGATACAGTGTTTCATGTTGATAAGTATCCCAATGAGCTAATTGCCCTTGAAATAGAGGAAGGCAAAGCTTAGATGGTTCACCAAAGTCAGTAAGATTATGTTCTTATGTGCGATCTTTGACTCAAGCTACTGGAAAGGCTCAAGAATAGACAGCTCATGAATTAGAAGGCCTCATGCAGTTAAGCAGTTGCATTTGAATGCTTGCTTGATTGCACAGTATTGTGAAGTCTTGCACTGTACAGCTGGGGGGACATCTGGCATTTGAGAATGCTGCATAGTGTGATAAATGAAGCTGCTCCTGCAGCTTTCTCACACTAGCTTTTTGACTGCTTTCCAGAGAAGGCTGCGTAGGAGCTGGAGTAAGTTTCATGTAAAGTGTGTATTGCGTCTTAATAGAATCGGGTTGATCTATCCAAGCCTGGAAAGCGGCCCTGTAGAGCCACCAACAAGCCATTAGTGCCTTTCCTTCGGAGTTACGACAGATGAATTTACTGAGTTGTTTTAACATTGCCTATTCCAAATCAGCTTTATATTTTTCCATATCTTGACTTCTAGCAAATCTCCTTCAGGCTTTTTATTTTTTATTGTGAAGGGAGCTGATGAAGATTAGGCTTTCATAATTATGGTTAAACAGCTTTCACAATAGCAATGAACACAGGAACATAGAGCTTATAACAATATCAATAATTTTCTTTACCAATAACTTTTTTCTGTTTTTATTTGAGAAATACATTGTCCTGTTGGAGTATAAATATCAGCAATAAAATTGTAATTTCGGGTATTAATTACGCTAAGTTATTTCCTCATTTGTATCAATTAAAGAAACTTCTAAGTGTAGCAGGCTTTACTGAATAGTGCAAAATAATTTTTGGTGAATGTTTGAGTTCTGTGACAGATTATCACAGTAGCTTGCATGTAATTCAAATATGGATCAAATAGAATCAATGAAAATGCAATAAACTGAAATATAAATACATAGCACTCAAAATTATATATGAGAACTGTTCTCTGTTCACATAATGGAATGAGAACTTGAATGATATTAACAGTATCAGCACTTTTGCTGTTGGCATTGATTTCCATTACAGTGGAATGAAAAGGAAACAAAAAGGCTTAAAGTAGAAGCAAAACCAGGCTTTAAGCAGAAACATATGAATGCAAATTCCAAAATAGACAAGAAACTTGTGGCATGTATTGTTTTGTATGTAAAACTAAGATCTAGGCATTCATATGCAGTAATTATATATGAAGTGTGATTATGTTATTACCAGTATTTGATGTTTCAGTGATCTTACTCAGCCTGTGATCTGGCTGCAATCCTTACTGAATGCCTAGTAAATCTGTCTTCTTGTTTTCAGCACCCTCGCCTCATGTACATGCCTTACATCTGGAATTGCCTTTAACCAATAGTCTAAAGTTACCAAAAGGGAGTAGTAAAAAAAAGAGGTCTTCCACATCAGTGAGCTCTGAAGGGACAGAGGTACAGTACTCTGTGCCCATAAAGGAGAAATGTTTTGAGAGTCTGAAGGAGAAAATATTAAAGAACGTGATTGAGAAGGACAAGCATTCAGAAGTTGGTAAACTACAATCTTTTTGTTTCCAGTGCTTTAGAGAATAACATTAACTGTAAATTGACATTACAGTCTTCATTGTATTGCTTGTATGTATTATGTTATATACCAATAGACATTTTTGCATTCTAATGGTTTTTACAAGAAAGTGGGGTCATTAATCAGACATTGCACTTAAATCTCACATTCTTAAATTTTCAGGAGCAGTGAGAGTGGAAAGAAAAGGAAAACTGGAAGAGAAGAGTTCCACAACATATGGTATGTAGAGCAATGATATTTTTAGGGAAAAAGTAAAAGTCTCTAACATTTACTTGATGTCTCTAAAGTACAGATGTAGGAGTGTAAAATATTTCCAGGGTCCATCTGTATTTCCTTAGTTCAAGATCTTTAAAACTGTTTTAATGTATATGGCAAGTTGATAGTAAAGGAACAATTGTATAATAAAAGTAATGTTCTCATAGGAAGGATTTGTGTAGTGCCTGTGAGAGGCCGAAGCCAAAGGTGGGTAGTTTTGGTTGTTGGGTGGTTGTGGTGAGTTTTTTTGGTTGTTCTTTCCAGTTTAATTAGTGATCACAGAATTGTAGGGGCTGGAAGGGACCTCTAGAGATCGTCAAGTCCTACCTCTCTGCAAAGCAAGCTCCCTAGACCAGGTTTCACAGGTAGATGTCCAGGTGGCTTTGAGTATCACCAGAGAAGGATAATCTACAACCTTCCTGGGCAGCCTGTTCCAGAGCTCTGACACCCTCACTGTGAAGAAGCTCTTATTCACATTTGTGTGGAATTTCCTATGCTCCAGTATGTGGCTGTTTCCCCTTGCCCTGTTGCCACGCACCACTGAAAAGAGTCTGGCCTCCTCTCTTTGCTTCCCACAGTGGGTCAGATCCCCTCTGTCTTCTTTTCTCAAGGCTAAACAGACCCAGGTCACTCAGCCTTTCCTCGTAAGAGAGTTTCTCTGGGCCCTTTATCATCTTTGCGGCCCTCCACTATAGTCTTTCCAGGGTACTACAGTGGTACTGCTTTTATTTTGATGTGGTGGCCAATGAGAATGGGCAGAAAAAGGAAAACTTTGAGTGTTAGTAACTAAACATTTGGTAATTTGTGAAGTAAGAGGCCTTTGATTTTCCCCAGTGTATATAGATGGAGTGAGAATTCATATATGAATTGGCCTGTTTTTTTCCATGAGGGAAGAGTTATGCTTCTGAACTGCACAAGAAGATACTAAGTCTCAATATATATATATGAGAAATAATCCTTAAACATTGACATTAATGATTTCCTTTCTGTAACAATTCAGTTTCCTTAGCTTGCTGTTGATTACTTAGAAAATGACCATGGAGTGACTGTGCTGTGAGATTAGTTCTCCCAGACAAAATATATAAGTTAAATGGAATTTCTCTAAGTTGAAGTACTTGTTCTTGTGAATATATCAACAGTGCTGCTTATAAGTGAACTGCAAAGCAAAAGAAGCACCATAAATTTTAGTCAGAATCGTTTTTTATGAAGATATTGCTTGAAAGTGCTGACAGCATGAGCAGTTTTATGATAAAGAAATTTCCTTTAAATCCTTTAAACTTTCTGTAAGTGTGAAATATGTTATTCTCACATCTTTTTGTTTGGGATTTTGCACTCTGAAAGCTTTTTTCTAGTAAACTGCAAGTTAAATTGCTGTTACAAACTACTTAATTAACATTGCTTATGCCACCGAAATAGTTTGAAATTAAAATGATGAGCTAAAAAAAATAAGCAGTTTAGAGTGGTGTTGTTTTAAAATGATAAAATTTTCTTTCAGGTAAAAAGAAAGAAAAGGAAAAGGAGAAAAAAGAGAAAAAAGAAAAAGATCATAAATCAAAACAGAAAAAGAAGAAGAAAAAGAAGAAGAAATCTAAACAGCATGGTAAGATAAATATACAATTTTTGAAGGTGAGCCAAACCATTTGGTGCTTTTCTGACATTAGATATTAAAATTTGTTTCTCAACAATGTAAATATAAAAACTAGAAATTTCAGAGAACAGCTTGTGGCCTTAATGTTATAAGTAAACTTGGGTCTGTGACCTCGTTTCTATTTATAAGCTTGTCTCTACATGATAGACACAGGCATTTCATAAATGTTTTCTGTCAAACTATGTATAAGCAGGTAATAATGGTTTTATTTTTTGTCTCTTTAGACTTGTCATTTTAAGCTCTTTAAATATATCTAGACCTTATCTTGTTTGGACATTGCAATAATTCTGCTGTTTAATCTGTTGCTAAATTTCAGTTTGTTGTATGAGATGGGGCCTTTTGGTGCCCTGGGAGAGACCCGAACAAGGTGTGTTCTCCTGCCATTGAGTTCTTGGAAATGTGCCACTGAGGGGCAGAGTTCTTGTGAGGGTCCAGCAGAGCCCTATGGTTGTCTCTGTACTTCTCTGTGGGTGTGTAGGTGGACTTTTATTGTTTAACCTGACAGGATAATCTGCAATTACTTCTAGGAAGTGTTGTTGTAGTGCTGCAAATAGATCTAAGGAAAAGAGATCTACCAGTAGGATCTCTAAGGATAACAGATGGTAAAGGATGAACTTTAGGACAAAAAAAAGATACTGTGCAAGTTCTTTCTTACCCATACAGTTATGAAATGTTGTATGAAAAAGTATTCCTCTGTACGTTCTGAGACTGGTAGATATGGGGGCAATATTAAATGCGTTGTTTTTCAATACTTTGCTACTGAACTTCATTGTGTCTCTTATTGGAAATTTCTGGAAAAATTGTAATGACGGGCATTTGCTACTTCATGTTCACAGCTTAATTGTTCCTAATATCTCAATGTCAGTGTTATTTATTTCTCCACTTAACTTTTTTCGAACACTTTTTTTGACTTCTCACAAATTTTACTTTTTGTAACATAACTTAATCTTGTTAACTTTTCAGATTATTCTGATTATGAAGATAGTTCCGTTGAATTCTTGGACAGGTGCTCTTCTCCACTGACGCGGTCCTCAGGAAGCTCTCTGACTTTGCGCAGCATGTTCTCAGAGAAGAATACATCATACCAGTATCCAAGAGCTATTTTGTCTGTTGACCTTAGTGGAGAAAGTAAGTTGACTGGGCCAGAAGTTTCAATTTATAGGTTTAGTTCCTTAGGAAATATAATTTTAAAGAAAATGTTTCATGTAAATTCTTAATGTAGGTATAAGTTGTGACTGACCTTGATTTAAGTAGTTGAAGCAGCCCTGCAAATAAGGCCTAGGGGGTCCTGGTGGACGAGAAGCTGGACATGAGCCAGCAGTGCGCTTGCAGCCCGGAAGGCCAACTGTGTTCTGGGCTGCATTAAAAAAGGGGTGGCCAGCAGGGAGAGGGAGGTG
>JAOWBP010002052.1:77107960-77120799 GCA_028571105.1 Tragopan temminckii
ATTTCTGTTATTTTTTTTCTGATTTTGATTCAGCTCATGGAACTATCACAAAGATATTTCTTTAAATGTGTTCATTTACTGCTGACAAAGTTAGTTGACTCTACTCACATTAAGTAAAGTAAGTGTCTATGCTTCTCCAAGGTAAAGTGTGAGTGTGTACTTGAGGTCATTTTCAATGACAGGAAATCATTAGATTAGTCCCTGCACAGAACCTCAATCTCAACGTATCTATTTACAGCAGATGCAATATAGTGCATTTTCATGTCAACTTCTACCCTTCTATTGCCGTACACTGTTGGTATGGTATATAACATCAGTACATTATCACCAACTTGGTAACTTTCTGAAATCGCAACAATATTTAAAAAAAATATTGTCTGTATAAAAACAAATGAATAAAAAGCCAGAACTGTACTATGTATTTATCTTTTTGGAACTTCGTTAAAGCATTTCCAATGAAAATGACTGATAACTTTAAGAAATAACTGTGGTTTAGTCGAAATTCTTGAGAACAGACTTCACTTTCCTGAGGACAGTAAGAAAAAGAATTCTATTTTTTCCTACCACAAGCATTTATTTTGTTTTGGATTAGTATGTTGAGTCAACAAAGCTGGTTATTGATTTGTTCATAGAATTAACAATAAAAATCTTACTTTTAACTGATGAAGTGTTGCCACCACAAATTGTCTATAACCTTCAAATTCAGTGCATGGGTTACCCACTAGAAACAGTTCCTTCAAATGTATGTTATATTTTAGGGTTTCGACACTGGACAGTTCACCAATGAAATTTGCTGTCAGGTCAAGCTTCTTCAGCTCTTCACAGCCTATTTGAATAAAAAAAAAAATCATTTCATTTGTTCATAACATAAATGCTTGTGACACATACACACAAACATACAGACACATATGCACATGGGTACTAAAACTGATGCCTGCATTTGCCTTTTGTATAATAACTTCATCCTGTCAGGATACATCTTTTACAGGCCACAAGTAGAAGACTGACTCACAGCTAAGCTTCAGGAGATTAGAATATTAGTAGAAAGAAAAGAAAATCTTGATTAAATGGAAAATATAAAAAAATTACTCTCTGTGTTGTGAATATAAGAACTCTGTGGTCAGACCTTGTATACTAGCTATTAAATGCTTCATTTCCAGACAAGATAAACTTCAGCTTTTAAGAGTCTGATCATTCTGATACTGTTCTCAGCTGAAGTCTTCTCCACGTGGCTAAAGAGTGCCTAATTGCTTCAGAAGAGCAAGATGACTTGTGGGTTTCTTTTCTGTGTAATGTTAATCTTAACTAACATTACCAAAGTGTTGATAAAATGTTTTCTAAAAATCCAGTCCAAGTTGAGATGAAGTTCTGCACTTTATGGACTCAGCTATTGTTATGAATATTTTATCACTGATTAAATTGCAAAAATTGGTGAGAAACTGGTGTGTTAACCAGAAACATTTATTATAATTAGAAACACTAAATTTGCTAACGAATTGGTCCAGGAAATCTGGATCCAGAATTTATCAGCTACTCCTTTTATCATAATCTGTCCGTCAGTCATAACCTTGGCCTAAGAGTAAAAAAGTTCAGCTAAGAGCAAATTCAACTTCTGTGCTCATCATTTTAATCACCTCTTTTCCTTTGCAGGTCTACTTGGCAAGTATTCTATGCATAATGGAACTGAAAGAGCATAAACAATGAAAAATGATTTATTAGGGGATTAAAACAACCTCAATTTTTGCAAGGCTCGCTCCCAAAGTTTCTGGCATCTAAGTAAATGACAAATCACAGTAATAAATAATGCAGCCTGCTAGAAGAACGTAAAATTTGCTGGCATGAAAACAGATGTAAATTTCTCAACAAATTGCCAAATAAGTAATGCAGTACATATTTCTGCAACTATTTGTTTATTTTTCCTTTTGATTTAAACCACTCTCTTGAATCAGCATGCATATGATTCAAAAGAAAATAAAGCAAAACAGCTTTTTTTTTTTTTTTGTCCCCTTGCTAAGGTGCACATTTTATACACTGAGCAACTTGACTAAGCAGAATCGAGAAAGAAAAAGGAAATAAGTCAAAAGTCAGAAATGGTTCAAATAATATGGAATGTATTTATGGATGGATCTAGGTCTTAGGATTTGCTCATGGAAAATGGTAAATCCTTGGACAAGCAATTATAGTGACAGGCTAAATGATTAAACAGAGATAATACGGATAAAATTTTATGTAGAGACAGAAAAAAGACTGATCTGAAAACCTCTATGAAAATACTCCAGACAATGCAACTTCTGTACAATGTAGAATGTCCTTCTGTGAGACTTTTGATTGCTGAAGTAAAGATGACTGCTGAACCATAACAAGAGATGCTTTTTACCGCCAGCATATTATTTAAAAAAAAAAAAAAAAAAAAGCTTTGCTCTAGATAAACTGCATAACAAATCACAGCATCATGGAATCACAGAATTGCTCAGGTTGGAAAAGACCTTAAAGTTCACTGAGTCCAACCACAACCCAACCACACTACCCTAACTCTAACAGTCCTCCGCTAAATCACATCCCTGACCACCACATCCAAACAGTTTTTAAACACATCCAGGGATGGTGACTCAACCACCTCCCTGGGGAGCCTATTCTAGTGATTAACAACCCTTTCTGTAAAGAAGTGTTTCCTGATATCCTGATAACCTAAACTTACCCTTGCACAACTGAGGCAATACCAATCCTGTATAGGTTCATTAAATTTTGATTCCTATTTTGTAAAGTATTAAAGAATGGAGCTGTCATAGCTGACAACACTGGTAAAAGAGTACACAGAGAGCAAGTTAAAATGCATTTAAGAAACAATAGTGACAAAACTTCAGCTGTAAGAACAACTGACTACAAAGAAATACCGAAACACTGCACACAAATCAGCTCCTTCTGACTGTCAATGTAGTATATTTATTGATGGGCATAATTAACAGCATCCACTTTTCCTTACATTAAGTCTCTACTCAAGTTTTTCAGTAAGAAAAATCAAACTAGTTCATTAAAATATCTTACCTTCCAGATTTTCAATTCTTTCAATATTGTTCAAAGCAACATTCAAATATTCTAGCTTCTTTAACTTGCCCACGTTTTCTGTAACAAAATACAGATCCATTACTTCAGTTTCCTTCGCTGGAAAGGCATTATTATTTTACTTGTTTGCTTAATTTCAAACAAACAATAAAGCAGAAAAATGGGAAGGACAAACCTGAATTTGTATTAGACTATCAGGCATTAATATTTTAACACTTAAAAAGATGAAAACAGGATTTCTATGAGAAGTATATGTTAATATTAAAAAAGAGTGAAGGCTATAAACACATTTTTTTATCAAAACATCTATAATACAAGTACATAATGCAAGAGGTCTGGCCAAAATATGTGGTGAAACATTCCATTCATCATGAAACGCAGGAATGATTGGCCCATATTTTGTCAAGCTTTACGAAACTGGAGTTTTACACTCATTTATATAGAAAAGATTGGTTTCCTTAGTATATATTCATTTTCTAAAGGTCTTTTATCTACAAGGCTAATACAAGTAACTTAAATAATCAATAAATCCATGTTATATAACAGTTGGCAGAATTTATTCTGTTTTGAAATAAAGCTTAGAACTACTATGTTATATAACCCAAAGTTACTTAGCCTGCAATTTATGTGTTGCCTATAAAATAGTATGAGTTAATTCTGGTAAAAATGTGGTCTGAGAAGCTTCCTTTTCTGCTGGAATTTTTGTGGCAACTTAAGTTTTTAGGAAAACCTTAAGATGTGTTTCAATTGCTGACATTAGAAGATAATGGAGGGATTAACAAAATAGGTAATGTCATTTTCAACTAGGCTTTTCAGGTATGCATGATCAATTGAGGAAGCAGCAGTGGGCTGGCCCACAATGATGGGCTAGCCATTATCTTTTCTGTTTTCACTCGAGTCATAATGAATACACAAACACACCATTCTGACAGAAGTAACAGCAAATGCAATAACAATCAACTTCAAACTATGATGCCTTTCTGCCACAAGCCTAAAAAACAACCTTGAGGCATACATTAGCATTTTGGGAAATAAATTATCTAAGAATTCCCTTTGTCAGAGCTCACGCTCTTGCGCTAGTAAGTTTGCCAGTTCTGTGTTTTTGTTGCACTGTCCTTCACTGTCATACATCTGCCTACAATAGATTTTTAAAGCTTTATGGTGGCTACATGGCCACGTACTGAGTGAAACTGTCTTCGCATGCAACATTAGCGCATGTACTACAAAGAGGCACAACAAACAGGTAAGGCTGAATAATGAAAGAGTTGTAGAATTGTTCAGATTGCAAGTGGCTTGGGATCTGGAGGTTAAGTTATTTGCAGAGGAAATAAACTAAGCTCAGCGATGCAGAAGAGTTGAGATCCTAAATGCTTGCATGCTTCTTCAAAGAAGCTCAGCTCCCTCAACTAAATGGAACTGGAAAACCAAGAGGAAGTTAGGATTACAGCATCTTGTTATCCCTGAGATAATCACGTATTGTGTCAGAAGCATTTGGTGTTTGACACTGCACAAGATTTCAGTGGCATATGGGAGAATTCCTTTTCTGCATTCAAAATAAATATTTACACAGCATTCTATAGGCTTTCTTTACAAAAAAGCATTATGTAAACCCTAAACATCACCTGCATTATCTAATGTACCACTCTTCAGAGTGGAAAGCACTGAAGGAGTGCAGTACTGCTTGATGTTTGTTTTAAGAGGCGAAAAGGATTAGAAAGTTCCTTTAATCATAGAAAATGTAGGGTAGTATAAGGGTACAGGAGGAGGTACCATATCACTTTGTTTCAAGCCAAGAATAAATACAGTAGATGATATATCCAGGAATATTCCCTGATAGATCAAGACAATTTGACAGAAATAAATGAGTGAAGCTGTTCTTTATTAAATACGGTGATTCAAATTTATCCATAGTGTCACTGTGATATAACAGGAATATGTACAATGACTTATTTAAAGTTGCAGGACTTCTCTTTCTATGGGCAAAACATAAGATAGCAGGCAGCTCTCAGCCAACAACAGGACCATTCTATAATCTGGGATCTAAAATGTGTTATTTTTACCACAAACTATTGAAATTAGCAAGACCACAATGTTTGTTTTATTTCTGCCAGAATGCCTAACATCTCCTCCTTTGTGTAAGGGGAGTAGGAGAGTAGTAAACTTTACCAGTGCCAGAATAACTGGGAAATGCAAATACCATTTGAAATGTGACTCACAGGTCTGAGACACAACTGATACAAGATACATGCTTTAACTCATGTTGCAGTTCACAGACTTTACCAGTCTCGGGTTTTTTGAAGATCTGAGTGGAAAACCTATCCAGTGAAGTCAGAAAGTTTACCTTACACTCTAATTCACAAGCTGTGCTAACTGCTGTATATACTGGCCCTGCAGAGGCAAACAAGGAAATTCAAGCAGAAGAAGATTGATCTAACTGATACAGATCATGTCTACAGCTGAGCTACTTCTCTAGGCTCCCCTATAATCGATACAGAGAAATAGGTTATTCAGGATGCAATTTGTCTTGTCTTGAATTGGCTGTCTAAAACCAGTGAACTAAATCAGGCTCGAAAATATGTCTTCTTCCTAAGGGAGGCTACAGTAACTGGCTAAGACATAGATGCCTAGAAATTTGAAGACGCGAATTCCACCACTTGGTTAACTAAGACCTTGGAGAGGTGTTTTCTCAATTCATAGATGATTCAATTAATTTCTCAGCAAGGATTCATGCCACATATTTTGCTGTATATTTTCCCTATAGTATTTCTATAATTGCAATATCTGTATGCATGATATGAGTAAGGCAGCGTAGAACACAATTTTATCTTGTGTTTTATTCCCATTTATAGAAAAGAGCCAGGACTCATTCGTACAGCTTGGTGGCTTTACCTTCTATGGATATGGATGTCTTGCAGCTTACTAACTGACCAGTAGGCTAGTCTGATCTTTTGGGTAGTGTTAAGGGTTTCCTTTAAAATAAGAGACACATCCTGACAGAGGCAGTATAAAACATACAGCTATGATATTTTGATATACTGAAGTGTGTTTGAAACTAATGTCTGTGTGTTCTGCATGGATCCACTGCTGTCTACTTCACAGTGGTTTACTTCTTGAATTCAGTAGTTTCTATGAGATATGAGCACTGACAAAAGAATGAGATAGCGTCTTGTGCCTTAAACACAAAATAACAGAGAAAAACAACTTTTTTTAGTCCAATTTTGATGGGATAGAGCAGCATAAAGCAGTTTAAAAAAATCTTTTTCTCTTTGGAAAAAGATTACTCCACTCTAAGAAATGCAGATTTTATCAATACAAATATTCCTTAGGAATTTCCTGACAAGCCCCTTCAGGGCAGCTTCAAGTTGAGAATATTTAAAGCCTTTTCCTCCAAATCACAAGCACAGAATTTCACCCTAAAACTGTAGATTGTTTTTTCTGCCTCTTATGGAACTTCAAAGAAATATGCTAATATGAACACTTCTGACTTTCCATTCTTCATAATGCCCTTAATAATATGCTTTAACTTTTGGTTAGCTCCAGAGAGGTAAGGCAGTTGTACTATTTAATCAATACAGTATCTATAGAATCTATGTTTTTCCAGACCAAGGCTCCATGTCATATCATTCTATGCACCTAGCAAACTTAAAGCTGCATCACAAGAGCACAAAACATTGATCATAAGGAACTGCATCTTCCTGTGGTAAAGGAAGATCATTCAGACTTCTCTGTAAGTTGTCTGTAAGTCTTTATGCACAAAAGCAATTATTGTATCTGAATGAAGATTATTTCCATCTGAACAAAAGCTACTATATGTATAAAAACTGAATTGAAAAATGAGCATGAGGACAGCTAGTTCTCAGGTATTGCAGTTCATGGAATGCATTGAACTGTCTCTGTTACAAGAAAAGGATCTTTGAGTTATACCTTCACATACAAGTTTTTAACCAGTTAAGGTGTTCTACACTTACATTCTAGTGACTTATATCTCAATAGTAACTTTTTCATTTAAATTCCTTCTGCAAATTTCTAAGAATCTTAGAAGTCTGCTAATGTGAAAGGGAAATAAAAGCTTGTGGGAGCAGAGTCAGAAAGAACTTTTCTGTAGTTACTCACTTCACATTCCATGAAGAATAACGCAAAAGATATACATATATTTCTTACTATGAGTGCAATTCCATTTAATAAAAAACATATCCAGAAAATGCTTACCAATTTTTGGAATTAGGTTATTCTGAAGATAGAGAATTTTCAAATCCCGACACCATTTGTCAAGGTATTCTAATTTTTCTATTTCTTGCTGATGTAAAGAGATTTCCTCCAGTGAAAAAATTTCACAGTTATTATGTTCTGCACGTCTTCTAACAAGATCTTCAGTGACTGAAAAAATAGTTGAGGTCATTGGAAAATATCTCCACCACTTGAATTATGAACAATTTTTTAGATCATTAAAATCTTTTGTTCCATCATGTTAAATAGATACTTGGGACAAGTATCAACAAAAAGAAATTCTGCTATAAAAGACAAGTGTCAAGCAACTTCAGCTCACCCTGCTACAGTGAGAATAATTTGTAAAACACAATTAAGCCACCTCTAACGTTTAGAAAAATCCATATGAAAACTGCTGAACCTTCCATAAAAGTGCAGAGCAAACCTTGCTTGAGGCAAAGCTATAACTAATTCATGCTTGTAAACGTTTGTGTTGGGATGATATGTAATCCTGTGTATTTTGTAGGCACCAGCAGTTCATCAGCAGCAGAAGAGTTTCAGTGGCTGAAAGATGCTAGATATCTGGCTTCAGAATTTTCATTTAGCAATGTTTAGTGCCAGGCAATCTTTCAAACAGTGAAAAGGATCTGTATAATGAAGATAAAGAAATTCTATGAAAACTAGTGCTCACTCTTGAGGTAGATGTGATTACTTTGTTTCCAGCCCACTGCACCAAAAAAAAGCACTAGCATTTTCATCTCCTTGATAAACAGTGAACTATAGTGAAGTACTGATTAAAAAACAGGACTTTTAGCAAATAAGCATAGATACTTGCTCATATTTTAAAAACCTGCAGAAGCCTAGCAAGCCTTTCAAAAGCACTGCGAAGAAAAATAATAAAAAAAGAAAAATATATAAATACAGAGATCTATGAAAACCAATTGGTCCTGGCATGCATTTATTACAGATATTCTTTCATTGCTTCTTTATCTCAGGGAGGTTTTGATAAATGGTCTGTCCTTATTACTGGTCCTGGAACAGCTGCACGCATTCACATGAACAGGGCTGCTAAAAGCCCGGTGATCTGTGCACCTGTGTGGCCCAGACTTGTGTGTGTAGCACAGCTCCTCTATCCACAGCCTTTAGGAAAGTGGCAAAATAAGTTTTGCACGTTACATTTTTTTTGCAAATAAGCAGGGTTCAATTTCCCTTCTTTCACCCAAATTTCATCTGATTTAGATTTATGTCATGTTTACAGATATATGGAATTATTTATCAGTGATGTTGGTACTGCTGCAAGAGTGGATCCTGTCTGCAAAGGAAGCATGTTGGGAAAGGTGAGCCCAACCCCTTGAATCATTGTGGCTAGGTTTGCTGCATCTGAAAAACTATCTTCTGTTCAATAGCAAATTGATTAAAGCTGATTAAATTATTAGAGCAAATAGAAATATGGCAATAATCATGACTAAATAGTATTTACAGAAAATATGAAAAACATCAGCATTTCTAATAACTTACTGTGCAAGCATGCTGGAAATTACAGAATAGAATGGCTTTCTTACCAATGTGTCTAGTGTCAGATCTTGTAGTGGCAAGTATTTCCAGTGCAAACAGCTGCTTTTGAGCAAGAAAACAATATCCCACGATCTGCACACTTACACATTGGAAACATCTTTATGTGCTATACCCTTTATAGAAAAAAAAGAAGTGACACAAACTATTCTGGACAGTTTTATTACAGCCAGATTTCCATTTGCCGATGATTGTGGCAAGGAGTATGCAGAAACACTCATTTTCAATACATGGTATGTAAGGCAGAGACAATAGTTCCCAACAGAATCTATCTATTTTGGGGTCCTTCTGTGGGGAACGGAGTGAACATTTAACATTCTGTATGCTACCTATATATTTAGGGGGAATAAGGGAAACAAACTTGCAGAGGAATACAATAAATATTGAGGTAAAGGTGTAAGGAATGGGGAGCAAGCGTGGGGAGAGGGAATATGGTAGCTGGGGAGTGGGGAAAGGAGGGATGGGGTCCGGAGGTGAGACGGAAGGCTGTGTGACACTCACTCCGCACCATGGCTGCCCGCAGTTCCCCGCCGCCGCCATTACAGGACGCCCCGCGCTGCCATGGCAACGTGCAGGGCGCTGCCGGGCCGCCGGCCTTGCGCCGCTCCCATCAGCTCTGCCCGTGTGTCTGCTAAAGCTGGAAATGCCTGCACCATTTGTACTCCAAAATGACGATTTCTATGAGTCTGTCAGTCCTGACTCCTTCCTTTGGCATTCAGATATGAAATATTTTCCTGAGGCTGTGTCTTCTGTCTGTCCATTGCATGAGGTCCTTGTCACCTCATTTGCCCACCACATTGCTTGCAGCGAACACTGCTGTCCTTCACCTTTCGGCTGAGATTGTCCCAGTGGGTCGCAGTCTCAAAAAAACTCTTACCACACTATTTAAGGCATGAATCTGCTCTAATAGCTGTGTGAAATGTGCCACGCTGTGTCTATGTACACATAGACACATTACAGCCCCCTGCAGTGTTCTGTGGGCTCTCACTTGTCATTACGATACTTAAACTTCACATTCAATACCTACCTTGCAACCAGCCTAGTGAGTCAGAGTCGTGGCTGGAGGTCTCAGCGACATCAATTCTCATGTATGGGATTTCCTATTTTGCAGTTAACGTAATAAGGGAGTGTTGCTTCATGTGCTTGATTAAACAAGTTCACAATTGGCAAAGTTACAGCAACCTAGACCTCGAAGGAAGTGGAGGGGATGACGTGCTTCAAAACATCACAGAGTCCTTCACCTAATCCTGATACGATGATAACCACTACAATTCAGCAATGAAGTAACTACAAGTTTATGTATTCTGTTCATTGCCACATCATTCCTCGGTCACAACCTTGTAGAAGCCACAATCGGTGACTCCAAAACTTCAGGTACAGAACTTCAATGTGTAAACATCAGGAAATTCAGCATGCACCACAAAACACTTAGTTAACCACAACGTAAAGGTTCAACCAAGCCTAAAGCTCATCTATTATCAGAAAAATCACATACATTACAAATGTTTAAGAAAGGTTTTATTTTTTTATTTTTAAATCTTCATTTACTGGGTCACTTAGCTGGGATGAAATCCATGAAGATACAAATCACAATGTAACTTTTTAATTTTGTTGCTATGTAGGGGGTAGTAGGAGAAAGGAGGTGTCATGGAGTTAAAGCTACCAAGTTTTGTGGAGGTAATGAGACACAAAGGAGCAAACTGGAGTTTACGCACTTCAGTTTGTAAGTCCCTGGCATTTGTCCCTGTCTGACTGGACATAACCAACTAACACTGAGGACAAAGATTCTGACAGAGCTGGTTGGACGGCACCATCTCGTGGCTACAAAGCCACAGAGAAGAAGGCTGGGGGCAAGGCCTTTTGCTGTCTACTCATTTATTTCATATCACACTGCAGTCTCCTTCAAATAATAGCTTTTACAGCTGTGACTTTTGCTAGAACTATTAATTTCTGACTTGAGATTGCAACTCACATTCAAGGTAATCGATAATAAGAAGAAAAATTTCATTCTTTCTACATCCAGAATTTTAAGTGCTGTGTCTACACTGCATTGCACAGAAATACTGAAATTATTTTGTTATTCTAAACCCTGTTGTTTTTTTTTTTTTTCATGGCTCTAGACTTGCACACTGTTATTTTCTCATGCTCTCAATAAGTTATAAAGACCAGTTTGCAGGGTGTATGAAGGGATAATGCTGAGATTGGGAAAAAAACGAGATTTTTTTTTTTTTTTGTCATTTTTTTTCTCACTACCTGAATGGA
The DNA here is from genome assembly GCA_028571105.1 of Tragopan temminckii. NCBI lineage: Eukaryota > Metazoa > Chordata > Aves > Galliformes > Phasianidae > Tragopan > Tragopan temminckii. The sequence goes on from JAOWBP010002052.1 coordinate 77,119,064, forward strand.
TTTTGTAAAATCATAGAATCGTTTGAGTTGGAAAGGACCTTTAAATGTTGTCTAGTCCAACTTCCCAGCATTGAACAGGAATACCTACAGCTAGATCAGGCTGCTCAGAGCCCCATCCAGACTGTCTCCAGGAGCAGGGCTTCCACCTCCTCTCAGGACATCCTGTTTTAGTGCCTCACTACCATTGTTGTAAGAAGTTTTTCCTTATATCCAATTTACTCTCCTTTCTTTTAGTCTGAAACCATTTCCCCTTGTCCTGTCACAACAAACCCTGCTAAAGCACTTGTTGCCTTCTTTCTTACAGCCCCTCTTTAGATACTGAAAGGCTGCTGTCAGGTCTCCCTGGAGTCCTCTCCAGGCTGAACAGCCCCAGCTCTCTCAGCTTGTCATTTTAGGAGAGGTGCTCCATCCCTTGGATTATTTTTGTGGCCCTCCCCCAGATGTGCTTTAACAGGTCCATGTCTCTCTGAGAGACTGAGGACTCCAAAAATTTCAATTTATAGTAATGGAATTTTTCCTAGTTTGAGTCTTTCTTGCCTGTGACAGCAAGTGGTAAGTTATCCCCCTGTCTCTCCTTCGACCCACGTGCTTTCTCATCTATATTCTCCTGTTCTGTTGCAGAGGAGGAGTGAGAGTGGCTGGGTGGGAGTCTGGCTGCTAGCCAAGGCTAACGTGGCACAGCAAGAAACAGAAATGGGCAACTGCAAAGAGATGTTCTTGCAAGAGCTTTGTGAGAGGGCTGAAGCAGATTTCTTGAGGATATTTCAGATCGTAATGTAAATAAATTATCAGTAATCTATGCTGACATGTGTCCAGAAACGCTACTTTATGGAAGTTATGGCAGATACATTCCTTTATCTATACAACATTGTTTTTCACTTCAGTTTTCTCTTATTATCTCATTCATGCAGTTATCTTGTTGAAATTTGACTGAGAGCTGCCAGGTCTAGCAGCTTTACAGAAGCAATACTGCAGGGATGCTGCAGCTCCATGTCCCTAGTTCCAGCCAGCAGTGAGCTTGAGCATGTATTCCCAGCAGGCACAGAGCAAAACACGTGCCCAGCTCCTGGGCCATCTGAGGTACTTGCTTTGTGGAGACTCCTGCTGATGCTGAAGCACCCTCACTCATTCCAGTTGTCCTGGTCCCACTCCAGTTGCTGCACTCAGACCCTCGTACACACACATGCATACCAAACAGAGAGGCTTTTACCTAGGAGAGTTAGAGTTAGAAATGGGGTTTAATAAGGAGATAGGACAGAATGCTCTGATGAGGCACAAGATGTGTATGGCAGACAAGTGTATCAAACCACAATCACTTTTACAGGCCCCTTTATCTTCTTAGTCCCTGCTCCTCCCCAAACCATGTTAATCCTCCTTTTATCCCCTAAATATGCCACAAAATGTCTTGTGCAATTCCAAGATGCTATGTGCCATAATGTACCTCATAACCTGGGCAGTGCTTCCTGCCTTGATCAAAATATAATGTGGAAGTGAAATGTTATGTGGATTCTGAAGTGACTTTTGCATTCATTTATTTTCAAATACAAGTCTAAACTTTATGTTTACCCACATGAATATTATTGTGTTCACTATTTTCATGCAGTTATTTGTACTAGTTGTGTACTAAGAACTTCAAGTCACATGCATTCTCAGCATGAGACAATGTCCATTATAGAGGTAATGTCCACACTGCAAACAGGAGAATGGAGCTGAGAAAGAAGAAAAAGTGTCCCATC
>JAOWBP010002052.1:77122558-77134300 GCA_028571105.1 Tragopan temminckii
AGAGCCACGCCACCACCCCTCCTTCCTTGCCTTCCCTTCTGAAGAGTTTACAGCCATACACTGCAGCACTCCAGTTGTGGGAGCAATTAAGTCATAGTTTGCCTGCTGCACAATGGCTTCCAGCTCCTCCTGTTTTTGCCCATACTGTGTGCGTTGTAGGTGCACTTCAGCTGAGCCCCTTGCCTCACCCCCAGTCCCATCAAAGGCTTATCATCATCATATATGGTGACCCTTTCCATCTTCACCTGTCTACTTCTCTGTAAGAGAAGCACTCTCTGTCTTGCATAGGGTTTGGGCAATAAGTTAATTATGAAATGACAAAGAAAAGTACTTATTAGACACTTGGCATAATCCAGCTTTGAGCAAAACCCATACAATTAGAGGTCTACTTTGACACATGGACAGGGCCAAAGGCTGTGCTACAGGAGCAAAGAGTAGATACAAGATGCTGCAGAATTGATCAGCTCTGCATGGATGTGTAGACAAGGCAGGACAAGGAGAGAATGTCCTGCAGTAGGAAGAAAAGTCAAGAGTCCTCTCCTTTCTAGGCCATATTAAGGGTGAAATTAATTACTTGATGGACAATGTGAGGAATAAGGTGATAAATCTGACACAGCAAATAGCAATGGAAATATTTGTTGTTAGGGTGTTGCCTGTCTCAAGTATGATGGAGAAAAATGCATTTGTCACCAAGTCATGGACAGACTTGGTGCAGACTGGAGTAGAGACTGCAGACTGGAGTAGAGACACAAGCCAGCTTACGCAATTTTTGAGATATAACAGCAAACACAGGTCAAGACAGCATGCCACATATATCTTACAGCAGATTGAATTAACTTCCACAGGCTGGATTCTATTTCTCCAATCTGGCACAGAATAACTGCTGTCCTCAGTTAAACTCTAAGTAAATCTGTGAAAAGGAATGAAAGTCCTTTTCAGATAAGCAAGACAGCTTTGTTTTTTCCTCATCCACTGCTGCGATAGCTTCACCTCCCATTGCAACTGAGCCTCTTGTTTTCCTCATACTCGTTTGGATGGGTGAACTCTCAACCAGGATTTCATCTCAAGATCCCAGGGCTAGCTGCAGCAATGTAAATGGAATATGTGGCCTTGAAATATGGACAGAATTTTCTACCTTAGTTGTGTGAAGGCAAACAGAGAGGAGATTTAGTTTTCCCATTGCTACAAGTCCTAATCTTCTCAATACTATTTGCATCATTCTATACCACCAATTGAGAAATTCTGCTTTGTGACATGGGACAACATTAAAGACCAGTGGCTTGTTTCTGATGAGTTTGATACATACACACTTAACACTAGTTTAGCAAGTGCATAAGTGGATTTACATGCATAGGTGTTGCAACAATTTATATCTTCTTTCCAATGATGCAGATCATCTGCATGGTAATACAGATGAATTTTTGACTGCATAGCCTTTCTTATCCTGAAAGTAATGGAGGAGGAAAGAAATGAAAACTGCACAAATTCATAGTGGAAAAAGGACTACTGTATGTCTGTAAATCCTGTATTCAGACCACAGCTTTTTCTCCTGACGGATGTTCTCAGGTTCATTGATACTTGTGCTACTGCCACTTGAAAGGTTGTTTTTAGACTCCAGAGATCCATTTAACTCCAAAATTACTTACAGTGAAATTCACAGTGAGTTTCTTGACTAAAGTTTAAAAAACTTGCATTTTTATGGTCTGCCATATTTCTATATCAGACTATCAGTGTATCCAAGGGTAAATGGTCAAATTCTGCACACTCAACAGAGTGCAGTGATAAATTTAGTATAGCTACTGTAATTGCCTCTCCCCAAAATGCCAATGAAACTGATGAATGTGGTAAAGCTCCTCACTAGCATCTTACCATTTCCAAAACTACATCATATGTGGGTATTCATTTGTTAATTGTCATACAGCTAAGTGTGTGCAAATGATGTACAATGTGGATCTACTAAAGAATATTGACATGCAAGTGATGTGTTCTATCAGGTTGAAAAGGTTCAAGAGAACATTTGGTTATTTCCAGCTCAGTGCAGAATAAGATTTTGTTGACTCTGGTAAAAAATAAATAAAAACGGATTTGAGAATAGGTTCCCAAAGGTAAAATTAAAAAATTTGCACTACCAGCTGTTGTAGAACTTTTCTTCTGGAATGACTTTCCAGTTAAAAAGAATATTTTTGAGAAATACATTTCTGCTTGTTCTTGCTGGAAATGAAGATGGCAGTTGTCTGGCACCTATCAATAAATCTCTTAGGAATTTAGAATTGTAGAACAGAATAATTGAATCATTAAGGTTGGAAAGAACACTAACATCATCTAGTTCAACCATCAATCCAACACCACCACACCACTAAAGCATGTCCCTCAGTGACACATCTCCGTATTTCTTGAACACAACTGGGGATGGTGACTCCACCACCTCCCTGGGCAGCTTTTTCCAATGTCTCACCACTCTTTCTGAGAAGAAATTTTTCCTAACATTCAACTTGAACAAAGATTGGATATTTACTGTTAGGCACTGACATTGACAAAACTTCTAGAAGGTTGTTTGCACTTTGGTGCTTTTGGGAATCTCAGCATGTTTTGCCTTATCTCCCCTCCAAAAGAGTGAGTGCTCCAGCTCTTGCCTCTGCTTTCTCTGGAACTGGAAGCATCTTTGTTCATCCAATCTATCAGCATGAGAAAAAAACAAAAAACAAACAAACAAAAAAACCTCTTTCTTAATAAATTTTGCTAAACTGACAGAAGTCAGATGCAAAGAAAAAGCATCAATTTTGGAGGACACTTTTAAAAAAATTCCTTACGGCTTTGTTTTGTGACCAACCAACTTCTGTCCTGAGCATAATAAGAAATGTTGCTATATTCTACTTAGTTTATGTATTCCCACATTGCCAAACAAAATTTTTAAGCAGGAACAAATCATCCTGTATGTTATAGAATCCTCCAAGGAGATGACAAAAGGCAGAGCCTCAGTACTTTTTCAAAAAAGTGAAAAAATACTGCCCTCGTAAGGCAGCTCTATTTAGACACTAAAAATGGAACCAATTGACATCACCACTCACTTGAAAATCTTAGTGTTAATATTTCAATTGAAAAAGAAATATTTTTAGTGAGCTTGTGGAAAAGCATGTTCTAGTTGATGTAACGTAGTCAGCTTTTTCAAAAATCCTTTGACAAGATTGAAAGATTATGAAGGAAACTAAGCTATCATGGGATAAGGAAGGTCACCTCAAGGTTTAGAAATTGCTCAGAGACAGAAAACAGTGTAGGATAAATGGTCAATTCTCACAATGGAAGAGGATTATCTGTGGATCCCCAGAGAGACCTTTGTTCATAGTTGGGCAGTTCAACATCTTTCCAAACAGTACAGAAAAAGAGATGAATACTGGGATGATAGCATCTGCTGAGATAAATTTTGAGGCTATGAAATGAGAGTCACAACTCAAACTGTCTAAGAAAAGTAAAAAATTCAGAAAATCACAAGTGAGTGGGTTTAATGAATCAGCAGTTTAGTGCCTCTAAATGAAAGGGGAAAATAATTTTGCTTAAAACAGCTTGATCTTTCAATACACTGAGGTATGTCACTTTATATAATATCACGGAATCATAAAATGGCTTGGTTTGGAAGAGACCTTAAAGATCATTGAGCTCCAACCTCTCTGGCCAAGGACAGACCACCAGATCAGGCTGCTCAGGGCCCCCCATCCAATCTGGCTTTGAACACCTCCAGGGTTGAGGCATCCTGTAAAATGAGGATAAAGATCTTTTACTGTCTTTTATTCTCGGTTTGCCAATAACTTCAATGCCAATGAAGCTCCTCAGGAATATTGTAGAGACTAAATCAAGCTTAGATATTTCTGGGAATCTGTCAGGTCTGAATTACAGGGACCTGAAGCAAAGGATCTGTGGTTCTGAGCACTGTGGATTTTTTATTCCAAAGGCATTTTACCTTAAGTGACTCTGATCTTGATTTCAAGCCATAATGCCTTGCCAAATTAGAGAGTTACTTTGCTCATCAAGATGTTTACTCAAATTCCTTTTGCAAAAGCAAATGGCAAGTTCCCATGGACATAAAACAAGAAATCTAAAATCAGCATGAAAGATACAAAATATCACCACAGAGACAAGCAGTAGTGGAAATGGACTGGCGAAGTCTGTTCACAACAGAGTTTTAGTCCAAAAGATGGTACTTGTGAAGTGAGTCTCCTGCTTGTCTCTGTTTGTATTGCCATCAATCCTGGTGGGTGCAAACTGATTCCTTTTGGATAAAAACAATCTGGCAGATGTGGTGAAGGAGTGTGGAGTGGATCTAATGCCATTTACTGCTAGTCGTTATACAAGGATTTGAACAAGTAACCAGGCTATAACATCATCTCATACTGTACACAGGCTGAAATGAGATGCAGGTCATTAATGGCTCTGCATGAGAGAGAAAACAAATGATGAAAGAAAAACAGCTAGGGGTGACTGCAGGTGTAACTGAGTCCAGCTCAACCTTGAGGAATATGGTAAAAATAGCTACAGTCCATCATCTCTAAAAAAGCAAGGTAGATGAGCAGTATGCTAGCAGTAATTCTGGGTCATCTAGATATCATATTTGTATTTTCAATGTGTTCAAAGCTTAAGCCGCATTTAGCTCAGCACAAACCACTTTCTTTCAAGTGAAGTTAGAGGCATCACTGGGAATTTCTGCTTCTCTATCTTTTATAGTAAAGTATAAGCAATTTTTTTTTTCTGTATTTGAATGAAACAGATTCCTAGAAACACACGAAAAGACCATTGTCTTGTCCCCACATGCACTAGGAAGAACAGAGATAGTGAGAACACAAGCAGCAGGGAAAACATTTATACTTGCATCCATACACAGGTACTCACGCACTGGACAGACAATGAATTTTTGGATGCTCTCTTCCAGACTGAAAGAGGCTCCATATCAAAAAATGCTACATAAAGTTTTTATAGCCAAGGAGGGAAACCTGGAATTTCAGTCTAACCAAAAGGATCCATTTATTTCTTGATTCATTATTTCTTGATTCATTATTTCTTGATTTCTTGATGTGATAAACCGAAGTTCTGATATCTCAGGAGGTGCTGAAACTAATTTGGTGCGTTATACAAAAGATAGACTTCCCCACCTATGATGGTATGTAGTGATTTGCTTTAATATTGTGATTCAGATATCACAGCTCGCTTATTCGCAACAATGATGTCCGTCCCACTTCAATCCAAAGCTGATTTAAAAAGTCATTTTTGCCAGTTGACTTTGAATATAGCCCGTACATCAAACCCTGAATTGACGCAATGGGAAAGAAGTGCATTTTTGTCTAAAAAGAGAACACAAACTAGATCTAAGATTTCAGCTCGGAGTTGAGTAGACCCAGGGAAAATCATTTCACTGATTAAGTTCAATTTCCATGCCAAATGTTTCTCTGCTACTTAGAATAAAATATTAAACTAAGCAATCCCTTTGGAACAAGCTTTAAAAAGCTTTCATTAGTCATTAAACCCTTTCACTGCCTCATTAAATCTAGTAGTGTAATCTGGTTTTGATTAGCCACATTGTTAAACATCTACTGTCAAACACTGATAAGGAGGGAGAAATTGCTTTACAGATCACAGACATGTAATTATGTGTCTCATCACAGCTGATAAAGTGTGAAAAATCACCTTCAGCCCCACAGAAATCACCCCAACACAGTTGGCACAAAGTAATCTGACTAGATATTCATACCTAAAAGGTACAGATTAATACATCTCAGGGGCCTTTGACACTTTACTACCACTCTGAGAATGTTCAAAAGAAATCTCAGGATTTGTGGGAAGGAAATTGAAGCAATTTAATTGATTGTCCTAAAATAATATAAACTTGTACTAGAGACAGATTTGAAAAAGTTTTAATAATGCTTGAAAGTGATACTGTTTCACAGGTGAATTGCCAGATCAAGCTGAACTGTAAGCATATATTGGAACAGATGTATATTTTTCTTTAGAATAATTTTAGAGATCAGTGCATCTTTTCCTACAGACATCTGAAGATGTAACTGGATGCTGATGATAAGCACATAGGAAGTTCAGAGAATCCTGTAGGATAGCAGCATCTTTAAATGTTCAAAAGATTAATACAATGTCTTGGGTTTATGGTTCAATAAATAAAATAATTGCAGAAATATATATATATATATATATATGTAAAAGGGGAAAAAAAAAAAAAAAAAGAAAGAAAAAAAAAAGGAAAAGTGACCTCGATTCTCTTAGAAGATTTCCACTCCAGAGTGGAGTTCTGTGCAGGAGAACCAGTAAGTCTGGATTTCTTTCATAGATGATGGAATGTTTCATTTCCGCAATGCTTCACAAGGAACGGAAAAATCTCTGTGGATGTTTTCTCCTTGAAATTTTTTTGTACTGCTGATGCACTTTCATTTAAATCTGGAAGCATATTGCAATATTATTATCAATCTCAGTGAAATCTTTAATTAAAAAAAATCAGATGGCTGCCTGCCTGGTTGCAACACCAAAGGAGCCAACACAAATTTATATACACTGTAAAACAGGCATAATTATGCTGCCAGTAGAGTTGCAGATGGTTAGCACTGAGAGCACAAAAGCAGGGGTCATCACATAGCCACAGCTCACATCTTTCTAACCAAATGTTCACCAGTCTCCTCTTTCATGCACGTATTTTGTGTGAAGTTTCTGAGGGGAAAAAAAATGCTTACGGTTTAGAGCCATGGGGCTTTTTAGTGTTTCTGCTTTGTGACACATGCTATAACTTCCGAGTTTTCCTTCCCCAGATGCTAAGACTGTGCTATGCTCAAAACTGTATTCCTGATACCAACAGTAAAAATACTAGTGTGGATTTTGTTATTATTATATTCCTATCATAAGGATGCTAGAAGAAGCATCATGCTTGCAGGCTCTTATCCTGATGGGGATTTCAACCACCTGGATGTCTGCTGGGAAAGCAACACGGCAAGGTGCAAGCAACACAGGAGACTCCTGGAATCCGCTGAGGATATCCTAACTCCCCAGTCTAGGTACAGGACAGATCAACCAAAGCTAAAGCATTACTGGTTTCCTTGGACATGAAGGAGGCTGAGGCACTCAACAAGTTATTTGCCTCAGCCTTCACTGCCAGTCAGGCTTCCTACATCTCTCACATCCTTCAACCTCTAAGTGGGACACCAAAATGCCTCCCACTGTAAGAGAAGAGCATGTTTGAGACCACCTGATGAGATTTATGGGGATAATAATAGAATAATAAATGAGAGGAGATTTATATTAGATGTTAGGTGGAAAGTTTTCACTTAGAGGGTGATAGAGGTTGCCCTCAGGAGTTGTGGATGTCCCATTCCTGAAGGTGTTTAAGGTCACGATGGATGGTTCCCTGGGCAGAGAAAGGGCTTGTTTGTTAGGCAGAAAAGCAGAAGTGGCTATGTCCAATCTGTCTGACTTTATGTTAAAAGAAAGAAGGAGCAGAAGTAACGTGTCCAACAGTTGCATCAGCAGGGGATATTATTTTCATTTCTTCTATGCTCTTTCTAATGTTAATAAGTCTTAAAATCAACTTAGCTAATTCATAAAAATCTGAAGACAGTACAGTAAACAGTTTTGTGGCCTTATGTACTATGTGACTCTCTAATAATGCTTTGACTGTAAGATGTTTGGTGCAAGAGCTGTTGATACAGCCTACATCAGAGAGATCCCAGTCAGACAGTTCCCAATAATCCCAAATACTGGCTGGTCTCAATGCATGACTGTGCAACTAATAGCAGCTAATAACCAATAGCTCAACCACTATTAATAGTCTGTTTGGTCATTTCTGCTTGTGTGCTTGTGTAAACGCAAAACATACTGTCACTCTCAGAGTAGGCTCTATTTTCTAAAATGATGTCTTGCCTTTCATCCATAATGATTTATAAGGTGCTTTCCTGGCTTTCTGTTTTGCCAAGATTTTTCTTATACACTTCACAAGTGTATCAGAAGTGGAGGGAGACAGTTGTATACCAAATCAATAACATGGTGTGAATGAGAACAATAAGCTTTGACTTGTTGCTAATGATTCTATATCAGAAGAAATTTAACTATTACGAATCATTTACAACTAAACAATAACAGGAATTGCTGGAGGGTTGGGGAATGGGTCATACAACTGCTATCCAGCTACCTTACAATTTTGGGAACAAAGATCTGGCATTCTTGCCTCCTCTCTCTAGCACACTGACACAAGAAACTGTTGAAAAAAAATTCTCAATCCAATGGTTGTGTAGCGTTCATGCCAAAGCTCAAGTCTCCAAAGATAGTACATAAAAGTAGATTGATGAATCAATGTCAGCTGCTACGATTAGTTTTTGATAACAAATGTGATACTACATCTTTGTGTGAAAAGATGCTTTTCAGCAAGCTCCATGCAGTACATGGATATTATGCCTGTGCTAGCCCTGCAAATACTTCCGATCTCTACTCCAAAAGTATTCTTATGGCCACTGCTTTCTATGTTTCCTTCTAAAGGCTTCTAAAGGAAATAGGCTAATGTCCTGTGCATCAACAAAACTCTCTTCTGACTTAGTAAATCCAAAACTTGCATCCCATTCTGTGGTTTTGAAGATTCTTGTATTTTCTTTTCTCTAGGTTGCATTACCTTAGTGATCAGTAGCTGATACTTTGTGATATGTGTTTATTGTGTACTGTGTGACAGGCCTCATCTTGTGCTTGTATGCTTTCCTCTTCTGTCACCTGCTGCCTGCATTCTCCATGGCCCATACAGACACTGAAACTTTCACCAAGGCTGATTCTCAGAAAACATCTCATTTTCAGACTGGATACCAAGATTATGGCAACGTATATGTAAGAACTCGTTCTTTATTATTTCTAGTTATGTTTGGTTCCTGTTTGGTACCTTTCCTAGGAGATGTAACTGGAGTTAAATATAATTTATTATTTTTTTTCCCTGAAACAATATTATTTATCCAGATGAAACCAGATGAAAGAGAACTAAGTTTGAATGGGAAAAAAATCTAATTCTGTTATCCTTTTGTTTGAGAGCAAAGGTCAAATTTTCCTTAGGAAAAACGATTTTATATGACCAAGCTGTATGGATGCTTGCTTTCCATCACTCCTAAAGCTCAGAAGGCTCATCATTGGCTGAAAGTCTGCATTGTGGATTGTCCCTACAAGATTTTCAGAGATAAGCATCTCCTAGGAACATCATAAAATCCCCACAGCAATCGATAAAGCTACAAGAAAGACATTTTTTGGATCTGCTGCCAAAATCAACTGTTTTCTGTCCACAAAGTGGTTGTGGAGCTTCTTTTCCTTACCCATCCCAAGGTCAGCAAAATTCATACCTTTACACACAAAAAAAGAGAGTAGATCTGAAAGAAATCAAAAGATAAATTGCCTATCAGACTGCTGAAAACTCTATTGTCTGTTCTCCTACTACACGTACACATTTGCATAAGATAGCACCAGCATTTAGAACTCCAGTTACCAAGATATAGCTAATTAAGTAGATTTCAGGGCTGAGAGGCTTACATAACGAATGAATTTTCCCAGGAATTGGAAGATTCAAGTCAGTGTGCAAGATGGGAAAAGAATAATCCAAGATGGTACTATAATAGATAAGTCTATCCAAATCCAACTTTGATGAATATCTTTGTGGTATATACATTTTCTTTTCATCTCTCTGGGTATGCAGAGTTAGTATGAAACTCAATTTTTTTTTTAATCTTCTCAGGTTGCAACTAAAGAAAATGCATCAGATCAACCCATCAGCCTGAGTCGATGGATGTATTCTATTTCTCTCCAGTACACTTTAAAAAAAGACTATTCATCTTTATCTTCCATTAAACATCTATGAAGAACCATAAAGCATTTCAGAGAGGCTAAAAAAGGCAGAATTCAATTGTAATGTTTTTTTCCTAACCACTGCGTTTTTTGGATTATGTTTTTCAAAGTAAAAGAGAGACCACTTTCAAAGAATATATCATGAAATGCATCGACCATTATTATGGGTACTGCATGAACCTAGACTGCTACTTAACAATGTACTTTAAGTGGCATTTTAGTGGTTTGGTTACAAATACATCTTATTAATTTTCTATCTTAAAGACAAAAATAAAATCTAACCACAAAATACCCTTTGACACTTCCTGAGTTTAATTTGCTTGCTGCATCCCATTTAGCTAGAAGTAAAAGCTGTTTTGAATCAGAAGCATTTTCTTTCTGCAGGGCCAAAGAAGTCTTTCTTTACAGAGAAATAGTTTCAAATTAATTAGTAAGGTAATGTAGATCACTTAATTTGTTTTTTTTGGTTGGAGTTTCTCCTTGTGTATTTTCTTTTATTTTGTTTTGCTTTTGTTTTTTTTTGTTTGTTTGTTTTATTTCTCAGTTTTAAACAAAGTTGGTCTTAAAACTTAAAAAAAAAAAAAAGAAAAAAAGTTGATTAAATGCTAGTTCCCCTACTAAAAGGTCAAAAGAGGCATTCAGGCACATACATCCTAAAATCAATTGTTTTATAGACAACAGAGTTAATGAGGCTCAGTTTTCTCTGACTTGATGTCATATGTCCCCCATGTATTACTCACATTTCACCAACAACCCAACGTTGAAATACTTGCTGTGACCCTCCTCCCACAAAATTCCTCTGTCTTCTCAATACCTAATATCTCTTTCCATAGTAACTCAAGGTCTAAGCTTATTTTGTAAGTATGTCCTATACACCCATCAGCTTCCCCTCAGGTTTCCAGAGTGCCATCATCATGACTTCTACTTTCTCTAACTACCACCTAAGCAAGAGTGTTAACATGCCCAAAGAGCTACTGACATAGTGATTAGCTGAGTGGCTATTAACAGAGTTAGTAATACCTAAGTTCTCTCTTCCCAGTGGCCATTTTCACTAACTTCAGAAGAGCTGAATATTTCTGGGATTCTTCTTTTCTGTCAAACAGGGTAAAAATAACCAAAATTACTTTTGAAAGCAGAACTGAGATAAGAATGATATGAACCTTGTTTTCCTGGGAAAACAGAGAGGGAAAAAGGAAATTTGGTCTTACTTAACTGCAATAATTTTCAGTTATGAAATGGTAATTCAGAATACATTTGTTCTTTGCCGCCACTTGTTTCACTTCCAGGGCAATTCAGAAGCTGATTGAAAAATACGATAGCAGTCTGTGGCTGCTAAAAATGGGCTAAAAATTAGGGAAGTAGAAGCTCATCTCATTCCTGCTTCACAGTCTTATTTCATCTCAATGCTAACAAGAGCTAAAAATTAGCTTTGATATTTTAAAGGGTGCCTGCCTGAAAAATCTGGAACAGTTCAGAGCAGCTGCATTTAGAGGAACAAGAAATCTTACTGTTTTCTCTCATCTCCCCCACAGTGCCATGTGTCTGAGATACCTTCTCTTCCAACATTCTCAAGGAGTGGCATTAGTATACCAACTCCAGAACGCAGGAGCTCTGTATTATGCTGGGAAATTAATGTATGGCAGAGTAAAGCAATGTCTCTCACTCCCAGAATACATCACATTCCTCTAGTGCTGTCCTTCATGAAAATGAAAGCACTGGAAGAATACACAGACTTTTCTACTACCTTTAGTTCAGTCAGAATAAACATAATTCTTGTCTTGTTTCTCCTTCCTTCTCTTTTCTTTTTCAGTAATAAGCCATAGAATCATAGAATCACTCAGGTTGGAAAAGACCTTAAAGATCATTGAGTCCAACCACAACCTAACCATACTA
>JAOWBP010002052.1:77134400-77166652 GCA_028571105.1 Tragopan temminckii
AGCCCCCTCCGAACACCCGGGGAACCCCCGCAGCATCACAGCCCACCCCGCCTCGCTGCGGCTGGAGGGGAGGGAGGGAAAGGGAAGGGCATCCCCGGCCCCCCGCGGGGGTTTGCTTTCGCCGCCGGAGCAGGAAGGAGGGGAGGATGGGGATGAAGGATGCCGGGAGAGGAGGCTGCGGGCTCTGCCTCGCCGATGCGGCTCACTCGGAGCCGAGTCGAGCTTCCACCCGGGGAAGGGGCTTGTGGGCAGCGCGGCCGTGCATCCTCCAGCCGCGCCGGGCTTCGGGTTTCGGCACGGTTCTCCTGCGGGGGATGCTGGTCCTACAACCGTAACACGGGCTGCGGTCCTCAAAGCAGTCGCCAAAGTGGATGGCTCGATGTGGGAGCAGAGCCGAGCACAGCTACAGCCCCTGCCATGAGACATCAGTAGCAGGACCCAAATCCACAAGGGATGGGATCGTCAGCTCTTTCGGTTTCCTGGCTGCAAGGAAGCCAAGATCTGCTTTGTGCTCCCTGCAGCCCTGTTGCCTGGGATTTCTGCCACAACACCGCAGCAGAATTCCCTTTTTCTCTTAAAGCTGATCCGTGAAAACCTCCTCGCAGAGCTGAGTATTCACATGGCTGCACCTTGGTGAGATACAAAGGGTCCAATCTAATCCTTCCTCCTTGACAGCTAATAATAATTAAATAAAAGAGACAAAGCCTTACAGATTGCATGTTGTTTCCATGAGAAGTCCTCCTCCCCCACCTGGGGGAGTTTTCCTGGTATCTCCTGAAGAGATGCCAACAGACCCAAAAGTCCTTCCAGACACACAGGGAAACAGATTTGCCACCTACTCGAACAGCTCCCACACTGCTTCCCAAAGGATTTCTGCTCGGAGCCATCCTTCTATTTCCCAGAGCTGGAGGGAAAACACATGGAAAGACATCTGGAGACGGAGGGGCCACATTTCTTCACACGCGCTCTAACATCTATCGACATCATCTGAATATCGTTTGCAGCCATATTGCCAAGGAGGGCTGTGGGAGGTAAGGAAGTTCTGCTAACTGTGCCATTTATCTCTCTCCAGTTCCTGTTCTATCTCAGTACAATGGTGATGACACTTCCCAAAGCCACAGCGGAGCTATCAGCATTAGTGAGGATGTGTGGGGCATGAAGAATAGAGCACTTACATCACACAACCCGCTATGCCTTAACCCGACTTTACACGGGGAGAAGTGGGAGGCGAAGGGGGAAGGGAAGGAAATTTATGGCCAACCAGTTAATCACAGTTTTGAACCACAACAGTGAATGTTCAGCGTGAAATGGGGATGATGAGTTATTTTCATGAGGGTGCAGTAAATTATTTTCATTAGCCAAGGGCTGTACCAATGTCAGATAGCAATGGGTGACTGATGGGCAAGCTCACCAGCCTGTTTGGCTTTTGTAGGCCTTATGCTGGAGACACAACACTTTCCTGTCCCAATTAAAAGCTGTTTTGTTTTGTTTTGTTTTGTTTTTCTTTCAGTGGCATCCTCCAAAGGGTCTCAGACATCTCCAAGTTCTAAATTATTGCAATGCAGACTTGCTATTAGGACCATGTTTGATTGAGTTTCCATCTCCTTTTGAAACTTAAAACACCATTGCTTAGGGTCAGGAATTTTCCCCTCCCTGCTCCTTCTGGGATAACTGTTGCAAAGAAGTATCCATGCTGACTGGGAAGCAGTTTAGCAAAGGGCAGTTAGCCAAAGCCTTCTATCTCAGTGCAAAGACACCCAGAGGTTTCGTGTGGCTCTGCATCAGGTCCTGTAGTGGTGCTGCAGAAAATCTCATTGATGGCACTGCTGCCCTAGTCCCATTGCACACCTGCTGGCACAAGCCGCCATCGACTTCAAAGGGAGCATGGACAGATGGAGCACTCCAGGCTATGATTTGGTTTGATGAGCAATTACACTCCATTACTATTATTTATGATGTGTTGCTGGCAGCACTCAGTGCACACAAGTTTGATATCCACCTCCTTGGCTGACACTGGAGGGCTTTGTAATAATCAAAAGCAAGTGGATCTGCTGAATTGCAGCATGCGGCCAGAAGGCTGCAACAGGCTCTGCTGGGGAAGTGCAGAGGGACCACTGATAAACATCTCCTGTGGGTCATGCTGGCCTTTGTCAGAAAGCTTTGTTCAGTCAGATAGGTGGCAATCTAAAAGTAGAGGAAAACAAGACATCTGCTGGTCAAGATAACAGTTCTGGTGTCTTGGCTTATTCATAGATCAGCTGAATTATTATTATGAATGACAAAGCACAGGACCGCTTGGTAAACCACACACACAGACATTATGCTTTAGTAGACTCACATGTACTCTCATCTGGAACATCTGGATCATGTTTATAAGAGGAAAAATGCAAATATAAATTCAGGAAAATTCAGTTACTCTGTAAAAACCTTGCTGGTGCACAGGCCAGAAGTGCCCATGAGCAAACGGGCGAGAAACTAGTACTCAGTAAAATGGGCAAGGGGATATCCAGGTGTGAGGACAGTCAAACTGCCCGTAGAATGACTGCAACTGTCATTAAAATGACATGTCCTATTTCAGTAGGACATGCTCTGAGAAAGGTGCTGAAGAGCAGAACCACTGGGATCATTCTCTGAGATGATCATCTGGTGAGATTGATCGGAGATGATCACCACCGGGATCATTCTCCTGACCTAGCAGTCCCAGATAGAGCAAGACCCAGTACATGGAGGATGAAGATATCTAACTGCAGAGGTAAGTGGGATCTCAGTTTCAGTGTCAGCACTGTGTTGATGGCGTTGAGTTTTTTTGTCCTTCTCTTTCTATCCTTCTGACTGATTTGCAGTGTTTTAGGGCATCTCCTTTTTCACAGAGAGTGCAAAGATCTAATCCCATTTTTGGCTGCTTTTTAACACCAACCTCCACTCAATCCTTGATAGACGTTGCATCAAGCATTCTCATGTTCTCATCTCCAAAGGCTTCAGTGAAGTCTCCATCCACACACAAACCTTCCAACCTACCTCGTGGTCCTTTTCAAGTGTTATAACTCACCATCAATATGCCCACAAAATGAACCAACGTACCTGTCTGCGTCTGGAAGCATCTATAGATCAGCCTGGAGAAGAGAAGGCTGTGAGGTGACCAGATGGAGGCCTTTCAGTATTTAAAGGGGAGCTACAAGAAAGACACTCTTTAGCAGGGTCTGTGGTGATAGGACAAGGGGAAATGGTTTCAAGATCAAAGAGGGTAGATTTAGGTTAGATATAAAAAAATCTTTTACAGTGAGGCACTGGAACAGGTTGCCCAGTGTTGTGGTTGATGCCCTATCCCTGGAGACTTTCAAGGCGAGGCTGGATCGGGCCTCGATTTTTTTTTTTTTTTTTTTAGGGTTCTTAATGCTTAGCATTGAGGAAATATAAGCTGTGGCTATTGCTCCTGCCTGCTAAATGAACACAAAATGAAGCCCAACAGTCCATCAGTGGAACAGTCTGCAGTCATGCACAAAACACTCCCGGCCTTGGTCTTAAGTCATAGTTGCAGGTTTGATCTTTATTTGAAAAAGCTATGACCTAGTTTAAGCCAAAGTTACAGTCTGTGATCTGCAGATGGTCCAAGTGATCAAAATGTCACCTTCTGGCTTCCTTCTGTGTGACCTCCAAGAAATCAGGCCAGGCAAAAGAGCACACAAAAGTCTTATTGGGGAGACTGACATCAACATCTGCTCCTTAAAACTGCCCATGGAAGCAAGGAAGAGATGCTCATGAAACCTTACAGCTGTGCAGAAAAATAAAAGGTAGCTATGACAGCCAGCTCTTCCTTTCCCAGACTGCAGATAAGCTTGATGAAATTAGCTGCTGCTGCCTCAAGCTGTTTTCCTTTTCTCTGCAGCAACAAGGTGCAGCTAAAAACCAGAGCCTGTATTAGCACCTGCTCAGGGACTGAGGAGCTGCGAGGCTGGTGCTGGTCTCAAGGCATTAAAGCCCATCCATTTGTAGGCCTGTCCTTTTCTCCCTCTTTGTACATTTTCTAGGGTGATTTCACTGATTCCCTTGGAAATTGCTCTGGTTCTACAACTAGCAAGTGGCCAGCTTTTGGACTTGACATTTATCTTGGTGAAATAGGAGGAAATAGGAAGAACTTATTAAAAGATATATATGTGTGTGTGTGTGTGTGTATTAAATACTTCATATGAGAAATATGAGAAAGAGACTCCAGGTCTGCTGGTCTGAGAGATAGCAGGTCGGATGTTCCCTGGATTTCAACTGCAGCAGTTTTGAATTGGCATAAAACCCAGAAGTGGAAACCAGTCCACAGAAATAGGACAAGAGATAATGGCTTTAAGTTGTGTCTGGGGAGATTTGGGTCAGGTAGTAGAAAAAATTTCTTTTCTGAAAGAGTGGTGAGACATTGGCACAGGCTGCCCAGGGAGGTGGTGGAGTCACCATCCCTGGAGGTGTTCCAGAAATGTGTAGATGTGGCATTGAGGGACATAGTTTAGTGAGCATGGTTGTGATGAACTGATGGTTGGATTAGGTGATCTTAGTGGTCTTCCCAGCCTTAATGATTCTGTTCAATCTGTGTCACCTCTCCTCTCTCAAAGCTCCACCACTCAATTATCACTAAAGCACTGGATGGCCTCCTGTGCTATCCAAGGCAATGGGAGATAAACTGTCAAATACCATTGGCTCCACTACCTACTAGATCCATGGAAAAAAAAACAGAGTATTAAAAAGACAATAAATCTTTACCTATATAAATTATCACACAGACAAAAGAAATCAATAAAATGTATCTTCACAGTGTCTCAATGCCATTAAAAGAGTATCTCAAACCAATCAAAAGAGCATCCATAATTCACTCATGCTCACTCCCATGGACCCCTGGCACAGTACAGAAAGCATGTGTGCATCCATAATTTTGTCCCATCATTTCACATATTCCTTGTCTTTGAGACAGGAGGAAGGCTTTCAGCCAGCAAGGTTTATGCATTTTATGGGCCTTATCTATGAGTAGCTCCAAACCTTGGACTCTGGGTCCTTCTGATCTCAGACTATCTTAGTCTGTGACTTTCTTGAAAAAACACTTGTCTCAAACTCTTATTTCTCAACCCACTGAGCAGAGCACACTTAACCTTTTCAGGCTATTGGATCTGCCTTATCACAATTCACTTTCAGGCCCAGGAGATAGGACAGCACTGCAACATTAAAAGTCAAAGGGCCTGAAAGAAATAACACGGCTATTCAGGGAGGGAAAGCAAACAAATGAAGATGGGTCTTCATGGGTCTTTCATATTCCCTCATCCCATCTCATGTTTTGTGACTTTCCCTTAGCCATGTGGAATTTCTCACTTTCCCTCCTGACTGTCAGCGAAGAAAAGCAAGGCGAGATCTCACCTCCACGTGCTGGGACATCACAGGGTCAACCTGAAATCCCGATGTTTGAACTCTCATTGCTGCGACTGACAGCTCTGAGGAATATGTTGTGGAATTGTTACTAGCTGAAATTATTTTTATTTTCAGATAGTTTTTAGGCTTGCAGATTGTGCCTAATAGAATATAGTGTCTAAGTGAATTTATCAATCAGACACTTTCTCCTACCGTGGAAATAATGAATTAAAATGAAAGTACTGCAAGTCTGTGGATTCAACAACAAACGGAGATATTCTAGAGTTACTAGGAGGTGCAGTTTGTGCCTGCTTTTGCAAGGACATCCCATCAAGTTTCATTTTGGTCTTTAGACCTGAAGAAATCATGTTTGCAGTTCTGAGCTCCCTGTTACAAAAAACACAGGGATCTCCTGGAGAGAGTCCAGCGGAGGGCCACAGAGATGATAAAGAGCCCGGAGCATCTGTCCTATGAGGAAAGGCTGAGCAACCTGAGTCTGTTCAGCCTTGAGAAAAGAAGACCTAGAAGTGATCTGATTAATGTTTATAAATACCTTAAGTGTGGGAGTCAAAGGGACATGGCCAACCTCTTTTCAGTGGTCTGTGGGGACAGGACAAGGGGAAATGGCCATAAACTGGAGCATAGGAAATTCTGCACAAATGCGCGTAAGAGCTTCTTCACAGTGAGGGTGACGGAGCACTGGAACAGGCTGCTCAGGGAGATTGTGGACTCTCCTTCTCTGGAAATATTTATCCAATGCTTCTAATTTATACAGAAATAGAATGGTCACATGGCATGATTGGGCAGCCCGGTCTAGTATTAAATGTAGAGGTTGGTGGCCCTGTCTGTGCTGGGGGGGTTGGAGATTCACGATTATTGTGGTACCTTCCAACCCGGGCCATTCTGTGATTGTGTGATTGTGTGATTCTGTGACTGGAAGAATAACATAAGGGAAAGGGGTTGCCACATATGAGAGAAACCTTTGAATATTCATCTATATTTGACATAAACTGACCTATTGCAATTCCTTCTATTGGAGATAGGTAAGAGATGCCTTTGCTTTGGGTGTCTTGAATGCCAGAATCTTGTTTCTCCATAGTATTCCATTATTACTGGTAAAATAGGAGAATGACTGAATGCTGGAAGAAAATCAGCACCAGTTTTGGTCGGGACCTTAACATATGAAGCATCACACAAACTGACATGGAGATGCTGGTTTTCAGGCTATCACTCTGCATGGTCTGCTAAGCAGTATGCAGTAGGCCTATGCGGGCAGAGTCCTATTAACTTCAGTGGGAGCTCTATCTGATGGATAGGAAGCAGTCCTCAGGTACTATCTCAGTGCTGTGTCTGACTTCTGAACACCCAGCTGCACAGAGGATCAACTGAAGTGCCTGACGTGTTTTGATTTCAGGGAACTTAACCCAGAAATGCACTCTGATTCACTAATATCAGCCCTTCCCACATGAAAATCAACTCTGGTTTGCAAAACCATCCTACCCCTATTTCGTATTCAGCCCTTCAAAACAGAACATCTTCTGAAAGAGGCTGTGAACTAGCAACGATCCTGTTGGCAAAGTTTGTGCCCACAATCTGTTAGACTCCAGTCCTCCAAATATGCCACTTATGACTTTCTCCAAGCACATCAAGAAGTTGTACTCTGTTAGGACAGCTTCTGGCTTCACAGACATAAAAGTCACAATCTATTTCCAATCACTTTCTCCCTGCCTAGCTATCTCTATCCTGACCCAACTATGGCCAATTTTCCCTCTCATCAGAATCCATCTCTGACTAGCAGCTCCCTTATGGCTTTCCAAAAACAGCAGGCTCAGCAAAAGCCTTCACTGTTCACATATCCCAGTTCTCAGGTGGTATCTCTGGGGCAAGCACAACTTACAGGCTCTTCATGTTGAAGACAACAGAAATCTGCACAATGCCAGGAGCTCACTTTTTTAATATTATTTTCTACTTAGCTTGCAGCTGAACAAACATCCCGAGTACAGATATTCTCTCTGAATGATGGTCTCAAATGCATGGTTTCTGTTATTCTGAAATGTTGCCTTTTCACTTGGTAATTTGCACCGAGTGCTTGTTTTCAGTAGGACAAACAGATTGTCATTAACTGCAGAAAATTGCATTCTATCACACAATTCTGTTTACCAGCCCACACAGCACCAAAGTCAACTGCAGTCAAGAAACCACAGTGTGGATACAGTCTCAGCGCAGCTCCAGCTACACCACAATGCTGCTTATTCAACTGGAAAGAGATGCAAAGGGATTCTGCTCACTGAATGACTACTCCAGATTTCTGCAGAGGAAATGTCAATACCCTGAATGTAACAAATGTGGGTCTGGGTGAGTCCAGGGTACCCTTCGAGTGACAATATGGACGTATTCCTTTAATCATATTACTGCTAAGTTTGATTTCAGAAACTTTGATCAGATACGGTGTGTTTAATAGACACACTAGGAAAGGATAAGATCTGCTCTCCTAAGTTTAGGAAGAGGGTTGTTTTGATAATTAGTGTATAGATGTAGCACTTGAAAGATCCTGGTTTCTCTTTCTTCTATTACTTTTTTTCTCACAGAATCATAGAGTCGTTAAGGATGGAAAGGCCACTAAGATTGTCTAGTCCAACCTTCAACCCATGCCTGTGACCACTTTAACCACGTCCCTCAGTGCCACATCCACTCTTTTCTTGAGCACCTCCAGGGACAACTACCCCACCACCTCCCTGGGCAGTCTGTTCCAATGCATCACCACTCTTTCTGAGAATAAATTTTTCCTAATATTGAAACTGAACGTTCCCTGGTTCAACTTAGCCATTCCCTCTCATCCTATCACTAGCTACTTGAGAAATGAGGCCAATTCCCGCCTCATCGCAACCTCCTTCCAGGGAGTTGTAGAGGGCAATAAGGTTTCCCCTGAGCCTCCACATCTCCAGACTGAACAATCCCAGCTCCCTCAGTTGCTCTCCATAAGGCTTGTGCTCCAGA
This sequence comes from Tragopan temminckii, assembly GCA_028571105.1. Lineage (NCBI taxonomy): Eukaryota > Metazoa > Chordata > Aves > Galliformes > Phasianidae > Tragopan > Tragopan temminckii. The sequence goes on from JAOWBP010002052.1 coordinate 77,142,780, forward strand.
CCCTTCACAGCTTCATTGCCCTTCTCTGGACATGCAACGGCTGGCAGTACAACTCCATGTCCCAAAAGGGAGCCATTGTTTGTCTCAGTTCCTTAGGACTCAGTTCCATGCTCCATTTTCTTTCCAGGCCGATGCACGAGGTCATTAATGCTTTGAGACTACAATGTCTGGCTCTACAGAAGGTCTAGCGTGAAGTGCTTCAGGAACAGAAATGCCACATTATTAATAAGCAGGTGAACAAGGAGCTATATGGCAGTGAAGTTCTTAAGTATGTGTCTGGAGGCAGTGGCAGTGAAAGCACATCTGTTCATCTCATCTCCACCAGATGGTTTGTTTCAGTGCCTGAAGTTACTGTCATTTATTTCATCAGTAATTTTGTGCAGAGGCTGCTGAGGAATGGACAAATCCTGGGTACCAGAACATGGTCTGACATCTGAAAACTTTGCTGGGAACATAAATCTGTTGAAATTGTTCCAGCAAAAAGTTAAAAACAGTCAGAGTTTTCTTCCTTTTGTTTGGTATGAACAAATTAAGGATGAGAAATATGTCTTTTTGATCAATATGTAATTTTTTAATTACTCTTTATTGTTTTTTTTATTACTCTATCTTGGAAATAAGTTCTGGGAGAAGAAAGCAAATCACTTCTTTTCACTAAATAGTTTGAAAGCTGATTGTTCCTCAATTTGAAAATAAACAAGTGAACAAAAAAAGATAAAGTTGATAGGAGTTTGTTAAGTCTGAGCAAGCAGTAACTCAAAGTTTAAGTGTCTCAGCAGCTCCTGAAGCTCTGAGTTTCAGAGAGGCTTACAGCAGAGCGTGACTTTTTCCTTGGGGCCTTGGCCAGCCGTGGCAGTATCACTGAGCGGCAGAGAACAGGTGGGATGCTCCCAGTCAGTCAAATGTCTGCTTGCTGAACTGTGGACACTGTGAACTGGGAAGATTCGATACATTTTTAGCTAGGGCTCTGTATTGCAATGCCACATATCTGCATGCATCCTTGAATCTTTAGACAGCCTGAAATCACACTCAGTCTTACAAAGTTGCACCTTTTAAAGAGGATGTCACAAACTCCCAGAATCCTAAACTGAACATCAGTTTTATTCTCTGGCTTTCAGTTCAAAATATTTAAATAAAATCTTCCTTTCTCACAAGTTCATCTTTCTGCCCCACTTCATTTTCACCGCAGCATACCTGGGTTTTGAATGTGTCTGGAGATTAGCCTGTAAGAAGGAGGCTGAAGCCAAACTGAGGAGAACTTGGATGTAATTGTGGCTAATTCTCTGTGATATGGAGAAGATAATTTGTGACAGCCAGGTTCATTACAAACCCTTAGCCTGAAGTCTTTGATAGATGTTTTTAGAAAGTAATAAAAACTAAAGCGTCATCAGATGAATAGATTGAGTCCCTCGAGTTCATGATTGGGCTTCAAGCTAAGCTAAAAAGTACATTTTTCTTTTGGTCAAACTCAAAACTTATTAACAAAAATACGATGTTATCATTAAAATTTTGTGGAATTTTTGTTTTACCTATCTTCAAGAAGCTTAGAGAGAGTCATATGTTCTCATTTTAATGTTTGTTTGTTTGATGAGTACATTTTATCATTTCAGAGCTCTCTTTTGGAAGTTCAACCAGAAGAAATCAAACTAGAAAGTTGGCCAAAACCAATGTGCAGCATTTTGAACAGGCAGAAACAAATTTTTCCCGCTGTCCTCTCCTGTATCCCTTCTATACCCTGACATCGCTTGCTGTTGTGTGGAAGTTGCATGGGGTTCTTTAACAGAGTTGAGCTTTTACGAGGCTCTTATGGTGTCACTCTGCATCCAGCAGAGTAAAAACAATGTCTTCTGCTGGCAGCAAAATATGCAGAACAACGTAAGAGTTTGGGTGATCTGATGGCTTCTCTTTTCTACCACTGTGTAGAGACGTTTCCCTGGTGAAAGGGCTGAGTACCTCTCTGTAGGTTCAGATGAGCACCTCCAATCCACTTCTCTGACTACATGAGGGTAGAGAAAGCAAATTTAAAAATGTCAAAGGAATGCAAAGGAATATGTTTCTAGGTTTCTTTGGAAAGGATCACTTTCTTGTAATGTCACAACATGAGGTTTTGGAAATTGCAGTCCCTTGCAAGGTAGAAGCCTTGGACAGTGTGAGGACCAAAGCATCTCCCAAGTCTTTGGGGTTGCTTGCAGAGGAGCACTCTGCACCCTCCAGTTCAGCAGACTTTTATAGCCTATGATTGAATCCCACCACTTAATGAGATTTAAAGCTGTTAAAATGTCTTCTTGGGCATTCTCTTGTTCCTTTGAGTCCTGCTGGCACTTCTGAAAATAGCAGGGCTGGCATAGATGCCAGTTAGTGAATGGGAGCAGTTTTACTACACAAAAAAGAGATAAGAGAAGAGTCGCAGGTGAGGAGCTGTTTTGCCAGTTCACTACCTACTATTAGGCTGCATTAGAGCTGTTCTGCTTATACCTTGGCCCTATCATTCTGCCTTTAAAGAATTATCTATCAAAGTCTAAATTTATCAACCCTGGATAAAGAGCTCCCAGCAATCTGTCATGGAGGAAAGTGACAGAGTAGTTTAAAGGTATTCTCAGTGCAGATCATTCACCTGCAGCTGACCTTTCTGCTTGAAAAGAGACTTTACTCTTTTAGACTATCAGAACTTCTTTCCTTAGAAGCATCACTCTTCACTAAAAGGGAAAGTGCCCACACCACAAGATATTTTTGTTCTTAGCAGGAAACTGCAAGAATATTAATTTAAATGCATTAGTGAGATGTTACATATTTGCATGCATCAGAGAGAAGCCTGCATTCCTCCTCACTACCTTTGCCATATTTTGGTGGTTCTGCCTGCAGCTCTTCTGGAGCAGCAGTATGACTTGTTCCTGCTGAAGGCTGAAAGCTGGAAAGGAAGGAGACTTGGGAAGTCAGATCTGGAATCTCCAGATCTCGTCCTACCAGCTCAGAGCACAGAAAGGAGAAAGCCACTGGGGTCATGGTTTCCAGCATTTTCCCATAAATCACCTAGATATAAGGTGTATTAACCACAAGAAGACAAACAGTCATTTCTAAGTACGAGAATGACTTAGCTAAACCAAAAGGACTCAGTATGCTGTTTTGAAGACCTCTCTAATTCCCTGACATATTTCCAGTAAGATGGGAAAGAGCAGAGCACTGCAATTAGTTGGACATTTTCAGTATGGATCTCAGAGTCTAGACTGGGAATTATTGTGTTTGAAAGCCCTGGGCTTGCTGATCCATGCCTTAATTTCCCTACCTTCTAATGGGAAGGATAGACTTGTGGCAATAATTAGTGTCTGTAAAGCACTTCAGAAGCTTATACAGTGTATTCCCTAGAGCGACCTACCAACAATCAATGCGATATAATGGCCTCATACTATCACAATAATTAAATACTTCCAACTCTTCAGTTAACCAGTGTTTACAGTACAACGAGATACAGAAAATCTTAATCTGGTTGACAGAAAACAAATGTAAAGGAAAAATAAGTAAAATATGCAGAACATTTCTATAACGTACAAAAGAAATCTCATGTTCTTCTGAGCAATTACATTCAAAAGAGTTGTTAGTTAGTTCAGGATGGTTTCCACAGCATTCCCACTAGAAGCTCAGAGAAATGCATCCATGCACTACAGGTCCAATGCTTGGATCCTGTTAATCAAAATTGTCCAGAATATAACTAAGGAAGCTGTACTTCTTCAAGAGATGGGGTGAGGCATTGGAACAGGCTGCCCACGCGGGTGGTGGAGTCACCATCCCTGGAGGTGTTCAAGAAAAGTGTAGATGCAGCACTGAGGGACATGGTTTAGTGATATGCTGGTGATGGATTGATTGTTGGACTTGATGATCTTATTGGTCTTTCCAGCCTTAATGATTCCATGATTCTAAGACATTCACTATCTGTTTCTAAATAGAGACCTTCAATAACATTTCTGGGAGAGAAGGAGAAATGTTCTCTGAAGTATCTGTCTTAAAAGTCAAAGCCTTTTGCAAGGTGGAGCATCATATGTCTCTTAACAAATTATTTTTAATCTACACAACAGTTTTGAGATCATTTTTGCCTTTATCACATTTACATTGTATCAGATGTAGAAGTCTATACTTGTGAGATAAAGGATAGAAAGTACAGGAATTTTGTAAGCAAAGTACCTAGGAATGCATGAGAAAAAAAAAAATCCACAAGCTCTATAATCTCTATCTGAATATCTGCATTAACTTCTACCTCCCCTTTTCTACAACCTGGAAGAGGGAAAAGATAAGTCTGGAGATGCTGACCTTGTAGTGTAGCTATGTACACTCACATTTCTTTTACTGTAAACAAATAAACACACAATCTAGAACCATAACCACAAAGGCTGTCTCACCAAAATCTGAACTTTTGTTGACCTACCACTGTGTTTTGTGTACTTGAAAGAAAACAGAGGCTAAAAAGATGGATTTGAACAAGACAACATGTTCTGTTCATAGCACGGTGCAAAGTGCATCCACAATGTGATTACCAGGAGCCAAATGGGACTGTGCTATTTCAAAGGGAATCTGAGTCATATAATGTATCCTCTGGAGAATTTACTGCAACACAACAACAGACAGGCCATCCTGTGTTTGGAAAACATACCCCATTTGATGCATCTTCAGAGTTATGCTGAATAATAGAAGATATTTTGTACCATCTTAATTTTTTATGATGCATACAGCACCACGGCACAGGTCAAAGAGAAACATTCAGTCTCAAAACACCATGGACAACTTCAGGAAGTCAGTGGGGAACTTTGCTTTGAGTTCTGAGCACACTGCTAGATCACGCTGCTTACATCATCAGTATTCACTCAGAATCCTTCAAACATGCCATTGGTACAGTTCTTAACCTTGGGATGAAGAAAGCAGACTTTTCTGTTCGTTTAAGAATGAAAAATGCAAGGAACTTCTGCTGTCCATTTATCTTCACTTCCTCTTATTGCACCCATATGTTACACTGCTCATAAGTAGAGAAATTACAGTTCAATTTCAAGTAACTAAATAGATCTTTATATTAGGCTTGATCCAAAGTCCACCTAATAGTTCCACTGTTCCTAGTGAACTTTTCTATCAGATGCCTGACATGAGTTTCACTGAAACCCACAGAAAGCTCCATGCTGTTGCAATAGGAACAAATTTTAAAAGTGGTAAGGACTCCTGCACTTCTGAGATGCCCATTTCCCAATGTTATGCCCCTCACGTCTGCAAATCCAATACTCCCACTGCTCATCAAATCCCTACTTTTGTTTCAGGTGGATAGACAATTTTATATCAGTGCCATTACACATTAGAATGATAGAATCATTGAATATCCTGAGTTGCTAGGGACCCATAAGGATCACTGGGACATCTCCTAGCCAAAACCTGCTTTACATCAACAAACAGTAGCAGAGAAATTCTTATTGGCTTAAAGGGATACCAAGAGCAAAGGGAAAAACGCAAAGAACTTCACTTTAACAACATCTGTGTCTGTGCAATACATGTGATTTGAGAAGCATTAGCATTTTGTTTTGTTTCAGTCTCATAATTAGAAGGATTGTGCTTCATTATCCTAGTGTAGCTCCTGCTGTGACATGGTCCTGGTTATCTTTCTGAAAGAAATATTTCATAAACAGTAGCCAGTTCTGTTGGTTGAATACAAAAGCTTTGGAATTTTCAATTCAAGACAGAAAGGAAAAGAAAAAAAACATTGTTATGGAATTATTATATTCTTGGTTTAATAATAGGGAAGCATTTCAGACAAGACAGTTCTTATTCACAGAACTGGATACTTGTAATACTCAGGGAAAAATATGTCCTTATTCAGCTTGGTTTTAGCATTTCTTCTTGCAAGGTTGCTCTTATTAGAATGGGGAAAAGAAAGAAAAAGAAAGTCTATGTTAATCATCCGACATAAACGTGATAGGAGAGGGATCATAGTCTTTTTTTCCCTACGTAAGTCCTTGATTACAGTGTTCCGCATAGAAGGGCTATTCTGAAAGCAGTAACTTACTTCATTATGTTGGCCCACAACATCACAGGTGGATGTTAGTGACATGAAAGTAGAGGCTGAATCTTCCCCCACCAGTATTTCATTGTGAAATTGCTGCGTGGCAGCAGAGGAGCAGTCTGACAGAATGGCGTCTGACATGGAAGTGCTTATGAAGCAAAGATATGGCACTGAATTCCTTCATAAAGAAAAAATGGCATCTACTGACATTCATCAATGCTTGCTGAATGTTCATGGAGACCAAACAGTAGATGTGAGCGCAGCGAGGCAGTGTGTAATCCCTTTCATCATCAATAGCAGCAAAGACATGAAAGACAAACCATGGATGGTCATGAGGATATCTACAAATGTAGCATGCAGGCTCTTGTTAATAGCTGATGAAAATGCACAGCTAATGGTGGTGACTGCTGATAGAGCAAATTCTCGGCTACAAAACAATATCTTTCAAATAGTGCTATTGTGCTCTTAGTATCTCTTGTAGTTCCATGGAAATAAATAGGAGGCAATACTTTCAGGGAGACCTACATTTTGCAAGAAAACAGGCAGTTCTCAATCTCAGAAGCCTCCCTGATTGCCTATCTGAGCTATACCCAAATATTTCTGTCTTCTGGTTCTTTCTCCTCACCTTTCTCTTCCCTTCCTTTAAGGCAAGTTACAAAGTTGTGCCTCACATAAACCATATGCTAGTAGCTAATAAGATGATGTTGCCAGTGATACACATAATCTTATGTTCCTGTGTGCATATGGTAACTACAGTATTCATTTTGAATATTCTTATATTCAGAAGGGAAAAGGTCTTTCCTATATTTATGCTAATTTGCATAACATACTCTACCCGACATTCATCATATTCTGCTAAGCTCTGCCAAGGAAAATGTATTAATAGCTGAACTGTTGCAACCCTTTATTAATATCGACATAGCAAGCTCTGTACCAGTTTTAAGACATACCAAGAAGACAGGATTTTTGTTCTTATTCCTTAAATCTTTATGACTAAGTAATCAGAGACAATGAAAAAATGCTCCAGGCAAAACAGCTTGGGTGTAAAGGCAAGCAGGGCAAGCAATTGGATTGTAGCTGTTGGATCAATGGCATGACTCTATGGGCTCATTTTTTTTTTAGTTTCTGGGGATAAGCTGATACATCCATAATTAGTACATACCTCTAATTATTCTTGTTTCAAAAAGGAATGCTCACCAAGTTAAATAGGGAAAATGTGAAAATACTTGAATAACAATCATAGAATGGCTTTGGTTGGAAGGGACCTCAAAGCCCATCCAGTTCTTACCCCTGCCATGGGCTGGTTCCCTCCCCAGCAGCTCAGGCTGCCCAAGGCCCCATCCAACCTAGCCTTGGGTGTCTTCAGGGATGGGGCATCCACAGCTTCTCTGAGCAGCTTGTGCCAGCGCCTCACCACTAAAGATAAAGTAGAAAGGACCAAAATCAGATGCATGGCTGTACAGAAGAAAGACAAACAGCGTGAAAACCTGCAAAACATCACAACACATGAGCTACTTTCCGTTGTCTCATTAATGTCAAAAGAAATCACTGTGGTGAGTCTTGCAGACGAGCACCATAGCAAGGACATCTGCCTTATCTAGGCAAAAGTTTTGCCAGCTTGCTACAATAACCAAAAACAGGAAAAAAATTATCATGGCTCTTAGGAGCTCTCTCAGCAAGACAAAAATGTTAATATTTCTGGTGAACACCACAGCAGATGAACACTTTTCATTCCCAAAATCTACCATGAAGATTGTCTTCTGAGATGCCAACAACCTTCCTCTGCCTTTGCTTTCTACTACACCTTTTATTTTGACTTGAAAGGACATTTGAGATCACACTGGGTTTAATGAGGTCTAAATTTCATTAGACTGCAGTGTTTCCCACACTGTTAATGTTTTATTGAAGAATATTGGTTTTCTAAGCTGATCTCTCTTCACCTTTCCCATGCAGTTCCATTTCATCAATATAGCTTTTGTTTTTAGGTGATTTATTTTGTTTAGGATTATTCATTAGACACTGCTATGAGCGTGGAGGTAGGCATCTGAAGGCTGCTAACCTTGATCATTTTACTTTAGTGCAATAAAAATACTTCATTTGAATTAGAAAACTTATCAAACAATATCATTGTGCTCACAGAACTGTGATGGGAAACCTCAGATGATTGATGCTGCAGTGGATGGAGCGGCCCTTCATGAAGGACAGAAGTGAGTTTTTCTGTTTGTGGGAGCAGCAGAAGGGCACAGAGCTCTGCCTGGGGGTGGATGATTAGCTTACAGATCAGGATCAGTGGTTGAGTTCACTGCCTCTAGTCCTTAGGAGAGACTTCAATCACCCTGGTATCGTCTGGAGGAGATACATAGCAGGTCATAAACAATTCACTGCCAGACTCAAAGATTTGCTATAGGTGGCACAAAGTCTGGCCAGAGGCCAGTCACCTCTGGTGTACCTCTGATACTGGACTGATACTGGGGCAAATATTGTTTAATATTTGCTTTGCTGACCTAGATGGTAGGAGAGTGCAGTCTCAGAAGGTTCAGGTTCTCAAGTGATATTAAACTGAGAGAAGTGGTGCGTTATAATGCTATAACATCATGGAAATTATAGCAATAATAGCAGGGTAGCAAAGTCTTTGGCTACAGCAAATGAGGACGAGCCCAAATGCAGCAGCCATGGAAATAGAAATGAAGGAAATAAAGCTGCTTGCCTCTAGAAGGCCCCAGGAAGGCTGGGATCTCCAGCAATATACCCTTACCTCCACTGCCAGCTCTTAAATGAGATCTGGGAAGGGGTGCATCATGGCTTCAGCCCTTCTGGTCACTCAGGTATGTTGTACACACCCGAGCTCTCTGGGTCAGCCCTGCCTTCCCAGGCAGTGCTCAATCACTGTTTCAGGCCATGATTTAGCAGTTCCACTACATGGGTACACCATAAAGTTGTGCTGCCATTGAAAAAGACATCAGCCCCAGGAAACAGAACAAATGGAAATGGAAAATCTTGCACCTAGGAAGGGAAAAACACCAATTTGCACCATATGTTGGCATGTGCTAGATGTCAACCAGCTGGAAAGCAGCTTTGCAGAGAAGGACTTGATGGATACCAGGGTAACCAGGTGTTATGGTTTTCATGGTTTATCACCAGTATTCCACATCATAACATCATGCAGTGCACTGGGAGTCAACGAGTTAATGCTGCAGTTTCATGCATTGTCGATATTTCTGGACTCTTGGCCTCAGAAGAGAAGAATGAACTACAGCTCCTAGAAGACTTTGTTTTTCTGTTTCCATTTTCCATTTGAAGGAAAAGATAAAACTGACTGGAAGGCATGTGACTTCCCTCTTTGTTCCCTGGACGCTTCCTACAGCATTAGACTAAGGACATCAGTTTTGGAAACTCTCTCATTTTATTTGATTTATTAGCTTTGATTTCAATCATATTGTATTCTATTGTACTATCTCACATTCTGCTACTGTATTTAGTAAAGTAATTTTTTTCCCTTTAGTTTGCTGCCGCTGTTCTTTCTCATCCAGGCCCATCTCCCTACCTTTTCCCTTCCCCTCTCCATTGCATGGATCCGTGGGTCCCTTCAGCCCCTTGTCACAGGAACCAGGCTGAACCAGGCCAAATCTTGACACCAGAATGCAGAAATGGCAAAGAAGACTTAACATCCAGGTTAAAGGAGCTGTTCCTTTCACTGATGCTGAATCACATCCACTTGCTGTGTACACTGCTGGGCTTCCCAGTACGAGAGAGACATGGACATGCTGGAGCAAGTCCAATGAAGGGTCATGAAGATAATGAAGAAACTGGAGCATTAGCCTTATAACGAGACACAGAGGGTTGGCAGTATTCAGCCTGGAGCAGAAAAGGCTCAAAGGAATCTTTTCCATTTGTGTAAATACCTCATAGAGGTAGGAAAGACTCAGATTCTTCTCAGTGGTGAGCAGTGAAAGGACAAGAGGAAATAGGCACAAATTGAAATACGGAAAATTCCACTTAAATTTAAAATAAATAAATAAATAGATAAACAAACTTTTGTACTGCAAACTTGATACTACATATGTTTCCCAGAGAGGCTGTGGATTCTCCATCCTTGGAGTTATTCAAAACCCTACTGGACGCTGCCATGGGCAGCTTGCCCCAGGTGATTCTGTTTTGAGCAGGGGGTTGGACTTGGTGAATTCCAGGGGTGCCTTCCAATCTCAAGTGCTATATGATTCTGTGAAACAAAAACAGCCCAACCCACCCAGGGACTGGATACAATAAGATATTCACATATTCTTTAGTTGAAAGCCAGTGACTGTATAACTTACATTTTGAAGATACACATATAAAAGAAAGGGTGTCAGGAGGATCTCGTTTGGTGCTTCAATAAAACAAACAGAACATATTCTTTTAAGCCACACTTCAAGGTCACTGCTTCCAACCCAAATAATACCTGAAGATTTGTACTACAGATCAGACATGCACAAATCTTTAGCGTTCTTAATAGCATTAGCTAATTCTTAAACATGAAACTTGTCATTACTTTACTCAGATAGAGGGCAAGATAAGAGAGACCTGGGCTAGAAATTAAAGCCAGTGTTCAAGCCTGTGTTCGGAACTTCACCTATGGAGATACAACCTCTATATCTGACACCGGGATAAATTTGTGCCATTTGCCTGGAGCCCACTGACTGAACTGAAAGCCCCATAACTCAGACATCTCCAAGTGCAATTGTTTGGACATGAGGAAGATTTGTCCTCTTGCAGAATAGTAGTCCCAATGGATGTTCAGAGTTTACAGTTTTAATTAGCCAAAGAAAAATTACTGGGGGAAAGCAGACACTATTTGTTCGCTGTCTCAACACAGTAATTGTATGTGTCAGCACAGAAGACATATAGATCAAAATGAAATGGAAAATATACCCACAGACATTTCCATGCTTCTGTTTCTCCTTCTGTCAGAAGTTCTTGGGGGCAGAGAATCTCTCTGGTATCCATGGCCCTCCTTTTGCATGAATCTCCATATTTTTCTGCATGCTTACGGTACATTTGAGGAGGAACAGTATCCTCTAGGATTTAATTTTATTCTACTTCAGCCTAATGATTTCCTGATCAACCCCAGCAGGGATTCAAGCTTCCTAAGGATTTATATATAGTATCAAGAAACCAAGAAGTGAATCTTTAAATCCATTTTGATTAATGCAGTTGTGCTTACCCACATCTTGTGGTACTGTCCAGGACCTCCTAGAGAGCATAAAGGAGAAGGATTAGGAAGCAAAAAAGCAAGGTACTCAGAGCCTTGTAGCTAAGCAAAGGTAAAGCTCTTTGCAATTACCATGGTTAATGGTAGATGAAAATGACTTTGTGCATCTTGGAGCAGCTGGAAATGGATTTGTGCATGGCCTTGTCCATATGAGAACCATAAATACAGAGTGTGGGAGAGAGATGCTGGGAGTTGCCCAGAGTTCCGAGTCATGTTGTTGTAAATTAAACTGGAACAGCACGTCTCCTGGCAAGCCATGAAATATGTAGCAGGTCCCTAAAGTTCTGGCATCCTTCTCTGCACTGGCAGAGAACAGATCTGGAATCACACAAAAACCCTTCCTTCAGGAGCTAGGAAGGAGGCTGAGTCCATTAGGAGAATTATGATCATTAAGTAGGGAGGAGGCTTGGTTCAAATGACGTAGGAGTTGATCCCTGGACAGAAAACCTTGCCCAGTGTTCAATGGAAGACCTACAGATTACTTGTGACAAAAGAGACAAAGGCCAAAACAGGAAAATCATATACAGTAATTAATTAATGAGGAAGGAAGCAGAGAAATTGCTGCATTGTGAGATCCAGCTACTAATTATAAAGAGGAAGATATAAAGCATTGCTTTTGTGCCCACAAGCTCAGCCCTATGACTCACCAGGTCAAATCCCTCCTTAGTTTAACACAGCTGATGTCAATGTAGGCAATAGCAGAGAGAAACTAAGCCCTTCCCTTCTCTAGAAGCAAGGAGTGATCTCTAGGTTCAAATACCTACTTTATAACAGAGAGAAACTGCAGATCAGAGAGGCTGAGTTGTGCATTACTAAAGCAGGTGAGCTAATTAAAGCTCACTAGTTTACAGCAAGGATTGCGTCTAGCTCCTAGCAGTTGTTATATCTGAGTATCCCTCAAGGGTCAAACATCCTTCTTTTCTTTCTCATGTACAAGTACTTTCCAGCTGGGTTTGTGGAGCAAAGATGACACTTAGTGGCTGGTTGGATTACCACAAGTATGTGTTTCCAGCAGTGTTATGAAGGGGCTGCTCTCAGATGCTGTTGGCAGAGGCTGTTCACAGCAGCCTGCTTTGTCACACTGGGTATGAGACATTGCGTTTCCAGGCGAAGGACAGCACTCCTGCCCTGCAGTCACATGCACACTAAACAGTGATTTATTTTTCTAGTAAGTTGCTGATACACACACTTTTTAGCAGAGCTTCTCATGATTCTTAGGCGGTGGAAGGAAGAAGATTTGAGCAATGTCTCCATGGACTTTTTTTTATATTCTCTGTAGAAAATAGGCTCAGCTCTTTTTTGAATTCAAGGCCACTGTTTTCCCTGTGTGGTTAGGAAGACTATAAGAATCCTCCATTTAGTGCTTTTGAAAGCACGGTAGACTTTGGCTTTTCCTGAATGTAGCTGAGATGGAGACATCAGGATCATAGTGATGGAGAAAGGCAAAAGTAAGGCTTATGTGGTGAAAAAAAGATCCAAGTGAAGATTTATCAAGTACCAGAGGAGAACTGGGATTCAGAGGGTCATAGAATCATAGTATAGAATCACTATGGAATTGTTTGAGTTGGAAGAGACCTTTTAAGGCCCTCTAGTCCAACTCTACTTCAATGAACAGGGACATCTACAGCTAGATCAGGTTGCTCAGAACCTGGTCCAGCCTGACCTTGAGTGTCATCAAGGTTTGAACAGTTGCCCTGTGCCTCCCCCCTACCATGTTTGGTGGGATACTGTTGTGGGATTGGAACCCGTCTCACCTGGCCACTTTGCCAGGGGCCATTAGCTGCATGCTATATACACTGAATATATTCTGATTACCTCTATAGTGCATGCTCCTCAATCTCAGCACCTTCTGGTTGTGAATGACTCCCTTTCCACATAGGAGAGTTATGTTCAGGGTCTTGCATTAATTCCTATTGTCACAATTCTCCCTTCCCTCCCAGCAAATCACCCAGAGGAAGGCTGTAAGCAACATGAGGTTCAATCACATATGTGATTGTCTTCACTGATGAGCTACCCAGATGAAATGTGCTGTGCTCTCAATCTTGTTTGTCAAAAATAGGTTTCTATGTCCCAGAAGGAATGTGTTCATGAGCCTGTTTCATTAGGAATATAAATACAGGGAAGACAGAAATTCAATTCCTTCTGCACCCTGCAGGCTCCTGGCACTGGGGAATCAGGTATAGTGGCAGAAAAGCAGAGACTGTCTGCACCACGGCTGCTCACGGTCTTTCTGAGTTAAAAGAGAAGAGCTGAAGCCTTCAAGGCTGACCTGGAAACGTTTTCTGTCATTAGATTGGTGTATCAATAAGGGGGCAAAAGTGGATGGACAGAAGAATTACACTTTCTAAACAGAGTAGTGCTGCTTTGGATAGTGACTGACAATGGGAGGTGATTGGTGAAGTCCTCTTTGGTGATGGTCCTCAACCTGAAAAAGACAGCAAAGGGATCTCTCATTTATGTCAAACAAAAGTTTGCACAGAGATCATAAACATAATGCACCATTTTTGTAGTGAGCAAATTTGGGAAATATCTGTATGATTTCTAGCATACTTCTCTTGCTACAGAGGAGACTATCTTCCACAGCACATCATCCTCCTTTTTCCTCCCTTGCAATCTGACTTAGATTCACCTGCCTCTCCCTTCTCTTACCTCACTTCTCAGCCAGCCTCCCTGCCTGCTTCAGCTGGCAATGCAGTAGGGAGCACAACGCTCATTAATATTATCTTCTAGATTTAAACTTAGGCTTTACAATTATTGGTCAGCTCCAGGCCTCAAATAGGAAACCACGTTTATAATTCCTCAAATACTCTTCTGATGCTTTCTAGGGTAGTTACCACCTTTTTGCTTTTTGTCTGCACGGCACGTTGAAGGGTAGTAGGTCAGCATAGCTTCTGTAATGGAAAAATATTGCTGAAATTATTAACAAGAAAAATTGTAACTTATGAGTAGAGTCATCTTTCAGAGGAAATGTTTTGTGCTGCCTGCAGAAGAGTAAGATAATGCTGCAACAGTATTTGGATTTGGGAAGCTATGTTGGCAGATATGTTGGTATTTGTTTATGTAAAGTTATACTTGGTAGCTGATACAATGCAGAGTAATTGTCAAACATAAAGGCAGTATGAACACCTCAATCGGGGCAAATTCTGTTTCTAGGCTTAATTTTTTATGTATCATTATTACTATTATTATTATTATTATCATTTACCACCCAGCCTTGGGTCAAAATACTGTGACACGTCTTCCTATCCCTTTAGAAAGGAACACAATGATTAGGCAGTGCTTCAGGATTGTAGCCTCTTTTATCATTCTGGGACAGCACTCCTCAAGCTAAAGCCTTATAGCAAAGAATCATCTCCTAATGCAGAACCAAATGCTGTCATGTTTTCCTAAAACTATTTTTCTTCCAAAAGCAGTTTAGGTGTCTGATGAAATTTTAGTGAACTAGGTCCCTAAACGTTTCCAAGTGTCTGCTGCTAAACAGCTGTTTGGGAGCTGGTAAACTCCAATTTAAGGACTGACTAGATTCATTATTCCTTTTTTTTTTTTTTTTTTTTTTTAAAGATCATCGGCTTCAATCTCTTCCCACCGTGATTGCTTTCTCCTCCAAAACTCAGTTCTCCCTGACAAAATCTTTCTAGCATTATGTCATTACCTTTTTTTCCAACTTGCCGAAAAGTTTTTGAGCTTACCTGGATGAATTTGTAATGTAAAGCAATGAAAGTGCATAACAAGCCAAGATAAATCAGTGTTATGCTCTGTTTGTTGCCTGCTGCAGAGGTCAAACTAAATCAAGCTCAGTCCACCATTGCAGTATTCCTGCTGTAAACCAATGTGAACTCCATTAGGGCTTGCACCAAAGACAATAAACTTTCTGAACTTATTTTGAAAGTAATTCATGAACATCAAATTTCAGCTGAAGTTTCTAAACATGAACTGTATGGGCTTATTGTAGAATCATAAAATCATTTGAGTTGGTAGGAACCAACTGCCCTGAAATGAACAAGGGCGCCTACAGCTCAACCAGGCTGCTCAGAGGCCCATTCAGCCTGACCTTGAATGTCTCCAGGGACAGGACATCCACCACTTGAGAACTGGGTTTGCATGTGAATAGAATATTCAAAAAAGTATTTGTACCTGAACAATTTGAATAAAAGTGCCTAAAGAAACCTGAAACTAAAGTGAAATCAGTGCATCGCTAGGATTGAATAGAAGGATGCAAACTAAAGTTCGGTGGTGTAAATAGGGTAATGAACCCAGAAATAGGTAAATGGCAGAAACACCACTGAGAACAAAGTATGCAAACGCTAAATGTCAGTAGCTGCTGTTAAGTGCTACAGTCTGGAGTGGGACAAACCTGGGTATCCAGTGCAAAATGATACTGGCTTCTTTTAAAAAGTGTAGTTTCTGTACAGCTTGCAAGCTCAAATCTAGTTCACTGCTTGCAATTCCCTTATGTCTCTTCCATCATTACTTCTTTCTCAGTGTCCTTCTCCTATCCAGTGTTTCTGCTGATTACTCTCTCCCCAGATATAGACACTTACATTATACTCAAGTCTTATTTTGTTATTTTCTGCTCTTACATTTAAACTCTAAGAGGACTTTAACCAATAGAGGTTCTGTCTTTAGTGCCTACTGAACACCCATCAGCAGTCATTACTGGGATCAACAAGGCCCAAAACGTCTCCAAGCTCTCCAGCTTTCTCTGTAATACGTAATCGGTACTTGCAATTGTGATCAGTGCATTTCCTGAACTGGGTTTAATGAAAGTAGAGCATTCCAATTGAAACTTTCTCTCTTGTATTCCCTCCATGTACTAGGAAATCATTTCCAAAGTAGAACAGGTCTTTTCAGTCTGAACCTATATCCTTGGTGAAATTGGCTTTTAAAATATCACTGCCTTCACTTGCTGCCCTTTTCTCTGCACTGGTTGTAAAGTCATCAGGACGCCTACGAAGTCCTCCTTACTTCTGTGGTTTTTTTCCCACATGGTTACTGAATACTAGCAACGATAATAAATGATCTTATTGGTTTCATCTTCTTTAATAGAACAAACCCTTCCCATCTTCCTGGTACCATTTCAAATGAAGACCTAATTCTAGGCAGAAGAAAATCACAGGTGGGTGCACATTTGACTGCTGAATTGAGCTTATCTCCCACAGACATTTGCATAGCCCTTAGGAAAAATAATGTTTTGAATTCAATGATTGTTTAATTCCAAGACTGGCTTTTGGAAAGAGAAAGAGTAGATAGATCAAGATGTCCAAAGAGAAGAATGTTTTGGATGCAGCATCAGCTGGGAAGCAGTGGGAAGGATGGCTGGGCCTCCAAGAAACTGTAGAATACAGGTGAGGTTGCTATGGAAGGACAAAGCAGCATTATCTGATAACTGAGGGCAGATCAAATAGTGATGCCTTAACCTACAGTGAAGAAAACAAGGTGTCAATAAATACCCGCTTGGACAACGATCTGAGAAACATTTGGTCCCATTTTGGGGAACCAAAATTACCTCCACAGTGCTCTCAATGCCCTCATTCCCAAGGGCTGTGGGGAGGAGGCCAGGAGCTTAGCTGGCTCCACAGTGAGTGGGAAAGCATGGAAAGTACATGACAGTAGGGCCACGCTAGGATGCAGAATGCAAGACACATCAGCAACTGAGGCAGAGGATGAAGGGCTGTCACCATAGACTTGGTGGCTGTTCACGTCTCATCCTCTGTGGAGTAGCTGCTCCACAATGGACAATGTAATGGACCCTTAGAACCAGCTGCAGGCTTACCAAGGCTCTTTTTTTTTTTTTTTTTGCTGACATAGTCTCTCAGAGTCATCAACATGCCAGTTTATTTGCACTTACTTATTTTGCCATTTCCAAATGCCATGCACAACAATTATGCTCTTGAGATGAGATGCCTTTGAGCTTTACTGAGAGCATAAGTTTTAACTTACAAGTGACATGTACCCCGGCCACTGGTGCTGTTACTTTTTCACACCAGATCTCTCCTGTGGTCCTCAGATTAAATAATCCTCTGGTCAAAGAACGTGGATATCAGAGAATCACAATGTGCGTGATCTGACTTCCACTCACACTCTGAATTCTCCCTGTTTTAAAAGGAAGTGATTTCTTCCCCATCTCTCCTCCAGGTAGGGACTCCCACAGCAGATTGCAGAAGAGCAGTGTAGTTTGTCGAACCATAATAAGTGAAGTTTGTGATGGACTTCTAGAGGAACCAT
The DNA here is from genome assembly GCA_028571105.1 of Tragopan temminckii. Lineage (NCBI taxonomy): Eukaryota > Metazoa > Chordata > Aves > Galliformes > Phasianidae > Tragopan > Tragopan temminckii. The sequence goes on from JAOWBP010002052.1 coordinate 77,160,281, forward strand.
TAGAAAGGTAAAGTAAATTGGATAGCAGAAAGAAGGGCGGAATTCAAATAATAGAGAATCTTAAATCATTCCCCTGGGAGGAGTCAATAGTAGTGTAGTTAATATTGTATTGAGACACAACACATGCCATAACTTAACAGAGAGTTGGCCTGTAATGTTTAGAGCAGAAGGCATTCAGGCATTGTTTAAAGGCATAAGAAGATGGAGAAATTTTCTAATTCGTCATGAAGATAGGATGGTTAGGTACCCTGTTGGTTAAACATCAGCAGTTTTTCCATTACTGGCAGTGTAGTTTCAGTTTATAATCTTGAGGTTTCAAAATGCTTATACCCTCTGGATTAGAGGGCCAGAGGTTATGTGTCAGCTCTTCAAGGAGGTGTTTGCAAACTGCCAGCTAAGTGCTTCAGCAATGCCTGTGGGTCCCCACATGGAGGTTTGGGCTCTCACTGCAGTGTGATTTTCAGAAATCAAGCCACTGTGCTCGCTCTCACTTCAGCACTGCTGGCGGCCCTTCTCTCCCCTGAATAGTCATATGCTGCTCTCATTAAAAAACAATTCATTCACTCATTTGTGAATCCATCTCAAGCATTTCATTCTCTGACTGTGATGGCTGCTTTACTATCTACTACTTGCAAACTGGGGAGAAACCACTATGTATGAAATGTTCGCAGACCTCGTCATTTTCACTCATTGTGTTAGAGCAAATATATATAGTTTTATTAAGTTTTACCCTTTATTCCCTTTGATTACTGTTTAGTTCTGGAATAATAAAAATATTTAACAACAACCGATTGTTTTCTAGTCTGAAATGTTCCTTTTGTTAAGGCAGATTAGTACAACCTTGTTTGCTGAATGAAAAGCAAAATAGAAAGAAAACATTTGCAGAAATTAGACTGTTTAGGTTATTTGTTACAAGTGTTCTTGGTAATACAAGGCAAAGTTGTAGAAATAATATGTTCTTGATAAAATTACAGTAAATTTGATTATTATCTTTTTTTCTAGTCAATACAAAAGTCTAGTTTCATAGTATTTTCATTAGGACACTGTTCCAAGATATCGTGCTATCCTCATTATTGCAGGTGTTGTTAAGCTACATGAGGTACACACTTCCTTAATTTTAAGCATGGCAGGTATGACTATCTCTCCATTTCAGTCTAAACAAATCCAGTGCAATAGATCAGAACAATACTAGCAAAGTTAGAAAGTATTAACAGAGTCTCATCTAATCTCCAAGCACAACATCAGTACTAGTTTATTTAATGTATATTTGGTTTAGATTCAGAATGAGTAACATTCTTGTAGGTTATTTGTATGTTACAAACATTCATTATTTATCATCATTATTTATCAGGTTGCCCAGAGAGGTGGTGAATACCATATCCCCAGAAATACTCAAGGTCAAGCAGGATGGGGCTCTGAGGAACCTTATCAAGCTGTAGGTGTCCCTGTTCATTGCAGGGGAGTTGGGCTTGATGTTCTTTAAGGGTCCCTTCCAGCTCAAATGTTTCCATGAGTCTATCATCTTGAAAATCATTTAAAGGTGCCAGAATATCTTTCCCAGATGACTCCTGGTGATAAATGACATAGGTAGAAAATCTTAACATGTAAACTGATTAAAACTCTCAAACGTCCCTAGTGACTTGATTTTTTTTTTAATTTCAGTGGCACCGAGACAATAATTTCTTGTCTGATTCTGAAAATACCTTCCATAAAATTGCTGTTTGGGTGGTCAAAGTATTCTCCCTATGCTTTAAATTGAGCACCTACTCAGATTCTAGAAAATCACACTCTTGTAAGTTGATCTGTGGCTGGAGTGACTGAAGCTGACTTTCACCATTGCCTGAGGTATACTAACGTGTCTCTACTCAACCTCAAGTGAACTTCACAAATACTTGCCTAAAGTCACAAGTGTTTCTTCTGTATGGATCTTGCAATAAAAATACTTATAAGGTACAAAGTATATGAAGTTTGAGAAATGTTCAGGGATGTGCTGTGACCACATCCATGACAGCATGAGAGTATCTATTTAGCTTAAATTCTGATTTCTTCTATATGAATATCCGAATACTAATTATACTGCTGTTGTGTAACAGCCAGAGTTAGTAAAATAAACAATGGGAGTTGTCAGACAACCATGTGCTAACCATACCATTGAGTGCTCATTTACTCTAAGTCACCCAGACTGGGGCTGCGCGCCAGTTCCAAATGTTGAACTTGCTTCCTAGACTTCCTACTTGCATGGCTACACTCAGGTGCAAAAAATGGCATTCATGCAAGAGAGTAGATTTAGACTAGATATTAGTAAGAAATTACTTACTGTGAGGGTGGTGAGACACTGGAGCAGGTTGTCCAGTGAGGTTGTGAATGCCCTGTCCCTGGAAGCAGTCAAGGCCAGGCTGGATGGAGTTTTGAGCAACCTGGTCTAGAGGGAGGTGTCCCTGCTTATAGCAGGGGGTTGGAACAAGATGATCTTAATAGTCCTTTCCAACCCAAACCATTTTATGATTCTATGATCCTATGATTCTATGATTCTATGATTCTATGATTCTATGATTCTATGATTCTACGATTCTATGTGTCTGAATGCAGCCATCTGCAGAGCAGACCTGTAAACCAGAGCAGGTCTCTAAGGCTATATCTACATGCATGCTACCTGCTATGAAGCAGAACTTCCCACATCTGTGTGAACAAATTTCCCCCATTAAAAAAAAACAGCTGCATCCAGAAGTCCCCAGCTTGCATTTTGGGCTACTCAGGAAAATATGTGGAATTCAAAAAATGAACCAAGAACAGCTTCCACAGCCTCAGTGTGGAGGCCCAACGCTGTTAACTCAGCAGAGATGTAGCTTGATAATTCCCTTTAGTTAGCCTGAAGAGTTAGGCTCCTTGTCACAAACTCTGGAGATAGGTAACTTACATCTTTGAGGCGCTTATTTCTCTCCACGACTAAAAAAGCGTGAAGAGTGACTGGGCGAGAAACATCTACATGGTAGACATCTAACAGTAGATGAGATGAAGAGGTCAATCTCCCTGAAGTGTCTGACAGTTACATTTCCAATATAATGCCTCAAATCAAAGCAAATGGGACTTGATTAATAGTGTTTTAAGCATATACTTCAAACGTCCTTCTTACCAAGGGATGATTAAGGCCAATGTTTTTTAATACTGGTTCCACTGGAGGTGATGACAAATTCCCCTTTTTGTCATTAGAACTTGGATTTCCTTGTTAGGATTCAAATCACCAAATAAGAGATGCTGGTTTTAATTGGATTACTTGCCAGCCGCTCTGGTGATAGGCAGCAGAGACTGAAAAAAACAATTATAATTCTGATATTCTGGACAGCTCTGCTATTCCAGTTCTCCCCCAGCATCCGAAGAATTGGCAGTTCTTAGAAGAAAGTCCAGACTAAATTAAGAAACATTCCTCTCTGCTCTATATTAACAGCTTGCAAGCAGCAGGAGACCAAGGAGATTTGCTCTATGAATTATTTTTTAAATGGAGAGAATTAGTTTTTTATTGTCCTCTATTTTTATTGCAACGCTTTTGCCAGGACTCCATACGCCAAGATGTAATTAGTTTTCAGAGAAAACGTTTGGGGCTCTGGCACAGACCATGGATAGTTTTAACAGCTTCTTTTCTCTTTCTTCAAAGTATTAAGCAAGAGTGTATAATTGTCTGCTACTTCTTTCAGAATCTCTGGAGTTTAAAGCATTTTTTTAGAATAAATTAAAAATAAAAATAAGATTAACACAAGTTTTAGTTCAAAGAAGATAATTTAGGCATGAAAAAGTCAGGAATTTCTACAATTGCTATAGTTCATTTCAGTACAAATTCACTCCTGCCTTTTAATTACACACATATTCATTCTGTCTCTCTATATAAAGATAAGAAAGACTCAATAAAGATTGCCAGGTGAGTGCCATAGAGGAGAGGCCATTTTCTGAAAAGAATAATGTTTTTTGCCATTCTGCCATCACTTGATATTTCAGGCTTAATGTTGGAGGTGGGAAAGAAAAGTAATCAGCATTTTTCCACATTAGAACTTGTCTTGCTAAACATGGAAATGTCAAAAGAGGATGTAGAAAATTGATGACTTACAGTTAATTTTGGAGTTACAACAAGATCTTAAATTTATTTTTTTAATCTTCAAAATTCTCTCATCCTTGGCTACAGGATGCAACACGGACATCTCTAGACTTTCATAGCAAACTTTATATGATGAGAAAAATGGTGTGAAGATATAAAAAAAAAAAAATCACACAATATTCAGGTATAAGTAGCTAAGTGTATATTCACTTTAAAGTGTTAGAAGCAAGTTCAGCCTACAAAGGAACTTTCTGGAGGTTCTTTCCACTGACACTGAATGATATTAGACTTATCACTTAAATTTAGATGAGGTAAGACACATTTGCTTGAAAAAGCTATTCTTTTGTTCTAAAGTCAGACATGGGGCAAGAATTAAAGATGACCCTCTTGAGAAAGTGACATTCTGACCTTGTTTTATTTTTGCATCTGATTTTCTTTGTCTTGTCTATAAAAAAGTTTTCTTCACAGAAAATTTACTTCCCAATAACATATGCAGTGAGTTCTGTACATGCCCTGTGCTGACTACTGAGTAATGTGTCTCAGACATTGCCTGCATCGAACTCCGTAAATTATGTTTTGCTTGAGTAAACACGATGACATCGATTCACAGATTATGTGCAGGTCTTTTTCACAAATAACCAAGTCTTCAAATTGCAGGATCTCCAGCGTAGGAGCCAGCATTTCCTGGACCATTACATCTATGTGCTTTGGCACTGTACTGACACATTTGGTATCAGATTTTATCTTCTCTTTTATGCAGCACATACAACACCCTGTCTCAATCCCAGACTCACCACTATCTATAGACAGCATGAAATTCATTCCAGAAAAAAAATAAAATAAAATTGTACAATAAAGGTCTGTCTGCCAGTGAAACATACTGTCCAAAAAAGCAGAGCAAGCTCATAATCGCAAAAGACCTGCATTTATACTAGAAACATGGCATTGGAAAGCAAATGAATAATGAGCCATATTTTCAAAAACTGTTGAGACAATTTTTGATCCACGTAAACCCTTCTGCTTTGTAGCAGTCTGGCAAATTTAGTTTTTGGACAAAATTTTATCTAAAAGCAAGCTGGGGAAGCATTCCAGTGGAAACTATAAATTTGTCAGACACAGCGTTCTCTGCTATCATTGCTGCAGGTAGATCTTCACTTCAGGAAAGATATTGAGGTCCTGGAGTGTGTACAGAGAAAGGCAATGAAGTTGTGAGGGGTCTGGAGCACAATTCTTATGGGGAGTGGCTGAGGGAAATAGAGTCTGTCATTCAGTTTGGAGTAGAAGAGGCTCAGGGGAGACATTACTGCTCTCTACAACCCACTGAAAGGAGACTGTGGCAAGGTTGGGTTCAGCCTCTTTTCGCGCATAACAGTGGTAGGAGAAGAGGCAATGGCCTCAAGTGACACCAGGGAAGGTTCAGGTTGGATATTAGGAAAAACCTCTTCTCAGAAAAAAGGGTGAGATATTGAAACAGGCTGCCAAGTGAGGTAGTGTAGTCATTGTCCCTGGAGGTGTTCAAGAAAAATGTGGATGTGGCACTAAGGAACATGATTTAGAGCAGTCAAAGGTATGGGTTGATGGTTGGACTAGATGATCTTAGAGGTCCTTCCAAACTTATGTCCAACCTGAATCTCCCCTGGCACAACATGAAGCCATTCCCTCTTGTCCGATCACTAGTTACATGGGAGAAGAGGCCAACCCTCACCTCACCACAACCTCCCTTCAGGTAGTTGTAAAGAGTGGTAAGGCCTCCCCTGAGCCTCCAGACTGAACAACCCCAGCTCTTTCAGTACTCCTCATAAGGCCTGTGCTCCAGACCCCTCACCAGCTTTGTTGCCCTTCTTTGAACTCACTCGAAGGCCTCAATGTCTTTCTTGCAGTGAGGGGTCCAAAACTGGACACAGCAGTCGAGGTGCGGCCTCACCAGAGCTGAGTACAGGGGGATGACCACTTCCCCGCTCCTGCTGGCAGCACTAATTTCTGACACAAGCCAGGATGACGTTGGAGTTCTCAGCTGCCTGGGAGCACTGCTGGCTCATGTTCTGCTGAGTATCCACCAGTAACCCCAGATCCATTTCCTCTACATAGTCATCCAATCACTCTGTCCCAAACCTGTAACTTTGCCTGGGGTTGTTGTGGCCAAAGTGCAGGACCCGGCACTCGGTCTTTTTGAACATCATCCCACTGGCTTCAGCCCAGCTATCCAGTCTGTCCAGATCCCTCTGTAGGGAGATCAATACTTCCTGCCAAGTTGGTGTCATCTGCAGACTTACTGAGGGTGCACT
>JAOWBP010002052.1:77183888-77195489 GCA_028571105.1 Tragopan temminckii
GTGTGTCCAGGTGAGCAAGAAAGCTAACAGCATCCTGGCTTGTATCAGAAATAGTGTAGCCAACAGGAGCACGGAGGACTGCAGAATGTTTGTGGAGTCAAATGATTTCACAAATTCACAAAAAATTCTAAATAGCTAGAATATCTTTGTCCTCGGCTCTTATCAAGGCCAATTATTACACCCTATAGTATGTCTCTCTCATTATTACTTTAAAACATATTAGCTCTTGAACAAAATGGAATTAAATAGTATATTGCTACCTCCATTCATTTGATGAGCAGGTCTTCTTAAATGTTTCAAGATGATGTTCTGCAAGTGTGACGCAGTTGCCTTTTATTATATCATGGTACTGCTTTGGCCATTCTAGAGAGCATTCCCAGTTGCTCTCTAGAAATCATAATCTTGAAGTGGACAAGACTGGTAAGAGTACACCAACTTGATGTTAGGTTCAGTTTCATGTTCGTCAAGAGTCATAAAGAGGTGAAGTCTGCCTCAAAGCTAATTCATTCACCCTGTAGAAGTGTTGAACTCCATATGACAACAGCTAGTTGCTGTCTTTCATATTCTGTCATAACTTACAGAAGAAAAATCACATGCCTAAATGGAGGCATCTGACATGTTCTCTGGTTTCTGATCTGTCCTTGAGGAACTATACCAGAAAGCTTAGGCTCCCTTTAAATGTCATCTCTTTTCTGCTATCCTATGTAGTTATCTCAGATAACCTAGGACTTCTTGTAGAAGTCCTGTGTTTAAGCAACTGAATCATTTCCATCAAACAGCAGTGAATCTTCAGGAAGTTATGGTAATTCAAGACTTCTGGAAAGCCATTATTGATTTTTGACCAAAGGCAAACTTAGCCAAGCAAATTAAATTTTGTGTATACTTCAACTACTATGTATTTCAACTACTGTCAGAAGAAATCTGTAACATTCCCAACACAGTTCATTCCAGTATAAATTTATATCTCCAAAAATATAGTTATAACCTGAAAAGCACCTTGCATTTGAGGAATCATTTCAATTCCTTGCCTAGAATAAAAGAAACTGATATGAAAAAGGTCTCTGATATCATAAGTAGCACAGAGACACTGAAAAGCTAGGCAAATGCCATCTGTCTTTTCCAACAAAATAGAAGGAATAGCATAAAACCAGCAATTGCAAGTTGATAAGCAAAGGAAAAATGAGAAAATACTTTACATACCAATTTCATAGGAGACTGCAGTACTAGAATCCATTTTATTTAAAAAGCAGCTAGACGCCAACAGAGAAAACAAATGGCTACTACAAGAATCCAGAAGTATCCTTTGCCTTCAGAAATTTCTGAGCTAGAAGCCTCGGGAAACTAGGGGAGAATTTTGGGAAAATATCAGGAAATAGATGTCATATTTCCTTCCCTGCACTCAGTTCAGATGAACTGAGTACTAGGAAGTATGACTCAGTTCAGATGAACTGAGTATTATGAAGAGAATCCTGAGCTGGTCAGTCTTTCTGACAAGGAACAGTCAGAAAAGTGCATATATAATAAATGCTTCAGGTGTACGCTGGAAAGGAAGAAATAGTATTGACAAAAACAACCCAAATGTGTAATGATTTCCTTTCATCTTCATTGCTTTAGTTTATCCACATCATAGTGCGCTGATCAAAAACATTATAAAAGACATAGTGCATTTTAATGGAAGCAAGTAGCATCCAAATCAAAATTTGTTTCCTTTATAGACATGTGTCAATCTTAGACAAAGTTCTTGGTATTTTTCTGACTCCAAAGATAAGACTTTATGTGTTGGATGCTTTCATGGGAGATAGCAGCAGGATTACAACACAGGACTGTACCTGACAATGTGCATTAAACAGTGGGACTCCTCTGATGTCCAGTCAGACTCCTGCAGGGCTTTGAGCAGATGAGGGAGAACATGCCATTGTACTCCCAAAGCACTGGACAGAGATGCAGTGCCAGACGCTGTGGGAAAATTGTGCATGTGTCCTGCCCAGTGTCTGGGATTTGTCTGGTCTTGGTAGTGTCCTTGGCTTGTTTTCATTTGAATCATCTTTTTATATAATTTTTTCCCCAGGAAGCCAAAAAAATCCTGTTCCTACAAATCACAAAATCTCAGAATGGTTGAGGCTGGAAAAGACCTCTGGAAACCATCTAGTTCAACTCTCTGCTCAGGCAGGGACACTCAGAGCACATTACACAGGATTGTGTCCAGGCAGCTTTTGAATATTTGAAGGAAACTACACAACCTCCCTGGGCAACCTGCACCAGAGCTCAATAATACTCACAGTAAAAAAGTTTTTCTTCATGTTCAGACAGAACCTCCTGTGTTCCTGTTCGTATCTGTTGCCTCTTGTTCTGTTGCTGGGCATCACTGAGAAGAGTATGACCCCGTCCTCCTTTCAAATACTTAGACACATTAATCAGATCCTCCTGAGCCTTCTCTTCTCAAGGCTGAACAGGACCCAGCTCCCTCAGCCTTTCCTCATAAGAGAAATGCTCCAGTCCCTTCATCATTTCAGTAGCCCTTGATGGGCTTGGTCCAGGAGATCCATGTCTCTATTGTGGGGAGCTAAGTACTGGGGAATTTCACCTCCCTCCACCTGCTTGCCAGGATACCATTGGCTTTCTTGCCCATAGGGGTACGCTGCTGGCTCATGGTCAACTTGTTGTCCAGCAAGACCCTCAGGTCCTTATTTGCAGATCTACTTTCCAATGTGAGAGGCTAGGGAACCAGTTACGACATGCAGATATTATGCTCAGTATTTAATAGTCTCTGGGATAGAATCCTAGGAAATTTGAATTTGTCAGTTTTCCTTTTGTCTTCTAAATAAAAAGTTCTTCCAATAATCCAACCTCTTCATCCAGAGATTCTGATTACTTCAGTTTATGTGCCTATACTACTATCCTGCTTACCCAGTGCAATTTCCACTTCTGCCCTTTCATGAACACCCCAATGCTACATGGCCCCACTGCTAGCGATCAACGCTGCAAGTCCTTAATGTACTTAACAGATTAATTTCCTGAAGTTCAAGAAAAAGAAAAAAAAAAGTCCACCTACTTTAACACCATCAGAAATGGACTCTAATCCCCATAGGAAATGGACAGAAAAAGTGGTGTTTAAACTGTGGGATTCAATCATCTAATTTGTGGTTTTGCAGCACCTAGCACAATAGGGGTTCCCATTTCACTTGATTCCTACATGCAGCACTGTAATAGAAATAAATAATAATATGATTGCAGTACTGATCTTGCTGTTCTCACTGCCACTAGTTAATGAACTCTTATTGTATTAATGAAATCCAAGCGTGTGTTCTGTAATTAGTCTTCTATCTGCCACATACCATAACTAGTCCTTACATTCTCCCTAATGACATAAATCCTAGCATGGGGGCTTATAAATGCATTTCCAAAGACAGCCTCTATATGTTTCACTTCTTTTAATTACCCTCAATTTAAAATATGTGAAACAACAGTTCTTTCACATCTGGTCCTCCTATAATTTTATCTAACAGCTCCCCATAACATCAGAAGGAAAATCCTTCATTTTAATTGCATATTAGGCTTTATTTTTATAGGGGTAGACATCTATTTATTAATTCAGCTAATTCCTCTAGGAAACAAAGCAGTCCAGCACTCACTGAGTTAAGTGCAAGGCATCTGCTGCCACTGTCGATAACATTTTTTAGATTGCTGGGAATATGAATTCTTCAAATTCCCCTGACTAATTCTAGAGATTCTCTACCAGCTTTACTGGAGAGATAGAGAATGGGATTGCTGATACCATTTTGTCTTATATTTCCACTGTTCTTGCTTCTGCAGCAAAGTTTAACATTGCTGATGGAACAGATGCCTATTTATCAGAAAATAAAAAAAGGAGAATCTGGAAATTTTGGAAAATCTTCTGTGCCATAAATACCTGGGAGTGCAAAGCACAATTAGATGATTTTTTAAGATCCCTTCCAACTCAAATGACTCTATTATATGCACAAGTAAGTCCTAAAAACCATAGCTCTTAACTAAGTGTTCATTACCTTGATTGATGAAACAGGTTTTTCCCAAGACAAGCAATATGTACATTAAAGCAAAGAAACCAATTCTGGTTAGTTTTGACTAAAGAGAGGAGAGGGAAGAGAAAAGCGAAGAGCAGGCAGGAACTCAAACACTAGAAAAAAGGAATGTAGAAGTTCCTGGTGAGAAAATCTCATTAGGTGTCATAGATATATCAGTGACTGTATAATGCCAGTACAGATGGCATCAACCAACTCTGTCTCTTCCCATGAAGCCAGCCTGTCCAGATGTGTTTCTCACAGCTCCTTTCAGAGAAATGGAACTGTGCGTCAGTCAAAAGCTTCTGAGCTTGGAGAAGAAATAGCAGCAGTCCAAAGAATCACAAAGTTGATATGCTGTGGTCCAGAGGCATCAAAAATGCACATAACAAGAGAAAGAGAAACTGTACTTCATGCTGTCATGAGGTTCTGAATCATTCCCTAGACAAAGACAGGCATTCTTGCAGCCACAAACCAACTTCTTTGAATCTTCATCTTCCTCCTTGGTGTTTTTCCTAATGCTTTTGTACTTGCATCTAGGCAGGCTTTGCCAATATAGTGTATTTCCCTTGAGGAATCAAGACCTGTTCTGTTAACAGAAATGAGCAGCTGCTCTTCCAAAAGGAGGGACTGCCAGTGAACAAAAAGATTTTCTAGTGTTCCCACTAAAATGACTTTTGGCAGGAAAATAAGACTCATTCACAATAAAGCCATTTTTTAGGGTTGCTTGTACCAATTTCAACAGGAACAAAACATCTGATTAAAATGAAAAGAGAAATGGCACAAAGACTGGTCAGTGAGCCCATCCATTAGCCAAACTCTCCCTGGTGTCTCCAGCTGCTTGTAGGAGCTGTTCCATTTCACAAATATAATTGTATGCTAACACAGAGGAGAGGTGCTGTCATTTAGTACCTGGCCTCTTTGGTTGTACCTGAACACCAGAGGTGTGTCAGACCACTGGCCACACATACCTGCCACACATGGCATGGTTTCCATATTTAGTTTAGGGCTATTTCCATCTGGATTTTGTCCTTCTTTAGCCTTAGCTGGGAAACTGTAGCTCAGAGGTGAGGTTCATTCTACAATCTGAATCCCACAGATTAGGAAGCAGAATCTCATGTCCCATCTCTTATTAATACATCATCACCTAAGAGAAATCTGTCTCTGAAAGGATCTGGGTAGTTCTGATGTCAGGCAGGGGAGTTTTGCTTCCTACAAACTTTTCCACATGGGAAACCACCATAATAGTTTTTAGTTTCTTCCAGAGATACGTTAGCAGCTAGATTCAAGTCTAGTCTGATTTCAGCTTCAGAATGTCTGTTTCAATATTTATAACTTTGTACAAGGACAAGCATTTGTTTTAATCTAATAGTCACCGAGATTTCTCTCTATTTGAGTAATTTACAGGAAATTTATATGGATGCTTGATTTGTTTTCTCCTTATGACAGAAAAATATCTAAGGGAATACAGATTTTATGAAAAAAGAGATGTTAGTGTTGACCAATGATACTTCACTTTTTGTTCTGGGAAGGATTGGTAGTGAAACTGCATTGGCATAAAAGAACCCTAAGCCATAGCTCCTCCTCTGACAGGTTACTTACATCTATGGCGTATGAACATCACAGTAAAACTGTATAGTAAATCCAAATTTTACCAGAAGACCTGAATTTAGAAGAGTTGACATCCAATTAACACTATATGTATTGGACACAGAATAGTAATTCTGCACTGACCTTAACAGCAACAGCCAACAGTCAGGCTTATTCTTCAGAGAATTTGGGAGCAAGGCAGAAAGGAATAGGTGAAATGCAGTGGTCCAGTGGTGGTAACAAACTCCTAATTCCTATTTGCTGGCTACCAGAAACAAACTTATCCCATGGCAGGAATAGGACTAAGAAAGAATGCAAGAAGTATAGACCCACTGTAAACATAATTCACCACCTTGTTTCTGCACAACTGTTTCCTACATGACATTAAACCCATCAATCCAGGGGATTCCTTGCAGCTTCACCCTGTAATTCCCCTACAACCTTTCTACATCTTCATTTCAGTGCTTCTAACCTCCTACAGATAATTATACCCTCGTACCATCTCCTGTGATTCCCCTTCCTCCTTGCTGTTTACACTTACAGGTTGCCCACAGCAAGAACTTCATGCTGGCTCATTAACATTTAAAATCTCCAGCAAAATGTTTACAAGGTTACTTTTCTTTTAAGTTAACACAACATAAGAGTTTTTCTGTGTAGTTACATATTCAAAAATACAGATATGGGCAGGAAAATGGGAGACATAACAAAAGGAATAGAGTTTCCAGCATTGCTAAAATGTAGCCTAGGTTTTCTGCATTTTCTCTGTCCATTAGCTGTCTTGATTGCTATCTTTAAAACTTTGTTTAGGATATTAGAGGACATCAGGAGAAGTAAGAGGACATTCATGCAGTATTTTCTGTTACAGATTCTCTGTGGTCAATTTACCCCCTCTGTGGACAATCAAATCTAAATCATGACATACACTGACCATCTTACAAAATGAACTAAGAAATTCCAGCAGCTCTGTTCATCCTCCTGCTCTATACATTTCCTAATCTGGTGCAGCTACAAACTGGTGCTGGTTTAAGTATGCAAATATTTCATTAGCCTTTTGTAACCAAAGTAAAGCCCCACAGGAAGAAAAAAAAAGAAAAAACAAAAAACAAAATCCAACCAAAACAAAACAAAACAAAAATGCTATATATGTAACACCCAAATTCTGTTTCTACATTTTCCACCAAAAATTAAAGCTAGCTTTAGAGAAGCTTGAAAGCAGAAGCATTTTTTTCTACAAAAATATAGTTCTACTTTCCACCCTTGAATGACTTACACCACACAGGTGTTCAGTTGTTACATGCAACTGTAATGAAGACACCTGCTCAGTGAGAACCGTGCCAGCAGCTCTGGCTGGCAGCTTCATGCAGCTCATCAGATGCTGCTTGCTGGGGCAGCAGTAAAAAGGATGGAGAAAGTTTCTGCAGTTTCCCAGGAAATCAAACTGTGGGAAGCAAATAAGCAGAATCAGCCAAGGAATGAAACAACCATGGGAAGGTCAGCTATGGTCCACAAGATGCTGAAAATTTTGAGATCTTGTACAACCAGAATTCAGGTATAATGCAAACAGCCAGAACTCTTCTTGCTTCTGTGCCACTGGTCTGCAACTGAGTCACGTGAATTCTGACCCACTTTGCCACTAAGAGAAAAATAAGCCTTTTCTTTTGTAGATCACACTTAAGAAGGTCAACTTTGACTCTAATTTCTTGTATTTACAATAAGAAAAACTGTAAAAATATTTTGTAAAAATAGTTTTTTTCTCTTCAAATGTTGAGAAGAGGGATTATTTTCCTGTTTCTAATAGAAATCTTGCAAGGAGTAGGGAGCAGTACAAACAAATGGCCCAAGCACTCTTTTTCCTTACCAACAGAATCATAGAGTTACAGACTCATTAAGATTGGGAAAACCTTCTCAGATCATCAAGTGCAGTGGTTGACCCATATTCACCATTGCCACTAAACCATGTTCCTCAGTGCCACATCGCCACATTTCTTGAGCACCTGCAAGGATGGTGACCCCATCACATCCCTGTGCAGCCTCACTGCTCTTTCAGAAAAAAAAAAATTCCTACTATCCAACCTGAAACTATATTCATGTAAGAGTGCCAGTGGTGCTACCAGACATGTCCAGGGTCCTCACACACCTGCAGGATTGACTGATGTGGCACCAGATCAGAGCCTTCCTGGTGGATCAGCTGGGGTGCCCCAAGGCACCTCACATGTTTTACATGGCTGAACCCAATGCTAATGAATGAAATCACCCCACCTACCTATGGATGTCTGTACCTCAGCAGTTTATCTTGCCTTTTTTTTTTTTTTACAGAGAGCAAGGAGAAGGTGCAGTTAGATCACATACAGGTTCTCTGCCTTATTTTAGCAGGAGAAATCTTTCCCCAAAGATCTTTCTTTCCTCGCTGATTAGACAGGAAGCCCAGGTGTGGGGGTGCTCCAACTCCAAGTGGAATATCTAAAATGGAGGCATGTAACACTGAGCATTGTTTGCCACTAGCTACAAAAGCTGAAAGCTCACCTCTATGTTCCCCTTTTAGCTGAAGAAAGGATTGTCATACTGACAGGAAGTTTATTGCCATACCTCTCAAAGCAGACACTTGCCTTTGCTGAGATGAATCATGCCTTTGCCTCCACTCAGATGAAAGTTGCCTAAGGCTTGGTCTAAGCCTGGAGCAAGAAAAAAATGTTGAGAAGAGTAAAGACTTGCAACTACGGGAAAATGAAATGTGTTTTGGTGCTGTTTGAGGTCCAGAATTATAAATTAAAGGGGTGAACATTCACCTTCTGTAGCTTGAAGCCCCTCTAAGTGGTCCATAAGCTCTTTAGATTGCGATCTGCTGAGGCAGCTTACGCTGAAGAAAAAGGGCCTGAACAAAAGAGAGGGAAGCTGATCTCTGCCCAGTGCCTTTCCTGAAAAAAACCTCAAAGTGAAGTTCTGTTTCTCTTGCATCTGCATTCTCACCCTACCAAAAGTTTGGGTCAAAGTTCAGAGTAAATCAGCTTTTTTAATGAATCATTTAGTATTTACAAAATAGTAAAACATCCCACATCACTAAGTTCACAGTGATTAATGTTCTATAATAGATTCCTGCATGTATGGATATCTCATGCAATATTTATCACAGTCCTGTAAGCGCCTGGGTCAGCACTTTTACGGTGAACCATAGATACCAGTGAGAGCCTCTAACCTCACACAGGAACAGTGTAGAGGGGAGACACATAATCTATTCCTTCCCTGTGTTGGAGAGTTACAAAGTTACAGAAACATTAGTTGTGTGATATTTAACAGTTTGATACAGAAAATTAGACTTGAGGTTGCATTTTGTTGTTCCTTATTGCGATTTTCATGGGGAATAGAGATGGTTTCCACCATATTCTGTTCAATCATTAAAGGAAATACATGAGTTTTCTTCATTAGGGTTCCTAATCATTTCTGTATTCTTACTAAAGCGGTTTACTCAAGATTCAGTAATTATCATCTGTGCACATTCTTCTAGTTCCTTTCAGGGTTTGCTAGAGTGCCATAACATACTTCTACATAAGCCTGACTCTGTCAAGGGTTACAGACATAGGTGTGAGGCTCCCATACTCCTCTCTTGTCATGTCTGCAGTTGCGACATGCGTATTTTCCTACTTGCTGCAAGAAAAAACATAAACTAGTTGTGATCTAGAGTTGGAGTACACAGATTCTCAAGTTTTTTCTGCCCTGGATGATCACATGATTAATTTTTCTCCTTGTAAATATAGGAATAAGTTTTTCTTTCTAGGACAATTTCTTCTGAGATACTTAAAGTTCTTCTTCTGTCCCTGTTTTACCTAGAAGGTGTCTTACAACCTAGAACTACTAGCCTTGATGCAGTTCAGGGAATCAGGCAAGTATGTACAAGCAGATGGTTGCTCAGCACAATCTTCCCTTCCTTGCATGCAATTCAGAGTGCGATGCAGATTTACCCACTCTCCATTCCTAAAAGTAGGCTGTGAGCAGCTGCCAGTGCTGCCCTGGTCTCCTAGTTAGATGCCAGGTTGTACAGTCCATTTTTTATAAGATGGATTTCTTGTGACTTCTTCCCCTATAAATCAATTTTATGAACAATTTGCTGCCAAGCAGCAGGGTTAAAAGGTGCTCAGAGCAAGTGGCAGTCACCTCACTGTGACTGCCAACAGCCTTCACGTTCAAAGGAGTAGCGATAGTCTTTCCTGGCAACACAGTGAGACCATCACTGTGCTGTCCTGGCTCTCCTTCATGACGTACCAAAAACTGTTGTTAAATGAGAGGAAAAGGCTGTCATTAATTTGAGTTGCCATTTCATGGTCAGGGTCTGCTTTGCAGTAGATGCACCATGCATACTTTCTCCATCTAGTCATGGCTATAAGAACATGGATGCAGCCTGGGGGAATGCTACCTACAGACTGGGACTTCATTTCAGTGTCTACAGCAGAGGTGGAAGCAGTGTTTGGAAACCCACACAGACAAATAAGTTCACAGAGCAATTCTGCAGCTCACAGATATATCTCAAATATGCTTGGGCATTTCAGATAATGTTGAATAACTGTGTGGGTAGATTCAAATCTAGGCCTCCATTCATCATTATCAGTGGGATTGAGAGTACTCTCAGCAAGTTTTCTGACAACACAAAGCCGAGTGGTGCAGTTGACACAATAGGAGGGACGGATACCATCCAGAGGGACCTGGACACGCTCAGAAAGTGGGCACACAATAATCAAATGAGGTGTAAGAAGGCCAAGTGCAAGGCGTTGCAATTGGGTTGAAGCAATTCCAGATCAGCAAGGGTGACCAGCAGGTAGAGAGAGGTGATTGTCCCCTGGTACTCCGCCTTTGTGAGGCCTCATCTGGAGTACTGTCTCCGGGCCTGGGGCCCCCAGTGCCAGAAAGACATGGAACTGTTGGAGTGGATCCAGAGGAGAGCCGCAAAAATAATGAAAGGGCTGGAGGACTCTCCTATGAAGAAAGGTTGAGGGAGTTGAGCTTGTTTGGCTTGGAGAAGACTTCAGGGAGATCTCACTGTGACCTTCCAGTACTTGAAAGGAGGTTATCAATTGGTGCGGAGAGCAACTTCTTCCACATTCTGATAGTGGTAGGACAAGGAGAAGTGGTTTTAAACTAAAAGAGGAAAAATTTAGATTAGATGATAGGAGGAAATTCTTTAGACAAAGAGTGGTGAGACAGGTTGTTGCAGAGAAACTGTGGATGCCCCATCACTGGAGGTGTTCAGGACCAGGTGGGATGGAGCCCTGGACAGACTGATCTTGGTTGGCAAGGAGGCTGGAGCTAGATGATCTTTAAAGTCCCTTCCAACCTAAACCATTCTATGAATCTGTAATTCACTATGAGAATGCACACACCTAGAACACATTGTAGACATTCAAATATCTGAAGCTGAAGCTGAATTATATAGCCCTGGGGCTCAGTTCATGCACCTAAATATAGGCTGCTAGTGCCATCTAGATGCTCTAGGACCTTTGAGACAGTTGCATCTTCCTGGACAGGCAGCTGGAGGCTGGACTGGATGTATTATGGCAGCACTGATGTGTCAGAGAGCTGCAGGGTGTCCCTGGCATCTCTGGTCAGTGGAGTCAGCACCTTGGCAGAGCTATCCATAAGATCTTTGTTTGTGAGGTTTGGAACCCTTCATCTTTTAATCCCATGGACTTCACTGCAGCACATATTAAGGAGGTACATTAGATTCATTTCATTTATTTTCCATAGAAAAAGTTGAAAGCAGTAGTCTGTACACTACAGATTGTTAAAAATGAAGTATTTCCTCTGGCTGTCAAAAAAACTTGCATTAAAAATGAAAAGGTTTCCAACAAAATGTTAAATTAATGACATCTCTTTTTCCTGTGCAAGTTTTTTCTCTTGCCTCATCCTTTCTTTTCTTTTTCTTTTTCTTTTTCTTTTTCTTTTTCTTTTTCTTTTTCTTTTTCTTTTTCTTTTTCTTTTTCTT
>JAOWBP010002052.1:77195589-77224139 GCA_028571105.1 Tragopan temminckii
TTTCTTTTTCTTTTTCTTTTTCTTTTTCTTTTTCTTTTTCTTTTTCTTTTTCTTTTTCTTTTTCTTTTTTTTCTTTTCAGCGATGAAATAGAACCAAAAAGTAGAGAAAACAGAAGCTGGGATCACATGAGAAAATATAAAGCCATGAACAAAACGAAGGAGAAAACCTCAGAAGGTAAATGCTTTCCTAAACATTTCAGATCAATCACACCAACGAAAGCTTCTTTATGGAGCTCGCTGAACAGTAGTGATTTAAACTGCTTGCTTTGTGAAAAGAACTTTTAAAGAAGTTTTCAGCTAGTTTTAGTCTCAACCAAAACCATGTTCAGACAAGCTGATCTGCACTGACCATTCAAATGTGATTTCTCATGTCAACAGCAGCTCTTCTTTTTTGTTTTAGAAGCCTTTCATGCTACTACAACTGTTTATGCACATGACAACAAACCAGACAGATCCTGGCCATTACACTAGGTAGTTCCTAATTAAGAAGCTTTACAATCATGCAGATGCCATTTCTCAGTACTCTGCCGCTGGTCCACAAAGCACACTTGACTTTGCAATTTTATGAGCTGTTTCATGTTGCTCACTCCTGCTATAATGATTTTTCTCCCTTCTTCTGGTAACTACAGGGCAAAACATGATTTTGGATATACCACAGACCTAGAAATAAGCTGCACTTTTATCTAAAAGTATAGTCTCTACAACACCCTGGAAAGAGGTAAGGAGGTTGTGGCAAAGTGGGGATCAGCCTCTTCTCCCAGGCAACAGCGACAGAACAAGAGGTAATGGCCTTAAGTTGCACCAGAGGAGTAGAACAAGAGGTAATGGCCTTAAGTTGCACCAGAGGAGTTTCAGGCTGGATGTCTGAAAAAAAATATCCTCTCTGAGAGAGGTGAGGCATTGGAACAGGCTGCCAGGGAAGTGGTGGAGTCAGTGTCTCTGGAGGTGTTCAGGGAACGTGTAAATGTGGCACTGAGGGACATGGTTTAGTAGGCATAGTGGTGATGGGTTCATGGGTGGACTAGATAATCTTAATGGTCTTTTCAAACATAAATGATTCTATAATTCTATGATTCTACATTAATAACTGCAAGATATATTTTCAAACCATTGTTCAGGCTTTCTACAGTGTCCCCAAACGTTGACAAGTCTACTGTGCCAAAGATATCTTTACCTTTCATATCTTTATTACAAACTCTTTTTTGTCTCATTCGATTTGTGTAGAGTTCCACATTCAGATGTCTTCATATTGCAAACACATATTGCACTGCATATTGCAAAATGTCTACTCTGTGACCTAAAAGATCATGGATGTGACAGAGATTACAGACCTCAGTGACACATCCTGCAGTTTCCCACCAACCTCTGACTTTGAACTTGGAGACTCAAACCCTGATCTTTACATCAGTCTTTCTATAAATGTGGGAGTTCAGAGGCCATTATGCACCTCATTATTCACATAAATGAGAAAAATAATCTCAATATATATTGAAATGTATGATCCAATATGCACAAGAACCCTAATGTGAAACGAATGTGGGAGACTATCTACTAGAAAATTGCAAAGCAAACTCTAGGGCTATGTCACATTACCAAACAGAGCAAGCCCAGGAAGATTGGATTTGCAGCCTGGTGTCAAGAACCTGATATTGACGCATTTTCAGTGTCCGGAGGTTTCAGATTAGATTGGTTCTAGTCTGGTTCAAGAAACTAGATGCTAGTTAGTGAGTGGAATGTTGTGTGTGTGCAGAGAATGTGTTTTTTGAAAGAAATCCAGTTCATGCATGACTGCTTCCCATGCAAAATAAGAAAAAGGAGATGGTTTGGGTATTTACTCTAGTATGGCATTCTTGTTTCAGACTGGAAAGATAATGTGAAAGTATCCTGGTATCCTGAGGGACATGGTTTAGTGGGTATGGTGGGGATGAGTTGATTGTTGGACTAGATGATCTTATTGGTCTTTTCCAATCTCAATAATACTATGGTAAAACAAAAAAATATATTGATGGCCATTTGTTAGTTCAAACAAACATTTAATGTACCATTCCTTTACAAAGATTTTGCCTCAGATATGTTCTTTTCCCCTTTGTAACAGAATAGGTGATTAGGTGGACTTAAAAGCACTGTTTTACTTACACACAAGTAGTTGGTATTTATGTTTAGATTAGGTGAAGGGGAGAAGAAACCAACTTCTTTTGGCTGATATGAAGGCTACCACTTGGCTAACGGGTGGAAAACAAAGCCGATGGCTTCTTCTTGGTCTCTACTATAGCCTTGGTCTAGGGAAGACATCAAAATCAGATCTATGATCACCAGAATTGTTTCATTTACACTTAGAGAGAAAATCAAGCACTTGATTTGCAAAAGCATTTTTGTACTTAATATGTACCGAAGTTTCCAGAAGCTGCGTCCACTTCTTTTAGTGAGCTCTAGAGCCTTGATCCCACCAACTGGAGTACTTCTGCAGGTGTTAGTGCATTTTAGGGTGATCCCCAAATGTTTAGTTCTGATGTGATGTTACAGTTTTTAAACCAAGCCCAAGATGTATTTAATATTCAGTTCTTTTAGGAATGGGTTAATGAACAGGCTTTAGTATCTACTATCTAGATTGCAATGCCATCCATAACTTGTCATTTGTCTCAAATGTAGTAATTTCTCAGTATCACATTTAGGTGATCCTGGAGTTAAAACAAATAATAATAAAGATGACGAACAGCACTGCAGAGAAGTTATGTTCATATTATTCAAAAACACCATTTTCTCAAACAAAGGCAGCATCACAGAGAGGCAGTGAATCTGAAGAAAAACACTGTAACTGGAGCTCAGCATATTGAATAATGGATTTGTTCCTTGTTCAAAAATTTTTGGTTCTGAAATGTATTTAATTCTCTGTAAGAGAAGTGAGTGTATATTATACTAAATTTAAAAGCTATAAAACCAGATGTTCCCTGATGTAATTCTGTATTTTATCTCAAATCAGATTATAGTGGCACTGAATAAAGTTATGTGACAAAGTCTGTACTATATTACGCCATACTAATACCTCCATGAGAAAATAAATATTCTGCTCCCATTAAAAGGGATCTTATTCACAGAAATAAAACAACCAGTAAAGCATTCTAAGCCATGCACACAACCTAAGAACTCCTTGAATGCATTAATGAAATGCATTAAGGAAGCATAATATCATCATAACACAAATCATGTTTCAGTTTCATCAGCTTTTTTTTTTTCTTTCTTTCTTTTTTTTCTTTTTTTTTCCAAAACTAAGACGAAAGACAGTTCAAAGGAATTTGCAGAAGTTTGCTACCTCGGAAGCCATTCATCTTTCTGGTCTCAGCATGCATATACATGTCTCAGGATCCTCTGAAGTAGAGGGGAACACAGAGTTTTCAGGAATTCCTGGAGGCATCACAGCATATGAAATCCACAGATGACTATACCCTCACTTCTGTCTTCTGCTTCCACAACTATTCACAGGAACTACCTGTCTCTTTCAATAAGACTGAGGTACAGCTGGTGAAAAGTTCTCCCTCAACATCTCTTTTGATGTCAAACTGAGTTTTCAACCAACGAAAAAGGGACGTTATAAAAATCTGAACTATTTCCTCTGAAATCTCAAGCTCCCAAAGTGCTCTTTCCCCTAATGCTCTAGCGCTGTGGGGCTGAATAATTTTCAGGTTTGGAGAAAAATCCTTCTTTTGGTTGGCTGAAGACAGCATCCTACCTATGTTCATACAGTGCACAGTGCACTGAGCAGCCCACTTGGGAGGTTTTGGCGATGATGACATCTTGTTTGGGCGACCATTCTGCCATGACTCTCTACACATTGACCGGGGCTCAGTGAATAAGTTCTAGTACTCAATAAATCAATGAAAGGCTCAATGACAGAAAACAGATTTCTTATTCCAGTTCAGTGCATTCTTTATTGGAGTGAGAATATGCGATTAGTTATGTCCTAATAATCTGCTGGACAATACACTCACCAGTGCTGTGAATGTGTGGACATTTGAAGCTCCTGGTGTCTGAATGGTCATTCGTGATTGGAACATGAATGCTTTTAATCAGCTTTTAAAAAATTAGTCTTATCTGTAGCAAGCCCATTTGCATGATTTGGGAACAAACTTTAATTAGTCCACCCTCCATAGATATAAACTTGCTTTTGATATCGTATTTTCTCATAGTCCATAACCCTAATAATTCCAACAAATACGACTTGTGCCCAGATCAGGAATTTGTTTTCTTGCAGTGTTCCTTCTTATTCTGTGCCGGTCTGTTTACTGCATTGTAAACTGATCTCATTTGTTGGAGTTAGTCAGGATCAAAGGCCCAACACAGACAAATAACACGCAAAGCAGTGTTCCTCTCTTATTAGATTTTGGACCTCTGGAACTCAAAAAATAGAATTATGCTGCTAATACATTTCTTGTCTTTCTAATGGTTTATTAAGACAAGTAAAGCAATACTTAGGAACAAACTTAAGTCAGTACTTTGACATGCCCTGTGTCTTAGAAAAGACTTAGCATCTGACTGTAATATAAAGACTTTGCATACTTCCTTAGGCTGGGATAGCAGTCAGAAAACTGTGATTAACTTCTTATATTCTCTTCACTTTCCAGTTACCTGTTTTGCTCATTAGTTGTGTTTAACCTGTGAGATCCCTAGCACAGGAACTGCATTAAATATTTTGCTTTGTTTGCATAGTGCCCATTAGATAAATTCTTTATCCTTGAGAGACATGACTAGGCTCTAAGTCAATGAATTTAAGCAGCATTTTCATGCATATAAATCTTATTTTCTTCTTCACCTTATGCTGCTCTTTCTGTCTCTAATTTGAAAACAGGAACAGAGGATAATGTAACACAATTGCCTCTATGAAGGATCTTATTGTCTGACTAGAACATGGGAAAGATGATCCCAAATGTCCACATTCCTGTATAGACAACATGTGGACCTGGTGGCCATAGTGGGAACTACAAACTGTCAGCGTGATGCACCAGAATTTGCCCGTATGACTATCCTAGAACAACACAGAACGGTTTGGATTGGAAGGAACCATAAAGTCGATCCAATTTCAACTTTCCTGCCATGGGCAGGGTTGCCTCTCACTATCCTTTCCTAGTAGAGCTTTCTCATTCTGCTGTCAGCTGTTCTCAAAGAGAACCCAACAGGTGGCTGCTGGAGACTCAAAGTGGTGTGGCAAGTTGTCCTTGTTGGACGCAGCACGCTACAGCAGCAGCAAAGAGAGTCTCTGTGCAATTGGACACGGGTGTCAAATTCACCTACATTGACCCAAGAGCTTCAGCACGGTGATTTCTTCTCCAAGCACTGCAAAGATCACTGCAGTCTGTGCTCCCATGCTATTTATGCTGACACGACGTTGCCTAGAGCTCTTAAATGGGCCAGAAAAACTGGAGTTTCATGCTCATATTCAGAGTAAAGACTGACATCTGCAGCATCCACCGAGGGTAGGAGAATGCAGTAACTGATTTTAGGATGTTCTCTGTATGGATACGCATCATATAGAGCCAGAGAGAATTACGTGCCCAGATGCCTTCATTGTGTTCAGATGCACTTTCACATCCTTTAAGGAACATCCCAACCTTTTAGAGGTTTCTGTGCATGGAAAGTGGAAGGCAGGTACAGCTTTTGCATTAACAGCAGCAATTTCAGAAGCCAAAGATAAAAACCTACAGGTGAGGCTGAAAATATCTCCACTAACATTCTCAGGAGAATGAATCGTAACAGACAAAGGCATCGTGTTTACAGCTAAGTGCTCTTTCCCACACTTTAGGCAAAATTCCAATTTCATTTAAAGCTGTGAAGAAATTCAATTTTCAGGGAGCTAAGATTTCACCTCCTCTTCTTTCTTCCAGTACTGTGTCCCATGGAGAAGTAGATATTAAACCCAAATGGTCTACATGTGATGTATAGACATATTTTCAGCTTCTGAGATTTTTCTACCAGCTCAGTGTTAAACTGTGTACACACATCCTTAGGAAAGTGATGTTAAAAATTTCCACAGGAAAAGGTAAGCCTATTTTTCATTTAAATGTGACCAAACTTATCATAATACACTTTAGTACAGTGCTTTTTAAAACACATGTGTTTATCTGTATGCAAAAACATACAATCACATTGAGATTTGAAGCGTAGAATACTACTTATATTTGACAAGGTAAGACCAAAAGGCCATGAAGAATGGCTTCTTGGTGTCAAGTCACATAAAAATGCAGAGCAGCAAGTGGGCTTTACCCTGAAGAAAAGACTAGAATTATTTTCACATTTCTTTTCTTGAATCTAGATCAGATTAGATAAAATAAAATCTGAGAGCTGTAATGGAAGTCATAAAGTCATAAAGTCAATGAAGGCATAAGAATATCTATAATGACATTTTCCCTCACTCACTAAATTAGCCTGATGCTCTAGTTGTTTTATATAATTTGGATAGTTATTCATTAATTGCACACACACAAATCTTCATTTGCCTCCACTGTGCTCATACATTGCAATGAAGCCTTTAATTACAAATGAACACGTGTTACTTTTACAGTATTCAAACTCGATGCATTGAGACAATGAGGCAGACAAAACTTTACACAGCATTTGCTTCTATATGCACCATGCATAACCTTGCTGCACTCTTCAAAATCCTGCTAGGAAAGCAAGATTATTGGTTTCCTCACGCCCAGCACTGCATACCTCTGCAAGCTTCACAGGCACACACATTTCTCTTCATCATCTCTGCTGTCACATAAGAACGGTCCCAGATTTATTTAAGGGGAGAATTGATGCTCCAAGCTCTGGATCAAAAGAACAATTTAATTTTTGATGTTTCAGAATAAGCACAAAGCATTTCGTTTTTTCCCGAGTTTTTATCAGTCCTCAGCACAACTGTCATTGACTTTGGCTGCAGCAAGAAGTGATGCACACACACAGTTCTTCTCCTCTCCAGGGCACTAAGGAGGAAGTCATCCTGCTCTCCTCTCCTTCCTCCTGACACTCTTTGGGAAGAAATAATCTTCAGGGGAGTCCAGCTGAATCCATGCAGCTCCAGCAAAAGCAGAGCTCCCAGAATCTGGGAATAAGTTAGCTGCCCAATTTAAAGGAATTGTACTGGTTCCAAGGTAACCTGAGAGCGGTCCTTCAGTATCTAAAGGGGGGCTATAAGAAGGAAGGGGACACACACCTTAGCAGGGTCTGTGGTGATAGGACAGGGGGAAATGGTTTCAGACTAAAAGATGGGAGATTTAGATTGGATATAAGGGATAAGTTTTTTTTCTACAATAAGGGTAGTGAGGCACTGGAACAGGCTGCCCAGAAAGGAGGCGAATGCCCCGTCCCTGAAGACACTCAAGGTCAGGCTGGATGGGGCTCTGAGGAACCTGATGTAGCTGTAGGTGTACCTGTTCAGTGCAGAGGAGTTGGCCTAAACGACCTCTAAAGATCCCTTCCAACTCTAAGGATTCTATGATTCCACAATTCTATTCTAAGAGAGCAGCATTTTCCAAAACTCACTATTTCTCCCTGTAAGGACTATTCAAGGGGGAGTAGCAAACAGAAGACACGAGATCTAAAGGTGAAGTTTCTTATCAACACCAAACACATATTTGTAAAGATGCTATAAATTCCCTGTAGCATCTGTTTTTATATAGGAAGAAAGAATTCTAATTTAATTTTCTAAAATGGTTTGATGTTTTTGCTGAAAATGTAAGAAATTCTCATAGCAGACTTCCAGCTCAAGAAATATGACCCATGCATCAACATTTTCATAGAATCATAGAATCATTAAGGTTAGGAAAGATCAGTAAGATCATCTAGCATGCCTATCAACCCACTGCAACATGCTCACTACACCACGTCCCGCATTGCCACATCTACGCTTTTCTTGAACACCTCCAAGGAAAATGATTCCACCATGTCCCTGGGGAAAAAAAAAATATATGGAACACTTCACAAATCCGTGTGCCATTTTGGCAATATTAATTAGCATCAATGACCAACATCAGTACCAGTCTTGCCTATATCTGATACAAAACGAGCTCAGAATACCTGGACCTTAATGCTAGAGGATATAGAAATGCAGAAATTTGGGAGAAAAAAAAACATTGGATTCCTGCTCTAGCTATTAAGTCTATTGTTTTAGCTAGTACCTACATTTTACGGGGCAGGAAAAAGCTGAGGCTTCGAAGCTCCAAGACACAGGGGATAAAAGGGATTCTGCATCCTGATGGGAAGGGCTGGGTGAGCTCCACATTCCCACCACCTGCTCCTGACAGCACTTACTGCTCCTGCTGATGCAACCACCCCAAAATACAGTGTGTGACTTTTCCTTTGAGCTCAGATTCAGCTCATTAATTAACTTCCAGCTGAGGCTTCAGTCAAAGACAATTCTCTCCTTGATTTTGCAAGGAAGTGAAGCGTCAGGAAGTGCATGCCTACAGTCACCTTTAAACCAGCAGATAAGGAGACTGCAAAATGCTGACAGTAACAGACATGGAAAATATTATCACGACGATGTATCTGCTTATAGGTCTGACTCACCCTGTACGGAAGTTTTCTGTTCGCAGCATGCATTTGGTGTTTTGCAGGATGCTGTGTCTTCATTATGTGCTAGCCAAAGGCAACATGGAGAGGTCTGCAAACTGAAGTGTGTGTGGGTTTGCTAATAGCCTTTTCCAGTCAGGAACAACATCGTTCTGCTCACCCTGAGGCAAGCATCAGCCAGCTAGCAGTAGCTGGCATGGCACCAAGCCTGGGCTAACAAACCTGCTGAGATGGTGCACCAATGGGCTAAGCACGTGTCTCCTACCTCCCTGCAGTGCAGCCAGTATACATGTGCCCTCATACTGCACTTACCATCAGCACATCTGAAGCATTCAGGAAAGGATGGCTCAGCATCCTGCCCACACTGGGGAAGTCATGCTGTGCTCTGGGCTAGCCGGCAGGGCAGGGTCAAAGATGAGCACTGAGTGGAGGGTTATTCTTACTTGGTCAAAATCACAGAATTGTTTGAGTTGGAAGGGACCTTTAAAGGCCATCTAGTCCAACTTTACTGCAGTGAACAGGGATACCTTCAGCTTAAGCAGGTTGCTCAGAACTCCGTCCAGGCTGACTTTGAATGTTTCCAGGGATGGGGCATCCACCACCTCTCTAGGCAACCTGTTTCAGCGCCTCACCATCCTCACTGTAAAAAACTTCTTCCTTACATCCAATTCAAGTAAGAATAAATCAGTGACAATTCAGTGCAGTGCTGTCCAGTATCTTGCCTTCAACGCACATCATTCTAATTTCCTATGAATTAAAAGGTATTTCTATGAAGTAACTTTTAATAATACATATATACCTTTTAATAATAACTATATTCCATGCCAGAGTATAGTTGCTGCCATGTTAATACTTTGAAGGTTTACTTCACCATTTGGTGTGTTCACCTTGTACATGAGGAAGCAGGTGGCCAGAGGTAGGTCTTGGGAAGGATGGGATGAATTTCAGAGAAATGACACTGTATAGATATTCAGCAATAAATAATATAATGAAAAGAAGCTTATTAAAAATGGAGTTGTTTATATTTCTTTGATTTTGCTGTAGTTCCACTGTACTCTGGTTGATATCAAGAAGCTTCTGTTTACTCTTCTCATCTCTATTTGTGTTGATTTTGGAATTTTCATGGGCAGTGAAAGGAGAAGATATCCAAACAGAAAGGGAAAAGAGGTGCCTGTGTAATATCCCAACTTCAGTCCTCCATTCTGTAACCTCTATAACCTTTAAGCTGTCACATCTATGAATCAGTCACTGGGGAGAGGTGGAAAGAAAGTCTAATATGCTGAACTGATAAAATATGTTAATGCTTTATCGGTAAACCTTGAACAGGATGTGTGTAGGCAGCTGTCTGCATCTGCACAAAGTCCTATTCATGGCTGCACAGAGCAGGGAGGCAGACACTAGCAGGGAGGCGGGTATTATTTTCACCCAACTGATGTGCAAAAAGCAGCTGACACTTGAAAAAAATTCTATGATGTTCTTTTTGTTCTGCTCCTTTTGGTACATTTACACTGTCAGATAGCATAGCGTCACAATTCATGCCCAGGTGACCTCTACCTGGAACAGCAGTGTAGGTGTAGCCCTTAAGGCTGACTCAGCTGGGGTCTCTGGTGTGCATTGCTTCTCCAGGGCAGGACTTCTACGCCCTGATGTGGGCTCCTTCATCACTTTGGTTTCTCAGCTGCAGCTATCTGAGGATGCCAAAATGAGATATTAAATGCTGTATATTATGTTTGTTGACATCAGCAATCGATGTGACAGTGTGTGTGACTAAAAACCCACAGACATAAATATTGTCATTCCACCCTACACACATGCTTTCTCCAGCCACACTGAAATAGTACATCAGTCAAATGGTTTACACTGGGAAGGCTTCGCTCCTGTCAACTAATCACAGAAAATAGCTGAAATACTGATGTCTTTTAGCTATTTTCTGTGATATGCTTTTTGAGCCAAAGATTAGATTTTAGAACTCTGAAATGAATCTCGAAATCCAATAATATTGGTGATGTAACAGGGGACATCTTTAGCTTCAGCTATGGCTCAGTTAACTTTGGGACATCTCAGCTGGGTACTGGTGGGCCTCTGACTGATGTGTTTTGAAAGACTTAAGAGGAAGTTGAAGACTCGAGCTTTGTTGTGGTAATACTGATATAAGAAAAACAACATTGATACGGAAGCAATTTATTCTTCAGTGATGAGTCAACAACCCTTTTCAGCTTGGTCAAAGAACTTGATACCTCTTTGTTTGATTTTTTTCTATTGAAAATGTTCCCAGGTACTTTCTAAAATGAAAAAATTGTAATTTTAAGTTCCACTTAAAGATAAGCACTGAAAATACTGAAACTTGCCACAGTGAAGAAGTTTTGTTTTTCTTTCAGCTCAGCTGCCGGTACCTTCCCTGGGCATCCTGATCTAATGGCTGGCAACCCTGCCCATGGCAGGAGGGTTGGAACTAAATGAATTTAAGGTCCCCTCCAACCTCAGCTATTCTATGAGCCTATGATTCTATGATCTTCTAATGTAAAACCAGTGAGGATCACATGGTTTTCTTGCTCAGGTTAATGAGCTTTATTTATTGATTGAGGAATACTTAACAAGCTGAGAGAAAAAAAAACAGAAATTAGGAGGGAAGAGGATGATGGAGAATTTAATAATCTCATCCAAAATCATTTGGAATTCCAACATGGGAATTTTTGTCATAATGTTACCACTGACACTCACTTGTGATTGAGTTTATCTCCTTATCCAGCATGTGTTACCAAGAAAAGACTTGTCTTCCAGTCTCTGATGAGAAGCTTTCAAGCTGAGAAGGCAAAATGGGACCAGTGCTAGAGTAAAACTGTTTTATTCCTACATGGAACACTTTTGTGCAACCAAGCTGAAGGAGTTGCTTTCACCTTCAGCTGGGAAAAGTTCAAAATAGGTCTGATCCCTAGAATGAATGGTGACAGGCTTGAATATTGAGTTTTGGCCTCTTTGATAGGAAATGCTCTGTGAAACATTCCTTCTGCTGCATGAAATTGCTCATTTCAGAAATATCCTCACTAGGTCTATCAGCTTCACAAAACTTTAACAGAGGGTAGTCAAGGTCAACCTATAAATGCGATACATGTCCAAAATGTAAAAACATCTCCGAGATTTAGAACTGCAATTGCAGAGCCTAATCCTGCAGCACAGACATTTTCTTGCCTGTGCTGAAGAGGTGACATTGGGACCTTCCATCACATTTCTGATTGAAAGAAAAACATGTGGGGACAAACTTTATCCTGGCATTTATTTGCTCTGTGCTGCTGTCAGTTTCTAGAAAACAGGGAGGTAATTTAGCCTAACATCTCAAAGAATGGTAGGCTCCAAACTTTTAGAAGTATTGTGATGTTTGTGCACAAGTATCTTTTGCACATGTAACTACCATCTTCATATTACTGAGTAGGGAAAGAGTTGCTTCATTAATTCAACAATATTTATCTTCCATATTTAACAAATTAAATTAAACGAGATGATACCACATCAAAAAAATTCTTTTGCATCTCTTTTTTCTCAGAGAGAAAAAAGCTCTCTCAGAGAGAGAGCTTTAAGCCCTCCAATACAAAATAGAAATGAGTCTGAAGCAAACTAGCAGGTATTCAGGGCTCCACTAATTGGGCTCCCTTCTCTTGCAGCCTCAGCAAACCATAACACTGTTTACAGCCAGATGCTAAGAATGAATTGTGCCTGTGGCTGAAGGGAAACCTGCAAGCAGTTTCAAATACAAACAGAACTGAGATACAGAGGTTATCCCTTTCATACGTCACATGAAAATAGCTTGGGAAATCTTCTGCATTTCCTACCAACAAGCTAATTAACATTTGAGAAATGTTTCTCAAAATAATGTAGTGGAATTATGTAAATAATCAGAGAAAACAACCTGCTATGTTTGTACTTGGAAAATAACAAAAAGCCACATATGTACTGCCCTAGATGCTCCATGTAAGGATTGCTGCAGGCCCATTTCATCTCACACTTTACTGTAGTTTAACATCACCGATCATAATGGTGTCACTCCAAGGCAAATTCTCCATGCCAGATTAACAACCATTTCCTCAGATGCCTGATCCGCATGCAGGAAATGCTCATCATCAAGTGATCAGTGTTCCCCGGGGTACTACAGAGTGGAGTTGCCCCCTGGTCCTTTACCACCCCCTCCACCATCCTCTGCTTTGGTCATCAGGACTTCTTGTTCCTGTCTGTAATGCAATGACATAGCAACTCTCACAGCCCAGATAGCAGTCTGCAGTAAAACAGCTTTTTGGTGAACTCTTATAAAATTATTGACCAGGAAAATAGAAAAAAGAAGTCAGCTGCCTAAGTGATTGCGTAAAAGAATGATTAATGACAATATTTGAGCTATTTTCTTGCAAATGAGGTTATTTTGAAGGACACACTGAAATCAACTTTCTTCATTTAATCTTTAAGAATTAATTATGAATCTAGAAAGCAAGACATAATAGCCTCTGAAAACTACAGAAGACTTTAGCAAGAGTGGCCACAAGTCCAAGTCACTATGATAAAAGCTGTCAAATTGCATGATAGGGTGAAGAAACAAGGTGAAAGAGTAGCTATAGAAATGGCAAAGCTAGAAAGAATGCTGGAGCATTCATTGCTCCTGGAGTAACATCTTAGAGGATAGGGTGTTTAATAGAATCATGCAGGCTAATAAGAGCATTTGGGAACTGACACTGGCAGCAGGAGCTTAACCCAGCAAAGGGAGCTGCAGTACAATTCTCAACCAAAATCTTCATTTATGAGGCCCAGGTGCTCAAACCAAGCACATAACACTGATGTGTTCATCAGCAGGGCTTTGCCATGCTGAAGCAGGTCTCGGTGCATCATCTGCTTTATGCCTCTGGTCTGATGGGCCAAGCAGATAAAGAAGTAGTGATGTCCCACAGCACCTACAGAGTAATTACAGGTCACACACTGAGCATAGGTTCACATAACTGTTTCTTCCTCTCCTGTCAATGCCCTGTATCTCACACACTTGCAGATGCACAGTTATAACCTCTCTTGCGTCCCCAGACATCACAAAAAGAACAAAACAGCTTTGCCAAGTTCATACCATCTGCCCTTAATGTTTAAGGGACAAGACCACAAGAGAAGTGCTGTTTGTGGTAGAAGAGCACAGTACATAGCAAGACTCATGCTCAGAAGATCCCTCTTGTGTTCCCTCTTCAGTGGGCCGTATCCTCCACTTCAGCATCACCTCATAGTGACAGCTCAGTGCTGTTGCCATTCCCCATCATTTGGCTACACGTGGGTCCCTTACATGGGACCTTACAGTCCCGTCCCCTGACGAAGAAAATCCTTCAAAGGTCAGACTCCAAATGGAGAGGGAGAAGAAAATTTAGAAATACTGCACAGTGTCTGAAAGGAAACAGAACACCAGCAGGAGTGAGATACAGGGGCTCTGGTTATGGTCATCAATGAGCACAGATATTATCAATGCACAGCAGGTCTGAGACTGTTTGTATGAAGGAATGACTCAGCCAGTCCTGCTGCAGAGACTGTGAAGCTGATATATCCTTTACCCAGAAGGTAAAAACTTAACGAAAAAATCTACAGACCCAATGACAAAGGCAAAATCCCACATAGGCACTGACTGCAAGTGCAGAAATCATCTGGAGGAAATTTTGTGACTTGATGAAAGAAAACAAACAACAACAAAAAAACAATGATTCACCCCTTTCAAGCCTTTTCAGGAGAGATTTAAAAGCTTTGGAAGAGAGGAGTAGACAAAATACAAATGCAGGACTGACAAACTGAAAAGACCAGTAAGCTGGACCTACACTTTGGAAAAGAGTCTGAAAGAAGAGGTTCTTCTGATGCAGATAGCCATGCTTCTTGCATGCCTAAGACAGGCTCAGCCCACCTGCATTTGCAGACACTGTAAAGTCAAGCTGAATCAAATCTCAGAATTATTAAACTACATCCTTCTATAGACAAAAGAGTGGGAGGGACTGTTAGGACAGGATGACAACATTAAGGAGATGGACAGCTCTTAGCTTTATTGGCAAGTGAGCCTGAAAAATAAGAGGAATGAACAGAAGCACTCACAAGAGTTGTACCTACACAGCAGGTCACTATTTGAAACAACATCAGAACTTGAAATCTCCCATGGACTTCATTGCAATGCCTGCCTGTATGGGAATTGCTGAATCACGGCCTGACCCTCTGATTGATCACCTGAGGCAAGCAATGAGTCAACCATGGGAGCACAGGTGAAGGCAATTCACCTGTGCTGCCGAAAGGGGTGGAGCCTGACTCCACCTCTCCTAGACCCATTTAAGAGCTGACTAGCAGTGGGGAAAGATCTCTTCTGGAGATCCTCTCTGCTGGAGTTTCATAGCAAGCCCAGGATATGGGTAAGTATTCTATCTATTCTCTTTGGGTACAATAACCACTTAGCCAAACTTTCTGATATATTTGATAATTATCTGTACATTCATTAATTATACACCTGCCAAAATGTCTTTGATCCTTTCCTATCTCAGGCAGGTATACACATATGCATACGTAAAATAAAGCATTAAAGATTAGATGTCTAAAAGAATCTCTTTAATAAATTCATGTCAGACTGTGTCATTTGAATACCTTGTCCATTTTAGGGAAGCCACCCAAGGTCAGAAGGTCTTAAAAACATCTTTGTAGGATGGATCTATGCACAACTTGCATGCATTTAAGAGTTTTGTTAATATAAAGCTTTAATCTCCTTGTAAGTAACTTCTCATCTCAAGACTGGAGACAACATTTTCTTTCTTTCTATCATTTGTCTACCTTGTTAAATGAAGTTTCTTTTGGTTTTTGGTTATGAGGACTGAAAATTCCCCTCAGAAGAAACTATCTTATTATCTCTTAATAAAGCATAACAAGGGATTGACAATATCCGAATACAAAAAACAAGATCAAACAAACAAAAATACTATTTAATGAAATTAAAACCTTGTCAGATGTACATTCTCCGTTCCTCAAAAGATCAAAATCAAATGGTTTTTAAAGTAATATATAAGTCTTTCCAGAAAGTGTTTCATCTTTTGTTCTAAATGGCAAGAGCTGGCAGGTGTGTTTTGCTCCTGAATGGGGAAAGAAATTCTAGCCATAAACGCTATCTTCCCAGTAAATAAAAATTCTCAAATTTATTCCTCTTCATTTCCTCTATGAGCAGTCAGGAAATGTATCTTACCACAATGTGCTTCTTGAGGAAGAAGTAACAGTTCTTACAAAACCAGAGACTTGCTCCATATGAATTCTGCAACATATATCTGCTAGTAATGCTGATGCATAATGTATTTACAAGCCATGTTTGCAGCATTTAATATGCAACATTCAAAGCACCAACATGTGGATTGAATAAAAGGAAAAATAGTAAGTATATCTGACAAAGCTGAATTCAGATGCTCTTTTCAGAATGCACAAGGATCCTTCTTC
Organism: Tragopan temminckii; assembly: GCA_028571105.1. Classification (NCBI taxonomy): domain Eukaryota; kingdom Metazoa; phylum Chordata; class Aves; order Galliformes; family Phasianidae; genus Tragopan; species Tragopan temminckii. Next base: position 77,211,598 of record JAOWBP010002052.1, read on the forward strand.
TTGCTGTTAGGCCATGATGGATGAAAATCATCTCTACAGGTAAGACTAACAATTTCTCACTTTTTTATGTTTATTGGGTAGCATATTGGCAGCTGACAGTTTAGTACTCAAGTCCTTGTGAGGTGGTATGATGTAGAGAATTTTGCCATATCACTTAAAGTTGTAACTTCAAGGTTCCCAGTGAGTTTGTGCCAAGTCTCTTCTTGGTCCTCAAGGAAGGGGGATCTCTTGACTCAATCTGTTGTAAAGGTACTTTATTTCTGAGATAAAACACATATTCTTGTGATAAAGATTAGGCCTGATCCTGTCTCCAATATTGTGTGACTACTCCTGAAATGTATGGACCTATTTGGTCCAGAAGTACCAACAAAGCTGAGCCCTCTACCTGTTTTTCACTGTTCTTGTACTGGTGGGGCATGGTCCTACAGTTAATCCTACTTAAGACTGACTTGACTGAGAATATATCATTTTCCAATGAGAACTCATCATTTCCTTACACTCAGCATCAAACTGAATCAGGCACCAGAGTCATTATTGCTCTACTTAATGCCTCCCACCTAGGATGCTAATGAGCCAAGCTATGGAAGTACCCATGCAAGAATGAACTGTACTGAGGCATGGAAAGACTGAGATGTGCAAAGAGACCTAAAAAATTCTACTGCTCTGTTCCCAAAAGCTGCATTTTGGATGTCTGTGATCCTTTTCCCCTCTCAACCTGCAATCTACTCAAACTGCCCAAATGCTCTGTACGAGGTCAGACACCTGGTCTCAATTTTGGGAGTTGACCTGCATTAGCTGATGTCCCAAGAGGTGATGCCTGGCAGGGCACAGACCTTGAAAAATTTGCTTCTGCTCCCACCTGCATCACTCCAGCTTTAAGAAAGACAGGGAAAATCATTTTCTTTTTCTGCTACACATTAACCTCCTTTGGAGAGCACTTTGGGAAGCCTTGCAAAGGAGGGTTATATAAGAGCCAGAAAATATTGTCATTGCTAGAAATCCTCCAGTCTGTACCATACAGCACTGAGCAGTCAAAAAAGAGGTTTTACACCATTAAGTTTCCTTCAAAACAAGCTTAGTGATGTAATGCTAACCATCACATTTTACTTTACTATTGTATGTAGCACAAAAAAAAATAAATCAGCTAATCCTCACACCAGAATGAGGGCAAGAAGTGTCAGTTCAGATCAGCCCTCCGGTCCCACTGGCTAAAACACCTCACCTCCCTGAATTGGGGAGTTCAGAGGACAGGGTGAAAAGATGCACAGCTACCTAGAGCAGCGCAATCAAACCTTGAGGCAATTCTCTTTGTAACCTTATGTTATTTTGGAGCCATAGCCAAAATGCTGAGGTTCTGTTCCTCACGTAAGGCAGGCAGGTAGCACCTTGTCAGTGTGACAGCTGAAGGAAATACTGATGCTAAATGATGTGATGAAGGCGTCTGGACCATCTTTGTATTGTAGAAAATCCCTACACTGTTACTGCAGCAGCGGAAATTCCATAATACAGTCATTTGTACTGGTGTAGGGCTTAAATTGCTGCAAGCCCTACTAGACTCTGTTTTCAGATTAAAAGTTGCCACCTGTTCATACAAACTGCTCATGGGTGGTACAAGTACCAACACCTTTAGCTCAGACCTGCGCCAGAAACATCGAATCATTAAGGTCGGAAAAGGCCACTAAGATCAAGTCCAAGTGTCAGCTCATCACCACCGTGCCCACTAAATCATGTCCCTGAGCACCACATCTACATGTTTCTTGAAACATGATGTATTCTTCACAGGGTTCTGTGTCTTCCAGCCCCATGAAGCAGCTAGTTATGGGCTCTGGGGACACAGCAGCACCTGCTCCATGCCCTGCATAGCAGGGTGGCAGAGAGCAAGGATCCTGCAATCAGGTTTTACTTCCAGATTGCACTTCTGAAGAAAATCACCTGGTTCTTCCCCATTACCATGTCGGTTTCACTCTTTGGGCAGAGTGCTCTCCCCCCAGCAGCCAGCGACTTGCACGTGGCCATAAGGATCTATTAATTTGGTGGTTACTCTCTACCTCCTTTTTCAATCTTTTGCTAAGGAATGGATTCCTACTAAGCCTCAGTCTCGCACTCGGTATGCCAGAATTTTAGCAAAATCCAGGTCTAGCTGTATGACGCACTGATCTAGCTGAAGCTCAGGGTGTGATATAGCCTGCCTGCAACAGACTGACCAAAATCAAATCAATTGGAAGGGGAGAGCATTCCTTTTCTCACAGTTCCACTGAGTTGCACCATGCAGCATTGCAACAGCCAGCAACAAGCAGGGCTGTGTCACAGGGAAACCCCTCTGCTCTCGTCACAGATTTATGGCCACCTAAGACAAGCAGATGTATCTTTAGCTTTGGCTAGGAGATGCTTGCGAGGCTGTCTAAATAATTCAACCCTAAGAGCTGATGTCAGCCTTTCTGAGGCCACGCTCCAACAAGAGCTGCTTTCTGCAGCGAACAGCCCCGAGTCCCCGTGGTGCACAGAGTGCCTCCAGCTCCTAAGAAAAACATGCACTGAGACTAAGGCAGCTCATCATACTGCATTGCAAAAATCAGGCATCATGAATAAATATGCATGCTTGCAACCAACCATCGTCTCGTTTTGCTCCTACTGTCTGCAGTGCTGCTGCTGTTTTGCTGTATGCACAACAAACACAGCCCTGATCTGCTCGATACACAGGAATCGATATGGCTGTTTGACAGGTTGCGTAATTACGCACAGCAATGAAAACTAAAAGAAGATAAGTGGGGCTTCCCAGGAAAACAGAAAGCTATTTATCACCAGCAAGACCCCCCTGGTAAAGGTCTGTTAACAATGTGATAGTAATTTCCTCATCCCTTCCATACATGGAGCTATAGCACATCTTTCAAGAAGACGCTGGACTGAATGTAAAGGTTTCAAATGACTGAAAATCTTCCATGCTCTTCCAAAGCTTCAGGCACTTCTAGCCAGATCAGCCGCATTGCGCCCATTTCACAAACCAGTTCATTCAGAGCCAAAGACGAATGGACTCCTGAAGGTCAGGCAGAGCGTGTGATGGCAGAAAGAAGATTTTCAACTCAGCCCTGCTTCTAACCACCCAGTGCTCCTCAGTGTGCTTTAGCGATGCAGCTGCAGCTCATTCTATGGTGTGCCCTGAAGCCATTACCAGCAGATCACAGAAACAAAGACAAGTTATTGAATGGAGATAGACATTCAAAGTGAACAAAATAAATGAATGAGTTGAATTAATGCAAGAAGGCATTGCCCCCTGGCTAACTGAAACCTAGACTAGGTTCATAGCAGAAAAGTCCACACCAACAAACTCAAGGGGTTGATTTTGTTGCTACAGCTGTATTTTCCTTTGTGAATGTTTTCCTCCCTCATCCCAGACTGTCCATTTTCATGCATATGGTGCCTGCACAGCTACATGGCAGGGAAACCCCCATCTGCTCCCCCTGGATTTTCACTAAGCCATGACAAATGACTTCAGCTTCAACTTTCTGGTAGGAGACGCATATAGAAAATGAGGTCAAAAAGGCTCACCACTTTGAATTATTCATTGTGAAAAAAATTCACTCTGGCTTTTCTAAGACTGCATAGCCAGAGAGGAACCACCAGCTCCCTGGAGCCAACAGAGCTCATTTGAGCATCTGCTTCATCGCCTATAGCTCTGCTGTATATGAGGGATGGCAAACGCAGCATCACAGCCGGGGTGTGGGAGTCGGAGATCTGGATGACTTGTTCCAAGCACTGCCAACTGTCTCTGTGTCAGCCCAGGAGAGTCAGAGGCATTGATTTGGTGAGCAGCAGAAGGGACTGGTCTGATGCTAGAAAATCTCTGCAGTGAAATCCCTGATCTGTACCAGGTGAGAGATCAGACATCAGACTGATTGTAATAGAGGGAATGCAGGAAAATCTGAGGGAGTAAAAGGATCACCTAGCTAGAATGTGCAGACTAATGCAGAACAGGAATTAACACACATTTGTTCTGGAATTCAATTCAGTTATTTTCAGTTAGGCAAAAAAGAAAGAGAGCTATCCTCAGAGAAAAAAAACTTATAGAACCATAGAATCACTAGAGTTGGAATGGACCCTCAAAGGTCCCCTAGTCCAACCCCCCTGCAATGAACAGGGATACCTACAGCTAGATCAGATTGCTCAGAGCCCTGCCCAGTCTGACCTTGAATGTCTCCAGGGACTGAGCACCCACTACATCTTTGGGAGACTGTTCCTGTGCCTCACACATTTTTCATAAAAAACATTTTCCTTATATCTAATCTGAATCTTCCCTTTTTTAATTTGAAACCATTTCCCCTTGTCCTATCACCACAGACGCTGCTAAAGAGTCTGTCCCCTTCTTTCTCACAGCCCCCCTTTAGATACATGAAAGGCTGCAGTGGGGTCTCCATGGAGCCTTCTCTTCTCCAAGCTGAACAGCCCCAGATCTTTCAACCTGTTCCAATACTAGAGGTGTTACGATTCTGTGATTCTGTGTTCCATCCTTAGTACTGATATCCCCTGCATTATGTACCACAGCTTGTACTGATAGCGGGGGTTGTCATGACCAAGGTGCAAGACCTTGCACTTGGATTTGTTGAATCTCATGAACTTGCTAGCAGACAGTGTCTGCAGCTAATCACTCACACTTTCAATACATAGCTGTTTCTCTATTCATGCATAGACCTTTCTTCCTAAACATTCCAATGGCGCTGGCTTGACTTTGCCCATCATTATTTACAAGGACATCTCTCCCTACAGTTATTCTATATTTACTCAGCACGGTACTTCACTTGCTGGTGGAGATGACATACCAGCTATTGAAAGGCAGAAAAATCTTAAAGCAAATAAAATGCAGAGGAAAACAAAAATTTAAGCACTGACAGAAGCCAGAAAGTTTGAAGTCAGTCAGTGCAGCATTTTTGGTGCAGTGTGGTAAAAAGCAGAAGGAATCCTCATCACAGGATGTGTGCTGTGTTGGGAAACTCAGGGGCCATAAAATCAAGTGTATGTAAACTACAGCAGAGATGCTATTAGTGCTGTCATGTATTTGTGTGGTTTGTTGCCTATTTATGTAGGCTTGCTCTCCTTCCAGCTGACTTCCTCTTTCCAGAGGGGCTGATAGATTCTCTCATGCTTCCTCAGGCTCAACCTACACTTTCAGAAGCACCTTACATGACACAACATCCCAAGTTCAGTTTATTTTTCCAAGCAAAGCATGGCACGTCTGCAGTTTGGTGACTCTTAATCAAGCAACTGCTTTGACATAAGCCACTGAGTTACTGATCCCCACTGGGAAACTGTAAAGGGTCATTTCCAAAAATGTAGGCAACTTACAAGGTTCCATCAGCCCCACAAGCTGCCCATGTCTCAGGCTCAGACTCTTTTAATTACTCTCTTTTGTGTCATTTCTGATCTTATTTTAATTAATTTTAGTACATTTGTATGCTTTCATCTCTTCCTATATCATTTCATTTTTAGCATTAAGATAAACAAAATCCTAAATAATAAAAACTTTTTTCCTAAAATGATAGTACATTTTTCTCAGGAATCACCACTTAATCACTTTTTGCCTGGGACCACTTTTCAGAGACCAAAATCTAGAAGACACTGATTACAGAGATGTGCTTAATTTTAAGCCTACCCATACATTTTGATGAGGCTCACTCACGTACCTCAAACTATTAAGACTTCAAAATGTCAGCTTTAAGCTGGCCTCCAAACACTTGTATTACCAAACACAGTCTTGTCCTATGGGTTACAGCAGTGTGTAGCTGCCTTTTTCAAAGACTTCCAAATAAGTGTTTCCTGCAGAAGGTTGTTTTGTAAATGATTTGCATGGAATTAAAAAAAAAAAAAAAAAAAAGAGAGAATCAGAAAATCTGTTCCAAGCATAAAGGTTGGAAGGAAAAAAATATGAAATCCTGACTTTATTGTGCATACCAAAATGGTTCCCTACATGCTTGTATATTAATTTATTAATCAGATAATGAGTCTCATCAATAAAGTCCACAGAAGGGGCCAAATAGGCAAAGGCAGCACCAGTCCTGCACTAAACACCATCAGCCATGATGGGAATTAATATTAGAAACAGCCTCACAGCCTCTCTGACTTTTACTCTGGGAACTGGAGCCCAGTCTTGGAGGGCAGAGAAGGTCCCCAGTGCCATTTATTTCAGTAGTAGCTGAAGAAATTTAATACCCTCTGGGAGACACAGTACTGTGCACGAGGTTGGGTCTTTGCATCAAATTGAGATCAAAGGAAGGAGGGAGAGAAAATAATACTGTAATGACAGACGCCAAACAGGCATTATTTACTCTCCTGGAACTACATAAATACCAGCCTGCAGTCAGCTAAATGCAGTGCCTGCTTAAACGTTTTTATAAGCATGAAATTTACTCAGCTGTACCCATAACTTAATAGGCCAGTAATTAATAAGAACACATCGACTACACCAGAGTTAAGAACTAAACACAGGATTTCTTAAAAATGCATCAACAAATTAGAAAGCTATGTAGCCGTTACTGTTAACAATAGCAGTATGAAGGCAATGTCTGAAGACATCAGCAGAGACTGGACACAAGAGGACCAGGAACTGTACAACGGTGTGGTAATGTACACCAAGAATAGCAGAAGAGGCAGAGAAATGCTGGAGAGGGACAACGCACAGCAGCAAGTGTGATGCAAGTGTCGTTAATTGTCTAACCCTGGTTTTTTCAATAGGGTGGGTTAAACATGAAGAAATAAGGTGGCAATGCTGAGCAGGAAAAGGCCATGAGGAAAAAGGTGGGATTTCTGGCAAAGTGACAAACTGATGTGTTAGTCAGGCAGCCAGAAGCTGCCCAACTTCCAGGAACACACAGGGATCAGGAGAGCATGCTAGCCACAGACTGGATGTCCTGGGAGTCTGAGGAAGTCTGCACAGATTCACTTCAGTTCCAACCCCATGGGCGCTTGCAGATTCCCAGCTGCTTTGTTCCCACTGCCTTTTTTAAGCTCTGCAAGTCTCCAAGCCTGGTAACACTCTGCTTACTTAGCAGTTGCTTCTCCTCCCTCAGCTGTCACACTCCTTTTGTGCCTTCCCAAGGGTGCTTTCCTCAGCTTTGCTCATGTCCTTGCTGCTCTGTTCAGTGAGCCCTTCATTTCACAGCACAGTTTCTCTTCTCCTCACCAAGAGGTGGGAAGTGCATCACAAGCTGCGCTCGCTGCCTTCTGCTCCTAGCAGCAGGAGGATGCATGAACTACATGATGAGTGCATATCTGCTCATGTTTGTGATGCAAATTCGCCCTACAACAGCAACTGATGGTCAAATGTTTGGTGAAAATTAAGGAACTCCCCTGAAATAGCCTGTGCGTACAAGTGCCCTAAGCAGGACACCTAGATTTGCTGCCTGTCCACACTTAGCATGCATCCCAGGGTGACCACCTGTTGTTCTGTGGGCATGCAAAAGAAGTATATCCCCTATAGACAATCCACAGGAGCACAGCTCCCTGTTTTGGGGCACAAGCTCAGTGCTCACCTCTTGCTCCAGCAGAACCACCTGTCCCATCTGCCTTCATAGAAATGCACCTGCCTGAATGTTTGGCAGAGACAAGGGCTCCCTAAAACTGCCTTGAGATTGTCTGCCACATGACATCAGGAAAAGATCCTTCACCAGAAAGTGGTTGGGCACTGGAAAAGGCTCCCAGGGGACACAGCACCAAGCTGCCCAAGTTCAAGAAGACATCTCAACACTCTCAGATATAAGGTTTGGATTTTGAGTGGTCCTATGTGGAGCCAAGAGTTGGATTCGGTGATCCTTACGGGTTCCTTTCAACTCAGGATATTCTATGATTCTTTGATTGCTAGGATTTTGACACAGGCTAATATAAGTATTAGCTCAGGCTGCCTATAGAAATAGGAGCACAAGGTGTGAGTGATTGGATCTCAGGTGCAGCACACTGAGCTACTGCATCTCTAGTCAACCACCAGTAGAATAAAGCTGGACTTGTTTACTTGTTTACTTTACTTGTTTACTGATCTCTCACTTTCTGTTAGTTGGGACTGTATATACTCTTATGCCAAACAACAAACAACTATGTGCAGCAATAGGCTCAATTTGCTCAGGGACATGATTTAGTGGAGGGTTGTTAAAGTTAGGGTAGTACGGTTAGGTTGTGGTTGGATTCAATGATCTTTAGGGTCTTTTCCAACCTGAGCAATTCTGTGATTCACAGAATCATAGAATTATTTGAGTTGGAAGGGACTCATAAAGGCCATCTAGTCCAACTCCCCTGCAATGAACAGAGACACGTACAACTGGATCAAGTTGCCCAGTGCCCCATCCAGCCTAACTGAATAAATTTGGACAGTTCAAGCCTGCACCTCTACAGCCTTACAGGATTCATCTCAGGACACAGTGAACCAGGAACCATCTCCCTAGAGGTTTTGGCTCACACCATCTTTCATCACCTCCCATTCAGGGATAAATACCAATCTAAAGTCTGTCATGGAACATGGGGAAAAACAATGGGCTCTCATTTTAAGGAAGTCCTAGGATATAAGGTGGGCATGTAATTACACATGCTGTTCACCAAGCATTGTATGATTGCAACTATTTTAATTATTCATTTGCATATGTATTAATCCACATTATCTATGAACAAGTGGTACTTGCAGGAACAAATTAGGCATGCAATACAATGGCTAAATTGTTTAAATAACACGAATGTTTATCATCCTGTTCCCTGTGTGCAAGACGAGGCTGTTAATAATTAGTTTCCTACCTCCAAAAGAGCACGTGTTAATTAATAGTTGCAAAGCACTTTGAAGTTGCAAAGCACCATAAGAAAGCTATCCACTATTAAGTATAGTAAGTGTACCTCTAAATGAAATAATTTGCCTATAAAAAAAAAACATTTCCCCACCCAAAATCCCCTAGAATTCTTTATCCATAATATTAATCAGCATCTAACAACAACAACAAACAAGGGTTTAAATATTTGGAGTTTCAGGAGCAGAACAAAACAAGTTTTCCATCCCTAAAGAGCACCAGGGATAAGACAGAGTACCATATTCAAGTACCTGTACAAATACAGTTGTATGGGCCAGGGCAATGATCCAGCCATGATCCAGGGCAAAGAAAGAAGCGTATGAGAAAAAAGTGACTCCAGATTTATATTAGTCTGCATCTAGAAACTTGGGCATAAAGAGCAGCTTCGTGGTGACTTTCAGTACTATCTTTAAATTGTCTCATGACCTACAGGTTGGGATGTATCAGCCAGCTCATCGAAGTGCACTACTTAAAAGTGAAGGTGTTGCATGAGTAAACCACCCAGAATGCTTTGGTTTTAATTGCATAGCCTAACCCAGCATCTTGTGCACATGAGTTGTTCCTTCAAGATGCCAACCTCTCTTCTGGATGCTGCTCCTAATGCTGAAAATGTGAAGCCCACAAAGTTGGACCAGATGACCTCCAGAGGTCCCATTCAAATTTAAACATTGCATGAATCTGTGACACTCTGCCTCGAGCTCCATCTTTCCTGTTTTCCTCAGACACAGTCTCGAGACATATCAGAAAACAGTTCTGGAGCTTCATCGCCAATCATGTTTCAGCTTTTATCAAGGATATACTGTCCCTCATCTTTGGATTCCAGGCCTCAAAAACTCTTAGTGTGCAACTTTTGTGGAGTCATAGAATGACAAAGGTTAGGAAAGACCTTAAAGCTCACCTAGGTTCAACCCCCTGCCATGGGTTGGTTGTCACCCACCAGATCAGGCTGCCCAGGGCTCCATCCAACCTGGCCCTGAATGCCTCCTCCAGCATCCACTGCTTCTCTGGGCAGTCTGTATCAGTACTTCACCATTCTCTGAGTAAAGAATTTTTTCCTAATATCTAACCTCAATTTCCCTTTTGTCATTTTAAAAACGTTTCCCTCTTCCTATCACTATTAGGCCACACAAAAAGTCAGCCCCCATCCTGCTTATAAGCTCCATTTTCCTGCTGGAAAGCCACAATGAGGTCTCCCCAGAGCCTTGTCTTCACAGAGCAAAACAAGCCCAATTCCCTCAACCTTTCTTCATAGGAGAGATCCTCTACCCTTTTATCATCTTCATGGCCCTCTTCTGGACCCACCCCAACAGTTCCACATCCTTCTTTGGTGGCTTGCTGTTGCCTCACAAGAAAGAGTGTCTGCTGTTAACACACATCCTAGGCAAATATTTAATGAGCACCTGAAAAACTGCATAAAATGTGAAGAGTAACCCACCCAGGCTAATAAGAATGAAGTACCTCAACAGGCCCTCAAGAGCTTGCAGGTGGCTCTAATTTGCTATGGCAGAAGCACTCTGCAAGTAAAATAAGCCCTGCTACAATGCCTCTGTGATGTCTGAAAGAGGTATTTGATACACAGAAGGATGAAAAGACAGCTTCCAGCATGGAAATCTGTGGGAATCTCAGGATTTTCTGTGCCTTCTAGGTGCAAAGTTCTAAAGGCCTGTGTGTTGCAATGAGTTATAGGCCTTTAAAGTCTTCAGAAACCTGTCAGCCTGATGAGTCCTCCTCAAGAGTACGTATGAAGCTTACCCCCTTGAAAAAAACATATCTGACACTTTCTAGAGCCTCTGACTTCAGTGCTTTGTTACTTCCCAGGTGTAAGATGGTTAAAGGGTGGGAGTAAGCTCTGTATCTGTGTTTGCCGCCAACTCGCTGTAAGCACACAAGCCTTCACATCTTTGATTCATATGTTCCCGTGAAGAAGGACAGGGTACTAGTGTCTGTTATCAATTCCTAAATCTCACTGCAGAATTAAGTGACTTAATCCATAGGCATCAGCCTGTAAATTACAGAAAAACTCATTACAGGTGACTTCACTTGAGAGCAGTTTTTGATGAGTGCAATCAGTAATAAAACTTCCCCAGATATTCTAAAAATAGTAGGTAATTTCTTGAAAAAGGAAATCTTCCACCCAGCAATGTGTAACTCAATAATGTACCTCATTTTGTTGGCAAAGAAAAGTCAACCAAAGACCTAAAAATGAGTGGTTGCTTAGATACTGATGATTATGATGACGATCTGATTACTTTTACTGTGTACAAATAGAACATGTCAGTGACCAGCAGTATAGGAGTTTCTAAAAGGGCTAAATTTTGCCAGTGTCAGCATGATAGTTAGGAGGGTCAAATTTAAGGCTAGAAATCCTAACAGAAGTCTGAATGGGAATTGTCTTCAGATTTCCTACTTAAGGCTCTAAAAGCCAGAATCCTCAGTCATGGCACTGCTCTCCTGAAAACAACAACAACAACAAAAAAAAAACCCACCTTAAATATTAAAAGAGAATATGGAAGTGGCTGTTAGCCATTAATTTTTTATGACTTATATTTATAGAATCTGCCAGGATACAGAAAGGAAGTGGCAATTAATATAAATTTAAAAACGCATGACTAATAACGGGGAAGTGAAGGGAGCAAAGAAATGACCGATACAGCTGGAAATAATTACGGTACATTTTTCACTGTGGGTATTGCTAGAGGCACATAGCAAAAGTGCTCTTAGGCAAGTAGAAAGAGCAGGAATTTTCAAAGGATAGATATTTCTGTCTGTATTTTAAACTGAGCAGGAATTTTATACTGAGGGTGGAACAGAAAGTTTGCCATCTGTGATGAAAAGGATGTGAGGTACCATTTGCTAAAATTAAACATTTTTAAAAACAACAGACACATATCTTTCACCATGGGACTTTAAGGGATGAAGGAGCCTCAGTAAAGTCGATGCTAATTTCAACAAATCTTGAGAAACAAAGAAAGTTCGAAATAATTGCAGAATTGCCAACATTATTTGAATACTTAAAAGTACAAAAGGGGTGAACCTAGGTAACAACAAAACAATCAAGCTGATGTTGTTCCTGAGTAAATGATATCATGCTGAATTCTAGATTATGTTGATAAAAAAAAAAAAAAAAAAAAAAAGCAAAAAATGTAACTAAACCCTTCAGCATGATCTTATGGCAAGTGGCTTTCGTCAAACCATTCCTTTTTTGGATTAAAAGAACAATCAATCAATCAATAATAGTGCTTGGATTAAAACAATGTGACTCAGTAGTCCCACACGGGATTCTGTTTTATAAAACTCATGGTAACATACAACTATTGACTTACTGGCAGATCTCAAAAGACAGATGTTAATGGAAGATATGTTTTAGCAGAAGTTTTCAAGAGGTGGTCTGTGGTCTAGCACAGTTCTCCTTTTTATCTTGAAGATCAGCAATAAAATACTCTTACCAGTAAAGTCTGCAGTCTGCAACAAGAGCAAGTCACTACTACAAAACATATCAACTGCTCCAGATAGAAAACCAACCATGAACCCAAATATGGTGATTCAGACGTAATTTCTTCATAGATTATGGCCACAATATGAACTCCTGCTGCAGTAATAAAATGGAGCAAGGGAATCATAGAATCACAGAATTATAGAATGGCATAGGTTTGAAGGGACCTCAAGGATCATGAATCTCCAACCCCCCTGCCACAGGCAGGGCCACCAACCTCCCCATTTAATACTAGA
>JAOWBP010002052.1:77234244-77250899 GCA_028571105.1 Tragopan temminckii
GCTTGTCCCTGAAGGTACAGCGTGTATAAACACATTATAAACAATATTTTCCTCATTAATAGCAAGATACTTCATCCAAATAGATGTATGAGCTGAAGCTGTGTGATCCTCTGCTACCTTAGATATGCATTCACAGGTATGTCAGATGTAACATTTGCCTTCTCATCCATTCCAGCTTATACCATGACTGCACACTGCTAATAATTTCTTTATCTAGACTAAAAATAATTTGGGCTGAAAAAGAATGCCATGACATGAAGATTAATCTCCAGCTAAAAGGCTGATTTTAAGCTAGATTTGCTGAATCAGAACAAGGACAGTGACTTTCCTCTACCTAATCTATTAAAAATAAATAAATAAATAAATAAAAATAAAAAAAAATTTGAAAGACTAAAAGAATGCAGAAAGTGTCCTGTATATCATATACAAACCAGAAAGTGAGAATTACAAAAGGTCTTGAACTTTGATAGCATGTTTCAGGGTAGCTTACTACATGAGCCATAGAACTAAAGAAATGTATTGAAGAGAGGTACCATAGGCCATGGGAACAGTGAGAACAGATGTGCTCTTACTAAAACCATCATCCCACTGATGTTCCTTTCCCAGTGCTGTAGGCAAACTGTTGTGTGCCTTAATTCCTCAGCTCATGGATATCTCATGGTAGTCACAGCTTTCAGTAAAGAAAGAAAAACACAGAACTCTTGCTCTATTATCGCAAAGAAATGCTAGAAAACCTGACCGTGCAATACCAGCCTGAAGAGCCACAACCCAACTGCTTAAGAAAATTCCCCCTAAAGCAGTTATTTTGAGGAATGATGTTTAAAGCAGATGTGTCTTTAGGTTTGATTCTCCCTGAGAGGTGCAGGAACTGTGGCAGATGTTTCTCCAGGACTATGCCACCAGTGCCACCAAAGCTCTAGCAGCAGGCAGAAGGACTGTTAAGCTTTTCTAAGCCGTCACACCGCTGTAGGGAGAGGGCTAAGCTCTACACCATTGTTGTCTATCTGTGGGTCAAGTGGTCAAAGCTCTAACCTTCTTTTCTCTTTCTAAGTATCCTGGCATGGTTGTTATTTGAAGCAACAGGGAGACTACTCCTGAAGACATTTAAGAACAAGTGCAATCTTACTTTTGTCTCGTTAGCATCCGTTTTTATAGCTCAAGAGCAGATAAAGCTATTCCTCTCTTTTCCTCTAAAGTTACATTCGATATTCCTTGAATATGTTGCTCCTTTAGTGTTCTTCTTTAGACCTTCCTCAGGATTTGTAGCTAAACCAGAATCACACAGGAAAGAGAGGAAGGTTTACTGTCACCGCAAAGTACACTGCCCACCGACTTCAGTTCAGTGGGCTGTGCATATGAGTTCTGCCGTGTAGACCAGCAGCACCAACAGGTTTTAAACTGAAGACACCTCACTTGTACAGGAAGATGGGCAGCTCACCTGAAATGGGCACCAAAACACCTATAGGACACTGATGCAGAACCTCCATTAAGCAGCTGCTAACAGGTTCACCACCCAGAGAAACCTTAATTCTTCTCTTCTTTTTATTTCCCCTCTTACAGACCAGTTACTCTTCTTCCTCTTCCTTTTTGCAGCTTTATTTCCAACACTTCCTTGCTTCCTCCCCCAGCTTGGTTGCAGTTTTATCATTATCGGTGGAGCCACTTCTTCCTGCACTATTTCTGTTCTTACCTTACCCTAATGAAGCACTGGCTTTATTTTTTAGATAGGCTTTATTTTTCTATTTAATTATTATAGTTTTTAATCAAGTGGGTTGAAAACCATTCCTTTTTTTCCTTCCAGACAAGGCAGAATACAGACAGGTCCATCTGTTCTTCTTGCAGGATCACTGGCAAAGAGACTGCATGGATATCCAAAAATTACATCCCACTCTTCAGCAGTGCTGACAGGTCTGAAGGACTGACCATATTGTAATTACAGGTGCTCTGGTAGGATAACGTTGAGTTGGGACCCTTTCCAGACAGAAGAAATGAAAGTTATACACACACACACACACATATATATATATAAATTATTTTATTGTAATTATTGTCTGTCAATCAGTAGGACCTCAAGCAACAATTTTTAACCACAGTCCTGTGAAGTTATGCTACGTGATCTTTGATTTCTGTGTGTACAGGGAGCTAGGGAGTCATCAGCAGAGTCCCACTGGTACATGAGGTGAACCTAAGAGACACAAGTTGTTATTCCTGCAAGGCCTTCAACAATGTGTTTAGGGTGATGCTCATCTCACTTAAATTTAATTTTTATGATGTGACTGTCTACATCTACGTCATGTATTGATGCTCCTATTATAGTCAAATCTATTTATTTAATACTGTCTCTACTTCTCAGGATGTGATTTATCAATGTCATATACTTCAGAATTAATTCAACAGTCACCAATACACCTATTTCTGTGGTCTGTATCAGTAGCTAAGGACACTGAAATGACTTGACCACATTTAGCTACCTTCATGGAAGAAGCCCACATTCACTGCCATGAACCCCAGCCCTAATACTGCTATTACTTATATGATGTTACATTGCGATGATAACAATCCAGTTAGGAAACAAGTGCATCTAATCTTTCTGAGTTACTTCATCACTCCTTTGTTTGTTTATCTGTTGCTAAATTAAAACATACACGCATGTTATAACTCAAAGTCATGTCTAATTAACAGCCAAGAATTCCCAGAATTCTTGATCTAAGCCTGTCTTTTGCAGCTATGCTACAGCCTACTACAGCCCACAGCTTCTGTTTGGGAAATTCTCCAAGCTTGCTTTAAAAATGATAAGCAAAAAATTGATACTTTCTTGCGCAAATTCTTCCAGTAGCTATCTGTTCTGTTGCTAGACCTTATCTCTGGCCTGAATTTAACTTACATCATCTTCCAACCATTACTAAATCATAATTTACACAATTAAAATGTCTTCTAATAACAAAAGCTGCCAGTCTTCATAGCCTGGAACAAATACTGATGCAGCACTCAGATTAATGTGTATAAGCACATTATCTATTTCAAGTTGCTTGGAAATTAAGTCAAGGTAGAATAGGTGAAAACAAGCACTGCCAATGAGGATGAGCACTGACACATTTTCATCTGCCCCCAAACTCTTTTTGTCACTCATTCTAATAATATTTTTTTTACAGTTACAGTTTCCAGAAAACTGTAAGTCATAACTCTCTAATAGAAGAGTCATCTTAGAATCGTCAGTAAAATCCTGCTTTTCAGGTGATAATGCCCTGCCTTGGTCTCTGGGAGCAGTGCTGTATTCTCTTCTCACTTGCTGGAATGTCATAATTCAGGCAGCAAGACAGAGCATTCAGCCCTAACTATATCCTCATTCACTAAAGAAAGTCACTGTCTGTGTCTTGTTGCGTCAGGAGCTCCCATCCTTTATTATTATTATTATTTTTTTTTTTTTTATGTCAACAATGGCAGCAAATGGCACTGCAAACCAGCACTTGTATTATTATGTTGCTCTGGGAACAACAGCTGGCTCAAGCTGGTTATTAAGCAGCATGCAGATCTCGGGTTAGTTTCTGAGAGGTGCTCCCAAAGCCCTCCCTTCTACCACTGGGACGAGGAATGTTTATCCATTCCTGGATAAACTCAAGGGACAGACCTTGAGTCCAGAGGGAGCACCTTACTACTGAGTTCAGCATCAGGGAGCTGTGCGACAGAAAAAGAAGCACTATGATAACAGGACATGAGGTGACTCAGAGAGAATGCCAGTATCTAAACTACCTTGCACAATACGGACCAACTAATTCCTACTTAGTCCCAAATTTAATGCTGACAAAGGTCTCCTGGGTATGTTAGCACCACCTATGCAAGAAGTAAAACCAACTATTTGCTAGCTGAAGTGAATGTAAAGTCAAAGTCCAATCAATTGTTTGTTCTTTTTTTTAAAAAAAAAAAAAAAGTATTAAAAAGACCAAAAAGTAAATACAGATGTTTACGAAAATCTAGATAGGAAACAAATTGTCATGTCAACCTGAAGTCAGTATTTAGGACACCTGAATTTTAGTCAGACAGTAATGACTGAACTCTACGGACATGGTGACATAGAGCATGAGACTGAAGTAGCACAGCTGGAAGAGTCCCAGAAATACAAGTTAGACTCGATGATCCTTATAGGTCCCTTCCAATTTTGGATATTCTGTGATTATATGATAATGGCACAGCTGGAGGCTTCCCTTGAGTCACCATCCAGCTGCACTACAGCAGTGCACTGATAAGTGCCACCAAAGGAAGAAGGTGGAAGGAAGTGAGAAAGGAACAGGTAGAAAAAGATGAGAAATTCAGGAAGAGTTGTAGATGAGAGATGTTACTGAAGACTGAATGATTGTTCTTCCTGTATTTGGAGAATCTGAAGAAAAAAATTGTGGAAATGTCAAATTACAACAACATAGTCAGAAAATTCAGAAGTTCTTGGGAAAAGTTTTCTATTTTCAGTGAACTCTATTGATGATTACACTAAAGATTATTCCCAGCATTTCTTAGTTTCAGTACTCCAAACAAAGACAACATTGGTACCAGTTAGCCTAGCAGCAAGCAACCCTGTTTGTGATTAATATGAGAGCTGTCCCCCCATGCTGGGCTGCCCTGCTCAACAGCTCTTTCCAGATGCTACAATTCATTTTTGCTTATGCATGTTCACGACTGAAAGGAGTGGGGAGGGAAGAAGACTCCCCCATGACACAGGCTTGGAAGTCTTCTCATTATGAGAAACGCAGAAAGCAGCATATCCTGTGAAATAATAAATTAATTAATAAATATCACTCCTAACAATCTAAAGTGTAAAGATGCACTTAAATTAACATGGCACAGCCCTGCTGAGCAAGTTGATTTGATTGAAATTAGCCCTGTCAGGCAGATTGGGCTGGAGACCTCTAACATTCCCTTCTATACTAAATGGCTTTATGATCTAATTGTCAGCTTCAATGTCAGACAGAATCTACATCAAAAAATGAAAAGAAAGTTGGGGTTCTTCTTGCCCACCTTCCCCAAGCTGTCTGCAGTGTATTCATTAACCAAATAGTAACATACATGAGTCAAATGCAGTGATGCACTGGAACAGGTTGCCCAGGGAGGTGGTGAATGCCCCATCCCTGGAGACACTCAAGGTCAGGCTGGACGGGGCTCTGAGCAACCTGATTTCACTGTAGGTGTCCCTGTTCATTGCAGGGAGGTTGGACCAGATGACTTTCAGTAGTCTTCCCAACTCAAACAATTCTGTGATTCTATGATTCCATGATTCTATGAAAAATATCTTCTCTCAACTTTGGAGAGCAGGGAAGGAAGGAAAGACTTCATGTCTCTTTAAGCTAGTTCCTGAAGCAAGGAAACAAGCCACAAACACCATGGTGTGAGTATGGCTGAATCCCCTGTGACTCTAGGACGAGTTGGTGCTCACTTACTGTCATGCCAGGACACCTCTTATTCTCTCCTTCCTCAAGCTCTCTCACTTTGCTGTGAATTAGTTTGTTCTGGCAGGGAAGTACCTCTCCAGACGTGCCAGGCCTTGACCTTGGCCTCTGACACTAACAGAATAGCAGTAAAAAAATTAAAAGCTTTTGCAGTACATTCAGAAAACACTCGTGTTGCAGCAGCCAAATCCAATTGTCCTTCTAACTTTAATACATTTACTCTACATTTGTACTGACATGAATAAAGAGGTTTCTGGCTCGGTATTTCTGTGAAAACAAGCAAAATACAAACATGCAGCTGCTGAAGGAATACACCACCACCTAAAAACACTTCCTTATGTCAAGGCATTTTCATGCATTCAAATATTGAACTGATGATTTCAGTATTAGATTCAATTATTGGTACTGATTCTGATAATGTATCAAGGTGAGTATGCCCTTTAAAAATTACTGCTCGCATACCTACAGAGTGTGGTAGAAAGCACTGCTGTCTGTTCATTGATCTAAGGGGCTGAGCGTTGAGGAAGAGCAATTTCAGTGGACAAAAATTCAGGAACAGGAAGAATGAGGACTGCTGCTGGCAAACTCCCACTCCGCTAACTTCTGTGCCCTGGGGAACCACAGACGGCCACAGAAGGTGAGGGGAAAGCCAAGTTAATCACAGCCTGGAACAGACTGGAAGATCAGCTCAAAAGGGAGCTAACTCTGGGTTTGAACATAACCTCAAGATCAACTGCACTTGTGATTATAAAATAAATCCAAGCAGCATCAAGAGCGCATATATGGGAAGGCTGATGAAAACAGATCCCACAGCAAAACAGAGAACAAAAAGAAGGTAGAAAGGTAAACTCAAGATTCCCAACAAGGGGAAGATCTTAAAGCCACTGACATCAGCAGTATAATTAGGATTCTGAAAGTGAGGACATAAACTACACTATCACACTTTTCTTTGGCGTAATGTCAGGGATGACTGTAGGCCTGTCAGGCCCTGCAATAATGGGTGGCCACATATATGCAGATCTTGCAGAAAGGCAATTAGTATTTTATGTAGAGCCTAAAATTAAATAAAAGCCCATCTAACAGCAAGACTAAAATTTCTGTTGCCTTTAGAGGCAGGACCCATCTGTCTCAAACTGTAGAAATTTACCAGAGATCAAGTCACCTTGACATTCACTATAGGCAATGGAGAGTTTCTGAATGGAGCTGCAGCTGTGATTTATGCCCATGTAGAGCAGATCCCTACAACTGGTTGGATGAATTGCACTGTAAAATCTATTGACTGTATTGACTAGACCTCCACTGACTACAAAGAGAACTGAAACACCTATTGCACACAAAGAACTGTACATGTACATACCTAAATTCACTGAATTTAGTTAGTTTGGTTCTGAGTTTCAACCCTCAGGTTGGGTAAGAAGTTTAATGTCTGTCAGATGTTTTCTGGTGTAGACAGCTAAATTCAGGTTCGTTACCCAACACTTTCAAAAGCCAGTGAAAAGTTTCAGGCGCTACAAGAAGTGATTAATCTCACCTATTTAGAACTATCTTCAGGATGAGATTAATTGCACTCCAGAAATTTCAATTTCCTATTTTTCTTCCATGACTACAAAAGGAGTGCATATAGCTCCTCAGATAAGGTGCTAGATGAATTGATCCAATTGTGAATGTTGAGAAATAGCCTCTCAAATCCTGAGGGAAAGCAGGGAAACTCAGTTATTTCAAGAAATTCAGCACTGGAAGAGTAGCATTCTTGATAGTATACATATTACATAATGATACCATATTTTGAGAACACAAAGCGTCATGAACATCAGCTGCTGGACCCTACCTCTGCACAGTGTCACTGCACACAGGACCTGACATGATAATGGAGCAACATCTAAAATGAGTAAGACAAAACTGGGAGAAATGTCCAAATATTAACAACAAAGCAAGTAGTAATATTTTTTTCTGTTTTTTACACAAATGGTAAGTTTGGTGACAAAATATCAGTTGTCTCTTTCTCCCAGACTGATACCACAGAAAATTATTTGGCTTTGTTGATGTGGGGCTGAGGTATTTAAACTTCTGTGGGAGTCCTATCTGCACAAGGAGTGTTGAAAATGAAAAGGCAAAAGCCTTGACAAAGTCCCGTGAACAGAAAGAGGAGAGGATATAGAAAATAAGACATGTTATTAGATATATAAGATAGACCAGAGGTAATGGCTTTACGTAGTGCCAGGGGAGGTTCAGGTTGGATATTAGGAAAAATTACTTCTCCGAAAGAGTGGTTGGACATTGGAACAAGCTGCCCAGAGAGGTGGTGGAGTCACCATCCCTGGAGGTGTTCCAGAAATGTGTAGATGTGGCACCAAGGGACATGGTTTAGTGAGCATGGTTGTTATGGATTGATGGTTCGACTAGATGATCTTATTTTCCAAACTTAATAATTCCTTGATCCTATGATACACACAGGGTAAAATCCAAATAATTTCATTGAGGTATGATTTCCTGAGTCTTATCCCAAAGAAAAATGCATTTTGCATAGACCAAGAAAGGTTTCCTCAAATTGGTGAGATCTTGCACATAATGATTATATCTCTTCTTGTAACACAAAGATACTCAGTGCTGTTCTTTGCCCAGGATGGCCAGCCTGTGTCCCAACCACTGATCTCACTTACTTTCCCAGCAAGGAGCCATCTGTGCTCCTACTGGAGAGGTCCAAGGCCTGTGGCATCCAGTTGTCTCAAACTAAAAGCACGGTATGGGTCATCTAGAAATGCTATTGGCCACTGTGTGTGTTACTCCTCGGGAACATCCCCAGCATGGCTTTGCCGGTTAGTATTTTTAAGTTAGACTTAATGGCTGCTCTAGGCACAGAATTAAATGCTACTGTATGGCAAGGCTGGTCATGAGCATTGGTCCAGCACTAGTGTTATGGTGCAGATGATATCTGATGTGGGATCAGGGAGACTTGTCCACCTGTGTGCATTGATATTCTCCTGGCAGCATCTTACAAGCAGCAGTATTAGCAAGGTAGAAGAGCAAATTCCAGTTCTTATAATTGCCTTCCTAAATTAATTCACCTGTAATTTCAATCAGCTGCTCTTGACATTCCCTCCTCAAGGTGTAATCCCTCCTCATAAACACTCAGAGCAACGCACAGAGAGGCATGAGGGGAAAAAAGATAAGCAAAGCTGGTGTTCCACTGCTGAGAGCCTGGTGGGCAGCTCCCCACCATGCACTTCAGGGATTTCACTGTCAGTCTCTCAACAGCTGTTCTTGATTCTTCTCCATTCCCACTGAAACATTCAGATTCTCTGCATTTACAATCAGTGGAAAATGCCGTGCAAAGAGTCCTCTGTTTTAGGTTGAACATCTCTGTCCTTCACCCACAGTTGGATATAGTCTAAATCTAATGGCTCCTATAAAATACATAAGAACTGGGACTTGGATGGACTGAGGCATTTAAGCTTTCAGCACTGCTTTAGTTCTGCTTTGGTAGTGGATGGCACTAGGAACACTGAATTGTTACATGAGTTACACAATTAATATGTCAAAAGCATGAAAAATTCGAGATAGAAAGATAACCAAAAACATACCATTGAACTAAGCAGATAACGTAGTCCAACAACAAGGTTTGAACAAAAGGAAATTAGGAAATATCCATTTTTTTACAATAGGTGCAGTGTCACATGAAGTCATTCTAGTGTTAATTCAGGTGACTGGCTGAAACCAGATGCAATTAAAAAAAACTGGTTTCTGAGCTATAAATAAAGCCATAACAAATGATATTGCACTAACCAGGAGGGGGAGAAGTTGTTTTTTTGAATGAATTTTCGTAATTCTGGTCTTATTAAATGCTTCCTTAATTATCTATAAAATTAATTTAATTGAATGTTAATAAAATTACCAGATACCAATCTGGAAGGTGATCAAAATACTAGTGAGGACAGAAGAAAGTAAATATGAAAAGCATCTGAGGTTAGAAAACAATGCAAACTAATACAGCTTGGCAAGGGAATACATAACACATCTGCACAGTTCTCAGCAACAACCCTGAAAATGTGATGGACCAATGAAATGCAAGTAACTGGAAAAAAATTGAGTCTAGAAAGCCAAAAGAAGCAAAAGGCAACAGCTAACACAGACAGATTAGGATTCCTCCACTGTCACTGAATACAATAGACTGCCATACACCAGCAATATAGAAGAAAGAAATTAGAAAAGACTGTGACAAGATCAGTGTTTGCAGAAGGGGCATAAAGAAACACACAATGATACTAATGTCAGGGTCTCAGCATCTCTCCAAACTGAGATTTAGCAGTGTTGGAGATATGCAACGCAACTTCAGAGTGGTTTATAAAACCTACCCACAAACCAGGAAAAGTCAGTGCCTCTAAGGTCAAGGTGCTGTCCTGGTGACTGTAACCAAAGGTGGTTCTTAAGGTATGGGATGAATCCCGTGGAGAAGTGCGGCTTAAGAGGATCTTACCACGCCCAATCAAGGCAGCAGGTTGGTTATGCAGAAGATGATGATACCTAGTGCTGCCTTCCACCAATTCTCAGTTATACTCCTCAGTGTCACCATAGGTAAGTTTCTCCTGACTTCTGTGGAACCTCCAAGTTAAACACTCCCTTAAGTAATTTACTCGCTTAAGGCTGGAAAAGGCAATTTACTCATTACCAGCCTGAAAGTTCTCCCAAAGTGCATTCTTTCTTTCCAAAGTAGGTTACCATGAACCTAAATATCCCTGGGCATATCCCTCCCTCCACAGAAAATGCTAAGTTTCCCAGTTATCACCCTAAGACAGGAGGAGGCATATGCGTAACAGCTCTTGTGAACCATATTCCTTGTAAAGCTATTAATATTTAAGAAATCAATTTTAATAAAGTGTCTGTCAGAAGCAATAGCAGAGGCAGTGTCTCCATGGCTCCATTCCTTCTGTAAAGTTCCACGCATAAGAAGGGAATATAGCATTATTAAATACAATAATAAACGTAATTCTTTTTCTATACTATTGAAGGCTGATCATAGTAGTGTCCAAGCACCCAGCTACCTAGCTATGCCTAAGGTTACTGATCAATTATATTTCAAAACAGCATATAAATTATCTTAAAACATATTTGACAGATTTTGCTTGGAAAGTTTCTTGGAGTTGTTAAATTAGATTCAAACTACTCACATCTAGACCTTGTCTTTGAATGTGCATTGTCATCACTTGACCCTGCACACACATCAGTGCACAGTTCTGTACCTTGGCTTAATCTGTGAATATAGAGTATTTAGCCAAGTGATGCTTGAAGACGAAATGCTCCAAATAAAGAACAAGAAGATGCCAGCTGACTAACTAGCCTCTGATGTGTTGTATGGGAGAAGCAGGTCCTGCTGGGGCCCTGGACAGACCCATCTGGTAGGTGACAACCCTGCCCATGGCAGGGGGCTGGACCTGGATGGGCTTTAAGATTCTTTCTAACTCAAGCCACTCTATGATTCTATGATTCTTTACCGTATCACCTTTGGTCAAAATGAGGACATCTGGGTCAGCTCGGTTCTATAGAACAAATACAGCAAAGTCTCTGACTCCTGAGGAGCTCGTTGCTGGTGGAGGTGATGGGAAGGGGCTTTGTTGTTGCTGGCAGTGCAGATGCTCACCAGTGCATCACTGGACACCTCTGATCTCACCACCTGCCCAAATAAGGCCACACTGACATTTCACTTCTTCCAAGCTAGCTCCTACAGACAAACACTGAGGTACCCTCATCCTTGGGGATTAAGGGACACAGAGGAGCACATGTGCACTACACTCCCTTGAGCCTTTCCTAGCAGACCTCAGCAGTCCCAAAACCCGGCAAATTCATGGCGTAGCCATGGAAACACCAAGCAAACAGGCTGACTGACCCTTGGCTTCACAGCAAGACTGTGCTGACGTGAAGCCCTGATGAGAATTTATAAGGCTGCAGGTGACAGTGAGCTGAAAACACTCATTTCCCCCTCATTAAGCCAGGTCTGCAGTTTTGAGTGATTTTGTGTGCTTAAACCAGCACTGAGCACCCATAGCACCATTCAACATGCTGGACTGAGTGAACTCACAGGTCTCAGCAGAGCCACAGCAGTAAAGGTGTTCAGAGAGGTCTCCAACAACTGAGACTTCATTATATTTTACAAAGTATACTGCAGAATATTTTTCCATGCATTACGGTGGATTAGCATAAATAATTAAAATGGAGTTCACACTGGTGAATGGATAAGCAAAGGGCACTTACTAATGCTCTCCCGCTTCAGGGATTCACTTAGAGACAAGTCCATGCCAAAGAGGCCAAGGAAGGGCTCACATTTATCCTTCTCCTTACCCCAACCCTGTTCTAAATCACCCAGCCCTCTGGCACAGGCTGGTAGCTCAGCACATCTCCCAAAGGGCAAAGAGGAAAGTCCCCAGACATCAACATGTCCCTCTGTACTCGGCACTGGTGAGGCCGCACCCCAAGTACTGTGTTCAGTTTTCGGTCCCTCACTACAGGAAAGACACTGAAGCACTTGAGCATGTTCAGAGAAGGGCAGCAAAGCTGTGAAAGGTTTGGAGTACAAGTCTTATGGGAGCAGCTGAGGGAACTGGGATTGTTTGGTCTGGAGGAGGCTCAGAGGAGACCTTATCGCTCTCTACAACTCCCTGAAAGGAGGTTGTGGCAATGAGGGGGTGGGTCTCACCTCGCACCTAAGAGCAGTAGGATGAGAGGGAAAGGTTTTAAGTTGCACCAGGGGAGGTTCAGGTTAAGTATTTGGAAAAACTTCTTCTCAGAAAGGATGATGAGGTATTGGCACAGGCTGCCCAGGGAGGTGGTGGAGTCACCATTCCTGGAGGTTTCCAAGAAATGTTAGATGTGGCACTGGGGGACGTGGTTTAGTGGGCATGGTGGTGTTGGTTGGACTAGGTGATCTTTACGGTCTTTCCAATCTTAATGATTCCATGATTCTTATGTCCCTCAGTGCTCTTTTCCATAAACAACTCACCCAGGCTCAGTCATGCAGAAGGTGCATTTTGGTGCTTCCATGAAATACTGATGATTTGACAGCCCACATGCCTCTGCCTCCTATTCTTGTTCCAGATGCTAAGTGCTATTGAAAGATAGCTGGATGGCAAATAGGCGCTTAAGCATTCCCTATGATTTTCTTCTCCCTTCAGCAGGAAGGCTGTGGTGATCTACACCAGCATAGTGCAACCAATATTGCACAATTCTCCAAAAAAAAAAAAAAAAAGAAAGAAACACAAAAGAAAATGAAGTCCCAAGCCTTTTCCTGGTCTTATTTTTCTGTGAAAGTGAAGGTTGCAGATGTCTCAGGGGATGGTATGAAAATAAGAATATCTCCTAGCTACCTCTCCTTCAGAATTTTCATTAAGGCAGGTTGAAAATTTACCAGAAACTGCCATTGCAAAGTTGAGCTGCATTTTGTTTCTTTTCTGGAGTGTCTCTGTTATCCAACACATTCTTTGTGCTTGCAATTAAAAACAATCTGGAAAATCAAAATCTTACTTGCTTTTATTCCTTCATTCGATTCATTTATCCTATGCATAAAGAAGGTGTTCGGATGTTTTATGAGCAGCGCTCGGGTTGATCTCCGTGGCCAAACCACTCATCCCATGACGCCTAGCAGCAGGGGATTCCTGCCACATATTGCACTGCTCAACACACACAGTGCATCAGGGGAGCTGTACCTATACCTACAGGGAGAGTAGTTCATAAAAGAGCAGGGAGAGACTGTAGCCTGACCTGCAACCCTCAGGAGCCATTTCCAAATAAAACATCTCAAAGATGAAAAAAGGGTTGTTTGTTTGTACTTATCTGTTTATTTTTCACTGCAAATATTCAGGAGTTCAACTCTGCAGAGGTAATTTTTTTCATAGGAAAGTTCATATTTTCTCTTACAAGCTACCCCATTGCCATATTCCCATATTGCCATGACGTCCAACAACACTGATGTCCTGGCAGAGAGGATCTTAACACGTTAGGTAAATTCTGCCTAGGGAATAGATGTTTTCAAAAGGTGAAGGAAACACAGTCAGCTTCTTTGGGAGCAAATCACCTGGGACAAACTCGGATGTGAAGAACAAGGAATGAGGAAGAATCACAAGAAAATCATCTCCTATCATTTCTGTAAATCACTGCCAGTGAAAGCAGTGAAATGCCATCAAGAATTACTCCTTTTGACCCCTGTATCTTTGCCCCTAGGGCCTGTATGGCCTAATCATGTGTTTGTATTCTGATTCAAAAGATTCAATTATTTCAGTAGATCCAACCACATCTAGAGCAAAGTGTTTTTAACAGGGGCTGTGCCAAACCTTATTTATGTGTACATTGGAGCAATGAGACATGTGAAGGATCATGAGCCCCTTCCAGCCATATGGGCAAAACTGTACAATTCAATGGAATCCCATCTGCAGTACCCTTTTAAAAGTTCTGTAATCCAAAGCTTTTGCAGAAATCTTTGCAAGGCCCCTTCCTGCTCCCACACAAGTTCCTTGGTGTGTCCTGAAAGATGTGACCTCTTCCATCAGCAGCTTCTCATCTCCTAAATCCTCAGATACGGAGCACTGAAGCATTTGCATTAGTTCTTCCCTAAATACCTTGAATTTATAAAGAATCCATCGCACCTATAGATGCTGCAATCTCTTTTTGTATTCAGTTTTACAGATATGAAAGCAATCACCTTATTCTTGATTTGGTTGTATTACAAAAATGTTGGTATTTATTAAGAAGCTACTCTGAATGAGATGGTATGTAGTGTTTTATTAGGATAAATGGGACTTTTATTGTTAAGTAAAATGGCAGATTTGTAGATATTGCGGAAAAGTCAGCAATCTCTCACCAACCCAAGAGAGAGTGTAAGATGTTCTCATGTGAAAAGCAGCCGAGACTGTGGGACAGCACCACACAGTGTCACAACAGCACCTCCAACGTGAGAGGGACTCCATTTCAGAAGGAAAAAAAGGTTAAAAGACAACTCATCTGAAAAAAAGAACAAAGACTTCAAATGTCAGCATGGAGTACTGCTTCCCTGACGCACTGCTCCTGCTCTCGAGCAGGTCATTGCTCTCCAGTCACAGAAAGGTCTCAACACCCTCTTCCATCACTTTCGGCAAATTTGTTTAGTAGGATTTGATCCTACAGCAAAGTAGGAATCCACACCTTCTACTGAGTTTAAAAGGTGATGAGACTGAGCACATCAGTCTCACATCTTGGTGTTTTGCAGCACTATGTGTCACCAAGGAGCAGCTGGCCTTGTAAAACATTGGGTCCATTCTTAAGAAGGAGCAAACCTTTCCAAACCATTAACATTTTGACTGTGCTACAATCCACATTGCGTAAGGATCTTAAGGGTAATCTCACACCTAGAGAGCTGGCTAAAATGCATGCTGTAGCTTGAGATTTTTTACACCCATATAAAAGCGAATCAGCTCACCCGAACCTCTCTAAACCCATCCACCATCCTATTGCTTGTACACAGACAGGAGCCTGGGTGTGGATTTGACCCAGCTGCCACAGCTGTCCACAAACAGAGATTTCAAGTGCTCATAAGGCTCTGGTGTGTGCTAATGCCTTGTTTATGCAGCCTGCATGGGCTGACCATGCAGGATGAGCTGGGGTGCAAATCCATCCAGATACAGCTCACCCCAAGCAAAAGCTGTGTTATGTAATGCTGAGCACAACCCTACAGCAAGCTCGCTAGCAAAGAGCCTCCCCCATCACAGCATCTTTCCCCAGCCTCAAACACTGCCTCATCCTGTCTGGCATTTCAATTTTTCCTAAAGCAAAAAGGAGCTAAAGAATGGGGAAAAAATGTGACGGCAGACCACATTTTCATAGAAATCCAGCTGGAAAGCAAGAACCTTTGTCCCAAGACACACTTTATGAAAACATTGAAAAGAAGGGGGCAGCAATAGGTGAGTGGTACATAGCAGCACGTCAGTAGTGCTGCCTTTTGCTCCTTGCCCGGGGCTAAATCCCTGCAAACATCCACGAGAAATTTGCCTGAAGGTAAAATCCCAGCCCTGTACTCAAGGTGTTTATTTGCAAATGCAAGACAGTACCAGTGAGGAGGGCTTTTGCAGATCCAGCTCCAGGCTCCCAGCCCATACAGCCTACAGCACTTTGTTTGTCTTTGGCAAACAAACCAATTTCAGAAATCACCGTTAAATCCTCTACTAGATAGAGCCCTGTGTATGTTACAGCCTTAAAGAACAGCAGTACCACTCTGACCACTGATAGTCCCTTGGGTTTTCACACACGTTCACAACACTAAAGAACACTTTAATATGAATAGGACTCTGCCAAATTCACTGCGTGCTGTAAGCAGACTTATTTTCCTATATTTTTAGAAAAGCTTAAGGGATCCGATTTTTTAGGAGGGCAAAACAGCAGTGCCTGACTCATCCTCTTTGGGCTAGAAGATGAGTTTGCTCCATCCCTGTTTGCTGGCCGTCGGCTTAACTTTCTGACGGACAGTGCTGCAATGCTCGGGTTTCGTGCACCGTAGGGTGATGCTTACCGGACCAAAACCCTACGGATTTCATCTGACACTTTTTAAGAGCCGGTTCACCCGGGGTTTAGAAAACCGACTTCATCCACATGTAATGCTCTACGCTGAACTGAAGCCGGCAGTGTCCCCTTAAGCACTCTGCGCCTTAAAACCGCTCACAGCTCGGTCCCTATAGCCGGGTGTAAGAGGCACGCGTTTGAGCACAGCGACGCGGGGGACATGCCAGAGGAAGCCCGAGCCTTACGAGATGCTCATTTTGAAACACCCGATGATAGAAAAACATTAAAATAATAAAAGAAAAAAATAAATAAACATCAGCACATCCCATAATAAGCTCCTTGCCGTCCCCCCCCGCTGCTGGGAGCGAGTCGGAGAACGACAAAATCACAAAAGTCCCCCGGTCGGGAATGATAAAGCAAAACGGCGCATCCCCCCGGGCAGCCCCGCTCCGCGTTACTCACACGAAGCCGTGGTAGAGCAGCGCCCAGCCTCGGGGTCGTTCCAGGGCGTCGTAGATCAAAGTTTGGATCCGGCGATACTTGGCGTGGTTTCTCTTCACCGGGCGGCTCAAGGGGGTCTTCGCCAACAGCCCCAACCCCGGAGGGCTCCGCTTGCCGCCCTCCTCCTTCCCACCGCCTTCCAGCAGCAGCGTCCCGTCGCGATCGGCTCCGGAGCCCAGGGCGAGCGAGCCCTGCTCGGGGTCC
>JAOWBP010002052.1:77251011-77267541 GCA_028571105.1 Tragopan temminckii
CTTCAAGTCTAAGTCTGCTTTGAATCAATTAGGAATTGGCTTCACTCAAAATAAATAAATAAATAAATAAATAAATAAATAAATAAATAAATAAATAGGAAAACCAAAGTTGGAGGAGAACAAGGCTGCAGCACAGGTTTCTGAGAGGTAGACATCCTTCAGAAAAGTCACTTTCAGAACCAAGAGAAAGGGCAGGAAGAGAAGTGACAGAAGTACAGTGAGATAGCTATGCTCATTGTGGGCTCAACTGCAGTTCAAGAAAAGAAACCAAGCGTTTATCACTGGTGTATTACACTGTGTTACATGTGCACACAGGTGCCCTACTGTGTCACCATGAAAATCACATCCCATTGGACAGCCCCTGCCTATGAGGACAGAATAACATGGAAACCAACAACCCAGTGGAGACATATTGGTAGCATGGTACCAAGACGACTCTCAAGCTGACATAACCCAAGCCAGGAGCTACTGGCTTGAGCACTGGGGCTTAGAGCAGTCCTTTCATGTCTGACCACTGTCACACTGGGAAATTAGACTTTGCACATCTTGCAGTTAATAAGGATTGCACAAAATAAACTGATTACTTTTTCTGCAGACTGTCCTCCAGCACAGGTTCAGAAAAGATTTTGTCATACAGGACAAGAAGTCATCAGGAAGAATCTAGCACACTTGTAACCCTCCAAAAAACAGACCTATAAACACATTCCAGCCATGCCAGCTAATTAGGATCTATTTCAGATGCGAGAGAGCTCATGCTGCACAGATCTCCGGCGCAGTGGTGCAGCACTGTTTATTTTCCTAGCAGATTGTCTCATTTCATTAAGCATTATAATAACATGATTTGGGAAACATCTCCAGCTTTAAAACCTTGTTATTAAAAGAACTCATCTTAGATGGCTCAGCTGGGTAGTTAATGCTCTAAGTGACAACTATCATGATGCAATGACTTACTGCAAAGTAAGGCTTAGCCTGTACAATGTTCAAGTTTTACCTGCTCAGTTTTCTGCCCACGTTTAAAAATCTGTACAGAATTCCCTTACACAACACCTCACAGAGGACAATGACAGCAGTGCTACAGAGTTATATAAAACAGGACACAGAAATGACATCTCCACTCTGACATGCAGGTGATAGCTAGACTGGAAGAGTCTAAGCATAAATGTTCAGATGGACTCCTGAAAATAAGTATATGCCTTGTTGCTTGTAGGGGTATTTATAGGTATACCAGGAATGCAGGACGGGATGAGACCAGCTGGGCCTCCACTTGGTCCTTGCAAATACAGGTAACTATGGAGACATTTTGTCAAGAAGCACCCACCAAGCCTCAGCTCCGTAAGTCCTCTTTGCACACGGTAACAATGCAAAAGTACAAAGGATCAAAAGTCAGCAGAACAATACAGCGGAAGAGGACAAAAGAGGCCGAGGACTTAGTTCCTTCAATTTCAAAAGCTTTTAGGTGAAAATATCTTATTTGTTATCGGTTGTGGATTAAAAAAAAAAAAAAAAAAAAAAAAAAAGAAAGAAAGAAAGAAAGAAACAGCTTTTGATCATCCAAAATAGTGAAAATTTCCTCCAATCTATGTATCTGATAACTAGTTAAATCCAGATTAAATGAATAAAACCTTACAACATGTCATAGAATCATACAATCATAGAATCCTTGGAGTTGGAAGGGACCCATGAAGGCCATCTAGTCCAGCTCCCCTGCAACAAACAGGGACACCACATCTAGATTAGGTTGCCCAGGCTGGATCCAGCCTTGCCTTGAAAGTCTCCAGGGATGGGGCATCAACCTCATCTCAGGGCAGCCTGTTTCAGTGCCTCACCACCCTCACTGTATAAGATTTCTTCCTTATATCTAACATAAATCTACTCTCTTTAAGTTTGAAACCATTTCCCCTTGTTCTGTCACCACAGACCCTGCTGAAGAGTCTGTCTCCTTCTTTCCTATAGCTCCCCTTTAGATACTGAAAGGCTGCTATCTCTTTTTTAGGCTGAATGGCCTCAGCTCTCTCAGTTTCTCCTCATAGGAGAGATGTTCCATTCTGCGGATCATTGTTGTGGCCCTTCTCTGGACGCGCTACAGCAGGTCTATGTCTCTCCTGTACTGAGGACTCCACATCTGGATGCTTTACTCCAGATGAGGCCTTACCAGCGCAGAGTAGAGGGGCAGGATCACCTCTCTTGTCTTGCTGGCCATGCTCCTTTTGATGCAGCTCAGGATATGGTTGGCTTTCTGGACTGTAAGGGCACATGGCTGGCTCATGTCCAGCCTCCCATCCACCAGTACCCCCAGGTCTTTTTTGGCAGGGCTGCACTCAATCCTTTCATCCCCCAGCTTGTTTTGGTAATGGGGATTGCCTTGACCCAGGTGCAAGATCTTGCATTTGGATTTGTTAAACATCATGAGGTTCACCTGGGCCCACTGCTCAAGCCTGTCTGGGTCCCACTGGATGGCATCCTGTCCTCTGGTGTGTCCACTGCACCCCACAGCTTGGTGTCATCAGCAAACTTGCTGAGAGTGCACTCAACCCCACTGTCAACATCAGTGATGAAGCTATTAAAGAGTACTGGCCCCAGCACTGACCCTTGGGAGACACCACTCATCACTGATCTCCATTCAGACATTGAGCCACTGACCACCACTTTCTGGACTCGATCCTGCAGCCAGTTCTTCGTTCATCGAACAGTCCAACCATCAAATCCGTATCTTTCTAATTTGAAGAGAAAGATGTTGTGTGGTACCGTGTTATAGGTCTTACTGAAGTTGAGATAAATAACATCAGTGGCTCTTCCCTTGTCCGCTGATGGTTGAACAGGATGATCTTGAAAGTCTTTTCCAACCTCAGTGACTCCGTGATTGATGCAGTGACATCATCAGAGAAGGCCACTAGGTTGGTCAAGAAGGATTTGCCTTTGGTGAAGCCATGCTGGTTCTCCCGTATCATCTCCCTGACTTCCAACTTGCATCTGTAGGAACTGATTCATACTGGCCATCATCCCACCTCCTGTTGCAGCCAACCTCTGCAGTTTCACTAAAAGTGGACAGTCACTGTTTTCTAGGTAACCAAGCAATGTGCAAAGGGTGAAGGATACCCTCTCAAATTAAATATTGTAAATAAAGTAAAAGCTGATTGAGACTCAGCTGAAGACAAATTCATAATACTAAACTGGATCCAGCTATGATACCTATGTGTATCTTGATAACTGTGAGGGTAGGACTTCAGTTATAACAAGATCTAGACTGTGGCCCCTACAGTGGGCACCATGAATGGAAATGAAAGGGGAATGAGTAAATTTCACTTGGGAGATTCACCAATTTTCCTGTATGCCTGTATGCTGTCAGTAAAGAGCAAAACCAGCAACAGTGCGGGACAACATTTTTTCTTATTCCCATATATTTATATGTATAAAAGCCTCATTTGCACTAGCAAATCTGCTTAATGACAATTATTCTGACATGACCTTGGTATGAAGGCTGTTAGTTTCTATAAAACTTGTGCATTCAAGTGTACAAAATACATTTTTAAAAACCTATTCAGCTGAAGTGTTTTGCTGTGCTGAAAGACACGGAGCAAGGATATTGCCATCCATCAGAACACCAGAAGCTATTGAACAATTTTCAGTATTAACAATTTGTGTTCTCTCCTGCAGAAACTCAGAGGTGGAAAACACTCAATGACATCAACCCCCTCACACTTGAAAAGTGAACTCTAAAAGCCTGGGAAAAAGAGAGTTAGCCATTCTCAGAGTGAAATGCAAGGCAGTCAAGTTCAAAAAAGTTCAATGAAGAGAAACAGATTCTCAAAGATATTTCAAGCTTCTACATTTCAAAACATCCTTTCTCACGGAACACCCAGTAATATGCAGAAAACAATGCTCCAGGATAAGAAGAAAAGTCACATCTACATGGTAGAAGAGGCAAGTGACTGAAGCTTGCTTTGTCAGGAAAGGTAGTTTTGTGATTATAGTATAAAGAAGAAATTCTGCTGCTTCAGGTTCAGTTGTTGTTTTTTTCAGACTACTGCATGCATCTTTTGGCAAGTTACATAGCCTGCTATTGAAACGCATGCTTAAATTACATGCTTTCCACTAGGCATACTTACTAGTTTAACTGTGCACCTGGGTTAACTTAAGGATTTGCCTACTATTGTGGAAGAATTTAAGATTTCTCTCTCTTTCTCTTTTTTTTTTTTTTTTTTTCTGGATCATCCTTAGCACAAACAAATCACATTGCTGGAAAAGAACTTTAACAAAACTTTCCTCTGTGGTTGAAAAGACATATTTAGTGTGTGAGGGTTTGGAGCACAAATGTAATAGGTCATACAGTTAAGCTGGTCCTATTTTCTTAAATTGTCTCCAAAATTACTAGTTTTCTTAGGGTCTTCTAACAGTGAATGAAGAGAAATAAGCATATTGTGGGTAAGCCACTGCCCATTTTTTGAAAAACCTGCTTACTTCCTGCCCATTCCCCAAAACAGCTCGAGTTGCCTGCATTTCTACCACTTAATACGAGGGAGGACCGTAACACAAAAGTGTTCTCATTATACACAACTTGCGTGCTGTAATCTAGACAGAATAAATGGTGGATGCAACAGCAAGGAGCAAAAAAAAAGAGTTATTTATTAGCCCACACTTTGCCAGATTTGATCCGCATGTGATTAGCAGACTTTCTATTCTTCTTTGGTTGAACTATTCCAGTGTAACCAACAGTAAGTTTAAATTCTTTATACCTCAGTGGGACTTGATTATTCCCTAACTGTACACCTCTTATTCCTCTCAGATGCTCAGTCATTACATACAGAAGTGTATTTCTATAATTTTCTCTGCACCCATAATTTCACATCTGAGTAAGATATGAACTCTTGGTCACACCAGTTTCTGTAATAAGTCTATGCTTTCCAAAGCAAGCCCAACAGGAGTAATTCACTCAAAGACCCAACCTCCCTTAAGCAACCTGTTAGCAAAGAATATATCTGTAAGCCTGAGCATGGAATCTGGTACAGACACATTATCTGTACAGACACTTTATCAAGAAATGTGAATGAGATGGGGAGACAAAAGTGGGACCAGAAAACTTCCACCTCAAAATCAAGCTTTGTACCATCAGTATGGAATATTTAAGAAGAAAGAGAGTTGGCAGAAGGAAAAAAATCTCACTGTCAAAAGAACTTTTTCTTCCGTCCCATCTGGAGATCCACCGTCCAAATGAAACAGAAGTTCAAGTTCTTCCTTAGGCTTACATGGTATGTTTTCTACCATACAATGCATCCCAAAGATAAGGGTCCTTAGGATTTCCTTTCTGAGTACTTGATTATAAATTCATCCTGCAAAGCAGCTGCTAAAGAGTAGTTACTGTCTAATGGCATGTAAGTAAGACTACTGCCACCTTCACTGGATCTAATCAGTGTTATTGCTAATAGTCACAGCATATAAGGCACTGACATAGTACCCAAACCTGCCTCCTCACTTCTTCCTTGCACAACACTAAAAGGTAAATGATTTTGGCAGAGGTCTGTGGTTTTATGATAAAGAGAATTACAGCAAACAACATCTGCACATCACCAGGGATGTCCTATAGCAGGGACATCAATGTTGTTCTTTCTTTCAGAGACACGGACCATCTCCCCACTGGAAAACTGCATGGACAATGTCAAAAGTACTCTCTGCGATGCTAAGCTTTCCTTAGGGCAAAAAAAATGCCAAGACAACTGGTCCAGGTCCTTTTCAGACCAGTTTTGGAGATAGGAGGCTGCAAATTGGAGGTCTGTCACACTTCTTTCCACAAGCTCAGTAAAGTAACCAAAATGAGTTCAGTAGAGGAAACACTTTAAAATTCAAAAAATTAAATAAAAAAATAAAAACAAAAAAAGCAAACAAAAAAACTCCCACCACTAAAATAGACAGTTCTGACATGCAAAGAACCAACGTGAGACTGTCAGAAGTCCCCGTACTAATTTTGTGACACACCATTTTCACTTTGTTCACACAGGTGCTTGATCTTGCTATCAGTGCATTTTAAGTGAATAAACTCCAGAGGTCACAAAGAAAGAAAAAAAACTGTAAATTTTCAGCTGGATGTTTAGAGGAAACATCTCTGCTTTGCTGCACCTTCTCAGCTGTCACCAAAGATAAAGATAATTCACCAGGGAAATGAAAAACATTCTGAGAACTTGGAGTGGGGAGAAGTGATGGAACACCCAGCATGACATCAACACTATAAAGAGATGGAATAGAGAAAACTCTGTGAAATAAGATTTCCTAGAAAGGGGCTATAAAAGACTGACGTGATAAAGAACGATTTGGCTATGTGATATCTTCCTTCCAGAATAAGATTTGATAACTGAACATCCCCTCCGCAAATGTCACTGCACACAATAAGAAAAAAAAAGTTGTACGTTCCTCCGTGTACCACAGCTTTCCTAACATCTGAACAGTCATTCAGTAATGCTTTTGACTCCTTTGCTAAGGTAGGTAATAAGGTATTGGTCGTATTTCGCAGAAGAGGAACCGAACCATAAAGTGGATTAAGTGAGCTACCCGGCAGTCCACAGAACTGCTGGCTGGCTCACCACAAGCTCATTTGGGAGATATCCAGCAAAGGATCTGGAAACAGCTGAACTCAGAATTAATCCCAGATCCCCTGAATCCAATTTACCAGATTAAATTTTATCAAAACTGCTACTGGAGCTTCAGGACTAAGAGATGTGTCTGCACATTTCATTTGCTCTTACATAAAGGCAGATGCAAGTTCAGAGCTATGACTTGGCATTAGAAAAAATGAGTCCTGTCTTCAGAGGTCTGACACAAGAGATTTGCCCACCTTGGCTCTGCTTTAAAATCTGTGCAAAAAACACTGTTAATCATCATAAGAATATTAACTATTATTTGTTACATTTTTTTTAACCTCTGTATAAGCGAAAACTTCTTTAGATACGAACAGTAAAATTAGATCGCTGGAGACATTCAAGGTCAGTTTGGGCAGGACTCTGAGCAACCTGCTCTAGCTGTAGGTGTCCCTGTCCATTGCAGGGGAGTTGGATCTCCAAAGGTCCCTTACAACTCAAAGATTCTATGATTCTATGAGAGCAGCAAACTCAGCCATAACCCAAGAAAACTCAGGCAGAGCCTGTCCAGGCTGGGGAGAGTACTCCATCCCTACATCTCCCAGTTTGCAGTAGGAAAAAGCTGATCACCTCCTAGCTCTCAGCCAAAGCAGCCTTAGAAACTGCAACACCAAGCAGGGAAGGGCAGGAGTTGCTAATTGCAACGTGTTCCAGTGCTTCACTACACTGGCTGTAAAAATTTCAGTGGGGAACAGCCACTCCCAAGACTGACTTTTTAATTTACCTTCAGCATATATCGTCGTGATTCACATTTTTTTTATCCCGATTATAGAAATGACTCACTGTTCTGGAACTCTAGCAGCCCTTTCAAATTCCTCCATGGAACATTGCACATGTGTAACATCCACCCTTGCAGTTTATGCCTTTCACAGCTGCTTTATTAACACAGCTACTGAAGAGAAATATTACTTGTGTAATATATTGGTGCCCATTAACTGAACATTATACATCATATTTTAATGTCTCTGATACCACAGCCAAAATGGTTACAGGATGAATAAGGCTATTAACTCTGAGGTCTGTGAGCAATTTGTACTCAAATGCTGCTCCACCTTGAAAAATATCCTTTATGAATTTAGTGTAATGAAGCCCTTGAAAAGGGTGCCCAGAGAGATAGTGGATGCCCCATCCCTCGAGACATTCAAGGTCAGGCTGGATGGAGCTCTGAGAAACGTGATCTAGCTGTAGGTATCTCAGTTCACTGCAGGGGAGTTGGGCTAGATGGCCTTCAAAGGTCCCTTCCAACTCAAATGATTCTGTGATTCTGTGACTCTATGAGAAATGTACATTTTGGATGGGAGGTCTTTTGGGATAATAGCAATTTTCAAATTTTTCAAAAATTGAATATGATTACAAACAAATCTGTGAGGAAGTAACAAAGAATACATCTTTTACCTAATGCCTGTTTTGATTTTGTAGTTTCAGAAACAAACTGGTAGGTGCCATTTCCAACAGTAATGTTACTTAAATTACAGATACAGAACTATAAGATTTAAACTGAAGTTTACAACCTTCTGAGATATACTTGCACAAACATATGTTTAAAAGGAAGTACCTTTATTTTAAGTTAAGTTAACCTAACTTAATCACAATTCAGTTCTTCTTCAACTGGTTCACTCCAGAAACACTTGACAAGAAGTCAGCATGACAAGAAGTCAACAGTTAAAACACCATACAACTTCTAATGGAGTCCAGTCTGGAAGAAATGTTGGGGAACAATAATGTTTACGTGGTATTATGAATGTAAAAGGGGCTGGGGATGAAGTGAAGAGGAAGACAGTGTTTGTCTGCAATTCACAAGTGTCAGTACTTCAGCCTCAGTCTTCCATTAACTGCTAAACCAAGCTGTTATTCAGAATCACAATTGCTTTCTTTATTTACCTTTAACACCTAGATCATAGATTATAATAATTCCTTGGATTATTTAAAGACTTTGCTATGTGCACAGGCTGACTGCTGCCTTTTTTCACCCTTTTTTCTGGAAAGGAGATGTGTTATAGAGGAGCCCAAGACCCACAGATCTTCTTTGTGCTTTGTTAGTTCCAGCATAAAATAGGTCTTAAATGAAGGGAATAGCTAAAATAGCTGAAAAGAAAAGAATTACTAACTAACTGCAGCATTCATTACTGAGAAGCAGAAAGATGACTAGCACAATCCCGTACGTGGGAAATCGGAGATTTTTGGATAAACATAAACTGAAAAGAGAGGATCATGATCAGAGCTCACTGTCAAAGCACTTGCTTGAATTTCTTACTTCCATACGGAAGAGACTTAGTGGAACAAAGCATTAAATCTCTAGGTCAGACACCTAGTCCTGGCTTACAGTGGCAAAAAGTATTGTAAATCCAGAGAGGATTTAAGTATAAAGCTCTATTTTGCAAAAACTTTTCTATATTCCTGTTACTAGTGGAAAGAAACAGAATGGAAAATTAATGAAATGCCAAAGAAAACAGAAACGAGAGAAAAAAATCTGAATAAAAGTCAGGAAAGCATCCTGAAAGCAGAAACATTCAACCACTGCATTCAGAACAGGTTCATTTAGTCTAGAGTAGATAAAATACAGTAAGGAATAAATTTGCAAATGGCTTAGTAAGGGCTAAATAATATCCCATTTTGGCTACAGCCAGCTTTTGATTTATGTCACCGTGACCTGGCACAGTTTTCAGACAGACTGATCTCAGGTCTTGCTACTTCCAGAACTGCAGAGGCAACAGATGTCATCACAGGCTTCAACTGTGCAACATGGAGAAAAACTTTCCATTTTGGTATGCTATTTTTGAATATAAGTGCATTTTTTAAAGGATGGTAACTATGATGACCTGTAAGTTTTACAGGTGAAATCACAATCTTTCTGCTCTTCAGTCTAACTGCAGAATATAAAGCAATAAACTGTGTATGATCAAAACATTAATGCTCTACTTTAAGGCATCTGTATGTCTCATGATGTACTCTTTAATTTTAATTAATCCTAATATTTTCAAATTAAAAATTATTTTCCAACACTCAGAGAAATGGTTGAATTAATAATGACACAACATTCTGGAAAAAAATTAGTCCTTAGTAGTAAAACTAGCAAATAAGTATCTGCAGGTAGGCTCAAGACATCAGTTCAGACACTTTGATGCAGCAGCTGCCTCACAGTATGTAAAGAGCTATATTAAATCAGCAGACCAGACATACCTTCCTGAATTGCCATGTCTTTGGATCTGTCATGGTGATACTACAAAGATGGGAACCATTTCCATCATACAGTTTTAGCTGCTTATGTTTATACGTACCTAGCTGACAATAGATGTTTCCATAACTACCTAATTCACTTTGAAAGCAGAAGTACCAGGATCCTCTCAGAAAAATTGTTTAGTAGATCTTTGTTGGATGCTTGTATACTTTTAATAAATTCCTGTACCAGAATTACAACAAGGGTCAGCAACACCTGAAGAAGCAACTCTTCTGGTCAGTGACCCACACAGAAGAATCTTTGCTTCTTTGAAACAATGTTCTGTTCTTCAGGCTGTTTTTCACAGTGAAACCCCATAAAACTTCTAATGGAAATTTACAAAGGTACTGGGATAAATTAGTCCCTATTGCCTTAATCCAAAACCCATTCAGGTAAATAAAGAGTCCTATTTTTTCTGGGCAGGTTTGAAACTGACCTATGTCCACTGAAACATTAGCTTTTCTGCAAATTTCCAACATGTCGAAGATTTTAGCCAACCTCAGGTCTAGGTGATAGCAGAGCATGCTGCCAACAAAGTGGTTGTCCTGATTTTTTGACAGGTAGCAATAAAGTACAACAAAATATTGCTCCTGCTGTGGATGCCAAAAAGGACTTCCCTGTGCTCTGTTTGCTGTGCTGTGAAGCAAAGTAGCCACGGCTTTACAGCTTTGTTCTTTCAGCTTCAGTTGTGTTACATTTACTGTTTGTCTCACTGTGAGACTGAGTCAGAAATGAAGTCGTGTTCTGCTTTCTTTCAGGTTCAGGCCATGCATTGTCATGACTAGTGGTCACCTGTTTGGAATTCTGAAGCTGTCCATAGATATAGGCACCAAATCAAGTGTTGTATTTCATTCCCAGACTTTCTGCACTCAGTACCAAATAGCCAGTCAAAACTTGGCATCCTACAGCAATGAAACAATGCCACTAAGAGAAACAACATAATATCTAGTTGATGAAAGTGGTAAGAAGTCTTCTAACTTCACCCATAACTACAGCAATGACCCACAAATAATTTATCTGGCTCATGCTGTCACTTCTGCATTGACACTCCAAAACTGGACTCACTTCTGTCAATAGTTACCCATCTGCTTAGCTCTGTCAATGGCAAATACTGCACGTTTGCTTCTGAAACCCAATCCATCCTCTAGCTCTGCAGTGCAATGTTCAGAACAGTCAACTTCTGCCATCAGCCTGTGCAGCAGGGCAGCTTCTCAGTGCCCTTCTTGGTGAAAGATTCTGACTTCAAACTGATTCCCTTCTCTTTGGTGTAGCATTTAGTTTGGTAGATACTTTAAATCTTCCCTGTCCACTATGGAGATTCCTTAAAAGAATCGAGTAAATTTGGCTTTTTTGCATGTTTTTTTTGCCTAACCTACTTTTGATATTTTTATTGGCTGCTTTTAACCACTTCATCTTACCCCATTTAGCAACACTAAAAGTCAATAGTAGTTACTATTTCTTGTGCTCCCATTTCCTGGCATTTCAAGTAAAAATCTTACCCTTTCTAGGTTGCAAAGGAATGCCTCCAGATCACAGAATCACAGAATCACAGAATTGTAAGGGTTGGAAGGGACCTCAGAGATCATCGAGTCCAACCCCCCTGCCAAAGCAGGTTCCCTACACCAGCTGAGCACAAACATACCTACAAGTAGTGATGCTTAGGAAAACAATACTCAAAGGCAAAGCTTATATATCTATGCCCAAGTGTTTGTGTTCCATGTGGGATAACTGATGTTGTTGTAAAGCAGAAAGGGTCACAGTTCTCAGGAAGTCTCAAAAAAAGGGTTATTTCCTACATGGGCTTGAAATCAACACATAGAATGGGGCATGAATACTTCAGGAGGGAAAATCATGCAGGTAGGTAATGTGATGTTTCCCAACAGAGGAAAGAAAATAAAAAATAATAGTGGTAATGCAAAGCCTATTTCAGCCATCAAAGGGAACAGCTTTTGTGGAGCACCTATGTGACACTAAAGAAACAAAGGTTTCCCCGTCTGTTGCCTAGCTATCTGCCTGATCTTGCAATATGTTGCAAACATAAAAGAGGATTTAGGCATACTAAATAAATAATGTTCAATGTTTAATGGGGTAATCCTGGCCATTTCAATGTCAAGGTTTAATATATATTTTTTTATTTTTGTTTTTGCTGCAATTTGATCAGGAACATCCAGATAATTTTTATCTACTGCAAATGGATTTCACTGAAAGAATATGAAAGCTTTAAACAGGCATATTAGTAAGAGGTCAGTCAAAGTAAGTTGGCATTTCTCTCTGCATATTTAAATATTTCTTGTCCCTGTCTTGTCTGTTCTCTCCATCCAGAATGCATACAGAAAACTTTCTGGATGAAGGAGGAATACGTATGTGGAAAAAGAAATCTCTACAGTTTGGGAAATCTTTGGGCAGTAAATGTGAGGAGGCCTCAGAGAGGTCAAGTTAGAATGTATTTATAAAGACAAAACAAGCTGAAATCAGCTCCGTTGGCTCCATTTCAAGCTCTTCAGGCAAATTTCTTGTAGCATGGAGGCCCTCAGGGAGCCCTGGAATTTGGCTGAGTAGTTTTTGTAACATCTCTATTTTCAGAATCTAAGTGCTTGGCCTCATCTACTTGATTAGGGCTGGTACACTTGGCCATCATTGCGGGGCCCTGCAGTGATTTCTGTTGTGTTTCAAAGGTGTTACTTACTGGAAATCAGTATGATCTCTTCTCTCCACCTGTTAAGGAGCAGGGTGCTGATACTTCAGGTAGCTGATATAAAAGCAGTTGAGGTACATCCAGTGTAATGCTGTAGTCTTTGCTATCACTTAGCGTAGAATTTCTATCAGTGTTCCTGTGTTTAATATAGCCCGTACTGGGGACCATAAAATAATAAGCAACCTCATGTCTCTAGAGACACTGGCACTGTGAAAATTCACTTCTGATGCTAGAATTCCTAGAGAGCTTTCAAAAGCTTGAAGAATGTTTCATTTTCAGGGATTCAACTTCTAAATCATATCTGCTGCTATAAAAGTAATACACATTTAAGCTCCATACTGTTCATGCATTTTTTTACTGTTTCTATTTAATTATTTGCTTACTTGCCTGGGCCGATTTCTTTTCTCTTAATAAGAGCAAAATGAAGTTAAAGTGTATGCATTATTAAATTTAATGTGAAGTTACAATTGAATTACAAAGTAGTAGTCATTTCTTTTATTTATTATGATGTACTGGTCTCTCATTCACTCACAATGTCTCTCCTTTTTCTGCTTGGAAGATATGGAAGAAATGGCCTAATAAGCTTTCTTTTACAGCTGAGATTTTCAGAGCAACTTCAGATGTCTGGATGCCCTCATCCCATGTAATTTAATGAGGACTGAGAATCAAATCCCTTAAGCAACCACAGAAACTTCTGAAGGGAGGGAGAGTCCAACCACCAAGACATCTGTGTGCCACAGCTGCCTGGGCCATCAGGGGCTCCCTCTACAATTTTATGCTTAAGTTTAATTTCCCATCTGCACAAATGGGGACACTTTGTCACCCAGTATGGGACCTGTGGGTTGTGTACAGATGAAGACATCAAAGATGAGGTGAATTTTTAGACTGCACTGAGAAAGGAGTGGGTACATAATACCGAAGTGCATGGCATTTCAGAACCATTTCCTTGCACTGACGCTACAGTCTTGGCATTTCCTACACACTTGTCTTATTGAAGAAAGCTGTATAAATCAATATGACAGAACCTGCGTTACTTGAAAGAAGAAGCCATCAATCCCCTGAACAAGAGAGATGAAAACAATGATTCTGGTAGAAACACCAAGAAGAAAAATCAGCTGTTTATGTTAAGAGACCATCCTGCCAGAGGATTAAAACAGAAACAACAACAACAACAAAACCACCCAAACAATGCAAGGCAAATGTTGGCTAGGAAAATTTTTAGCTACAAAATTGTTACCTATCAGACTGTAGGTGTAGTAGGAAGGAATTCTAGAGAAGCCAAATGAAGCAAAAATGTAGCATGATTTCAATATGAAGTCTATAAAGTGTAGCAGCACCTTATAAAAACAGGGTCTCTTTCAATCCCTTTGTACTGAAAACCATGCAAAATATCCTTCTTTCACAGTGAAAGACCTTATTGCTTAACTATACCTGCTTCTCTTATGTAATTTCTGCATAATTTCAATTGAGAGAAACAATGGTTTCTAAGGCAAATTTTAAATGAGAGCCATAAGAAAAGAAAAAGTAGGAAAATG
Organism: Tragopan temminckii; assembly: GCA_028571105.1. Classification (NCBI taxonomy): domain Eukaryota; kingdom Metazoa; phylum Chordata; class Aves; order Galliformes; family Phasianidae; genus Tragopan; species Tragopan temminckii. Next base: position 77,265,085 of record JAOWBP010002052.1, read on the forward strand.
TTCATTTATTGGAAAAATGCAAAGCAAAATCAAAGACCGGTCAGATGACTAGAAATAACGTTCAAGTATCTTAGCATGAAGGAGAAAGACAGATATCTATGATGGATGGACTGGATTCCCCACTGCAGAAAGATCTGTCTCTTTTCTCTCTGTCTCTCAGTAATAGGCTTTAGAGGATCCTTTCAGACCTTAAATTTCATGCCTATGAATGTGAGGAAAAATATATTAATGATAGAATTACTCAATTAATTTTCTGGTCTTCTCCAAGGAATACAAATAGTACGAGTGATTCCAGATTAATGGAGATGGCATTAATTTAATCTCGCTTCATAAATTAAAGAAAAAAAAAAAAGAGAGATCATGAACATAACTGCTGTGAATCTGGAATGAAATTATTGTGGCTCAGTTACCTGATCCATAACAGCAAATGGAACAAGTAGAAGATGTGACTGGAAACCAAAAGTAACTTGTGAATGAGGCCAGATATGACAGATTTCAGCTTTTGCCAAGATACAAATAGCAAAGATCAAACTGTGATACTGCAGTGCCTAGCCCTGAAAACCCTGAATCTGGATCATACTAAGTTCTATAGTATTCCGCATTTACCTGAATACATAAACCATTCTACCTGAAATGATAGAACCTCTTCTTACAGAAAACTCATTGACTTCAGCGGGTACCAGCCTAGTCATAAAGCTCTGCTTTTCTGCATTTATTTGTGGGATTAAGAACTGCAAATCCATCTCAGTGGGTAATGTCTGGCTCAGATGCTCGGCAACTGATAGAGATGCTTTCCCATGTAGGTCATTGGACTGGGTCTCCTCCAGGTCAATAGCAGCCAAAGGTAAGTGCTATCTTATTACAAATCTTTCAGTGAATCCCATGAAAAACTTTAAATTGTCAATTGCTATTTTACCTGATTTCTTAGGTTAGGTCTAGAAATGTATTCCAAATGGCATGACACAAAGGTTATTGTTTTAAAAGTCAGTTCTCAGTTACCCAGGATAATGGTGGGCTCAGATAACTGTGTTATCAGAAAGAATTGGTAATACACTTACAAGTTGCAAAGCCATTCATCTTGCTCAGTATGGATTCTGCCTGAGTCCCCCAGTTCTCATTAGCTTTCAGCTCCAGTCCTGTAGGTTTGGATGAGATCCTCTACAGCCGCTGCCTCCAGCCCCTAACTGTCCCAAAGGACTGTGCAAGAAGCACAGCACCACTTGGGTGGGGTGAATAATAGAGCTGGCAAGCAGGAACCGGCATTGCAATCCCTTTAGCCAACAGCCCAGTGTGCAAACCAAGGAAGGATGAGCTGTCTGCATTATGCCAGTTGAATGATTGCATTCAAACACATTTGCAACAGAGAAGCCACTGCCGTACTTAGCAATATTTTTCCACCTGGCTGGCCTACTGAAGATACTGTTATGATGCAGAGCCCTCCAATTTGTACCAATGGTTGCTGAGCATCATATTTCGAGAAGTTAACAATCCTCCCAGATTAAAAAAAGCAAAAGAGCACCAGACTGGAAGGAAGTATGCATGGTTCAGCACTCTCCTACTTTAATCCGCAGCGCCTGGCTGCTGACAAGATAGACTGTTACAGCTCCTTTAGGGCTCTTCTGCGTGCTTGTGCCAGTTCTTAATCTATGGATCATTGACATGATGGAACATAACGGGAGCTTCAGAGCCCATTATATTTTCAGTTGTCAAATATAACACAGGGAGACTTTCATCATCTAATGTTCAGTATAACGCTACATGTGGACATGTTCATGAAGCCTTTAATCTTTCGTACTACAAAGGTACAAAGCACCACTCCATGTTTGTTTGGTTTTGTTTTGTTTTGTTTTGCAAAGTCCAAATTACCAACTATAATGAAGCAAAATGTTTTCATTAGAGTAATTTTTTCTTTTTTCCAAGCTAAAACATTATAAGACCACCACAGATTCTGAGTACCATTTTTGCTGCTTAGTTATCTGATTAGAAAACAGTTCTTTAAAAGCTGCTTAAAATTGCTAAGCACTGTTTACAAATTCCCTGATAGATCTCCCTTCAAGCACCTTACTGTTTACAGGTGAAAGGTTAAGAGCTGCAAAGTGAGAATCAGAAAGGCAGCTGAACAGCATCCTGTTTAACATGCAGCTCTGAAGTGTAGTGGCCAAAGCAATCGATAAGGTGCCTACTTGAACCTTAAAAATTTCAGCTGTGAACTTAAGATCTTCTCTCCACTGCCCTTCCATGTGTTACAGCAGAGTGGGTAAAAACTGGCAGCTCTGTAACAAGGTGATTGGCAAGCAGAGATGATTTAGGACCCCGCAGGTGATAGTAACAATAAATGCTAAATGTGGTTTTATTGTCAAAGCATTGATTATTTTGGTTTCTACCTCACTAAAGGAAAATTATTTAAAACAAAGAAAAAAAAAAAAAAAAAAAAAAAAAAAAAAAAAAAAAAGAATT
>JAOWBP010002052.1:77272712-77301125 GCA_028571105.1 Tragopan temminckii
GGTATTTCTACAGGATCTTCACCTCCAAAGGAAAAATCATTAAAGTGCATGCAACTCCCGGTGGGCTGAAAACCTGTAGTGTTAACACAACCACTAAGGTCAACATAGGAACAGCTGAAGCACAGAGAGCTGATGAGATATATGTGCTTCGTTTTCACCTCTAGTTCAAGTTCATTAGTAAATTATAAGTTGGTTTTGCATGGCAAATGAATCACGTCCTTCCTGAAGGTGAACTCTGGATAAGCACCATAGAGGTCATTTTCTCATCATTACTGATATATAAAACCAAACAATTGCACATGGTATTTGTACCTATGTAAATTTGATGCTGTTTTAAATTATTTTTGCTGCTTGTAATTACCATAAGCAATTAATCAGCATTCAAAATTCAGAATGATCATCTGTAAGCATGTGATATTTCATTTGAAGTCTGAAGTTGAAGTCTTTGGAGGAGGTTATCAGCCTTTTCCAGACCTGCCCGATTTTATTCCTGAAGTGTTTCACCAGCATCCGTAACAATGCTGTTAAATATGATGGCCCTTTTGCTCAACTGACTTGTTAATGTCTCAGATTACATTACCCTGTTTAACCTGACAGTTTCAAATACAGACAATCCTATCAAACCTTCAGAAAAAAAAAAAAAAAAAAAAAAAGGGCAATATGGAAGGGAACATTTTTATTTGTTTTTCTCTGAAAAGGGAGCTAAGAGAGCTCTATTTAGTGAAGCCATCTGAAACAGAACAGAATTCAGCATACGTAAGTACATTCAGAAAAATAAAACCCAATTTGCTGTAATGAGAAGTTCTGCATGCAGAATTCAATCTAGCAAAGCAGTTATATCTATTGAGACTCACATGTTTATATCCTCAAAGATGAATCTTCATTCAGTTCTCTCTTAAATGGAACAGCTGGTTTGACTGAACGAAGGTCCTCTGTAAAGGGGAATGTTGGGCACAGTCTGTCACAGCCTTGACATAATTTTCCTATTCTTACTCAATATCCACAGGATTAGAAATTCCTGTTCCTAATGTGAGCTTTCCCACCTCTTTCTGTTGTGGGATCAATGTATAGAGGGCTGGAATGTCAATGTTATAATGAATGTGTAAGACTGGAGAGTTAAATCCATTTTCTGGTAGAGAATGACAGATTTGACCACCACAAACCAGCAGAGCTCATTCAGTGAGCTGAACCACTCTCTGAGTTCCACTGACTCTAGTAACTATTTATATTTACTAGGATTGTAGATATTTAACTCACATGTATGCACACAAATATTTGGATGCCTAAATTTAATATCTTAATCAGAAGCTGAATCTCATCTTGTGTAGGTGAACAAAAGCAGAAAGCCTGAAGCAGAAAGCAGCAATGCTGATACTATGCTCACAGCTTACAAGGCCTCTGCTGGTTCCAAATATTGAGATGACAGAGGGAGTTTTCATCAAACATACATAGCTTTTCCCTTTTGCTGAGCCTAAACAGTTGTCACAGTAACACTAAGAATGATGCAGGTGGATCAGTGTCAGGTTTGGGCTTTTTTATTGACCTTCCAGACAACAGTGGTGTCTCACAAAGACTTCTAAAGATTATGGGAAGCCAGACTTTCTTCCTTCCATCAGGGTATCTCCAGGGATGGGGTCAACATTTGCCACGTGACAAAATAAATCATTAGTAAGTGAGCACTAGGAATAAATCTTTCCTGGGTGGAAGATGTAATGAATGAATCAAACTGTCCCTCTAGTACCTCAGAGCTCTGATCACACATGGATAAACTGCTTACCAGCAACACTGTCCTGCAGAGGCTCAGAAGTTTGCTCTTTACTCAGAACAGTCCATAGTTCAAATAAACAAAAAATGAAAGTTTCATAATAAACTACAATTTAAACAAAAAATGAAAGTTTAGGAATAAACTGGACAATATTTCTCTACTGCAGGTCAGTTCAAATTGCCTCTTAATCAGTGTGAGAATTTTCATTGGCTTCAATGAATGCTAGAGCTCAGCTTTCCCTTTTGCCATTTAAGGTTTTTGCTTGCATTTTGATTCAATAAAAATCAGGCCAGATGCACTTGGAACATAGGCTAGGATTCATCTCAGCCTACAGCAGACATCACCACTGCAACCTCAATGTGTCTGGCTCCATTTAAAGCAATGGGGAAAACTGTAGACCCCAGAAGCATGACTCACCTAGCCTATTTTAGGTGTCTGCTTTAGGATGATATGACGTCTGTGAGAAGTGTCTGTTTCTTCATCTGGAAAAAAGTGCCCTAAGTGACTAGGTCAGATAGGTCTCACTCACAATTTCGCATAACAAGCCATGAATCAAACCTAGCATTCTATTGCAATGTTGGGAATAATAAAAAAGGGGTAAAAGCGAAGAGGCAGCTTTCCATTGGGTTCCAAGGCACAAACATCTAAATACAACTTTTAATAGCAGGGGAAAAAAAGGGGGCTATTTTTATACTCTACATTACCAACATAACCAGGCATATAACGTTTGACACTCAAATATTTCCCCAAACTTAAGACTGAAAACTCATGAGATTAAATAAAAATTTATGAGAAATTCTTAAAAATATTTTTCCCCTCTCTTATTTTTGCCCCTTAGGGAGCGTGCATTCTAGTGTTTTTCCATGGCCAAGACAACTATTAAAACTATTAAAGCAATTCTTTCTAAAGAATGTAAGCTTAGTTTCTTCTATGAGGGTAATATTATAGTTAGAGAGAAGTAGAAGAAATCAAGTATTGCAGTCCTCACCCAACTCAGTAAAATTTTAAGACCTGGTAACAACGAGCTTCCAAAGTGTTTGCATTCAGAGAGCGCTGTGGAAATCTGATGATAAAGTTAATTACTCACAAGGACAAAATTTGAAAGGTTTTTGTTGTGTGCACTTCACATTAAATTACCAGCACCATTTCAGTCACTGTGACATTAACAAAATAAGCACGTTTGCACACAGCTTGCTTGTAAGGTTATTAGATGTATCTCAAGGTTCCTACTTGAAGTGTACGGTAAACAGCTGTAATGTGGCTGTGGATATTGTTTATGTAACACAAATGATTCAACATGCCTATAATAGAAAGCACATAATTAAGTTCTTCATGCATCATTATTGAAGTTGTGGAGAGGCCTAAGAAACATTTCATGCTTTGGGCTCTTGAGGGAACTTGTGATCCCTTCTTCCCCTTGCAAAGATCACTGTGTTCTTTCCTTCACAGAAGGTCAGAAGGATGTAAGAGCATGTGAGTTATTATTCTTGGGGGGCCAAGAATTTCAATTCATTCTCCTTGTAGAAGACATGGCTCATGCTCTGTTTGTGCCACACTGTGCATAAGAGGAGGAACAGCCTTTCCCTTGGATCTGGATAACTGAGACAGCTGAATTTAATAATGCAGCAATCACCTTGTACATTTGGTTTTATTTCTCTAACTTGTCTCAGTGCTTATGTCTCCGTGTTTATGTTTTCTGTCTCTTATTAATACATAGAAGTTTTTATGCTGGAGGATATTGTCACATACTCATTTTTCCTCAGTTCCCAAAAGTACCTGTTTGGTATTTCTGGCACAGCTTTTATTAGTTCCCTAGTTAACAGAGCACATGTATGCTCATTCATCCTTTATTACTGCATTAGCCCTTCCATTACCCAAAAACATATCCCAAAAGTATGGTTTACATTACATGCTCCAGTCCAGCAATGACTTCACAGGTTGATTTGGTAACAACTCCTGTCAGTCAGATCATGTCTCACTTTTGTGAGACAATGATAATAACTTTGTGAGACAGATGATAAAATAAAAAAAAACAAAAACAAAAAACAAAAAACAACAACAAAAAAACAAGACGCATAAGTGAAAAACAGATTGAAATCAAGGGAGACTGGTGCTTTCCACCAGTTTTCATGTTATAGCAAGCTAAATAGAATGGGCCCACACTAACAATTGCTTCAGATAATGTTCCTAATTGGTAAGATATCAGCACATTGTGTCAGACATTTTATGCCAGAGCAGTAAGTTTACAGGACAAGGTTTTGGCACGGGGTGGGGGCTGTGGAGTACCCTTTTTGAGAAGAACCCAAAAGCTGCTCCACATTAAATAACAGACGGTTCCATCTGGCTCCAAAATGGCTCATGAGTGACGCTGGTTCTGCTTCTGTGAGGGCAGATTAATTTAAGAAGGGAAAAGAATGCTGCTCTGCAGCATCAGGGAGAAAGGAGTGAGAAATAAGAAAGAAACAGCCTGCAGGCACCAAGGCAAGAGAAAGGCAGGAGGTGCTCCATGTGCAGAGCAGAAGTTCCCTGAACCATATGGAACAGGTCTCCACACGTAGCCGTGGAGGACACCGTGGTGCAGCCATGACCTGAAGGAGAGCCCATGGAGAGCCCGTTCAGGAGCTGAGTTAAACCAAGCACCAGATTTGGCATCAGGAAGGGATATCTCTTTCATATCACTCTGCCAGTGAGTGCTGGCTTAGACCTGAATATTTTCTTTATTTTTCTTCTGTAGAACAAGGCATTGTTGTTTGTTTTTTTTTTCTTCTTCAGGCTTATCTAGGAATTTTTTGGGTTGATACAGGTCTCATTGTTCCTTATATACATTATAGTTGAGACTCCTTGTCTTAAGTAAGACAAAATAAAATAATAAAATATTTTTAAAATGCTTCAGGTTTATCACCTTTGTCACTGTACTGTGCATAAGTAGATAGTCTCAAATACAGTCTGAAGAAAACATCTGATTTCTGTGATCACTTGTGGCTGAAGTCCTTGTAGCCTTTTCTAAAGAAATGGAGAACCCTATCTTTATAGGGAACCCCTCTCTAGTGGTTTAACTCCAGCATATGCAGTGGCCATGTCACTGAAATGGACACAAGATGATGCACATCTGCTTCCTTGCTCCATCTTCTTACATCTCCTACAGCTCCACTGCCCCAGCATTTTTCCTTGGTTCCCAGGACATCGGTAAGAAACTGATGTGGGATCTCAATGTGTCAAATGTAAAGGACTAAATAGAGGAATCAGACATGGGTAGCTCCATCCTACCCTCCCCTCATCCCCTTTATCAGGATTAAAATATCTTATGATGAATAGGGAGAATATTTTTTATGTGAACTAAAAATATTACAGGAAATTAAATAGGGCTGTGAAGATGTTAAATTGAGAAAGAATATTCAATCATTATAACAACTTCTATGTCAGTTTTAGTTCTGATTTAAGCTCAAAATCTCAAAGCAAATGTAACTTTGGAGCCAGACTGTATGTTGGTTGCTATATTTATAGACGATGTTACAGAAATGTTCTTCCCTCTTTACATGTAGATAGCATGCCAATGGGTAGTACTCCAGAATATATCTGCTTCATAAATCAGCTCTATAACATCAGGAAGGTGAAATTTGCAGCTTTAACTGCATGAGTTGTTGACATGGTTAGATGTGAGCAACCAGAAAGGGTTTAATTATTTTTAACATGAATACCCAATTACTTACAAGCAGGTTTATCTATGGGAATGTTCTTATGCGTGTGCATCTGAATTTATTTTCTGGTAACTAAATATCTTACTGACATTGATTTGTTAACTTTATGAGAACTGGAAAATTGAACTAACTTGATCACCACCTCTACCTTAAAGAGAATTTCCCCAAATGCTTGAAGACAAATCAAATTATTCACTGCTTTTCTGAAGTGTTTCTATTCTTTAGCCAGGAAATGAAAATGAAAAGAGAGAGAGAGAGACAGAAGTGACATCTGTTCATTGGGGAATGAAGCCTAGAAAGAAATATTTGGGAAACTTAAGAAATAGTATGAAAGGAAAGTAAGAGCTTGATCTTATGCTTACAGAAATTGCAGGCAAAGTTCTCAGTGACATTAACAGTGAAAGATCAGAGAAAGTTCAACACAGAGAAAGTCCAAGAGAGGAAGAAATGAAAAGTTCTGGGATAAAAGACAGTGGGCACAGAGAAATGATGATAGTCACACAGAAAAGCCCGTAGACATTTCCATGTAAAAAGCTTCTTGCTTCAGTGACCTATGCACTTCTAATGTCTAGCGCATTCCCTCTTTGGGTAGATGGCCACAAATATACTGCTGCTATGCACTGCACTGCAGGCAATCAAAGCTGCTGCTTACTTTTCTTCCACATTTTCTCTCGTTAATTTTTCCCCACAATCTATCTGCTGTCCGCTCAAGAATTTTTACCTCACCAATTCTGAATACCTATTTCTCTGCTAAAAGTGTTGAATGAAAGAAGTCTTAAAGAACAATTTAAAGAGAAATCTTACAACTGCAAAGAAAACCTTCATATTGTAATAGCTTGGAATACAGATGGCAAATTGAGATGCCCTTCAGCTAATGCTAAACTTTTCATGTATAGAGTAGGAGAAACATGATCGAACAATAAAATATGCTTGGAAGCAGACAGGATTTAACTAAGGTTGTATTAGGAAAAATAATTACTTTTGAATTTTACTGTGGCAGTTGTGAAGGCCCAGGGCTTTAATCCTACAAAGACTTTAACAATTCAACCTGTACTATATATTACAACACCTTAAACTGTTTCCTGTTCACAACACAATTCTTTCCTGATGGACATTTTTCTTAAAAAAAAAAAAAAAAAAAAAGCATGTGATTCACCTCCCATTGATCAGCTGAACTGCACTAGGCTGCAGAGCTCATTAGGATGTAATCCTGTAAGGGGAGTTACATTTTAAAGGGTTATTTTTGGTTTGTCATGTGCAAACCGACTGCAATCTCATTGGTACTCACTGAAAAGACAAGAAGGATGATGACTGTGTATAGCTGGAGGTGAAAGGTTATTCTTTATTTTGATCTGGCAAATGAATTATCAGCCATCATGAATGACAAGATTCCTTCTCCCACTCAGTCACTGTTGAGCAGACTTTCAAACACACTGTCTTAAGAAGGCAAAATTGCCAAACCATTTAAAGACAGGGTTGAAAACTTCACGTATTTCATTGCCCCTGGTAGGAGAAGGAATCGCACACCTCTCCTTCTACTCTGGCATGTCTAACTATTTCTTAAAAACAAAACAAAATGAAAACCACTGATACACTGCAGTTGTTCTAGGAAGCAATAGACATTTAGAGAATAGGGAAAATGTTTCACCTTAAACATAAGGAAGGAAATGAGAGGCTTGTGAATGCTTTTGACTAAATGAAACTCTGGATCAAATTAATTGGCTACAAATGGAAGTTTCTTTGCCATGGCCTGAGAATAAATGAGACCACTGGCCACACACGATTGGAAAAGGCTTTACTTTCATTTATAATTCAGTGATTCAGTAAATAAGAAAAATGGGAATAATTTCATTGGGTTGTGGGATGGCACGCCACTGCAGATTAATGGAGCAAATTTTTCTATCAATATCAATGCTGAATTGGAACTGCACTATTTTTAAAGCTGAACCATTTTGAGGAAAAATAAACTGCAAATGATTTCTGAAGTAAATCTTTCTATTCACCTTCAAGGAAATGTTAAAGAGAAACATGTAAGTGAATTGTTTGATGTAATTATACAATGAAAGCAAAACTCTGAATAATATTTGCAGTATGAAGGCGGTAATTCTTCAGCCTGGGCTTCAACATCTAATTATCACTCACTGAGAACACTTTGTTGCACATGCAAAAACCAATTGCTAAGAAGACCTGAAAACTACTTAAAGCCAGAATGTGGCAGGCATCTCTGTTACCACATCTCTCTGTGATCATATTAAATGGAGGGAATGAAATGGATGTTGTGTACTTTGTGTACCTTGATTTTTAGCAAAAGACATTTTAGCACTGTCTCCCACAACATCCTTGCTGTGAAACTTAGAAAACGTTAGATGGATGCACACTGAGGTTGATTAAGAATTAGCTGACTGGCAGAGTGTTGTGGTCAATAGCGTAGTCTGGTTGGAGGTCTGTAACTGGTGGTGTTCCCCAGGGGTCAGTGCTGGGTCCAGTCTTGTTCATCATCAGTGACCCGGATGAAGGGATGGAGTCCACCTTCAGCAAGTTAGCTGATGATACAATGCTGGGAGGTCTGGCTGAGACACTGGAAGGCTGTGATACCATTCAACAAGTCCTGGACAGACTGGAGAGTTGGGTGGAGAGGAACCTGATGAGGTTCAACAAAATCAGATATGGAGTTCTACACATGGGGAGGAATAAGCACGTGCACCAGGTTGAGGGATGACTTGCTGGAGAGGAGCTATGCAGAGAAGGACCTGGGTGTTCTGGTGGACAGCAAGTTGGCCATGAGCCAGCAGTGTACCCTTGTGGCCAAGAAACCAAATGGTATCCTGGGATGCGTGAAAATGAGTGTGGCCAGCAGGTTAAGGGAGGTGTTTCTCCCTCTCTACTATGCACAGGTGAGGACACATCTGGGATACTGTCCAGTTCTGGGCTCCCCAGTTCAAAAAAGCCAGGAAAGTTCTAGAAAGGCTTCAGTGAAGGGATATAAAGATGATTAAGGGTCTCCCATATGAGGAAAGGCTGGGATACTTGGATCTGTTCAGCCTGAAGAAGTGAAGTTCTAAGAGGAGATCTCATCCTGTTTATAAATATCTAAAGTGCGAGAGTCAAATTGATGGGGATGGACTCGTTTGGTGGTGAGGAATAATAGAGCAAGGGGCAATGGGCAGAAACTGGAACACAGGAAGTTCCATACTAATGCAAGGAAGAACTTCATCACTGTCAGAGTGTTAGAACAGACAGCCCAGAATGGTTGTGGAGTCTCCTTCTCTGGAGATATTCAACACCCACCTGGATGCCTACCTGTGTGACCTGTTGTAGGGTCCTGCTTTAGCAGGGGCATTTGGACTTGATGATCTCTATAGGTCTGTGCCAACTCCTCCAATTCTGTGATTCTGTGTAAATCTAATGCACAAATTTGCAGTGAAAAGTATGATCTAAGTTGGTTATCATCTCTACAGCGTTGCATGTAATGACAGAAGAAACAAAGAACAATGCAGAAGAGTTAAAGATGGTCAGAAGACAGGTGTACATGCAGAATGAGTATTTGATTTTTACAACAATTGGTGCAAAAATGAAGGACTTACTCTGCATGTCAGTGTTCAAAGACTTTTAAAGTCTACTGTTGATTAAGTTCTACCAAACCTCTGCACGGCCCTTCCACAGACTGACAAATGTGAGACAGAAGATTAGCTTGCCAGCCTTTATAAGGTTTGCCCACCAATGACAAAACTAAAGAAGGAACTGTAGTTGCAAGGAAAAATGGTAATAACACCTGCTAAAGTCCTGCAGTTACAGTTTTCTGCTTTATGAACATCAGACTGGTGACGCAATTCAAAATAAGACAATTCAAAGAATCTGCTTGACTCACATCACTTAAAATGATGTTTACGTCTTTCTGCTATCAATTTGATGTCTGTCTGTATGCATTCCTAGAGGACTATGTCTCAGTAATTTAATTTTGCAGATGGAGAACTGAGATGTAACCACGTGAATGGTTTCTCAACACAATCTCAAACTACACCTTCGATTCCTGTAATTCTGAGACTCTCTACAGAGGCAAGACCCAAAACAGCATAAGAGAACAATATTTCTGCTTGCTTTACTGTGAACATTTCTGTCAGAAAGTTTCTATTGGACATGGATAAATAATAACACAAGAAATTCACTCTGATGACCTCACAATTCTCTTAGGTGATGTCAAAGCATTCCTAATGCTGCTGAGTTATACAAGTAACATCAGCACACAGCACAAATCTGGACTTCACTAAAAGACAGACTCCAGAAAGTACAAATGTACACCAACTACATGATCAGTATCTACTGGAAATTTCAAGGAGCCAAAATGCTAAAAAACCCCTTTATTTAAAGGCAGTGTAATATCTTGTCAATACAGTCCTGAGGAATGTGGCTGGTACTCAAAACGAATACCAAAAAAGAAAGAAATAAAAATAAAAAATAAAAATAATTAAAAAAAAAACCAAACCCGCATGCTCAGTGTTATTAACACGTAGTAATTTCCATCGCAGAATATTTAATCTGAAGCTAGGTTACAGTCTTGGAATATGAATTGCTTTATGCTAATCCCATCAATACCAAACACACACAGGTGCTCTTACATAGTAACTTGTCTCTTTATACAGCCTAAGTTAAAACCTTCCACAGCTTTTCAGTGCTTATCACCTCAATGTCTGAGGCAAAACCTCATAGCCAAAAGTAGGAATTGAATAGGAGTTGAATGTTATCTCAAAACCAACAACTATGCAGAATTTTCTAATGGTGCTGGTAATAAATCGCTAATCACAAATTAAATCCTGCAATGGAAGAGACAGTAGTTCACAGTGTAGAGATTATGTATACCCATAGTGAGGGCACGGACTCCTCTCCCTTCCTGAGCATCGTGCAGGCCACGTGCTGTCTACCAGCACAGGGTCGTCCAGATGTCCTGAGCTGCAGGTAGCACACCTGTCCCATTTCCAGGAGGGAGCTGTCCTCTGGAATGGGGCAAAAAAAGCACATGCAGTGTGGCATTTCAGACCAGACAGAGTTTCCTTCAACAGTGCTGATGTGGGTATGTAAAGAGACATGCTGGCAGAAATCTACAGGTAATCTCATTGTGAGGACAAATATATGTTACTCTTAATTATCCAGGACAACATTAAAAAATAGCCACCTCTGGATGTCACCCCATTCTGTTTTGAGCTTTACTGCTCTCTGCCCCACTGAAGTGAATCCATCACACTGAGGACACTACGAATACAGAGGTACAGCATATGTATGGTGGCAGCCATGACCTTGGTGAAAGAATGTCGATACTTTCCATCTGTCTCAAAAGTGTGACTTGGTCCCTCTCATTCCCCATGACAGCCTGGTACTAGGTCAGTTTGGTCACCAAGTCTTCATCAGTCCCAGACCATAGCACTGCTTTTGAGATAAGGCAGAATTAATTTTGCAAGGGGATCTTAAACTACAGTTTTAGCTTTGTCCCTCTGCACCGTTTCTGTTCTCCTTTGCGATTCCTCATTATTTGCTGCGCGTTTTCTCCAGCAGTCTCCTAGATTATGTTGGTCATCATCTCTAAATCCCTTTAGCGGTTGGCTTTGTCCAGAAGCTGCGGAGCACAAAACATTACACTGCATCACAACCACAACCCAGAACTGATGACAGCTCCTCAGAGCATCTCAGGCTATAAACCTATATCTGGAATTTAGGATTCATTTTATGTTATCTTTATACTGCAGGCCCAGAGTAATTTTAATACATGAGCAAACACACGGATTCAACACACCAAAGGAGAAAACATTCTCCTGGGATATACACAAAAGGTAATTTAGTGTTTTTTGCCTCTAAGGCTTGCCAATGCCAAAAGATTTTGAAATTTATCTTGTAACTGCCCACTGTTTTTTTATCCATCTTGCTGCTTCCTCCTTCCCAGCCTGAGGACACACTGTACTTTACACTACAAAGAGATAAAAAGTTTGTCCTAGTAAAAAATAAACATTTTTACTGTGTATATAAATATATATATATATACAAAGCCAAGACATCTCTCACAGCAACTCTTTTCTCACCTTAGACAAAGTGCTACCACTTTCAAAGCGTCAAGATGAAAAGATGAATCCTTCCCAGACTAATTCAAATATTTATTTACTTTTCATTTTAAAATACAGCTTTCTTGCTTTTAAACACTTAAAAAGATGAAGTCTGCCCTCACTTACCAGCTCTCTTAGGATAGTCATTGGTCTGATGCTATCAGGAAAGATATGCTGTCTGCAGTCTTGAGTGGACTAAAATTCAGACTCTTTCCCTCTTTGGGTTACAGCATTTTATTGACTTTCAGCTACTAGACATACCAGCCCTATGTCCATATATCTCATTTCAAGTTAAACTCAAGAATATATAATCAGTGAAGATCTAATTCATTAGTAAATTATGGCTGTGCAGGGGAAGATAGGAACTCAACACATTTGGAAGTTATTCCAGGGTTATCAGAAGGCCTATTGGATAGCCCAGGATGAGCAGCTCAGTCTGTCAGACAGAAGGATCAGGGGCACTTTGTAGGCTTGAGGAAATAAATCATGTTCCCTTACAACAAAAATTCATTCCTTGTTAACAAAATTTTAGTGCTTGGACAGGTGATATAAATGCATTTTCAGTACCCTGTGTTTCTCTGTGGGAAGCACCAGAAGTGCTTTCATGGTAAGACAGCAGAAGCCAAGTAAATGTCAAAGTGAAATTCTCTGAAATTGTCACTTGCCTTGATGGATTGGCTCCAGGAGGTGATACAGCTGAATCTGACTTGGCTCCTTCAGAGCATGGTGATATATGAAACTTGACAAAGCCAAGAGTCCCCAAATCGGTCAACCCAATATACATTTGTGAATGTGCTCAAAGTCCATCCTAAGCCATCCCCTTTCTAGAATTTTTTGGTAAGACAGATTTTCTAGGAAAACAGATTTCAGCATGGATGCAGCAGGCACGGGCTGCAGAGGAGGGTCCGAGTGATGGAGAAGCAGCAGAGGGGCCCCAGATTGGAGGAGGAAGAGGGCAGGAGGGGCTCCAGGCCCACAGCAGGGATCCCCCTGCAGAGCCCACCTGGAGCAGATCCCCACCTGCAGCCCAGAAGATATTATTGAGGCACTTATTCTAGATGAGCTTCACCTATTTAAGTGTCCAGAAGCTACTTTATCCTTGATGAACAATTAGTGTTGTTCATGCTCTACTGGACACTGTAATAAATGTTTCTGTGTTCTTTGCCTTGGGAAAAAAAAAAAAAAAAAAGAAAAAAAAAAGATTATTTCAAAGTTGTAGCTGTAACCCAATTACATCCCATGTCAGAGCAGAACAAAAGCAAATGTGATTTTGGCTTCAAGCCTCCCAGCATCATTCAATGCTTCAGTGATTTTATTTCCCCTAAGTCAGCAGTATTTAAATTTCTCTGTAAATTATTCCTGGTAGTTTATTCATATCTTAGCAGCAGGGTTGTGGCACTGTGCCTTACACTGTATCTGTGTAGGGTGAGCAACATGAAGCCAGAGTGTCACAGAAATCACCTACCTGTTTACGGCTGACTCAGGCAGAATTTATTTTGGGATGACACAGTGAAAAACCTATTCTCAATACATATTTGGCAGCAGGAGACCAACCACTTCCTGGTGTGTATATGGGACAAACTCCACTTACGATGACAATGAAAATGGTAAATGAAGGATATTTTAATACAGCCAAAATTTAGACCAGAAGTCTGAGTGAGTCCTTAAACTAAAGCAATCAACTCATCATTATATGAAAAGAATGCTATCATTTGGTTATGGTAACAGGCCATGCATACACCTGTAACCTACAGCTGGGAAATAAAACATGACAGCATAGAGCAGGAACTTGTGAGTCATAGAGCCATCAGTGATTTCAGCCCATGCTTTGGCTTTAGTAATAGCCCTGGCTAGGCTGATAATTATGGCAATGATCCTCACTGTGCTGCTTTTTAGGCAGTGACTTCAGTGTCAGTCTCCAGGGTAATGTCTGAGCAGATTCATTTATAATTGCTAATAATGTAGGGGAGTGGCACAGTGACGAACATTTTCTGGGTGGATGTGAAGAGTATCTCAATGTTTTATCATATGTATGTACAAAACTTCCCTGTCACCGCTAAAAGAAGGCTGTGTAATATTAGTGACGGATTTTCTGTACTTCTGCTACAAGTGCACTTCCTTAGCTTTGGTTTACTCAGTTGTGAAATGGAAACCCCATGATTTATTTGTATTTCATAGCACTGAAATGTTTGAATTTCAACAATGTAAGATGAAGTCAAGAAACATGAGAATATTATTTGGGTTGTTATTGTTTTGTTAATCATGCAAGGTATCACTGAAGAAATGTTATTGTCTCTTCCTATCTGAAAGGACCACGACAACAAGGAAGCTCTCCTGAAGAAGTTTCTAGAAATGCAGTAAAAGGAGTTGACAGTGCCCATTCCCCTCTTACACTGAAATCACACACTGTTAAAAGCATTCTCTGCATTCATCAGCCCAGAGGAATCCTCCCAACAGTACCTGCAGAACTTCTCTGGGATGTACTCAGCACCTGAACCAACGTTTGTGTGTATTTGTTGTTCAGCTCTTGAGAGCGCTGTGCACTGAGATAAGGGGCCATGAGATCAGCACCAGCAAACGTTATTCAGACAAATCCCCTCTGCCTGCTCTTCTGTGTATTCAGCAGCAGCAGCAGAAGGATAATTTGAGGGTATCACTTTCCACCTTCCATTCTGACACTGCCTGACACTGAAGAAGTCATGCAACCTACTTTTGCCATTTTATGCCTTAAAAAATTATGGAGCATTTACCCTCTGCTTCTGTATGTAAAGCTTTGATAATTTATACTTCTCAACTGCTTTGGGACACTTAGATGAAAAGTGTTAAAGGACTCTTATTAAAACTAATGTGAGAAAGTAAAATCTATAACATAACACACAAAAGTTGAAAGCAGCCATGTGCCAGTGCAGAGCTTAACAGTCTTGAGTAACTGAGTTTATTTCTCATCTCTTTTGAGAAAAACATAATTGCAACAGAATCCTTGAATGGTTAGATCATTTAACAAGGATTCTAATTAACACTAGTTGCATGTTTCACAAAAATAATGATTTGATATCTACAGTACCCCAAATTTTGCCCAAATTGATGCATGCAATGTCTTGCAGAGACCCATGGAGACCTTAAATCTCAAGCTCTCCACTATCAGATGATATATTAAAAAAGTGGTATCTACTGTCAGTGATAACATCTTACTAAAGTACATTCAGTTTGGTCACATATGGGCATATGTCCATTCACGTGATAAGGCTTTTATCTTGTCCAGGAACCCAGTGTTAGCATTCTCTGACATATGATGGGCACACGTGGTTCTGTTACAAAGTACGAATTCAAAGCACCTGCCGTGTCTCCCAGTGCACCTTATCACTTGACAACACACTCAGTTGCACTTACGTGACAGAAGACACCGGACCTGAGGTTGGCTGATTTCTTAGCTTCCCATCATGTATCACACCTGGCTCTTGGGAATGACAGTATCAGGGATTGCCTAGACAGTTTCTGAATTTCACTCCTAGGACAGAGATCTTGAAAGACATGACAGCAGATGATGGTTAAGGTGATCTGTCTGGACATGTTTCAAAGATGCCCCTATTCCATACAATTCTTCAGTTTCTCTCTCATCCTCTGCAGTCAGTCATTCTTCTTTGATCTGGAACACCATGAGTCTAATTTTTATCATTCTAACCACATGTCCTGTTTCCACAAGACTTTGTGCAGAAGTCAGTTCTGCTTAGTAACTGACTGCATGGTCTGCAGTGAGTTAACTGGAGGGCTAATTGTTGTACATTACAATTCCAGCTTCACAGGCAAGATTTCTTTATTACTACAAGAAATTCACATCATTGAGTGCCTGATGTGATAACTGAAGCCAGCTGAATCCTTAAGGGTAGTTCTTCCAATGAACCAGCCAATAAACAGAGACATCTGTAACTTAGAGTGGCTTGCCCAAGTCGAGGCAGAGACGGAGGTGTTGTCCTGTTGAATTCGATGAGCATCAGATGGGCTTCACTCCACCCTCCAACATGGATTGTGGTGCTGCAGCTATTAGATACGTGGCCTGCCTACAAAGGCCAAGCTATTTGCCTCTGTAGCTCTTCTCTATGTCTAGCCAACCTTCCTCAGCTATGGGAGGAGCAAAGAAGGTAGGAAACAGGCTTTTGTAACTAGGAAAAAAAAACACAGTGCACACACTGGGCTGAGAGATGACTCCCTGTGTTTTTTACAAGTCTGGTCACGTTCTGTAATTGCTCTGGTGATTTGTACTTAATCAAGGCCATTCTCCTTTACTGCCCATTTCCCTCCCCTGTCTGGCCCAGGGATGAAGTCATAGGCTAAATTTGTGATGATGACAGTCGATGACATAGGCGGTGCTTTGGTGAAGAACAGATTTGTGTTTTTACTGAAGGGTCAAAGAGAAGAAACTGAGCGGAAGAAAGGGAGTGAGATAACATTTTTACTGTTTTGATGGAAACTAGCTGCTTCCCATCACACTAGATGATAAAACATGTACTAATTACCCCAAATTAGAGGGGATCACTAGAATGAGAGACATTTCTGAGTGTATAGTATAACGTTCTTTAAGGATTTATATAAACCTACTATGTATCCCTCCATTCCTCCTGGTGCTATCCTTCAAGCTAATTAAGTATAAAGAAAATTACATGCATCTTCAAGATGATGTAATGCATCTGCATAATTGAGTAGTGCACTGTCGAAAAGTATTCAGTATAGTGTTATGTATATTTGATGGAACAATTTCCACAATTTATATTCACTGAGGATTCCTAAAATTAACTGTAATTAATGAGGAAGAGGGCCTCAAGATGACTGTGCACAGCTCAAAGAAAACATCTGTTCAGTGCTCGGTTCTGGGCAAAACCACAAGGATAAGGCTAGTCTGCATTAGAAAAGTGCAAGGTAACAAAATATGGAAGGGAGTAATTGAAAAAGAGAGATAAAATAATGGCTTCTAATTGAAACCTAGTTATAAATTCTACTCCTGACATTGAGAAATTCACCCACAGTTACCTGCCTCTGTAAGTATGAGACTAGAGAAATAGTAAAGCATGATGAATTTTTCCTGTATTTTTCTGATAGAAGTTGTCAGAAAAGTTCAGGAGGGTAATAAGTAGGAAATATATCTTATGAACAAAGTGATATAACACTATATATCTGTACTGCAAATCAGATCTTAAAAACACCAAACACAAAGGAGGAATCTGAGAGACTTCAGTATGTTCTTTCATTTACTGCATGTAGACACAACAAAGTAGTTTTTGATTCATTAACAGGTTAGGTCAAAATCCACAACAGAAAATCTTCTCATTTGTCTCCTGCAAGCTTGTAGAGCTCCTGCTGATTTTCACTGCTGCTTCAAAATTTGACAACTCTAATGAATTCATTTTTCAAGTGAATGTATATTAAAACAGTTCTAAAATGCATTTATTCAGTGAAGACACATTTTCTTTTACTGATACCATCACCTTTCTAGAATTAAGTTGTCCTATTTCTGTAGCAAAATCCAGGTCTGGACGGGGATTATCTTTTATATTATGATTGTGCTTTACTCATGGTGTTGGTGCCTTAATTCTGCCATTAATACAAAGAAATACAAGGAAGGAGGTTAATAAACTGGCTACTATCTCGTCTGCTCTTTGTTCTTCTACCAAACATACCTTCTTTCCTAGGTTGGGAGCCAAGTCTGGTAGACCTGAATGAATAACTACAATTTTTCAGATTTTGTTTTAAACAGGCAGATAGTGATAGGACAAGGGAAAATGGTTTTAAATTAAAAGAGAGGATTTAAATTAGATGTAAGGAGGACATTTTGCACTGAGAGAGCAGTGAGGCACAGAAACAGGTTGCCCAGAGAAATTGTGGCTGCCCCATCCCTGGAGGTGATCAAAGCCAGGTTGGGCATCCTGATCCAGTGCCTGATGTGGTAGTTGGCAACTCTACCCATGTCAGGGGGGTTGAAACTAGATAATCTTTGAGGTCCTTTTCAGTCCAAGCTATTCTATAATTTTATGATTTCTGGAGGTATGACGATACAACTGGTCTTCCAGGCTTTGGAGGTCTCAGCAACACAGCATGAGACGTGTGAACTGTCAAAATACAGA
This sequence comes from Tragopan temminckii, assembly GCA_028571105.1. Classification (NCBI taxonomy): domain Eukaryota; kingdom Metazoa; phylum Chordata; class Aves; order Galliformes; family Phasianidae; genus Tragopan; species Tragopan temminckii. The sequence goes on from JAOWBP010002052.1 coordinate 77,290,381, forward strand.
TCACAGAATCACACACAGAATCACAGAATGGCCAGGGTTGGAAGGGACCACAAGGATCATAAATCTCCAACCCCCCTGCCACGTGCAGGGCCACCGGCCTCGCCATTTAGTCCTAGTCTAGTTAATACTAGACCAGGCTGCCCAGGGCCCCAAGTTCATTTCTTTCTTTTTCCAATCTGATTATGAAATAGCTTCCCAGCACTGCTGTGGGTTGCACAAGTTGCATTTTGGTAAGGAGTCTTCAACAGCTGTGATAAGTTAGTGGTCAGGAAGGACATGGTTTGCTCATTCTGGTGTCTTATCATCAACTTTCTCATAGGTGACCTGCTTTAACTTCTGTCTTCTCAAACCATGGTGTAATAATGACACATTTTATTCCCCACGTGCTTGCATTTTGATGGTAATAGATTGAATTCACATGTACAGATGGTGCCCACGCAACCTTTTGTTGAGGACTAAATTTTGACACGTTTACTTCTCAGTTGAATTCCTTTGGCTGAACCATGCCATGAAGGGTACAGCAAGCCAATATCGTAACTACTAGTAACTCCAACTGCACTGATTGAGCTTTATTCTCTCTTAGACCCCAGAGAGATGTAGTGTTCTATAGAGATGTAAAAGTAGCCTTTGAAGCTTTGTGCAAACACAAACCATAAAGCCAATCACGCAGGCAACATTTTTTATCCTGTAGTAGCAAAACATCAGCCTTGACCTTGTTGGTAGTAGGATTTGTCAATCTGACAGGCTAAGGGATTAAGGGACCAGTGTGCAGCTAGGCAAATTACAGGAATATAAATCATCTGGAGGAAAATGACCCTTTGGGTCTTTACATCCCTGATATAGGACATCACACAATCCTGTACAAAAACATGACAGACTCCATCTAGGTGGCTGTGTTCCTTTGGTTCTTCTAATGGAGAGTACCACAGAATCTCACTTCCTACCTAGCTATAGCCCTTCTTGTTTCTATCTTAAAATATTCATGAACAATATATTCACATTTGGTTCTGCCAGCACTGTTCTGTTTGCATGGTAATTGTTTTTTTGCTTCCCCAGTGATCACACACTGATGTATTGACAGACAGCATACATTTTGCAGCCTCCTCTTTGCTGCAGTTAAATAAGTTGATTCAATTTTTCTATCCTCATAATAAAATAATCTGTTTTCTTCATTGTTGCACAGCCCACCTCTGAAACTGACCTAGCCTGAACTTCACCATTTTGAATAACAACTGCAGTGGTCTACAGTCATGGGTCATGATTTTCTTCATCTTTGAACCTATGGAAATTTTTGAATGGAGGTCAGAATCCTTTGTAGCTGATCTTCTGAGCTGCCTTTCGTTCAGTCCCTACAAGTAGTCCATGGATCACAAATAAAAAAACACAGACCTATGGTATTCCTAACGAGCAATAGTTTGCTTCAAGATTTCTCCTTTTCCAGTTGCAAAAACATGGCTGATGCATTCTGTAAGTGCTGCTGAGGCCAGACTGATAAGTGGTATCTTCTTACTTCATCTTCTCAGCATATGACTACCGGTAATCTGCTGATTATTCCTCATGCACATGTTGTCACTCAGTTTGAAACATTTACTAAAAACACTCATGACAATCAATATGCCCATTTTTCAGGATTCTCCTCCCAGTGACTTCTGTAACTATATCCTCTCTCTTGAAGTCACAGCTCTTCAGGGACAGGTCTATTTTAATTTACTCCAAATTTAATCATTACAAGTTACTTGATTCAGTAGTGTTTTAAAAGGAAAAAAAACAGCCTTCAATAATGACCTCAATGTTTATTTTACAAAATGAAATCTAAAGTGGCATTACTTCCTGCTATTTCAGTGACTATTTGATGAAGAAGTATATCAAGAGTAGCCTGAACTTTCTGTTTTAACTGCCGCTCTTCTTAAAACTGCACTGAAGATATTAAAATCTTCTTTATTGTTCACCCTTAGGAGTTTTCACCTCTTTAATAACTTCACAGGGCTCTGTATATATAATTGCGAAGGATCTACCTAAGGGATCTCATGACACAATCTCAGCACCACCAAAGATGAATCTTACACAGAGTCATCCCCAGCATGATGTTACACAAAGACAATTAGAATAGTTGTTTCTTTGTATTTGGAACTGTAGGAAGGACAGAGTAGTGTATGGAACAGAGTAGTTCAAGCAAATGATTCTACTGAAAAGACATACTGAGCATTAGTTGAAGGATTACACTGGAGATCCTAGATGTACCAGAAGTGTACATGGAACCAAATGTTATAGAGGGGACAGAGATGCAAAATACTAGTCAGAAGCATAAGTCTCTGATTTAGTGAGTCATCACTGTATAGAAATACTCACTACCTTTATTTTTATGCCTGTCTTCTCTGAACAGGTGATTGACTTCAATGCCTGTATGTCAATCATTGCAGCAACTCAAGTACATCTTTATTCCTATAATTGTTGATTTTCTGTTCCACATCAGCAACTCTTATGACTTTCTCCTCCTGCTTGATTTAATGAATAAACATCTTAGCAGCTTCTCACCCTATTTGGATCAAGCTATCTATAACACTGTTTTGTCTAAAACATTTATGACCAATTTGATGTACCCATTTGTTGTCTGGTAAATAATCAGTACTGAGCAGTTGTTTCCCTTTTCAGCAGAGCATGTATGCATGTGTGTATGACTGTGTTCCCTGATAAGCTACTCTGATTTCTTTGTCCAAGTACAAGAACTGTTTTGATTGCCTCCATCCATAATTTCACAAGCTTTGAAAACTTCTGATCTCAGATGTCAAATGCCATTCTACCTCAGTTCTCTCTCCTTACTTTACTTTTTTTTTCCCTGTAGCTACGTTTTTAGAGCATGGATCATATTCAGTAGTTGAAAGGTACTAAAAGATTTTCCTTGATTGGCAAATTCTGCTTGCTTTTTCAAAGATTGACTTTTGTTCTGCTGACCTTTACATAATAGAGCTTTCTATCAGACCTACAGGATCTCTCTGTAATAATTTGCTTCTCCTACCCCTTTCTCCTCACCAGGCTAACTTAGATCTTCAAAAACAGAGAAACCATACCCTTCTATGAGTTCATCTTTTTGTATGATCTGTTTAGGTCCTACTTGCTCCTGTATTTAATTTCCACTGAGAGTGCAGACTTCTGTAACAACATTTCATGTGCTGCTTATTCCAACAGTGCACTAACCAGTAGGAAACTAACTGTAGGAAACTAGTTAAATTACCAAGTTTCAGAACTATATTTGATTCCTTTTAACTAGTTTCTGTGCCATTCAAAAGTTGCTGTTAAAAAGTTTTCCATCTGTTTATCTGTATTTCCATGAAGTTTCAGTTTATTTTTTAACAATTCCACTCTTTCCTCCACAGTGTTCTCTTATTTCACTGCACTCTTGGTGCCACTTCACTCTCAGGATCAACTCAGACCAACAGGTTTGCGGAGCTCTGAGTCAGTGTTCACTTTTTCAAGGACCTGATGGATTTGACTTAGCTCTTCCAGATCCAAGAATGAGCTTTAACCACGGGCTTCTCAGTGAAAGGAGCTGCAACCTCTTGTGTTGTGGAAAAAGCAAGACTAATTTTATGCAAGAACCCTGGCTCAGGCTTCATAGCTGAATTGCAAACGAGGGGAGTATCTCTAGCCCACTATTAAAAAAATAGCTCACAAAATAGGTCAAAAGTTGGCTTTTACTGATCTTCTCATGAATTTTTCTTGAATAATTCACATGTTCATCTCCATGCAATACTAGACCTTGCCACTGGGCACCTTAACTCTCTTCATATACCATACTGTGCGTATGGGGCCTCACCTAAGCTGTGAATTCAGCTGGTCTGATAGGTGTTGAAGAACATATTCTAAGGCTATACTTGTGTTTCTGTGTTGCTCTCTCAGTACCCTCACATTACTTAAGAAATCATAGAGTCCCAGAGTTGTAGTCACAGAATCACAGAGCCACAGAATGGTTAAGAATCCAATTAGAATTTGGCCCAAAGGGGTATCTGCAGAGAAAGGGGACTAGATCCTGAGAGTCCCAGCTGATAGCAATATTTGTAAGGACAATTTTCTTGTAGCACCTTAAGACTAGCAATTTGTTTCAAGACTTGTTAGGAACTATAATTGTCGTTTTGTCTCTGTTCCAGATTGGAACAGATCATCGCTAACAACCCAGTAATGAAGACAGCCACAGGCTTGTGGCCTTTAGAGTGCATTAGAAATTAATCTTAATTTAAGTCTTCCTCAGGGATAGTTCTGGTTCCCTTGGATTTAATATGGGGTTGAGAGTCAGGACTTGTAGATTCTGTTCCAATTTCTGACAGTAAATCAAAAGTTGTTCTCTGACAAGTTGCTGAGGCCAAAGTACCAACTTAGAAGCAAAGAAATGATCTAAAGTTTTCAGATGATTAATTGCATTTGGATTACAAAGGATAGACAGCTTTATTTCCAACTTGTTTCTTTCACACTGAGAAAACTATGCTGAGAGAACTATCCTTCCCAGAATTTCATAAAAAATAGAATTGGATTTGTTTCTACAAGAAAGATGCTCTGCTTTGGAAAACAAACAAAGAACAAACACAAAAAAAATAAAATACCATAATTCATAGAGTAATTTCATGGATAGAATAACATTGTGAGCTTCCAATGCTATGCTACTCCATTTTGGCATGTTCTGTGACTCCTCCTTAACAATGTCCAAAAAGGACAAAACATGCTAAATCTGAAAGCTGTTTTTCTACACACCTTCCCTAGTACATAAATGATATCAGCTCTGTTTTAATTTAAGAACAAAATGGCTTTCTGCCCAACCTAAGCGCTTGCCAACACTTCTTTGAATAGCAGCGTGCAAACTTTCTACAGGTATGAGCATTTCATCAGGATGTTCTTGAGCTGTTCTGCATCTGTCTTTTACATACCACAATCATATTCCCACTATTCTTTAAGGGCAGCAAATCTTTGTGCAGATCTGAGATTCAAGCCACAGCTCTGAACCTGCCCAGATTATTCTCAGTGAGGGAAATCTTCATCCAATTGATGGAACCTACATTCTTTTTGGGAAGGAAAACTGAAAGGTGGTAGATTGCTCAGGAAAACCAAATTGTATGTGTGTTGTGGGCCATTTTGACAAAAGTAGGATAGTTTGAGTTCATACCACATCTTATAGCAGACTTGACAGGGTGATGATTTCCAGGTCGAGGTGGGAGGTGAGAATTCAGTTGAGGTGGGTGAAAAGGCAGTACCTGTTTCTTTGATATATGTACTTGGAAGGCATGTTGTTTAGAATTTGAAAAGCCCAAAATTATCTCCCTAGTCATTTTCCAGGTGAGCTGAATGGCTTGCCTGAATACAGAGTAATCTTGAAAGAAATATCAGAGAAATGCCCTCCTAGTTCAAATAAATGGTCCATCTATGTTTTGTTTCCAGAAATAGTAAAAGATGCTATGTAGGAACTGTCTAACTGAGTTTGGAAAAAGTAATGCATATAAATGATTGCTGAAAAGAGAGCACGGTCAAGAGATAGTAAGCAGGGTATAGAAACGTCAAGGGAGATGGTGCTTGACCTACAGTAAAGGCTGATATTTTTGGTCATGAACCTGATAAGTCTATTTGAAAAAGAGGAAGGAATTTGGGATCCTGGTGGCTATAGGTACAAAAGAGATGAGTCTGGACTTCATAAGCTACAGCATAGTGTTTGTGTGGCAGACAGTGTATTTTTTGAAAAACAAGTTTATTCTGAAAGAGGAAGAGCTTGCAGATGGGGAATGGTAGTGGAAATGTCTGTACTCTGGATCTAGAGATGGGCTCATCTGTCTCTACAAGCATCAGGGCAGGGTTACTTCTGAGACTGAACACAGATAAGAACTTCTGTGTGTTCAGTCCACAGGTCTGCTAGGTGTCTGAAGTTCCCCTTATCATCAGTGGAGATCTACGGCTTTGTTTATTTGCACAGACATGGTCACTGTTTAAGCTGTCATAGGGGATTGTTCCTGTATCCTGTCCATCATCCCATATTGTTACTTTGGAGAATAAATAAATAAATAAATAAAGGAAACAAACGAATCAGCAACCATATCTTCTAGCCATTTTTTAATGCCAATTTCAGGTATACTCAAGCTTCTAAAAACCCCTGAATGGTGAGTTTAGAATTTGCTCACACAGCCTTAAGTGAATGATGCCTTGATTGCGTAGACTGTCCAGCTCCTTTCATGTTGCCAGTGAGACATCTGCACAAACAGGAGCTGTCATATATGTCTGTATATGCGTGCAGTTCTGTGCATGTTTATGTGCTGTTAGTGAATTACTGGAGCTGAATCTTCTCTATCCTTACTTTCTCATCCAGCATTTGAACTCTGATTTCTGAATGTGAAGGCTATTCCACACTCTAATTATTCTCAAGAAACCTTAAAAATATAATCTACCCAGAAGTGTCAGTCTTCTTTCAGTAAACAATAATTTAATTACACCATTTCTTGAGCTTGTCATAGCATGCCATTCTGCAAACACCCTCATATTATTGTCCTGACATAAATATATCCTTAGCTCATTTGCTCAAATCTGACTGTTGGTAATCACAGCAGGAGCTGGAAAATAATGAATTTGATCACACGGTAAAGTACAGAGGCTATCCTAACTTACCGAGTGGCTAACTACCGTGCTTAACTCTCCAATGACATCTTCAAATGAAAATTTTTAACACAGATAATAACTATAACAGTAGCACGTCTGTGCTCACTGGAAATAGGCTATGTTCAGAGTATTCCCTTAACTTCCCCTGTGGCACAAGTTAAGGTGCTGCTTTCTGCCCCTGGGCTTCCCAGACATGCTAACAGAGCAGTTAACACTTGCATAGAGTTCATCAAAATCAGCTCCTAATTCAGCGAAATGTCTATGCTAGTTGGCTGATGTCCTCCTTGGAGAGAAACAGGTGCCTCCACAGGAAGAGTCATTGGATCTTTGATATTCCTCACAGGGTGGAATGAATTGCTGTATTGCAGCAATTTTAATTTGGAAGTCTCAAATTAATTCAAACTCACAACAACCCCCTGGTGTGCTGCAGAGTGGTGGTTTCTTTGGAAATAGAAACAGAGGAGAAAAAAAAGTTAAGCTGCTAGTCTTGGGCATCTAGTGAGTCATCAGCAGATGACAGCTGAATAGACAAGTCCTGGATACACTACAGTAGCTGATCAGCTGATTTGAGATCTCTCTGGATCCTAAATAGTGCCCCTTTTGGGCTCTGGCAGGGAATTAAATGTGTGTCTGTAGACTGATGAGGCTCCCCAGTTGGGCAGCAGAGACCCACTGATTCCTCTCTGGATAGCTTTTGGGGATACCATGGGGAATAGTGTGCAGAGCCTTCATCTGTGCACCTGGGAACAGTTTTGGAAGCGTATGAAGAGAGGCTGATTCTCCATTTGACAAAGTGCTCTTCAGCTGTTCTGGCAGAATAAAAGATCTTTAGCATGGAGTGGAAATGGTCCTGCATCTTGTCCCTTGGCAAGGGCTACTGCAGTGTTGGAGGTGTGGCTGCAGTACACCCCCTTGCAACTGCTCCCCAGTTCCAAATTTAGCCTCTACCTAACACAGTTATTGAGGGTATAGAAAACAGCCCAAGGTGTTGATCACTCTGTACACCTACTGAGAATCTGCTCCAGAAAGTGCAGTGCTTGTTTTATTGCTCACATTTCAATTGCAGCAGAAAACTGAGCATATGCAGCCCCTAGGAGCTGTGAAACCCAGTTCACGGATGGGGGGAATCCCTGTAAAGAAGTGAACTTAATTCCAGAAAGAGCTGAGTGCTCTCTGCATAGGGGAGCAAGGGCAAAGAGAGGAAATTCCTACTTTAATAATCATGAAAATATTCTTTTGTATTCTCAATCCGAGGAAGAAAATTTATTCTGAATAATCTAAACTAAAGCCCCCCTGTAGACCTCAATTGCTTGGAGAAGCAGTTCTTCTGAAAAACTGCAGTAATGTAACATAATATTCAGCATTTTCCTTAAATATCACCTCTTGAGTTATATGATTACAAAAGAATCTCTGGTTTTGGCAAAATAAAGGGGAAAAAAAAACTGTTGATGCGACAGCCATATAGAAAAGTCTGAGCACATCAGACATAAAAGCTCCAAATTCAAAAAGCTGGTAGTTTTCTTTGGTTTTAAATTTTACAACTAAGAAAACTTTTAGAATTTTGGTGACTACATTCATCTCCTTGTTACGTCCCTGAAGTAGTGGGCAAATTATGGCAGGAATCTAGTTACTGAAAGTTGTTCACATGATGAATTGCCTCCTCTTATTATCATTGTTGTTCAGGAGAAACACTAAATATCAGGAATAAAGCAAATCTTCATTCTGCATAACAGAAACTGAAAACCAGTCTATAAGCCATAAGATATGCTCTCCTAAACAAACAAACCAGAAAACAAATCCAAAGACATCTACAACTCTGTGATGGAGAGCACTGATGCGTGCCTTCCATCCTGGAGCAGCTTCATGCTTGGCATTCTGCTCATGAGAACAATGAACTCCAAAATCTATGGCTTGTACCATGGCTATGCCATTCACAACCACTGAAATTGGCCCTTGAAGCACAGAGGACTCTTAACAGGTTTCAAAATGGGAAGAAATTAGAATAGTTCCAGTGAATGGAAGAATGCAACTGTGGTCCCTGGCTGTGCAGTCAGCATTCCTACACAATCCCAACACCTCCTCCCTGCTGGATCAGCCCACTCCTGCTGCTCCCAGGCACTAGGAAAGCACTGCTCTACTTTTCCTCATCTTCCTACCACCACTCCCAGTATTTAGCTGAACTTACTGAGACTCCAAGAGATATAATGACTATAAATTCCCTCTACTACTAAAAACTTGCCAGAGAGTTGGCTAACTCAACCATGGTTAAAATTGCTCACAAGCTTGGTCACTGTGCCCTTCATTTTAAGAACACAGGTTTTAGCATAACCAGAAGTAGGAACACTGGTCACTGGGGTGGGAACAAGGTTAACTGACATGAAACTAGAAGGGAGGAGATTTAGATTAGATTTCGGGGGGACATTTTTCACTGAGAGGGTGGTGAGGCACTGGCACAGGCTGCCCAGAGAAGCTGTGGATGACTCACCCCTGGAGGTGTTCAAGGCCAGGCTGGATGGGGCGCTGGGCAGCCTGATCTAGTGCCTGATGTAGTGGTTAGCAATCCTGCTCACAGCAGTGGTTCTGGAATTCGGTGATCTTTGAGATTCCTTTCAGTACAAGCCATTCATTGATTCATTCTATGGTGATTCTATGAAATGTGATAATTCTATACAAAAGTGACTCCTTAAATCAATGCTAATCTATGACTCCAAATTGTAATGGCAGATAAAATTTCCTTCTTATGTCCACAGCAAGGAGCATGCCCTTGTTATACTTGGATTTGGAACTTATATTCCTAAAGTTAACCCACTGCTAAGGGTAAGGACCCAAAAGGCAGTAAACGGTGATTCTGCCATCATTTGGTTCAGACAAAATTTACATTAAAACCGTCTGTTTGTTTTCTGTTGTTTTTTTGTTTGTTTGTTTGTTTGTTTGTTTTCTTTTTATAACACAGAAGAGAGGATTGAAAGAACCCATCTATGCAAAGAGTCTCAGACCTTTTCTCTAGAGGAGATGTTACTAATAAAATTGCCTTACACAAATAATTCACTCATCTGTGGCTTGACCCAAGAAGTGCTGGGCAGTTATGGAAGCACAAGCATATAAGGGTTCCCCTGAATTACACCTGTGTGCTTTAATTTTGTAATGCTTAAACATCTGAATTACAGATAATTTTAAACTTTGTGCCTTTATCTATCTGCTGTAACATTGTTCACTCCCAAACATTGCACAGTTATACAGTGTTTCTGTGTTTTGTAAATGAATCTCACGCTTATAGAACTCTTAAAAAATTCAATATAATGTATTTAGTATATACTGTTTCTGCTAAGATATCTATTGCTGTACTAGATACAGATGTATGAAGTGCAACTTCTAGTGTCACCTGTGCCCTATGAAATACATGTCTATAAATCATTCTGAGATTCATGAGAATGAAACTGTCCTCCACCATAAATTTGCCTTATGCCAAATGGCCTTAAACATCTCCTGATTTTTGTTTTATAATTCCTTATTTCTCAATAGTTTCAAACCTTTTTGCTTTGTGAAGGTCCATTTTATTTCTCAGAGCCCTAGCTGTCATGCAGGGATTTATTGTATCAATTTGTTTTCCCTAGTTACTTTTTACAGATCTCTTATTAGCTGACCTGAGGTCCTGCAGACCCCAGGTTAGAAACTACAGCTGTATTCAATATGGGAGAAACCATGGGAGGAAGGGAGAAAGAGAAGGAGAAAAGGAGAGAAGGGAGGAAGGGAGAAAGGTGTTGAGGTTGAAGCAGCCCCCTTCTAATACATTTTACATGCACTGGAAGAATATATTCTTAAATAATGTCATTTTAATTAGACTTTTAATAATTAAGCCTGAAATAATTTTATAGTAATTTCACTTCATGGTACTACTAAGGTTCATTTATTTAATTTGAGGTAGATGCTGAAGTCTGCTGCCTTTCACCCTGGATTAAATTGGATAGTGTCTTCTAAACCTTCACTCCACACCTTCAAGTCTAAGTCTGCTTTGAATCAATTAGGAATTGGCTTCACTCAAAATAAATAAATAAATAAATAAATAAATAGGAAAACCAAAGTTGGAGGAGAACAAGGCTGCAGCACAGGTTTCTGAG
>JAOWBP010002052.1:77301225-77311593 GCA_028571105.1 Tragopan temminckii
GGGGGGTTGGACTCGATGATCTCTGAGGTCCCTTCCAACCCCTACAATTCTGTGATTCTGTGATTCTGTGAAATGCACTGCCAGTGCCTGAACATCACCTACAGATCACTGCCAAACAAAGCCCCACAGATCAATTCTTAGATTCAGCCCTGATATAAACTGTCTCAATACAACTGTGTTGAACTGTGCTGCACCCAGCACTCTTGGAGGGTAAATGTTTCTGCAGTATCTTGTGAACAACTGTGTCTCACTGGGACTCTATAAATATATGTGGTGTTACCATAGAATCACAGAATCATAGTAAATGATACTTGTTCTTTCTCCTCAATGCAGCAATCAGAATTAAAATAAACCTTTTAGCCATGGAAAGGGGACATAACATGTTTCTCAAACCTGAGTAAAGCAGTTTTCTTGTACCACAACGCTACTCAGGCAATTAGAAACCCTGCATTGTCCTGTTGTCATGCAAACCCCAAACATCTGCATGGCTGCTTCAGATGTCAGCAGCAATGAAAATTCAAATGAAATAACATATTCATCAATTATCTCTTCTTTTGAGCAAGTTGTCTGTTTCTGTATTGTAGCAGCATCTGTGTGCATTGGCAGATTCAATCACCATTTACCTTGTGTAAAACTGTCACATAAATTAAGCAAGAATTTGCTGTTAGATTTAGATTGAAACATTGTCATGTCGGTAAAATGGACTCACAACATGCACTGATAGCAGTCTTGTCTCTGTCAAATGCAAAGAAAACATTACCATCCAACAAACAACATGCTGCCACACTGGGTTAACTTGTGACACGTGATGTGAGGAGCTGGCTGGAGGATTTTTTGTTAAGGATGTAATAAATATGTTTTATGCAGCAGCCACAGTCCTGCATATGCACTGCAAGCTCACTTCTAGGCTATGCAGTCACTTTCTCACTTCCTAAATTTAGCAAGTATTTAATATTTAATCACTTAATGCATTAATAGTTAATTGCTAAAATATTTAATTTTCCTAACAATTAAGGAAGAAGTCCAAGGCCTAACCACAATTGAACTTCTGACTCAATGAAAGACATAAGCGATGAGGTTTGCTCAGGCTGCAAGCAGCAGATAAGAGCTCGTAAATAGCATCATCCCCAAAGGCAGTGTTTAAGTGTGGAAAGATGCTACATGAGGTGGACAGCTGATAGATGGGCATCCTTCTTTTTAGATAGAGGCAAAAGTGGCTTTCATTTTGTGTTTCTCTTTGTGTGTTTGATTTCTCAGGAAACATAAAAGAAATAATAATCCAAGAAATTCATATTCTGATGATATCTCAAAGCCCATTTCCTTGGATTTCAGTGTCTGTTTGCGGTCTGTTGTAACTTGGTTGAGGTGACTGCAGAAGGGTACCAAACAAAGGTGGGAGCAAACAGCATCCAAGAGACAGACCTTGATGGTTTCTCAGTGACACCAATACTTCTTCCAGAGGTGAGGCTGAAGTCTGTAACTCTATCAGAAAACAGTTTTAAATGTCTGACCTGATGAAAGGTGTCAAGTCCCACCTCAATAATGCCTGAGGTTTATTTCACCACGAGCATCTGGAAACTCCTCCAGTTGGAAAATTAACCCAATACAAATGATGTAAAGTTCTTATTTTTATTAGAGCATAATTGTCACTCAACTCTTAAGGCAACTTAATCAGAAAATAATGCCCCCTTTGCAGTCAGGACGTTGTAAGACATGAATTGTCCACTAAATATGTTTCTCTCTCCCCATGGATCAAGAAGGCAGAACAGACTCTTAATGTAGATATGCAAGTTAGATACTTTGAGAAATCAAGAAAGGTTTGATTTATGGGCAAAATCTAATGTCCTAAAGAAATACCTATAATGGGATGTTAATCCCTTTTCATTGAATGGCAATTGTCAAATCCAAGATATGCAAAACTAGTTTCTAAGAACGGAAATTAGTGGGGGAAAAAAAAATGCAACACTGTGGGAACCATCTCTCAGAAAGGCGTGTGGTAGCCTCCTTTTTGGATGATCTCTTGAATGAAGAGCATAGCTATGTCAGTGGCAAAGCAATCAGTCAACAATTACTGCAAACTCCAGTGGTGTTGCCATTCTCATAGGGAAGCTTCACTATGGGACTGCTAACACCTCTGTGCTCTTTCTGTGTGTGTGCTGCCCTGCATTAAAATGAAGATGAGTGAAGCAAAAGCCCAGATGCTCAGCTCTTTGGGTATCAGTGCGCTCAACTGCCTAGAGCTCTCATTTCAGAATGTCATCATATTTATTCACAAAACCTCTCATTAGAATTCCCATGGCTTTTTCCATCGGTGGAGTTAGATCTCTATTTTCTTAGGCAAGTGGATGGATTAACTTCTGTCTAGCTATAGGCATCGGCCCTTTCTGAGCCATTTCTGCCTTCATTCAAAGAATTCTCTCATTGCATTGTTGGAAAGTATTTTTTTTTTTTCTAATTTTGACATGCATGTGTCTTGATTGCCTTTGAATTTCTTTTCCCACCTCCTACTGGCAAATGTGAATAGCATGAATAGCCATTTGCTTGCCCTGTCTTGCTGCTACATTTTTTTTCACTAGCCCAGTCAGAATCTGGAGCAGTGTCTCTCTGAAACCCAGGTTGGATTTTGGATAGTTCTGTTCCCAGTGCATGGTAGTGGGAAGAGCCACTGAGCTATACTGCTCTTCTCTGTACCCAGATGCTCCAGTGTATCATCTCCAGCATGTATGTAGATATTCACTTTAAGATTTACTTAACTCTATAACCACCACTAGAAGTCATATTTAGATGCAACCTGATTCTTTTTGTGCCTAAATCAGCTCAGATGCCAACATTTCCATTAGCATGCACTATGTGCCTATCTTGTTGGTGTATTACTCAGATTCCCAGTACTAGCATTTGATAAGGCTGTACATCCATGGAGAAGCTCGGATCGACATTCTCCCGTCTATCTTACTAACAGACCCTCAAAGTTTTAACACAGGAGTAAAATTTCAGGCTGAGATAGTTCCCCAAAACAAATAAAAATGAATGAGGTTTTGTTCATGAATTCTATTTAGAATTTAGAGACCTCCAGTAAGCAATGCCAAGGAGATGAGTATGGCATTTACTTACTCTATTGCATTACAGATCATTCTTCACAACCAACTCAAACCAGCTATGCCACCAGGATTGCACTGTTGGAATCACATGCAGGTGTGTGAGACTCTAACTCATGGGAAAAAAAGAAGCCACTAGATGATCACATGCTGTAGGTTATGACCATTTCAACTTCATCTGTTTCCAGTACTCGCTGTAAGGGTGGTGACTGGTGCTGAGTGGCAGCCCAACAAAAAGACTACGCTCATTAGCTCAACACAGGGCAAGGCCGACAAACTATAGATGGAGAGGTTTTTTGCAGGTCATGTCAGACATTTGGGTTTCAAGTGAGTGATGATTAGACAGAGCTGAGTGATGAGGGACTTGCCCTCTAAACAAATCTTCTATAGTTGTAGAATTGCCCTTAAATCATATAGACAAGTGTTATGCTTCAGGTCATCAGAGCATTAAGGCACTGCCAGACAGCTGGGGCAGACAGGAGATCACAGAATAGAATCATAAATGTTGGAGAAGATCACTAAAATCATCTAGTCCAACCATCAGGTCATCACCACTATGCCCACTAAACCATGTCATGGATGATAATACAGAGAAGACTTACTCATCAGCTTCATCCACAGGGAGCCCTTCCATTTCAAACCGACAAGAGCAGCCATAGTCTTCAAAATCTCTGGGACAAAAGCCACTGACACACTTCATTTTGTTCACAAAGTTGAGCAAGGCAGGGAAGTTTGTGAAGATGGACTGTAGCCAGGTGAAGTGAGAACCCAGACAGTCTGCAAAGAGAACAGTGAGCAAAGGTTAGCCAACCATGGGTCATACATGGGTGATGTCAGTGTGAAAGCAAAGCCTAAACCAGGCAGTACAGTAACGCAGGGGCACTGAACAGTGCTCAGCACTAAGCAGTATTTAGGATTGTAGCAGTCTTTGAGAAACCAGCAGTCTCAACAGTTCCTGTTCCATTTCAGTATGTATAAAAGCGCATTCCGTAGCTGAAGTACAAGTGAAGCACATACTTACCAAAAAATAATGCAACGCTTTCCACATTTTGAAAGACTCCACTGAAGAATGTGGCATTGTCTAGATGAACAAAACAAAAATATTTTTTAAAAAAGTAGGTGACAAGAATGGCTCCCAGACTGTTGCTTGTCTTGCTTCTGTTGTCAAAACCCTTGGTGATGAGAATTACACGATATTTACTAACTGCATGCTTCCCTGCAATGTTTTGGAGTGTGAGTCATTCAACACTGCAATGCTGTACCATAGAAAGTAAAGTTTAAAATGTTCTTACTCAAGATTCTTTCAGGTGTGTTAAGAAGCTCTGGCAGAAATGCTGGTGGCTCCAATTCTTGGCCACCTACTTCAGCAAACAGATTTGAGAAGAAAAGAGATTTTAAAATTGAGAACAAAATAACATATACTTCATTACAATGCATACACTGCATGCATATTGAATACCTTCCTACATTAGCAAGCTGATTTAGCAAAGCAATGAAACACTTACATAGCTCCATCCACACCCAGAAATTCACATCCAGAAATATTCGGATAGGTCTCATTGACTTCAACTTAATAATCAGTCTCTGTTTAACTGCTGGTGAGGATATATTAATCCTCATATTCCTTTTCTCTTCTGATTAAAACCACACACTGGGATACATTATTAGAATCATGTAAAACTGCTGTTACAAACAACTCGCACCACCCCAGATGTTTCTTTTCTTCTCTGCAGCCCTTTGCTTTTCAGTTGTTGGAAGTCAAGACGTTTGTGTAAACATCTCTGCAACTGCTTGCTGTCCCCCTGAAAGCCGACCTCTTCAGTTCCTCTGTCATTTTCTCTGTGCACATCTATACACATCTCCTTCCAGCTGTGACCCCAGCACTCAAATTCAGGGGAAGCCCTTGAGGTTTGGTGAATGGGGCTCAGTTTGATTCACATCTCCGTTGTGGAGAGGTCAGCAGCTGATTTCACTTCTCTATAGCATTAAATACATCTCCCAGAATGTTACTCTATAGATAGTGAGATAGCTTCTGTATTAGATATGTTTTCCTTTGCTGTTCCAACATGACACATCAGGATTTACAGCTTAGTTTCACCTCCACCTTTTTCAAACCTTTGCTGTTCAGTTAGTCAAGAGGTTGGACTGGTAATCTATCCTCCCAAAATGATGTTTGCTAAACATAGAAAAGACAGCCTTGATCATAAGAGCTGAAGCCTCAGATTTGTTTAGCTGAATCCTCATTGCCTATGCCCTCTTCCTATGGCTATTTTTTCCTGAAGTTAGCAATTTATTTTTTTTTCCTTTCGAAGGTGCCACTTCACCGTTTCCACACTTTTTTTTTTCTGTTTGTCATACCCTGATTTAGTACTTGTTCTTGTCCATCCTGCATATTTTCCTTCCTTGTATCTTCTACACATTTTTAGGAGAAAATGTGTTATTTTCGATTTATTTCAACTAGACTTTTTATTACAGATATTGTCAAGGGTTTTTGCTGTCTCAAGGATCTAAAGATTGAAGAAAACAAGTAAATTTGAAATCATGGCACAGCTTATCTCTCAGAATAACAGGCATTTTCTGCAAAAGGCTCTGGGGAAGAGCTGACAGTTATCTTGCTAATCTGCTGAATTTTCTGCAATAAACAGAGCTGCAGGAGAGGGAAGATGAGTATTGAATATTTTAGATGTAAGACTTAATGTGATGCCTAGCAAAGAATTTGGGAAGATTTTTCTAAGATTTTATTATAGGACCTTCTCAGGAGTTTATCACAACTATTTTGGAATGAACAAAGTATCCTTGGACATAGTCACTATGCCTCCAGCAATTCATTTATTAGGTTTGGTGGCAGAATGTAAGTATGGGATTGTAGGAGGTAGGAAAAGGTACTTCCCGTTACTGTTATGGTCTCCCTGAATGTCTTCGCCCCAATTACAATCTTTCAGATGAAGAGCAAACCAGCAAAAAAAGTCCCCCGTTCCAACGAAATGGAAGAGACAGACAGGAAGACACTGTTTTCCTCAGAACAGAAAAGGCCTCCTGGCATCATAGAACTGGAACAAGTCTATTGAAAGCTTGACAGCCAAAAGGAATTCAAACTCAAGAAGAATAATGTTGTGCTGAGCAAATGAATAGCACTTAATACTGTATATTTAGATACGCATTAAGTCGTGCTTACCAAAGAAAAGCTTCCCCTTGTTTTTTGACTTAAAACCTGTATTTCCTCTACAGTGACAAACATCTTATCCCGAAGCCATGTTCCATTTGGTGTGTATAGAGCTAGATTTTGAAACACTGCACACTTCCATGCCTCAAACGGAGTGTCTGCTGATGTCTATCTATTGATCATTAGGACCTTTCAGCAATGTTTTGGAAGCATGAAAATTCTTCAACTTGAATGAAACAGAGGAAAGAGTTTATAAAGTCATGTTACAGAGATGCTGGAAGATGTGATTTTTCTAGTACCCTTCATTTGCATGTAATTCTCAGCACACTTAATTTGCACACATCCAATTACATGCAGATATCTGAAGCTCCCCTTGAGAAACATCTCTACCACAGGGTCAACTGTTCAAAAAAGCTTTTCGTTTTTCTAACCATTTCATTGCTAAAAATGGTATTTCTAGTTGTCAGAGAGTTGACATCAATGAACCAATATTTACTAATAAGATTGCTTAATTTATTTGAATTTTGATGTAGGGACAGTAAGAAAATACTTTCTGAATCAATCATTCTTTCTTATTATTTTTCTATCACGCCTTCTGGGGCTAGTGTTCCTGCCTCATTCTCTGCCTAGTCAGTGAAAAGACTGTGCTACAAAAATCAGCCTTTTAAATTGCAGAACACCCTGAGACAGTCAGCTTCACTCACCTTTCTCTACAACCTGCTAAATTCCTTGGCATGTGTCCTGAGGAGACTTATGTGGTACATCAGCCCTTGGGATTTCCAGCTGTATGCCTTACCCACAGAATTTTTTCATCATTTAGATGCAAGGGCTGTGTCTGCGATGTTGCTATGCTGAGAATGCTTTTCAGAAATGTTATCTCAACAAAGCCCGCAAAAAAAAATCAGCATGTCTCTGATTGTTTTTGCAGTCATGTCTAATTAAAATGCCATTATATAGGGCATGAATGCAGTCATTATATCTGGGGAGCACAAACATTGACTGTCTTAGGAAATGTCAGAGCAAATCCAGCCTATTTGATACCTTCAAGGGAAATCCCATTAACTCCTCATGTAGATAGTTGTTTGTGAGCTAATGTTTGTTTCAGTCTCAAAGTAGAGATGAGCAAAGTGGATCCCACATAAGTCTAAATCAATAATGCTTCCCAAAGCCCCAGCTGGCCTAGGGCAGCGTTTCAAATCTTTATGCTTTGACTGTGCTCAGATAAAGGAAAACAATAAAAAACTGTGGCATAGCCAAAGGCCGTGGGAGAAAATGTCTTTGCTATGTCAAAAAAATCTCTGAGTGTACAGATATTTCTGAGTATACTGGTTATTATCAATATATATTGCTGCTTTGCCATTCCCTACCAATGAAGTGGGAATATGCTGATATCCTTTCTGATTTCTGTTCATATGCTAGGAAATTTAATGCTCAGTTTCATTAATACAATTTCCAAACATATCTTGTATTAGACTATTTACTGACTTGCAGTGCATGTGATTCTTTATAAGAGATGAAATGGCATGGAGTAGGTCAGTGCAGAATTTTCTGTATGCCAAGGTGTTCAACTTTCTTTTCACTTCAAAATTAACCTCATGGAACAACCAGGAATGCTCTAAAAATACTTCTCTTCAATGGCACATCGTTACTCAATACGACTTCTACTCACTGTGTAGGGAAATCTGAAATGTTGCCTGTCCCTGTCACTGGATCATTGAAAGCTCATTTGTCATAGGACAACTAAATGTAAATAGTTACATTCAGAAAAAAAAAAAAAGAAAATATTCTAAGTAAAAATCCAAAGAAAACTTTAGCTGAACACAAGGATCTACTCAATGGCTTGGAGAATTTATATAATACACTTCTTTCATGAGTAGAATATGTATTTTTGCAATTCTGGGGAGTCTAAAGGGCTCAGGTGATGACCAAATGCAAGCAGAAGTTAAGATGCAATTTTTGTTTATATTTATTAGCCCCACTAAATGTTTCTTCCTTCACTACATGTCCTGAGGAAAAAAAAAATGTTTTATAACTGCTCCATAGTTAATTATTTTGGTACATTTGAGTGCTGAACAACAAAGTTTGAAGGGGTAAGTTTGCATTTCTAGAGTTATATTTCCAAATGCATATACTTAAAACAGTATTTGTCATAAATGTAAAATAATCGTAAAAATAAATGGTGACTTACCACTGTGCAACACCATGAGCATAGACATCAGAAGAATTCCAATCATTTTTTATTTGACCAAATGCAAGAAAAATTCGCACAGCAGACTGGTGTGCCTAGTGAGTTAAGTAATATATTAGGCAGAATGTTATTTCTTTAATCTGAGTGTAGGAAGCCATTAAGTTAGAAAATCCTTCTTTTCTAGCCTGGCCATATATGTGCTTAATGCAACACAATTTTTTCTCTTGTAAGTGCACATAATGCATCAAAAACGTTATCCACACGTTATCAAACTCCTCTATGAACTTGATTAAAAATATTTACTTGAGTATTGATTTAGGTCAACAGGCCCCTCAAATTGCTATAGACGGCAAGTCCATTTAGCAATAAAAGTTTTTTTTATTTAGCAATTTTCATGGCTTACTTGATCTAACAGTTCTTATAAACCAACTAACATTCTGGAATTGCTTCTACTGAACCCAGCTAGTCTACAGTCCTATGTCTTAGTTAACTTCGTATCATATAAATCACCTTGTAGTCACACATTTACTCTGATCGGTCTTGATACTGATCTAAAGCATCGTGTATTTTCCCAATCAAATACTGTGCTGCATGGAAATCTTCAAATTTTGGATGCATTTGACATTATAAAATGTTTGTAAAGAATTATTCTGAAGCCAAAGCTCTGCGCTAATATTCAGATAGATTTTGAACTGCCATTACAGGTTATCCTCATTTAAAACAATTTCCTAAATCAAGCACAGAGTTTTTTACTGCTAAAAAAATAAGCATTTATTTATCAATTTTCAAACATATACCTACTGTTGATTATCTTCTTCCTCAAGTGTAAGGTCATTTAAAAATCTTGTAATATTTCATCAAAAAGTAAAGTTAGAAATATAAGAGCAATAAATATTTATACTCTCTTATCTGAAACTTCATACCTGCACTTCAGTCTACCGCTTTGCAATCCTGAATAACTTTTCCCTACATTTTCTTCCTTATTCCCGTATTATAGAGTACATCTAGAAAAACTTACCTTGAGGGATATTATTCGAAAGCAGTTGGATGTAAAACAAATGGATTTCAGCGAAGTTAGTACTAAGTGATTTATACCCACTGAGTATATACCTCACTCATGTGATCAGTCCCCTTATCAAACCCACTTCAACATTTATTAATTAATCCTTCCATGAAGTTCCTGAGATTCATAATGCCAGCAGAGTAATATAGCTCCAATCATGTAAAGGATCTATACTGAGAGGTCTTTTCTGCAGGTGCACTCACCGTATAGTAACTTGCCCTAATACTCTGCGGCTGTAATTAAATAACAATCATTTCACTGTTATTAATCACAAAATCTCTGGGGCTTGTGAATATGGCTTTAATAGCTTAGTAAGAGGTGGTGTTCAGTGATGAAAGATGAGTGAAAATTTATACACTCTAAACACTGACATTCCTTAGGGTTGAGAAGTCTGCTCTTGTCTATCCACAGTGGCTCCGATCCAAAGGTGAATGAAATGCAGGGTAAGGGTGAGTCCGTGATCCTTGAAGCAGGCTTTCCTTCCTCAGGTAGGTGTGTTTTCTGCCAAGTTCAGACACACATGCCTTTCAAAGATGCCATAAGTGAAGCTGAATTGCTGTTTGTCTCAGATATACGATTTTGGTGAAGGTCAGTTCATCCGTCCTGAATGTCAGAAGGCTGAGGTTGAAACTGATGACAAAACAGGTCCCAGTCAGTGTGGATGGTGATTTATCCACATGTCACCATAATGTATAGACTTCTGTCAAAGCTATGCACTGAGGCTTCGTAGGACTGAAGGTCCGATTATATCGATTTTTTTTTATTTTTCCAAAGAGTTGCTAATGTCCTTCCTTCCTTCCTTCCTTCCTTCCTTCCTTCCTTCCTTCCTTCCTTCCTCTCTTCCTCCCTCCCTTCCTTC
>JAOWBP010002052.1:77311693-77336823 GCA_028571105.1 Tragopan temminckii
CCTTTGCGCCCAACAGCACACATACTGATCTTCACTAACCCCTAGGCTCCATAGTATATATAGCAGTTGGCCTGGACCTATTGGTCACTCTGGTAGCCAGTTCCTCCAGATGCCTGCCCCTCAGGACAAACAGACATACTCGCATTTGCTTACAGAGGTCAATATTGAGCTGCCCAGCTTGATATTCCTTTGATTTCCACACACTGATGCTGTGTACCCTCATTCCACTTGTTGTACTCAGACCTTGAAGTACACACCTATACAGAGAGAAGAGTGTTCTTCAACCAGGAGTTAGCAATGGAGTGGGAAGACAGAACAGATTGCACTGATAAGGCTCAGTATGGCCAGATGTGCATACAGACCAACATCCTGTTTACATGAGATTGATAACCTTATCCCCTTTTCCCTCTGTTTTCCCATGCTAGTTCCTCCCCATACTATCTCAGTCTGCTTTCTCCCTGCCCTTGGTTCTTCCCATAGAAATCCCACAAAGTTTTGTGCAATCCCAAGATCCTCTTCCCCAGCATCTCACGTTGTGCTTCATGTCCCAAGCAATGACTTCCTACTTTGTCAATGACGTGACCTCAGAGCCTTTTCTTCACCCCTCTGGGTGAGTGTCACCCCTAGCTCGAGGGGTTCTTGGGGTCTCTCCCACTACTATATTGTCCCCAAGATCTTTTATGTGTGTGGAGATTAATCTTACATCATTAAAACCTAACAAAAACATTGCAAATTATAATTTTTTTTGCCCACATAATACCTTCATGTTAGAATAGAATGAATACTTGCCAGACAAGAATAGTTAGGCATCCATAGAAGATGAATTCTATCCAAAATCATCACAAAAAAGGTGCATTCTGGTGTTTGCATGTCAATTGCAAGAGAGGGCAACAAGATGGCAGCCAAAACGTACTTCAGTCTTGCATTTAACCGTCGTGATTTGAGATGCTCTCCTCTCTGTGTATGCAGATGTGTACCAGTTTAGCCATCAGGGACTAGAAATTAAGTCCTTCAGAATGCTGCTTCACATACTCAGGGCCTCTTAGAACCTGGCAAAGATAGCTAGAACGCAGGTGTTTTTCATTAAGCTTGTTCATTCACTGCCTCTTGTTCTTAAAATGACATATCATTTATATAACTTTTCAAAAACTTGATTTATAAAAGCCAAGTACTTTCAGCTCTGCTGGAATGAACTCTGATCATACTCAATATTTTCACTGCAGAAGTGTTTTGCACAGTGATTTAAACAAAGAACCAAAATAAGTTGCCATCTGGAGGGAGCATATTACTGCTATTGTCCTTATCCTCATCTTAGTATCAAGCGCATTTAGGCGCTTCTGACTCTACAATGAAAATAAAAAGGGCCACTTCGCAATGTCATCATCTCAGCTGAAATCTAAAATGTGACATAGCAATTTGTGGTTTTGTAAATGACGTGCATGAAAGTCAGGTTATTCATGTCTCCATTAGTCAGAGGTTCCTTGTGGCATGTCTTTAAATCTATTTTTGTTTTTTCTTGTCTTACGTTAATGTGTCAAAAGTGAGAAGTGATTAGTTGGTGTCAGGCTTCAGGAATGAAGTCACAAAAGGAAAATCGATCAAGTGATCCATCATTAGATAATAATCTTCCACGTTAATGAAATTATGTTCCTTTTAGTATCTGCGTAGTTGATCTGCAGTTGCTTTAAAAAATTATCAGAGTGACTTACTGAATGTTTCTAGAAATTAAGAAGCAGAGATAATTTTTTTTTTCACCAAATGAGTTTTAGACTTGCTTGAATATGATATTTGTAGCAACAAGAATAAGGAAGGTTTGTTTTTCATTTCCATTGAGAAATGTTTATTGTCTCTGTTAGTGAGCCATCCTCCAATAAACCCTTTTCCATTTCAGAATACCTTCAAACCTTAACATTTAGGTTTCACAGCCAAGAAGAAAATTTAGGCTTTTATAAATGACTCTCAAGCAGTATAGTATATCATCATGTGTTATGCCATTTATTATGCAGTTGAATAAGATCTTTTTTACTTTTTTTGGTTTGTATTTGTTTTTTTAAGTTACAGATTTTCAAGAGAAAATTCACAGGATTTAGATTGAGAGGGAAAAGGTGCAATTAAGAGGTTATTTTTCTTCCTGTTCTGACTGAATAATTAAACAGCAAACTGATCTTTTTTCACAGTAATACAAATGATGAAGTAGATGGTCTAGGGTTATTAAGTAGCATGTAGAAACAAAACTGCATTTGATGTGTAGAAACTTGATTATTTGTCTTTCAGCTGTTGTGCATAAAGTGAGTTTTGTTGATTTAGTGTATGGTTTTTTGTTTGTTTGTTTGTTTTTTGTTTGTTTTTTTTCCTAGATGAGGACAGACTCTCCAGGAGGAAAAGCATTGTGGACACAGTATCTATTCAGGTGGATATTCTACCTGGCAACAGCACAGAGGATAAGGTATGATAATGACAAGATATCGTAAGGCACCATATTTGATGCTGGAGGGAGGAACAACCTCCGAATTATGTTTTATCAGAAATTCTAAAGTTTGATAATTTTAGATTTGTTTTCTTTATTTTTTTTATTTTTTTTCACTGCAAGTATGGAAGTGTGTTGTCAAACATGCTAATGCTGTTCTATGAAAATATCTCAGAGTCATAAAATCTTTTGAATTGGAAGGCACCTTTAAAGGTCAAGTTGTCCAACTCCTCCACAATGAATAGGGACAGCTTCTTTTAAGATTACCTGACAAACAATTTCTGTTTTTCATTGTTGTTATTATTCCTAACTGCTTTGAGCTAATGATACTTCATTGTGTTCTTTTCTTGGTATGCTGCTTTAACAAAGATAGAAAAAAGAGATTCTCAAAAAAGTTTATGAGAAACAAGCAAAACATTTTGAAATTTAAGCAAGATTACTGCAGTTGTTAGAGCTGAGTGAAGTAACTTTTTTGATATCATACATCATTCATCTTAAATTATATTAAAATGTTTATAAGAATGGAGTGCTCCCTACTTATGCATAGTTTTGAATGGTTAAAGTAATGTAGTCTGAGCTGAGAAACTGTGTCATATTTAGCTGTGCACTGGTCTCTCGTCCAAGCATTCTCTCCTGGTACTGTCACAGTGTTTTCACTGTAAGACTTTCTCATACAGAAGCACTGTGTAAAGAAGCAAAACACAAAGATATGTAGGCTGGAACTCTCTGGAGAAATGTTAGTGCACTTTTGATAATATTTTAGTCCCAAGCAATTCCTAATGAAGTAGAAAATAAATGGATATTCATGTTGGTAAATGAACAGATCAACTGCCAACTCTTATTTTAGCATCACATTGTTCAACTAATTTCAGGAAGCAGTTTTTGTTATTCTCAGGAGCTGCCTAAGAGTCATCTCTGAAATATCAGTATAGAAACACCACAGGCTATTCCTGGTCCAAAGAAGAATTCTGCGAAAATTCAAGTCCTTTTCCAAAGCTTTTGGTATTCACTAAAATTTTTCTTAGTCATTCTTGGGAAAGATTCTTGAAAACTTCGACCTGAGTGATTATTTTGATCTGTTGTTTGTGAGTAAAAACAGGTGAGTAATGACAGCAAAGCTGGTCAGCTTTTGTTTTTCCAATATTTTTAGGCAAAGCTGGCAAGCATCAGTTCTGAATGTAGAAAAATAACAGTTTTCTATGAAATACCAACCATTCCAGTGATTAGCAATAGAGAATTAAAGGTCTATTTGCTATAGAAACTCCAGAAAAAAACCATTAGGAACTTTATATGGTGAAAAAAAACTGTGGATCTTTTGTCCTTCAGTACTTATCCTGTTCCATAGTTTTTAGAAGTTTGTGGTGCCTGAGGTTTAAGGGTTTGTTTTTTGTTGTTGTTTTTTTTTTTTCTTTTTACGTTTGTCTTTAGATTGATAATACTGAAGAAATCACCTTTGAAGCTTTGAAGAAAGCAATTGGTAAGATTTATTACAATTATATTTAATAGTGCAGTTGTAGGTTACTGTGGAATTACTAGAGAAAATTTGTTGTCTGAATAACATAATTAGAATATTACGTTTGTTTTTATGAGCTAGTCAGCTGATTTAAAGTTTCAGCCATTTATTTCTAAGTTTCTGAAATAAAATCTTGATAATTTTTGAATTCATTTTCTGAAACTCATGTGACTGAGTGAAACCATATGGAAATGCTTTTCTATGGAATTTGCCCTTTCAGGCCTAGCTAGAAATAATGAGATTTTTCAATTGTGAGATTTTCAAAGTCTTCGGTGCATTCAGGAAATGGGCTGTAAGATACGATTGCAGATGTCAAGAACGCTCAGCTGGTAGAACTCATGGAGTTAAGAAATAAGAGAACTGTTTGAGTGGTTACTAATACATCCAGCCTACTAAACTTCTGTCAAAAATGTGGATTGAACATTGACATTTTAAACAATAAAGTAACATTTTAAACAATAATTCAGTCTGACAGTTTTCCAAAACTAACCAATTGCTGAAGTACATCATTTCGTTAGATGCTGAAAAGTTCCAGCTGCTTGTAGGTTCACTTGGCCTGTATTCCAAATTCTGCTTAAAAATAAATCCTACCCAGCTGTCTGCATGATGCTGGGAGGGCGGATATTGCCCTCTTCTCTTGAAGGAAGAGACTTGGATGCAGTGCGTCAGAAGTGAGTCTTGAGACCAGGTGATGAAACAACAGGAAGCCTTGACTGGTGGTTAAAGCACATAGTAAGAAAGGGTAATACTGGCATCCTCAAATGAGCTCCCAGAAATTGTATCAGCATTTTGCTTTAGAAGCAGTGACAGTGTGCTTGGATGTGGTTGCTTGTTTGCTTTTCCGGTGCGTGTTTGAAAGTTAGAAATACAGTGTAAAAGAAGACAAAACGCTTAGAGGTTCAAATTGCTCATACTTGATGGACAAAATTACGCTTGTCTTTATTTTTTTTCATTTTTTTTAAAGATAATAACGGACTTGAAGAACAGGAAAAAGAAAAAAGGCGTCTTGTGATTGAGAAGTTCCAAAAAGCACCATTTGAAGAAATCGCAGCACAATGTGAAACCAAAGTAAGTTTATGAAATATGTTACGTACTATTGAAGATGCTAGGACAAACATTAATAGAGGTGTGCTGACTAAGGGTGCTCTGTGTTTCTATGGATGTCACTTCTGCTGTTGCTGTTGAAGTATAGTATTCAGCTATTTGTCTACAGCTATTGTCTCTGTGATATCAATTATCTGTATTGGGAAATTCCAGTTATTTAAAATGTGTTTTTGTTGCTTCTACACCATTTTAAAAGGAATGGAAATCTTATTCACTCTTGTCCTTAACGTTATCTTTACTGTCGTTGAAATCCGGATTCTTTATCCATCCTTATTTCCTTCTGGGATAAGCAGAACAGTGTTTATGTCGTGATATTTTTTTTTTTTTTTTATAATTAAATGTGTAACTTCTACCTTCAACAACAAAGTTTGCCTTGTGCTTTAAGGTAGGCTCACTTAATTTCACATGCCTCAAGGCTTAGAATCCCTGCAGCAGTGGGAAATGAAACAGGAAGTGCTTCCTAGATTTGCTGGGTACAAATGTGCAGTATACTGGGTGTAGCCTGACATGTTTGTTTTCACTCTGTTCAAGATTCGGTAATTAATTAATTTTTTTTCCAGGCAAACTTGCTTCATGATAGACTCGCCCAGATACTGGAACTCACTATTCGGTAAGACTTTATGCAAGAAGAATATTGTGAATAAAAAACGAGTTATAAAGTAATTGTGACTGCTTTCAGGCAGTAATGTCGTAGTGTTCTAAACATGCATAATAGGCAGAAAATAACTGACTTTGCTGAAAGCAGTTGTATAAAACAGTTACTTTGATATTCTTGTTATTGAGTCCTTTATGTAGTGAAGGATAGCAAGAAACTCTTCTAACTCTTCCGATTTTAATTGTTCAATTGAATTTTTCAAGAGTTTTTATCAAAAAGAGCATAACTGGCCCAAGTTGTGGAGATGTTAAGAGCATTTATGTTATTATGTGTTACATTTTAAAGGTTAAAAACATGTTTGTGTTTTTATTATTTATATGTATATCAGTAATGTAAAAGAATGTGGTTGTCTTCCCAGTGTTTTCTTCCCAATCTGTTTGAGAAATTTAGAAATTGAACAACCAAAATAGTACAAAAGTCACACAGAACAGTGTTATTGGGAGTTCTTGCACATCTGTTGTGCAGTGTAAATAGTATAAGTAATAAAATGCATTTTCATAGAATCATAGAATCACTCAGGTTGGAAAAGACCTTAAAGATCATCAAGTCCAACCATGACCTAACCATACTACCCTAACTAACAACCCTCTGCTAAATCATGTCCCTGAGCACCACATCCAAGCGGTTTTTAAACATAGCCAGGGATGGTGACTCAACCACCTCCCTGGGAAGCCTGTTCCAGTGCTTAACAATCCTTTCTGTAAACAAGTGTTTCCTGATATCCAACCTAAACTTCCCCTGGCGCAACTTAAGGCCATTTCCCCTCGTCCTGTCAACTGTTACCAGCGAGAAGAGACCAACCTCGTTCTCACTGTAAGCACCTTTCAGATATTGGAAGAGAGCAATAAGGTCTCCCCTCAGCCTCCTTTTCTCCAGACTAAACAGCCCCAGTTCCTTCAGTCTCTCCTCATAGGTCATATTTCCAAGCCCTTCCCCAGCCTTGTTGCCCTTCTTTGGACCTGCTCCAGCACCTCAATGTCCTTTCTGTACTGAGGTGCCCAAAACTGAACACAGTACTTGAGGTGAGGCCTCACCAGTGCCGAGTACAGGGGCAGGATGACTTCCCTAGTCCTGCTCACCACAGCATTCTTAATACAAGCCAGGATGCCACTGGCCTTCTTGGCGACCTGGGCACACTGCTGGCTCATATTCAACCAACTGTCCATCAGTACACCAAGGTGTACTTTTCATAATTCTATAACATCAGTGATTTGTTGATTTAGAAAAGAACCTTGTTAAAAAATTGAGACATGATAATGGATCAGGATGGGGATAAAACACTGGCTGTGAAGGAAAACAAAACGGTAGTTGACTTTTCTCTCAACTATGAGATTATACAGTTTTAAAAAAAATGCTATCTGTATTATTATAAGTGATAATGATGATTCTTCTTACACAGACCTCCACCTAGCCCCTCAGGAACGATGACGATTACTGCTGGACATGCTCATTACCAATCTGTTCCAGTCTATGAGATGAAGTTTCCAGATCTTTGTGTGTATTAAGTGTCTTCTGAAGTCTGCTGGACATTATTTAGAGTAGAGTACAATAGAAAGAACAAGATGAGTTCTCAAATTTTATTGTTTTTCTTTTTAGCTAATTTTAAAATAGTGATGAACACAAGCAAAAAACCAGATTACTTTAGCTAAACTCTTGAATCTGTTCAGTTTCTGTAAGTCTGGTTTTCCTTTGAAGTTAGGTTTTCATTTATCACATTTCTTCATTTTCATGTATGAGTACACATAGATGTCATATATAAATCTTGTTTTTTCACATATATTAATTCAATTATTGTATCAGTTAGTCTTTCTGTAAATTCCTTTAATTTGTAAGTTGCTTTGATATGTTAATTCTTTTTAATTGAGGGACCTGATAGATGCTTTTTCCTTCTCATTTTTTTTCTTCTCCACCTGAATCTTGTATTGAAAGAAAATCATAATATATGTAACAGTGGAGTGCTAGCCTAACTCCCTTTTGTTCCTGCTGTTGCAGTTGATTAACTTGTTCTTTTCGTAATATATGGAGAAAAAAGCAGAACAGCAAAACACAATACCTTACATGTGTTTGAGTATAGTAAATGGATGAATGAAAACTTGTTAAGTATTTCTGATGCATCATACAATACACTTTTAGATATATACAACTAGTATATATGCTGTGTTTCTTGCTGTGAAAATTACTGCTTTGCATAAAGACAGGAGAAATCTCTTAACACTGAATTGTGCAATATTTTTCACATCTTAAAGTGTATAGTTTACAGATTATACTTTTGAAAATGCAGTACTATTTTACTCTGTCTGCTTTAGTATAAATATATGAGAAGTATATTTAGTATAGCAGAAGATAAACTGAGGGCATTTTAAGTCATAAATGCAGAGATTACAATTATATTCTATGAGGTATTTCTCTGTTGTTTATTACAGTTTTTTAGTGATGTTTTAGAAGTTGAAAGAAAACTGAGTGAAACCATTTAAAGACCAAGAGTTTATTAAATGTGTTTTCAAGCAAAAGCATTTTTTAGAGATGCATATGTTTGTTCATTTTTGTTTCATTTTGCAAATCTTTCTAGAAATAAGGAAAATGTGTTAACTTTCATAGGTTTATGTATCTGAGTGTACTATTGAAATGAAAATAAAGTAAAACCAATCCAGTAGATCCCTCAGCTTTTGTTAATAACTGTCAAGGCTGTTTTTGACTCACTAAATTCTGCAGGCAAAACAAAACAACTGTGGTTGTTGCCATGAATTGTAAAGTTGAAGTCCCTTGGTCTATCTGAATCTGAACCAGCATAAAAATGTCTGTATTAAATGCAAGATATTTGAGGTAGCCTGCAGTATATATAAACAGTGAATACAGGCCATGAACAAAGTGATTAACTTCAGTTGGCCCTGCTTTGAGTAGGGGCATGATGAGATGACATTCAAAAGTCCCAATCAGAATTAATCTATGATTGCATAATTCTAAGAGCTGGATGGTTGCTCTCTTATGGGCAGGGCAGCTAAATTGCTGACTTCGGGACATTTACAAACCCAATGTAAAACAGACTGTTAGATATTTGAACAGCACGTATTCCACTAGGTTACTTTTAAAAACCTGATGGCACGCAACATGAGAGAAATTTCAGCTACTTAAACCTATGAGATAACATGCTGAGAATTTCAGAAAGCATTCACAAAACTCAAAGGGTAATTGAGACCTTCTTTTCAGTTTAACAGTGAAATCACAGCTGTTAGTGGATGACGAAACAGCCCCTTATCTACAGCATTCCGTTGTGATTTTTACTGCTGCAGCTTATCAGCCTGATCAGACCACAGTCTACACATAATAGACTTCGTTACCACTCTAGCTTATAGTTTTCACTCTTTGGTTTTTGTTGGTTTTTCTTTTTAATGTAAGACAGTAGTTTTTTGGCCTATATAAAGAGTGTAATTTTTTAAAGAGCAAATCTAACCTATGGATAAAATATAAAACACTTATCCACTCTGTCATTTTTTTAAGAATAACACTGTGCACTTTTGTACAAAAAGAAAATAAGGAGTCTAAAGAATAAGAAATAAAGAATGTACTTCTGTTTGCACTCGTGCAGTATGCAGACTCTGCTGTAAATACAGGATTGTTTCAGTGACTGAATTCTGTTGCATGAATGCTGCATGTGAAAAGTAAATTCAGCATTTCATTTTCTATTCTGTTTATGGTATTTTTCATTTATGCTGTAGGTTTCCATGTTTTTGAAGTTCCAACTAGCTTTATATGGGAAATGCAAGTGTTGTGCAGGTGTTGTGAAGGGTTTGAAGAGTTTTTAACACTGTGTTCACATGATATTCAGTTTCTTACTATCTGGAAATCCAGCAAGTCTCTGAGTTGGTTGTTGGTTCACATTGGCCATTTTTGACAGCTGGAATATGAGAGTCACTGTAAATTGTATTGTTTTGTAACTGTTGTAATATGAAGATAATGAATGAAACCAAATGAGTTAAGGATACTGTTTTACAGTTTAAAATTGCTTGTTTCATGTCTTTATGTTCTTAAGACAAGCTGCAGAACTTTAAAGCTCCATATGCGTACTGGCTCTGTTATCTGCAATACATCCAGTGCTGTCACAATGTTTATACACTTGTATCCAGCTGTTTAAACGTATTCCAGCTTTTGCTTTGTGTTTTCTTTCCCATTATGTCATTTTTAGGGTTTTCTGGTAGCAGGTCACTTTTAAAGTGAATACAATCCCTGTATGTCTCAAAAGACAGAAATAGCCTATTGTCCAAAATCAGAATAGGACTATTTTGTCTTTTGTTCTGATGGTCATATATTCTGTACTGTATGTAATGAACCAGTTCAATAAATGTAAGAACACTGTGCAATCTATATTTAAGCAATAAAATCAGAATTTAAAATAAATCTTCTCTAATGTGTCATGTGATTTTTAGTGCTTTCAATTAAAATGTCAGTGACTTTTTGACATTTAAATTAAACCTTATTTTATGCACCTTTTTCTTGCAAACATAAAGCGTTGCATCATTATTAAACCACTATTTTTAGTTACTGTTGAACAGTTACTACGGTGAAGCCCACCAAAATTTGAGAAAGTAACAATACAAAAAAAAAGCTTAAAAATTGAAATAAATAGATCAGTATCTAATGAAGTAGGAAATACTCCTACACTACCAATTAGAAGGAAGGGGGAAAAAAAAAAAAAAAAAGCTGTGATAATTTCTCCCTCATTTTGTTCTGTTAATCTTTTTTTATTATTTATTTTAGTGCTCATATCTGAGAATGAATACAGCTTAGTGGGCAGGTTGAATGGGACCCTGGGCAGCCCGATCTAGTGGCTGGCAATCGTGCCCACAATAGGGGGATTGGAGCTCAATGATCTTTAAGGTCCCTTCCTGCCAAAGCCATTCTGTGACTCAAATGATCCATTTTTATATCTGAAATTAGAGTATGTGAATGAATATACACTTTTCTGAGCAAATATATGTTTGTGTTGATGGATTACCGTGATTGTAGTAGTATCTTCTAGTAATTAGCAGAAACAATTTGTGTGGTTTTTTCTTTAAGTGTGTGTTTTAAATGCAAGCTTCAAAGCAGCAGCACTGCTTTCATTAATCAGAAAGATGAGTTGTGCTTTTAAGCAGTGATGCACTTCATTCACTTGTTTAAAGGCCATATTTTCTTACTTCAACCAATTAGCTATTTTTTCATTATCATTTTTACTTCTAACTGCTGTAAAGTACAGAGCAGTCTCCTGTCACTATAATAATAGGTTGATACCTGAACAGTTCCAGCTCTGGAATGAGTAACTGTATCAGCTTAATGCAAATTCCATCCTCAGCACTGGGCAATGGATGAGCACTGCTTTCGTCCTTTGTACATTTTGCCCAGGAAAAGTCCTCAGGGGAGAATATCACAAACCACAGGTTTAATGTGCTGATTACTTCTAATTGTGTTAATGTCCAAGAACATTCCTTTATGTTTTAATCTGCTGTTATCATTGTGTCAGCTTGCATGGCATCGAAGTTAAATGATCCAGTTAAGTACTTCATGAAATGGAGGGACATAGGTAGCACTTTCATATCCAGCATTAGATTGCGGTCACGAATCTGTAATGAATACTTTTATGACAAAGTTAAACTCTTTAAAGCAGGATTATGAACAAGAAATTTAGACTTCTAGGAACAGCCAAATCAGTAGGACAGTTTATAGGAATTGTTTTTGTTCAAAGAAGTGTTAGTGGATATTTTTTGTTCCACTTTTGAGAAGGTTGTAAAGGGAGGAAATTTGGAAAGCTTTTAATCTCCGTAAAAATATTTTATAGAATTTTCATTTTGCTCTTGCATATATTTTCCATTAATAAAGTCTGCTTATGTTGAGAAGACTGAAGCATTAAGTGTAAGAATTTTTAGAAGCCTCCCTAATTCCAAGACAAAGTGACGCAGGTACAGTTTGGTCCTCAAATAAATAATTGATGTGTTTCTGGGTGCGTGGGACCAAACAGTCAAACATGATTTCATAGACTCATAAAATGGCTTGGGTTGGAAGGGACCTCAGAGCCCACCCAGCCCCAACCCCCTGTCATGGGCAGGGCTGCCCCCCACCAGATCAGACTGCACAGGGCCCCATCCAACCTGGTCTTGAGAACCTCCAGGGATGGGGCATCCACAACCTCTCTCGGCAGCCTGTGCCAGTGCTTCACTGCCCTCTCAGTGAAAAATCCACCCCATATCTAATCTAAAACTCCCCTCACTTGAATTTCTTAAGAACCTTATGTAAATTTCGTCAGCTTTGACACTGGAGTTAATATTTTTTTTTGTTCAATTTCATCTTAAGTGTACGTTGCAGACACAGAATTGTGCAACTCTCAGCACTGTCGTGTTATGCCGCTGAAATCCAATGGGAAAGCTTGATAATACCTTTGTGTAAGTCTTTCATACTCAGGTAATAATGCTGCTAGTGATTTTGAACCTGGTTGTTTTTATTCAGTGGTTTCCTAGCTTTGTTGATTTAGTTAAATTTTAACTATTTTAGTCCTTGTGGCAGTATGTTATGATCAAAGCAGTGTCTAAATTAACACCTTATCAAGTTAAAAAAAAAAACAACCATGCATCCCTACTGCTGTTGTCTGATAACTGGTGAATATTATGAGTGATGAATTTGGCCAAGAAAGTCCTTGAAGCAAAACTTGTAGTTGAAAGCAGGAATAAGGGGAAGAAAAATATCCCAATGTTATTCTAGCTCTGTATTAGATACTGTACATTAAATTTAGTTGATCCCAGAGAGGTGGTGGATGCCGCATCCCTGGAGATCTTCAAGGTGAGGCTGGACGGGGCACTAAGCAACCTGCTCTAGCTGTAGGTGTCCCTGTTCAGTGCAGGGGAGTTGGACCAGATGACCTTTAAGGGTCCCTTCCAGCTCAAACAATTCTATGATTCTATAATCCTGAGAACTAGAGATGACTGCATAATACACAGTTCTGGGACACGAAATGCTCCTTTTTTCTGCCCTGACCTGTCTGACCAGCAGAAACTTTGGGTTGAAACTTTCAGTTAGGGAAGAAGGAACGCATTTCCATGTAACTAGTGTAGCTTTTCTTCTGGGTGTTTCCTGCTTTGCTCTGTAAAGAAAGAATGTACAGAAGGAGTTGGAGTAATTGCAGATTGATTTAATTAAAAAGCTGAAATACGCAGTCACCATCAGCAAGATCTGGTCTGAACCAATTACATGATTAACAAAAATCAATCTTTGATCAGAACAAAAATCAGAATTTTGATCAGAAATCAAATGAAGTTGTGCAGAATGCTGTCAGTTATTTCAGGTAATAGCTGGCCTACGTAGGCGGTCTGCAGTGACAACTTCTCTATGAAAGGAAGTTATGCATCTTAACATCAGCATCTAGTCTATTGCTGGGAAAAGTAAGGCAATTGCAGGGTGTCAAAAAGGAGCAAGGTACACGAGGCTGGCTGTGAAATTCCCGGTGCCATTTCTCACACAGGTGGCCATGGCTAACTATCTGCCTCTGTGCTGCCCGCTCCTCGGCTTCCCAGGAGGACGGCGCGTCTCTCTCCGTGCTCTCCTCCGCAGGGAACCTTGCTCCTCGCTGCTCTCCTCAGAGCTGGAGGTCCCAGCCCCTGGTTCTGTGCTGACTGAAGGCTTTTCATAAGGGCCACCTCGACACGAGGCTTTCTCCTCCTGGCATGCTTGAGCTTGTGGAAACTTAAGGCTTTCGTTGAAGAAAGCAGAGGCCATGCACTCGGCTGCTGTCTGGTCACAAGCACATAGAAGTTTCTCACACAGGCTCCAACCAATACCTTAAAAAGAAATTTTAAAATGAATATTTAAAAGCAGTTACAGCTAGTCAATGTGCAATTTGTCAGCAGTAGATGAGATCTTGACTAAAATTACCAATTTTTCCTTGAATTTCAGCTTCCAAATTCACCTTTAATCACTTAAATATGCCTGCTGCCAAGGTGTTGAGTGCCTGGAGCTGTGGCTGGCGTTAGGTGGATTTGTGCAAATAAAAACACTAACAGCTGTCCTTTGTCTGCTGTCAAAAATGCCTGAATGCAATTCTTATCCTGACCCAATCACATCAAGCACAGTGATGTAATAACCTTGATCTCAGCTAGGACAAAAACCCAATTTTGGAGTAGCCATTGATGACATTTTGTAAGCCCAATTTTTCTGTCTCCATTCTGTAGCATGCTACAGGCATGGTGTATTCAGCCTGTAATAATTTCATACGCTGTTGTCAGAAGATGAGTAATGTCTCTAACTCAAACCTACATTTTGGAGTATGATCAAAGCATACAACTTCAGACCGTGAACTTCTTTCTGCAGGACATCCGAGTTTCTTAACTTGTTCCACACAGCAGTGATGAGAGAAGCAGCACCTAAATTAAAGAGCAGGGGTAACAGAAAAGTGTTTCATTTTCCTACATCACACAATATTCACAATTTATTTTATCCTTTTTTTTTTCTCCATTATCTACTAGAACTGAAAATATGGTTTTTATTTCGTGGAAAAAATCTTTTCCATAAAGATAAAAATAGCAAAAAACACCTGTATTTACTTTCGCAGTCCCCTTCCTAATTCCTTTGGTATCGTCTGCTTAGAGATGCAGTCTTGTTCGTTTGTTTAAGATCTGTGAACAAACTCTCCTTTAGCAGTATCTTGAGGTGTTCAGATACTGTTGGCTGAGAATCTGAAAACCGCACGTCATTACCCAGTGCACTGACTAGCCTCAGTGTCTATTTTTATCATGCACGGGCAGTCTTACTTGTGTAAAAGTGCAGGAAAATTCTGTGTGCTGTGCACTCAGAGCTGTGCTTGGACTTGATATGGCTCCAGCTGTAATGATTTCCACTCAAGGAACGATTTTGTTCAAAAATGAGATGCTTTTAGGGAAGATTTCCTTTTTTGGGTTAACTCTCTGCCTCACTCTGGGTAAGCACATCCTACCACCTCTTTACCAGCCATGGCCTGATGGCCCACAGTTGCAGGTCTCTGGGCTCCAGGTCAGGTGCACTGCACTCCTTATGGACTCCTTCTGAATGACAATCTGACACAAAAGTTAGTACTCTTCTTTTTATAGACCACCTTCCAAACCACCTCTTAGCCAAGATTCACTGCTACCCTTATCCTCATCTCTTTTGATATGCAGTTTTTTCTACTCTACTGGCTTCTTTCTTATTTTAAAAGTCCTCTCCAAAACGCTGATGCAAGAACAGACCATGTCTAGTGACATTTGAGTATTTCACATTTTATATAATTAATTGGATTATATTAAGCATATCATTAAGGTCTGACTACAAATACCACGGAATCATGAAACACTTTTGGTTGGAAAAGACCCTTAAGGTCATTAAGTACAACCAAGAAGCAAACACCGATCTTGGCTGGTCCGTACGCACTCCTTGCTACCTACAACTAATGGCAGATTACGGAAGAGCCCACACCTGTCCAGAGCATCAGTAGGATGCCCTTTTCCTTCCTGGCCACAGTAGCAACCGTAAGACTCAAACTCCTCTGGACATCTCTCAGTTAAACAGAACAACATTTCTCCCAGCTGGGGCAGCTCTCTCTTCTCTCTTCCATTTCCTCTCTCTTGTAGAAACGTTAATCGTTCACATACTATAAAGTAAAAAAAAAAAAACAAAACTGTTTGACATACCATGTTCTCAACAGTTGAAGACTCTGATTATTTCTAAGTCATTGCCCCAGTCACTGACCTATGACTTTTTATAATAGCACTAAAGAAGACAGCAAGTGAAGTGGGGAAAGATATTGAATAAAGAGAGAAATCCCTACAAAGATCTAAAATGCAAGTCAAATAGGATTGCAGACAGTACTTTGCAACCCCCTGCAATCTTTCATATTTAAATATTTTTTTCAAGAATATTCAAACCTAGCTGAGATAAGAAACAGGAAGTCAGTAGCTTCTCTCTTAGCTAACTCAGAAAATACAGCCCTAACCTCTTGTTCTTACACACTGGACAATGATTGTGAAACAACAAAAAGTTTTTTATAAACTTTCAAATGTTTAATTTGATATATCTTCCACCTAGCAATAAAGTTGCACTCAGACTAAGGCCTCTACTGATTTATTCATGGTTTATTCACAAAATAGTTCTAATAAAGCTTGGCCGCTATGACAGACCAATCAGTAACAGTTCTGCTTTCCTCAGAGGAAATATTCTGGATTCTGGAGTCCTGTCTGTCACTCCCTCAGACTGGAAAGTTGAAGTTTTCATGAAATCATAAAATCATAGAATGTTTGACTTGGAAGAGACCTTTAGAGGTCCTCTAGTCCAACCCCCCTGCACTGAACAGGAACACCTACAGCTAGAGCAGGTTGCTCAGAGCTCTTTCCAGCCTGACTTTGAATGTCTCCAGGGATGGGGATGTCTACCACCTCTCTGGGCAACCCGTTCCACTACTTCACTAATTACATATCACTGGAAAATTTAAAAAAAATTACCTTTTTCTGCAGGTCCATTGGGTCCTCTAACAGACAGTGACAGCTCCAGAGCTGGTCTGGGGGAAGGTGTGCCCACACCACCTCTTGTAGGAATTGCCTCTGGAGATTACACATGCACAGATCAGACTTGTGAAGATTAGACTTTCAAACAGAGGATAAACTCTATCAGTAATGTATCCCAAAGGGCATACTCTGAACCAAAACCAATCTTCTTGCAGTCTTCTAACGTCTGTTTAAATAATGATTGGAAGACTGTTCATTAGTGGTAAATTGAACTTCCCTAGGCAATATTTGAAAATGAACTGCCACTGCTGATACTGAACACTCTGCATCCTGCACAATCTAACCAGATTTAGGGAGGAAATGGTGCTGTTCTGCATGTTGGTGAGAAATAATCCCAACAGCTGTGAACAGCAAGAGGGAGCACTACAAATTACTGTGGAGTTAGTGCTGGTTGTACTTGCCTTTCTCTTTTGTCCTTGCAGATGTGTCCGCAGGAATAAACTCAGTAGGGATAATTCTGACTTCCGCCGAGTTAATATCTGCCTGGAAGGAGCCTGGAGAGGTGGCTATCTCTCCTGCTGGGATCTCAGCTCCTCTAAATCTGTCCTCCTCTGAATCAGCAGAAAGAGGAAAGCAGAAGATATGGAGCAGTAAGCATCAAGATTTTCATTTCAGATAGTAGGTCAGAGTAATATTCGAGGGCAGAACTGCTGTGAATTGATGGTCATAGAGAAAAGCCATTCAAGATGAGGATTAGGAAATCAAAGAGCATCCACACTGGTCATTTGTTCGTATCTCTTGTCTTTTAGAATAAAATGGAACTAGTTAAATACAACCAATGTAATTGGTAGATGTTTTGCTCATTTCTTTTGTTTGTCCTTAAATTTATATGTCACATACCAAGGTACAAAGCTGTGCCAGGTACTAAAAATAAGGCTGGGTGCTGATTAGTTGGCCATACTGAGAGGAAGAATAAGAAGGATAAGATGAGATGCCATCATCTGAGTAAACTGCTAAAAAACACAGTGTCAGTTTACAAAAGGGTACCAAAAATAACAGCAACAGTAGGGATATTGCTTGAATGATGCATAGCTGGGCAACTGCAGGATTTACTTCTTTACAGCCACAAGGAAATATCAAGAGGAAAATGAGTTGAAAAATGCACCATTTTAAAGAAGTTCTTTATCCTAGAAATCAATTTTTTTTTTTTTTTTTTGTTATCTGAAACTTCATCAATGGCTGGGAATGTTTGATGAATTTGGATATTGCTTATCTTTTTTTTTTTTCTTTTTTTCTTTCTTTTTTTTTTTTTTTTTTTTTTACCTTTCTGTTTTCATATAAGCTAACTTGAAAATGAAAACAGTATTTTCAAATGGCTTCATTTTTTTCTAAATACCGGTGCAAAGCATATTGCATTTAAGGAATAAAATGCTTCATTTTCAAAGGGACTGTGTGCATGGTTTCCACGTTTTGAGCGCCTATCCTTTCAAATTTCTGGACTGAACTAATTAATTGGATTCCACTCAAATTCATTAAGTTCAACCCTCTGAAGTTCTGTTTTTGGCATACATTGGAAATAACCCGTCTTAGCATAAGAGAATGGATAAAAAGAATGAAAGCACCGCTAAAAACAGAAGGAAGACCATGAAAGGCTGCAGGAAGAGATGAATAGCAGCACGCTAGTCTCACAGCTCACCGAGGTGCATGTTTAATGTCACTTTGTTTGGCAGTGATGTATTGAAATGAAAGTGATTCCTGCCAGGTGCAGATAATATAACTGGTGTTTGGAATATTCTGCAGTTTGCTAAGAACAGATATCACAGATAATCTTCTAGCAGCCATACGGACCTCCAACGCGCACATTTTCTGATACATTCAAGTTAGTGGAGGAGAAGATTTCTGAGCAGAGCTTATTATAGCCATGCCTTATTTCTGGATTGAGGTGGGAGACATGGATGTTACCCAGACAGTTGATCTGAGTCAAAAAATGGCTCCTTCCTTCTCTCCGTATTCAGAGTCACTTGACATTTTTTGGTGCGTTTAATTCTTCGTGAATGATCATTTTCACATAAAGGAGTCATTGGTAATTTCAAGTCTGGTATGGTACTCCACCTGCTTTTAGCTGTAGCTACTGATGTGAATGTTCTCATAGAAATGGCAATGGCAAAAATGTGAAATAACTTTTAGTCTGAGAAAGAGTTCCATGAAATTCTGTATATTAAAGGAGGAGGTAAAATAAAAATGAACCCTTCTGGCAGCAAATCCTATGAATGTAATTTAGAGGATCAACCATCGTATCAAAAAACCTGATGGGAAGAGGTTTTCTCACATACTTGCATGAGGCGTGCAAAATGAGTGGCTGGAGGCAATGGACAGCAAATAATCCTCAAATAATATCTGTGATCTGATTCCTATCTAGCTCCAATTCCACAGCAGCCCAGTCCTCACCATGCACAGATTCTTAACTGTGATGCTTTTAGATAAAGAATTGATGTGCCAAAGGTGAGGAAAAGCCCAGAACAACTGACCTTTCACCGATGGAATGGGAGAAGACCAAGACATACCTCGGTGGTCCCTTGTGACAGCTGGACAGAAAGCAGAGCATCATGCTAGTGAAGTATCTTCTGCATTTCTGCAGTGCGTGTCTGGAGTGGCTTTTATGGAGGGCATTATAAAGCTTAACCAAGCATCACTATTAGCGTTGCTTTATAAAGAGGGTAATTAAGAGAAACAGAGTGGTTTGCTCAAGGATGTGCAGGTCAGCAGAACTACAGGTATTACCCAGAAATCCCAGCAATAAAGCTTAATAAACTAAAACCTGCTATCACCCGGAGTCAGGAGGGTCTGATTCACCAGCAAAAGTACATCTGGGCTCTTACCTCCAGTTCTGGAAGTCCCCAGGGCCATCTCACTGGGCTCAGAGGAAATCACTGTTGAAGAAAGAAGATGTAAACTCAGACAAGTTGGCAGCACAGACTCTTATGAGAAGTTACAGACTCATAGAATACCCCAAGTTGGAAGGGACCCATAAGGATCATCAAGATCAATTCCAAGCCCTCTCAGTCACTTAACTCGAAGCCAAGAGAATAGCTTCTTCAGCAGAGGAGGAAAGACCCATGTATAGAGATTTTCCTGATTTTCTATGCACAACATTAATAGTTATAGGCAGTGGTGCTCAAGAAATCACCTCATTACTACATTCAGATGAGGTGCTATAAAGAAGCAACATAAATAGAACTGAAGCAGAAAATTCCATATTGAATCCATTTGACAGACTACAGTGAAGAGAACTAGGTGTAAAATCTCACTATTGTGCACAGAACAGATGCCACATTCCTTGCGAACACATTGTGTTTGACTGCGTTGAAAGTAAAAAATGAATGGGCAGCTACCAACTGAATCCTTCCTTAATCGCCAATTTATTGCTTTACTTCATGTACTGATGTTCATTTGTCAGAAGCATTTTCATTAACAGAGCAATCAAATGATCCCAAAATTCATCTCTGCATCTTTTTCTGTATTGTTAGGATGTGATATAAGAAAGAATTTTTTTGCTGTCAAATGAATTTTGGAGTAGTGTCATGTTTTGGCTTAATATGGTTCTCACAGCAGCCAGTGGTGAAGCTTTTGGGGTATAAATGGGAAGACAACTAATTCAATTGAAGTGATTCTCCAAATATTTCATGGAATCACAGTCATGGAATCATTAAGGTTGGAAAAGACCACTAGGATCACCTGGTCCAACCATCGACCCATCACCACCATTCCCACTAAACCACATCCCTCAGTGCCACATCTACACATTTCTTGAACTTCTTCAGGGACGATAACTCCACCATCTTCACAGTTTATCTAGATATGCTATCTGTGTTGCAATTTCATCTTTCTAAAATTTCATATACTGGCTTTTATCCACAGACAATATTTTGAGGATTATAATAAACTGTTCCTTTTCAGAGGGCACGAGTGATTGTTTTGGGGGATGTAAAAGATTAATACAGGTATGTAAGTACTGCACATAACTACAGCTTCATCTCAAATAATTAAACGTCTCTTTGAAAACAACAAATGTTCAATGGGCTGAGGGTTGAGCCTCTGCCGGACTCCCCTGCCACAACTTCTCTTTCCCAAAACGTCTGTTTTGGTGAAAACAGGTTTTGTTCTAGAGTTCTCAGTCTCAGCCCTTGGGAAGTTTTGAGTAAACAGTGGTTAAACACATGCAGCACGCAAGCTGAAGCACATTCTCATTTGGTCTTGAATTGGATCACCAAAACATATCTACTTTTACAGCAGTTTTCTTAGAAGGGCTGTAAGCAAACAGCTTGTTCTTGTATTTTATTCTTTCAGCTTTTGGGAGCTGAAAACAGCACTTCTTGTACTGTAAGTTACAAACCTTCTTCCACAGATGCTGTCACAGCCTCTGTTTTCTCAATCCCATGATGAAAGAACTCTGCAAAGAGAAAAGCATTTTTGCTCCAAAGAGAGTCATGGCTTAGG
The DNA here is from genome assembly GCA_028571105.1 of Tragopan temminckii. NCBI lineage: Eukaryota > Metazoa > Chordata > Aves > Galliformes > Phasianidae > Tragopan > Tragopan temminckii. The sequence continues at coordinate 77,332,405 of JAOWBP010002052.1, forward strand.
ATGATCATAGATAGAAGCTTGGTGTAACATGGCCAGAGCAGCAGAACAAAACTTATCTCCAAATATTATCACTATTGTACTTTTCATTGGGTTTTTATATAAATATAATAAAATGTAGTAAATATTAACCTAATTATGGGTAGTTAACTTAAGTATTAGAATACTTCCTTAGCTTATTGACCACAAATACCAAATCCTACTCAGCAGTGTACACTGTAATTAATAAAAAACCCTCAGTTTCTATCACTGTTTCAATCTAAACTAGAAAACTGATCTACAATAAGTGTTCTGAAAGTATCCCTTAAGGATAAGAAATAATGTTTAGAGGTAAAACTCAAATGTTTCAGCCTAGGCACTTTGCTGAAGCTGAGCTCAAAATGTCCATGCAAATAGCAAAGTGCTTATCTGAAAATATTTTTTAAATGCTCTCAGTTTGTTTCTTCTTGCATTATTTCTAAATCAGATTCATGTTCTCTTTTGAATTCCTTCTTTGAAAAATGAGTCATTTGGCTGAAATTATCCTGAGCTGCTCAGTAACGGCTGGTCACAAAAGCAGTGCTTTGGTTTATTAGTTCTTTCTCTTCCTTTCATATTTTGATGTCTTGCTAAAAATTGCTTCGAAAAAAAAAAGGAATTCATATCTTCCAAAATGCTCATGTTATTTTTATCAATGCAGATATTCTTTTTGATTCAATATATTTCAAAGAATTACAGAGGTGAGGACATACCCCCTGTGTGGAGTGTTGTCAGCTCTCTCTTGCTGGTTGTTTCTGAAAAGGAGAAAGCTCTCTTACACACTGAAGTCTGTAGACTAAAGTCAACATTTAAACTCGATAGTACAACAAATCAGGAATTCGTTGCATTTATTCCTATTAAGGCAAAGGTTTAGGAAAATATTCAGATTTTCTCTGTGATAAAGAATCTGCCAAATTACTTTTCCTAGAAATTTATCTGACACCCTTGTTATGTTTTTTGTTTTTTTTTTTTTCCAAAGTCTGAACTGGACAGAACAGCTACACAGAAAGGTAATTACTTGAGCAAATGACAAATAAAAACAATTCATTCAAAGAATCTAAATTTTCCTGTGATAAATATTACCAGGAGCCTAATTTGCTGGAGGTATTCAGTGAGCTATGGTGGAGTCTCTCTTTATCAGCTGAGGTAAAAACAACATGATTTTCCTGTTAGCACATAACAATTTCCCTTTTATTTGTAATGTGTTGGAGCTGCCATACTCTGTATTAGAGCCACCTGATCCCAGTGAAAGATTACTGGCTTACACAAAACATTTTGCTGGCACTGACACATGCATTTTCTTCTCCCTTGGCCTCTTTATGAAGGGATATACACACGCAGAGCCCTGAATTCATGTATCTGTTTTTAGCACTGAGGTGTGCCAATATAAGTGAAGGGATCAGAAAAACTAGCAGTGCTTTTTCACATCTGATCCAGCTTTGGAGTTTGAGTCATAGAAACAGAGAGAGTTGTAGGGGCTGGAAGGAACCTCTGAAAGTCATCGAGTCCAACCCCCTACTACAGCAGGTTCCCTAGGGCATGCTGCACAGGAAAATGTCCAGGTGGGTTCTGAATACCTCCAGAGAAGGAGATTCCACCACTTCTCTGGGCAGCCTGTGCCAGAGCTCTGTGCCCATTGCCCCTTGTCCTGTCACTGGGCACCACTGAAAAGAGCCTGGCCTCATCCACTTGAAACCTATCTTTTAGATATGTATAAGTGCTTATAAGATCCCCCCTCAGCCTCCTCTTCTCCAGGATGAACAGACTAGGTCTCTCAGCCATATTCATAAGACAGATGCTACAGACCCCTTATCATCTCTGTGGTCTTTCTCTGTTCTCTGCCTGTTTTAAACTGAGGAGCCCAGAAATGGACACAGTGCACCAGATGTGGCCTCACCAGGGCAGAGTAGAGGGGGAGGATCACCTCCCTCAACCTGCTGCCCACACACTTTTTAATACACCCCAAGAAAACATTGGCCTTCTTGGCCACCAGAGCACACTGTGAGTGACCTCAGCAGGTCGCTAATTACCTAAGCAGCACCCAGTCATTCAGGTGCCTCCTGAAAAAAAAGAAAAGCAAAACAAATAAATCCCCGTGTCTAACTGGACTTTCCCTGTTGCAGCTACATCTCTTGCCTCTTGTCCTATCCCCATGCCCCTCCAAAAGGAATTCTGGCTCCTTCATCTCTGCAGAACTCCACAAAGAGAATAATGAGACAGCTCTTTCAGCAAGGTGCTCCACCTCCTCACCAGCTTGGTAACTTCTCCTGGCCATGCTCCAGGACAGCAATTAGCCTGCCTTCTTCTCACCTGGTTTTCATTTGAGTAGGAGTAACTGGAGAATAGGACAGACTGCCAGATTTAGTGCAGGAAAATACTCAGCTACTGCTCCATTCACCTTAGGTCAGACTCAATGCCAAAAGAAAACCTGGCAGGAGGGGCAGTCAGTCTGATCTGGATTGTTACCTGTAACCAGAGATGGACAGAAGGAGACATCCAGGCCATTCAGGGAAGAGTTAATATGAGCGTTCCCAAAACACTCAATGGCATCTTTGTCGCAGGTGCAGAGGAACTGTTCACAGGGATCCCCATTTTCTGCAAATTAAACAAAAATCCAAACAAGGTGCTATTGAAATATCTTTTTTCCCCTGCTTCGCTTTTCCTCCCTGTAAGGTTTGTGTCTTCATTAGTGCATGCATGCTTAAACCGTGATTCTTCAGGTTAAATACATTCCAGTTTTGTAGTCCCACAGAGTTTGTAATTTGACAGAGCTGGCAATGGGCTGCTAGAGCCTGGTTCTTTCTACAGAGAGTGAGAAGCTCAGAGCAGGGCTTTGCTGCATCTGATTTTTCCATGGAAAACTTAAGCCATCTGATATTGAGTGTCAAATATTCCACCTATCCCCAGGAAGTCACAGTCCACAAGCCAAGTCTTTCACAGAGGATGTGTTCTGCATTTTATAAAGGCAATGAGTTTCTCTACAGAAAACCCGTTTTCCCACTTCATATCCTTTTACCTTTCAGAGCTTTCAAAAATATTGATCTTTCAGAGCTCTTACACAGTTTTTCCATTTTCAACATTCAATACCTGTTCATTTTGTTTTCCTCTCTTATTTCAGTTTGAACAAGACATTTTCTGATTAAGTATTGAAAGAGCTAAAGAAACACTATTCGTGTTCAGATGTGCTTAAATCTTTATAGACTGACTCAGAAAGCAAAACTGGTTTTCATTTGAAACAAGAAGTGGAATTTGGGTCAGCCCTGTACTAAATCAAGCTATGAAGTTCTTGGTTCGGGGATGCTGCTCTTCTTTGCTGGCAACCCCAGGTCATGTTCTCGAATATAGTATTTCCTGGGAGCCAACACTGGGTTAAAAGTGACATTAAAATTGATTGGGGACACTCCACACTCGCCAAGCTCCTGTTACAACAGTAAGGTCTCTGCCCGCTGGTGATACAGTTCTATCTGAATGCATGGGACCGTGGGAACACAGAATTGAATCCCTCAAATTACGTGAAAATCAAACCTTGAAGCTTCAGAAAGTACATTACTTCTCAAGTAATTCCCCAGCATCATCTCCATTCCCAATACATGGAGATATCTCAAGCAAGACTCAGTAGTCCTAAAAAGTCACAGAACTCTGGAAACCACATCAGGAGGCTGCCTGTTAGAGGAGCCCTGACAAGTTTCTAACTATAGGACTTCCATTCTCCTGCCAAGCTGGACCTTCATACCTCCATGCATTCTTATTCACATTCATCCTTGAATGGAATACTTAATTCCTCGCGAATCCACATGTGGAGGTGGTTTCTCCTTAACTTATATGACTTTTGGTAGGTAGGCCACTCAGAACTCCAGAATTCTGTTCTTGTAACAGGTTAATCTTACCACAGGTCAGGTTTTCTCCAGAGCAGGTGACATCTGTAGAAATTTTTGATGGGTCCCATGTGCACTCCATCTCCATTGCTTCCTCGTAGCATTTGCGGTGCTGAAAACAGCATCTTTAAAGCATGAAATAGCACAAAGTTCAGACAATATGTCTTCCTTTCCATTCAAGATCAGACTGCAATGCTCATTCCTATACAAGAAAGCAAAAGGTGCCGAAGGAGAAAAAGGATCCTTTTGTAGTTCACGGACAAAAGAAAGGCTGAGTATGGCTTCTCTTTGAATCAGTCTGGTGGAATAATTACACTTGGATGCAAAGCCCAGTGGTGGGAGCAGGCCTTCAAGTCATGGGAGTCAATGCAAGCAGGGGAGATCATGCTTGCTTTCCACCCCTGCTGTAGAACCTGAGGGACAAGGACCTTACAGGCAATTTCAATAAGAAATGTGCCCTTGTGGCCAAGAGGGCCAATGGCATTCTGGGGTGCATTAAAAAGAGCGTGGCCAGCAGGTCGAGGGAGGT
>JAOWBP010002052.1:77341478-77355252 GCA_028571105.1 Tragopan temminckii
GTCCTTACATTCAATTCTTTCCTTCTTTTCAGCATTTAGGATTTGACTAAGTTATTAAAACTTCTTCAAAAAATTACTCTTTTTTTTTTTTTTTAAATTCACCTCTTTCTTGGCTCTCTCTTAACTTGAAACTAATTACATAAGGAGAAATGCAAGTCCTATATTGTTGATTTTAGAAGTACAGCATAATGGTTAGGATGGGTTGTTGCTACAGCTGGCCTTTCTCTTGAATGGGAAACTGTTCAAGGTACTGATAATAGCTGCAGTCAGTGAAGAGATGAGCCAAGTTATGCAAAAGAGTACTGTGTCCAGACTTCTAGTTTCTTGCAGTTTTCTGATATTCTGTGAAGAATGTTTTTAACAGCTTAGATACCAGAGAATGGCAGATGTATGCATATTATGGACAAATGTGTTTACAGATCGTTGCTGATATTAACTGTTAAGCATTTTTCAGTTTTGTTCTTGAAATTGTTCCAGATGTAGCCTTTGTGTTTTCTTTTTTTCATAATTAAAATAGAAAAAAAGTAAGGAAACAAAAAACACAAATATTGATATAACTTAAAACTGCATCTTTCACCTCTGTCAGTGTCTTCAAATTAGACGTTCACTCAGGAAAATCTTCACAGGAAGCTGTAAGCACAGTGGTACATCTTGGTGATGCTCCTTGTAAATTTTCAAGATACCCACCTGTTAAGGAAATATCTACTTTTAGATGCTCTAATTCTTGCTACAAATTCTGATTTGATTCATACACTGAAAGACTTTTAAGCTACTGAAAGCCTTTTTCAAGTTACTGCTATTAAGCACAAGCAGGAATTCAAAAAGAAAATTGGGAAGATCATTTCCTTAGTGAGGAAGCTTTTGCAACCACTTGTTATTTGCCCAAAGTGATTAAATGTGAAGCACCATGCTACTACCCTACTTTCTGTGTGCATCCATTGTGCAAATCTGATGCACAAATTGCCAGTTACCAGAATTTTAGCATGAATTTGCAATGTTGAATAGATTAGACAGATCCAGAGACATACAGAAATCCACTGAAAACAAACATCTTTTCAAGTATAACAAGTTATACTCTATTCATTCCATTATATGCTATTCTTGTGACAAATTATCTGTGCAAGCATTTTGAGTAATGTCAGAAGAATGATGTTTGGTATTCACTCAGCAAGCATGATGCATGAAATTTTGTTGTATATGCCTATTATACTAGCTTCAGATCTGCTTTTTAAACATCAGTATCATCTTTTCATTTTGTACTGTAAGGATTGCTTTCATTAGTTACTGTTAATGTGGATGAGTTCAAGGTCTGTCAGTGTCTCTTGATCCATAAATTAGTAATTTTCACCAGTGGTTCTGCTGTTGCTTTTAATTTGAGAAACCTAGTAATGCACATTTATTACATGCATGCGATCTTAATGGAAGACGGTTTGTGGCTTTTGTTACTCCAGTGTTAGAATGCTTTGAAATCTTACTTAGATATTCTGTATTCAAAGAACTGTGATGGATGGGGGAGGAAATGAAACAAGATTTGACATGATTTTAACAAAATGAAATGTACTGTGCTGAAAATGTAGTTTACTGTGTTTTACAAAAATCATAAAACTACATTGAATACGTTGCCTGCATTATGGCAAGTAAAATATATCACCCATCTGAATATAATATTTGGGTTTTTTTTAGAAGAAAAATTCTTGCCCAACAAATATGTTGTCCATTCAGCTATTACATAAAATATTAACTTAGGCTGTCATCTTTCTGCTCACCAATAGACTGGAAGGTAACCTAGAGCACTAGAGCATTGATTTAAGCCAGCTGGTTTAATCAACCTTGAAATAGACCTGTGCTCTTCTGGATCACTAGGTTGGTAGAAGCTGGCCAATGAGTTAATTGAAACTTCCAGATTCTGTATAAAATAAGTTGAAGCATCCTGTCAGTCCTCTTGTGTTCTGAGTGCTGACTACTTTCATCTGTATACCTTCACATTTACCAATCTGAGGCATTTTTAGGTATTACTATGTTCTTTGGGAAAGTTCAAACCAAATGTGATGCTGTAACTAAGATATGTATTTAGAAACATTGCTTAAATTGAACTTTCGTAAGAAAGGTTTTGTTTGTTTGTTAAAGAACAATCTCTGTCCTTATCTCAACCCATGAGCTTTGTGTTTTCACCCCCTGTGCTTTTGAAGAAGGGGAATGAGAGAACCGAAATGTGATGCTTAGCTGCCTGTTAGCGTTAAACTACTACAGTCATGTGAAATATCATGATTTCAAATCCTTTATTTCCTATTCACAGACATTTAGACCATCATAAGCTATGGGATCCCAATGAATTTGCTGTTTCTTGCTTCAAAATCATCATGTATTCTATACAGGTAGGTATTTTCAGGGTTTATTTTTCTCACATATACATGCTGAGCACACGAAACAGTTAAGTGCTTACTTCACCATGATAATACTACGCAGTAGATCATGTCAGAAAATCCAGAAAGTCCACTTCTGTAATTCCTTAATTTTAAACTTTTCAAGTAGTGACCTAATTGTTCTTTATAAGAGGTTATTTGAGATGTATTTTCAATGAATGAGAACTTGCTGAAGTAGAAGGTTTTTATGGAGTTCTCAAATGGTTGATTGCTTAGCAAGCTACGATCAAGGAACAGGATAACTGTACTGCTTTGACATTGTGTTTGATAAAGAAATCTCTCAAGTTAGTTAGGTCTTCATGCAAATACAACCCAAGAAACAGACTTCTTACGAAGTAGTGCTATATTTATTTATTTTCCAATGGGCAGCTTCTCTTGTTTGTTGCCAAGTGACCAAAGTCTGTTTCTTGGATTATGTCAAGCACTGACAACCAAAAGTTAAAGTTAGAAAATTCCAACTTTGTAGAATAACGCTGAGTATTGTCAGTGTTTGTATCAATTACGCTGTTCTGTAAGACCGGCTGAAATCCTTGAACTGCAATTAGGTGGATTAAGTACCCATATCATACGTACAATCATAGAATCACCAAGCTTGGAAAAAACCTACAAGACCATCCAGTCCAACTGTCCAGCAGTCACCAATAGCTCTCACTAAACCATGTCCCTCAACACAACGTCTAAACGTTCATTCAGCACCTGCAGGTTTGGTGACTCCGTGACCTCCATGGGCAGCCCATTCCAGTGCCTGACCACTCTTTAGGAGCAGTAGTAGTTCCTAACATCTAGCCTGAATCTCCCCTGGCATGACTTGAGGCCATTTCATAGAATCACCGAGGTTGGAAAAGACCCACAGGATCACCCAGTCCAACCATCCATCTATCACCAGTAGTTCCCACTAAATCATGTCCCTCAACACAACATCCAAACGTTCCTTGAACACCTCCAGGGTAGGTGACTCCACCACCTACCTGGGCAGCCCATTTTCTCTAATCCTGTTCTTGTAGACGTTCCAAAGTATTTTGAAACTGTAAACTTCTGTGTACTGAGCTGGATGGACCTGTTGGTGTCTTCTGTCATAGTTATTTAAAACCCATATTTAGTCATGCATTGTTTGAAATCAAAAAAGGAAAGTAAGAATGTTGTAAAATAGGAACTTAATTTTGACTATAGCTGAGTGGTATATAAATATATTCTTTGTAAAGTCACAGTTGAAGCTGATATTTCTTTTTTTTTATTAGGCACAATATTCTCATCATGTAATACAAGAAATTCTTGGACACCTTGATGCCTGCAAAAAAGATTCACCACGAGTTCGTGCTGGTATTATTCAGGTTCTTTTGGAAGCAGTTGCAATAGCAGCTAAAGGATCAATAGGTCAGTTTTACTAAATTATTGGCATCAGATAGGAGAGGTGGTGTTTTTCCTTCATTTTCAGACTGAAGGAAAAGATTTATTTTAAGGCAGCTTTGTGTGTGTGTGTACGTACATTTTACCTCCTACTCCTTTACAACTAGTCAAATATACTTACTTTGTTGTTTGACTACTTACAGATGTGTGATCTTTTACTTAAAAAAACTTAGGTTTATTTTTATGGCCTTGTGAAAGGTAAGAATTTCTTCTTGATTGAAAATCGTGAAGCCTGGGAGAACTGTGTGACTACAAAAAGTCAAGAGAACTGTTGCTTTGTAATACAGCTGCTGTGAGAGGACTAGTAAGTAATATAGGAGTCGAGTAGAGTGATCTTTCGGAAATTTTACCTCAGTAACTATAAAGCAGCTGAAGTAAGGTGGATTATGTAATTTAAGGTAGTGTATTTCCCTGAAATAAGAGTTGTTTTTAAGTTGTGCAGGCACACATACACGCATACACTTAATCTACCGTTCTTTTTCTTGGCGTTGATGTTCTTGTTGAAACATTACTGCTTTGCCTCATGAGTTTGTGTCTGAGCCTATCTGTTTATATAAGACTGTTGTTTATATAAGACTGACTTAGCTGCAAAAGTAGACTGTGAAAGCTTTTATCATATTGTGAAAATACCTCATTATTTGATCCAATGCATGGAACTGAATTTTAATAGCAGGATTTGGAAAAACTGAAATTCAGGGGCAAGTGCTTGCAGTTTAACCCATTACTGACTGGATTTCAGCAACCACTCATATTTTTTTTATATAAAACTTGTGTGGAAGGTAGACTGTCCAACAATTAAGCACCTCCTCAGCCACTTGTTCACTTTTCTCCGAGGACAGGGAGAAAATAGAAGGCAGGTGAGAAGTCCAGTGAATCAAGATAAAAACAATTTCTTAAGTAAAGCAAAAACTATAAGCACAAAGAAAATGAATTTATTAATTACTTCCCATCTGCAGGGAGGTGTTTACCCACATCCTGTGTTATCATCAGTTTGAGTTAAAAATCCAAAGCACAACACCACGCAGACTGCTATGCAGGAAAGTTAACTCCATCCCAGCTGGACACAGTACAGCTTGCTAGTACATATTCATACCTGATTGCATTTACTGATTCTAAAATAATTTCCACAATATCAGGCTATAGGCATGCTGTGTAAGTTTATTTCTACATAGGCTGTCTCCTTCGAACACCGGATTTCACTTGTTCATTTCACCTTAACCTGATTTCTTCTTAAAAGGATTTGAAAGGACTAGTTTTCCTTTCCTTAAGGTATCTTTCCCTTGACAAGTGCAGTCATTTCTGTGTTGTTTCCAGGTCCAACAGTTCTGGAGGTTTTTAACACCTTATTGAAGCACTTGCGCATCAGTGTTGACTTTGAGTTGGGTGATAGGCGCAGCTCAGCAGGAAGTGCCACGTTCAGCACAAGTTCCAAGGAGAGTGATGAGAGAATTGTCCAGAATGCTATTATTCAAACAATTGGTGAGTAATGACAGTAGCAAAGACTCACTTAAAATCCCTCTCCCAACCCTTTTCTCAATGAGATGGTACAAAAACAGAGCTTGAATTGAAAAAGAATAATGGTGAGTAGTATTTCTGACAACACTCCTGTCTAAATCACAGGCTTAGTTTGCAGATCTGGCTTCTGAAAGACTGTTATTTTAATTCTTGACTGAGCAGATATCCAGTAAGCTCAATAAAAATTAAAATGCTTGTGGACTTGCAATAATTTTATTGGTTTTGTATATTCCTTGAAACATAGACATCATTCTATACCTTTGATGCAGCACTATTGTTAGTAGTTTCATGAAAATGATCTAGGAAATTGTATACAGTAATGTGTTTTCAAAGTTGTTGCTTGAGAACTCATAGAAACCAGTGCTTAAATGTAGCAGCAACAGTGACACCTAGTGGCCAGTTGTAGTACCATGATTTAACTGTAGTGCCTTTATGGGAGACTCCTATTCGTAGAATGGCTTAGACTGGAGGCGACCTTAAAGATCCTCTAGTCTGTACTCCCCAGTCACTATATCAAGCTGCTCAGGATCCCATCCAACCTGGCCTTGAATGCCTCCAGAGATGGGGCATCCACAACCTCCCCAGGCAACCTGTTCGAGCACCTCCACCTAGACATAGAGCCATTCACAACAACCCTCTGGCTACAACCATCCAATCCACCCAATTCTTCATCTACCTAATAATAGAACTTTCAAATCCATATATCTCCAATGTTTAGATAAGAATTTGGTGCAGGACAGTGTCAAAGGTCTAAAGTAGTTTAGGTTGGAAAATATCCTTTTATATGCAGTGCTTAAAACCATAGCAACTATTTCTGTAAATTATTTTCTTAAAGTAGCCAAGCTCTCTCCCCCATTTTATTTTTTTGATATTTTTCCCTGCATTGTAGTGATAGGCATATTCATATAAATTTACTGTATTAGACATACATAAATATATATTGTGAATTTATTATGCTCCTTTGCATTCACCTCTTTAAGTAACTTTAATTCTCCTTACTAGTCTGTATTTTTGCTTATTCTCTGAAGCTTTCTGGAGCAATAGTAGATATGTAGTAGACTATTTATGACCATTACAGTAAAACTTCAAGTTAGTGTTTAAAAAAATATATATATATATGTGTGTCTGTATATATCAAAAAGTCTTTTTAATTCTATGAAAGTTGCACTTACATTACTGCACAGCAGTAGTCTCTAAGTAAAGGAATAGTCTTAAAATAGTTGTATACCTTTAAGATTTGTTAGTAAACTTTAAGTAGTGACACTGTTCTACAAGAAACACAATTCCTCAATAATTACAAGTAAGAGATTTCACATATTTAACTTTCAATTTTATGTTTAAGAGGGTGAAATTAGAAAGTATTTGGGATTCATAGAAAAAGTTGTTTCATGAAGAGACTCACTGTGCCATTAAGCAGAAATGAACTCATGAATGTCATGCCCTAAAACAAATCAGTTTATTTAAAAAGATATGCCCAAATAAAATAAACATTTTGTTCATCTATTTTGACCTTGCAAATGTATTCCTTAGGTTAATAAGGCTATATTTCTCCTTCTCTTTGTGCTTTCATTGTGTTTTTATTTAGGATTTTTTGGAAGCAATCTACCAGATTACCAGAGATCAGAAATTATGATGTTCATTATGGGAAAAGTACCTGTTTTTGGAGCAACTTCACAGTCACTGGATACAAGTCACCTTGGGTTAGTATGAATTCCTACCCAAAGTCTCAGTAGGAGCTGTATGAAATGCTATACAGAAAAAAGGCATAGCATCAGCAGCATGAACTCAGTTTTCAGGTGTATCACTAATAGAAAATACTTGATTGGATTGCTTTATGTTTCACAATAAAACATTTCTGCTCTCCATATCTCTACAGATATTTCTGAAATTAACTTCTTACTTAACTGTTAATTACATAATTTCTAAAATGTTTTTTTCTGAGGGAAATTGAACTATGACTGTTACTTCATTTGCACAGTTTTTGCTTTTTTGCATTCTGCATAAGCTGTTTTCAAAGTAATAAATTGCAGAAATTAGTGAATTTGTTTCATTTTAGATTTTGCTTTTTTTTTAATTAAAAAATAGAAAAAAGCTATAAGTGGGCAAGCTCCTGTTATACACCTATAATTAAATGACTGCCATGCTATTAATACTTTTTTTTGTTTCCTGTAACTGTAATCGTAATGTTTAAAGTCTGCTTTTGCTCAGTATGAGGAAGATAACTGAAATGGTTGCTCCTGTTCTCTCAAAGTGTGCAAGGATACTTTCTACCGCTTACCCCTTGCTAGTTTTCTGCTCCTCTACAGTTTGCATAGGAAGTTGCAATTGTTCTCCTGGCTTCTTGGTAGATTTTTATGCTGTGTCCCCGCAGCATGGGCAGTAGTGTCCCGTAAAAGGTAGAAATCTGAAATCTATCTGTTCCAGGCAACTTACACTAACTAAGAAGGCATTTGCAATGTGGGTCCATTTAGAGTTTTGTACTTGCATTGTTAGTTGCAGGAGGAGAGATGTTTGGTTTTAAACTTCACAATTTTCTTTGATGGGATTCTTTATAAACGTGGGACTGAGTAGTGTGTCAGTATGATATGTATATGTGTGCTGCAGAAAGGTTTGTGACTGCTGATACAATCTTGCAGTACTGTACTGAAAATTTTGTCTCTGCCACACAAGACATTCCAATAACTGCAGTATGTAGCCGATGTTATAGCCTGTGAAGGTGGAATTTTCTGCTGTTATATAGGGGCCAACTTTTTACTTACAAAGAGACTTGCTCTTCACTTTGATGGACAAGTTTTGCACATAAGAAAGTGGATCTTCACTGAATGACTGCCTTTGAATAAAGCAACATACTCCAATTACACTTTCATTTTGTAAGACCTTGCAAGCAAAGCACAATGTGGCTATGTACTGATAGGTATTTAACTTCTTTTAGCACCAACAGGTGGAAAAGCAGTAGAGATGAAGAACTAAGTGATGTTATTTGTGGCTTGCTGTGATCCGAGAAATGTGTGAATTCTTTGAGTTTCTCTTGAGGATTTTGCAGATTACTTTTTTCAGTGTCTAAGTTTTAGAGGAAAATTGTTCTGGTTTGGTAATGGCCTCAATTACATTTCAGTTCAGAAGTCATTCAGAGCGTTGATTCCTATGAAAATAAAGTCAAGCATACACCAGTTGAACACTTCATGTACAAGGAGATTTTAAAATGGATTTTAAATTGCATCTGGTTCACATTTATCATTTACTGCTTTTTCAGTTGTATGTGCTTATTTTTTTAAGCTTTGTTATAAATGTCCTTTTCAACAACACTTATTATCTCAAAATAAGGTGCAATTGCTCCTTACTTGTGGTCATCCCGCATCCCTTCCAAGACTGCAATATTCAGTTAGTAAAAATAATGTTGCAGATGATGCGTAATATTTTGAAGATATGCTAAGAAATTAATTTTCCACTTTTTTCCAATTGTAGGGATTTGGGAACTAGAAGAATTCAAATCATGTTGTTGAGGTCTTTACTTATGGTAAGCCTTCTTTATTTGGTATGTTATAAGCATGCAATATCTTGTTTTATGTGTGCATTTATACTTAGAAATACTTCAATTAGTTTTATGGAATTTAATGTGTGTTTGTATTAAATAGATCTGTGGATCTGCTCAGTAAAATTGAGATGTTTTCCCAACTTAGGTTGTAAGTAGATAAGTAAATATTTCTCCATCTCATACAGCACATTAGTGAGTATCAGTTACAATTAGATCTGCAGATCCAAAAGGAAGTCAGAGAGAGAGAGTAGGTTGTGTTGATTGGTTTAGATATCAGTGGTAGCAACATCAAAGTGAAATCACTTTCATCCATTGCATTAGGCTATAATTCGTAGAATGGCTAATAGTATTTGAAGTGTGAGAATGGATGCATATCTCCAAGGTGTTAGAGTCACAGGCACTGTTATTTTTTCTTTCCTGATGTATTTCAAGTTACCTGTATATAATTATTTGATCACAGTTATGTTTTTAAATGTAAAGCTTCTACGAATTTTTCTGAAAATTGTCAATGTCACCTTTGAAGTATTTTATGAAGTACTGAGATAATATAAAACATACCTAGCTTAAAGAGACAACTTACTTGTTGCAAAGCACGTTTCTTCAGCTATTATTGATGCAATTACAGGATTTCAGCCGCTAGTTCTTTTTACATCATCAGTGATGAACAGCGTACATTAATGTTTTTATTTAATTCATGTAGAGCTAAGCAGTGCTGAATTCTGACCCTGGTATTAGGTGGAATTATCTTAGAGATTTAGTTCTTTTAACTTATCTTTCAAAAAGTCAGTCTGAGGAACTACATTTAGAATGTAATTATCAGGACCTCCCCAAATGCTGGTTTTAACTGTAATATTGGCACTCTATGTCTTGGAAATGATGTTAATATGTATTACGCTGCTTGCAAAAAGTCTCATACCAGTAATATAACAAAATAATTTGCTTACACAGCCTTATTTTGTCTTCGTAATATAAATGCCACGATTATCTTGGTTTATTCAGTAAAATCAAGGTACGTCCTGCTAGTAAGATTCAGAAGTAGGTAGTATAAGAAGCTTTTGCTTGTAGAATTCTGGCTTCTGCAGAAGCTGAAAACTGTTAAATACTAAAATAGGTGAAATAGTATGAAAAACAATTTCATCACTAAAGCAGAAGAATGCCTTCCTGGAAAAGGAGTTTCTATGCCTGCATTGCCGTGATGTGTTGTTAGGCAAATCACTTAAAATGCTGTTTGCAGATCAGAATAGGAAATCCTAGATTCTGTCTTGCAGAAGAGCTGAGCAGTCACTGTTACAATTTAATTACAAATAAGAAAATGTTAGAACCTCAGGGGGTCATCTTGTAGTCTGTCTTTATTTAAGATAGAATATGCTCTGCCTAAGCTACTCCTGACAATATTTATCTCCCTTGTCTTTAACAATGTCCGTTCACATTGGTGTGGAACTTCGGCACTTCTTTGGGTTGTTACATAGCCTGTAGGTAGGCTATGGGAGATCCAGATTTTGCATATAGAAGGTACTGAATATTTTCAATGTTGAATTTTGTTTCAAATATTCTTTTAGGATACAAAAATTAAATCCCATCACTGCACAGAGATGTGGAAGTGAATGTTTTGATACTTAATGAATTACTCAGACATTGATAAATATTGTCAAAAAATGTAGGAAGGAATTTGTGTTCAGAGCAAAGCTTCTATTTAGGTATATATATGTTGCGAACTGCACACATTTTAAGTAACTAGAAGTTACTGAAATCCTGACTGTGATGTGTTCTGAACTGAGCACAGTGTAATCATATGTTCAATACAAAAGAATACTTTATAACTTACTATCATGCATAAACACAGGCAGAAGAAGTTGTGCAGGCAATTCGAAACTGTCACTACGTTATGTTCACTTTTATTTACAGTACTGCTGTCTGCAAAATTAATAATTTCCCATTTTAAAAAAGATAGATTAGATTCTTTCCTGTGGCATTGACAATGTCTTCATGCTCCTTTGTAAACTAAATTCCTTCCTACTTACTATGCTATAGGAATAGTGCTTGCCTACGAATAAAAGCTGTGCTGCTATAGAATAAAAATAATGAAGATAAAATTATTATGCAAAGTCTTAAACATATGATTGCTTTTAATATGATAAGGCTTTTGATTAGTTTGTACCCCTCATTCTCTCAACGGCTTATGCTTTGCAGTTTTTGAATCTTGTTTTAGTTCAAGATGTGCGCGCATCTTTCACATGTGCTCTCCTCACTCTTTTATTTTTCCCTTCACATGAGTATACCAGGAACCATATATGAGCACCTCACAGCTTGAAATGGATAAGTCTCTGCTAAAATTCTTACCTTCTTCATTTTGTCCAATGCAACTTCTCACAGGATGGTTATTTTTTATAAATTTAATAATAGTACCTGTATTTTTCCTTTCGTAAGTGTTGGTAGAGTTGGGAAATACTACTTTAAAACAGATTAGAGTGTTCATTTGCACATAACTATTAAAATCCTTTGAAATACATAGTGATGTTAGGAATCTTCAAAACTGATACCATACCTCCAACTGAATCCACTTTTCAGAGGCCTGGCAAACCCTAAACATTAGTGACAGCTGTTAGTTATTCTCACAGTGCACATTAATGTTCAATTGTGAACAGGTGACTTCAGGATACAAAGCAATGACGATAACTAATGCGCTTCCTGCCCCATTTCTGGACCCGTTACTGTCTCCTTCACTTATGGAGGACTCTGAGCTAAGGCAGCTGGTCTTGGAAATACTGCATAATCTCATTGATCGGCATGACAACAGAGCAAAACTCAGAGGGATACGGTAATTCTTTTGTGTTTTCCTTGGCCTAATTTCAGTTCTAGTTCAGTGTCTAAATGATGAGCAATGCTTGTTTTAAATATTTTTCCAAATATTAAATGCTAACGTATTGTTTTGATAAGTGTCCACTGTTCTGTATCATTTATTGATGGAAAGAGTTTAACAGGTGAAACTCGTTGCATGAGTCACTAAATGACCATTCCAGTATCTTTAGTTTTAACTGATTTTGTAGCTGTTTACCTCCTTTGGGGGGACAGAATTTGGCGTTTTATATAGGGGTAACAAAATCTATGGTATTCATAATTGTGTTTGTAGTTCAGCTTCTTCAACTGAAATTTGAACTTGTTGTTGGCCTAAAATGAAAATTGCTTCCAAATTTGTTTGAATAGTTCATATATGTTTTGCTGTCTTCCCCTTTCAACTTTTTTGTGAAGCATTATCTTGGTTTCCTTTGTAGAATA
Organism: Tragopan temminckii; assembly: GCA_028571105.1. Taxonomy (NCBI): domain Eukaryota; kingdom Metazoa; phylum Chordata; class Aves; order Galliformes; family Phasianidae; genus Tragopan; species Tragopan temminckii. Next base: position 77,353,635 of record JAOWBP010002052.1, read on the forward strand.
ATACCAGATGTTTCTGATTTAAAGATAAAACGAGACAAAATTTCAAGGCAAGACGTGAGCTTCATGAAAAAGGTAACAGAATGAAAAAGTTAACTTTTCCATCTGTAGTAAAATAACTGAACCAGTATCTTTCAGTATCCAGATTAGTGATTTTAATTTACGTGACAGTGTCTTCAGTGTTCAGTGTTGTAGGTACTTAAGAGATGGTTCCATGGAATAAGATTTTCATTTAACTCTTAGGTGAAGAGCCTTGCATATGTGAAATTAGACAAGCATACATCTAAACCATGATTCTGAAATCATTTCAACTCTTTGAAAGGGCAGGGCAAGGGAAAATGGTTTTCAGTTGAAGGAGGGAAGATTTAGGTTGGATATCGGGGAAGTTGTTTACTGTGAGAGCGGTGAGGTGCAGGAACAGGCTGCCCAGAGAGGTTGTGGATGTCCCGTCCCTGGGGCCTGGTCTAGTATTAAATGTGGAGATTGGTGGCCCTGCCTCCTGGGGGGCCTGGAGCTTGATGATCCTTGTGGTCCCTTCCAACCCAAGCCATCCTATGATTCCTTGATTCTGTGATTTCTCCATAGTTAAAAAGATCCCTTGTGCAGGATTTCATTTATCCTCAGTGTGATTATTTTGTACTGATTCTGAAATTTTTAGTAAAAAGCTAAATATTGAGATGTGTGTGTTGAGATATAAACTCAACAATTGTAGTTTTTCTTTTATATGATTTCTTTATGTTTTCAGATTTCCTTAATTAAAAAAAAATTATTTAGAAGCCTTGGTACAATGTCTTTTGTCTTATGTCTAAAGTTAACTTTGAAGAAATATTGAACCTCCTTACAAGATACATTTTTACAGCACGTTTAGTTCTGAGTGATCTGGGTTCTAAAGAAAGACAGATTTGCTTTTAGATGATGCTTATGTGGGTTGAATTTACCTCTTTAATCTCCCTATTTTCCACGTGGAAAGAATGTGTATAGTTATTAGTATGTTGTGTTATTACAGACTAAAGCTTATCTGTGTGAGTTTATTTATAAATTCAGCAGCAGAACAAAGGGCAGTGGACAGAAACTGAAACACAGAAAGTTCCATGCTAACACAAGGAAGAACTTCTTTATTGTTGGAGTGACAGAGCACTAGGACAGACTTCCCATAGAGTTTGTGGAGTCTCCTTTTCTGGAGATATTCAAGACACATCTGAATGCCTACCTGTGCAACTTACTGTACGGAACCTGCTTTATACTTTAGCAGAGGAATTGGATTTGATAATCTCTAGAGGTCCCTTCCAACCCCTACAGTTGTGTGATATTTGCAAACAAAGACAGAACTTTCTGAAGTGAGTGGAAATAATTTGTAGAAATGTTTATTGCTGTCAGCTAAGATAATACATTCATGTTTCACGGCTAACCTATGTTGCTTTGCTTTTGATTCCTTTTAACTATGAATTAGAAGATGCACTGATTTGACAGTAAAAGATTTCTAGTAAAATGAAGTTTTTGATGTTGAGCATTAGTTAATGTTCTCTAAATTCTCTTACCTTCTAAATGACCATGTGGAGATCCTAAGGGAATTGTGTATAAAACTTAGGAATTTCAGTACTTAAAATTAGGTGGAATTAAT
>JAOWBP010002052.1:77367018-77381218 GCA_028571105.1 Tragopan temminckii
AGGGAAAACTATAATTGTGTAGGTTCCTTTTGAACTGTATTTTAAAATATCAAAGACCTCACATTTGCCTCTGTTACTGTTCTTTCTGCTCCAGCTTGCTATTTCTTAATCTTCTCCTTAGCTACCACCCACCTCCCTGCCTGCTGTTCTCAAACTGGTCTTTTTTTAATAGGGACAGAGGATGAGTGAAGTCCGCTTTGGCTTGTGCTGGGTGATATCACTCCTGCGGCAACAGCCATTTTGTTGCTGTTGTTCCCTGAGGCTGATGGGAAGAGCTCTGCAGATGGTCTGCAGGTACCTCACCCCTTCATACACAAGGGCTCCAGACTTGCATAGGCACAGATGAAACCCCATGTGCCAATTTGAAGCAGGAGAATCCTTCTCAATTCTAACACCATCCAGAGTGTTCAACTAAGTCCTGTCTACCAGTGCAGGTACCTGTAGTAGTCAGACGGGAAGGGGAGAAGCCCCTTACTGCCAGGCAATACGGCTTCCTCAGCTCTGTACAACAGCTTGACCCTGAACTAATGTGGTTTTTATTCCCTGCCTTTCTGTACATTTCCAGTGCCATCTTTCCATACTTCCATATTCCATACATACAGAAATAATTATTCCTTCTTTCCTTCCTTTGTTATGAAGATCATTTCGTTAAACTCTTAGTTGTTCAGGTCTACAGCACTGCAGATACAGATATTAAAGAATCAGACAAAAAAAAAAAAAATCAGACACAAATCAGTCATATCATTTGGGATAATGTAGATTTTATTTTGCCTTTCAGGTGTCTATTATTCTACTGACCACAGGTGCATTGTAAACCTTTAGAAAATCTCATTAGTCTCTGCGGTATTTTGTTCCATTCTGAAAACTCATCTCAGAGGCTGATTGCTGGCAAAAGACAGCAAGGTAGAAAGGAACAAGATTTTACTGAAGAACCACATTTAGAGAGCCTTTCGAAAGAGGAAAGCACCTACCGTAGCCAGAAAGGTCCGTGTGTTCTGCTCAGTGCTAACTGCTATATATCTCAGCCTCTCCCTCAGCAACAGCTACCCAGTCTAGTTTCTCAGAGTGTAGAGCAGGCACTCGCTTATAACAGGCTTCCTACCTTTCTTGCCGATGCTAGTGCTTCAAATATTTGTGCTCTTCTTCAGGTAGATTTAATATCACTTACTGAAGTAATATTGCTGCTAATGAAATAAAAAGCCTGTATGACTCAGGCACCTCCTCTGCAAGGACACTGAATAACTGTATAAAGATGTAGTTTATGTGCATGAAAGAGAGATAGTTTTGCTTTCTAACAAAGGGTGAAAACTGAAGTGTCTTCTTAATGCAAGTAACTTGACTCATGAGAGCCATCTTGCTAATGTGAAGGATACAGCTCATGCTGGTACACTTGTTCATACTTTAGTTGCTCCTTTTCATGCTGCTTAGGAGTTGTTATATTTGCTCAAAACCACATTGTAAGATGAAGGTCCAGCACAGTTTTTAACTGACAGCTGACAGCTCATTAGCTGCCACTCACCAAATCCATTGGCATGGGTGTGCTCTATCCCTCCACCCACTCGCCCTTCACTCTCCCACCTATACCATACTTCAGTTTTGACTTCCGTTTGTAGCAGCTGGAAAATTCTGGTCCAGATATTCAGCGATTGCTGCCGAGATGCAACCACCATGTAATCATTTCAACATCTGCAGAACTGGGCAATTACATGTTTAATTTGTAATCGATGTTGATGGCTATGAAGGGCTAATGAAAGGTGTCCACAACAGAATGACTGCAATGTGAAAACTGAAAAACATGTCGATTTTTTCTCAGATGTATTTGAAAATACAATTCAGCATGTGCTAAATTAATGATCGTTGGCACGGATCAGATGGTTGGTACAGGAAAATGAATCCATGCGCCATGTGCCTGTTTCTGCTGTGATGTGTTGGTAATTAGTTTAAATATATCTGATACATCTGTTGATTTTTGGTTCTGCTGTTGAGATATAATCCAATCTGCAGCATTATTTAGAAAATAATTTTTCTCCATAACGCAGCAAAATTTATTATACTGTAAGTAGAGCAAAATGAAGACTGCCTGAGTCCCAGGACTGTAACAACCTAAATGGGGAAGGGGAACTCATTTTAGCGCACACATGAAATATTATTTAAGGTGGCAACCCGCTGGGTTTGTTCATTATATCATAAGCAACTTTTAAGATTATGTAACAGCTGTAAATATAGCACTGAAGCAATGCACAGTGTCTTTCTTAATTCCTCAGCTCAGGCTTTGTTGATGCAGCAGCGGCAGAATTCTGCCCTCCAGTGTGAGCCTTGCTTGTGCTGAGCACCCTGCAAAACTAAAGCGCAAGCTGAGAAACTGTGAATTTATCACCCTGCTCATAATAAACATAATTTGATACTCTTTGCCACATCTGATTTTTGTTTCATAAATACTGGGCTAAGCATTGTGTCAGAACCAGGATGTCTATAGAGACCCTCAATCTGCGCTGTTGGCGCGATTTAGGGTGGCTCTGAAGCACCTGGCACTGTGTAATCACACACAGGTGCTTCCCTGAGCCACAAATAGGAGTCAAAGAGGACACTGCCCACCTTTGGGGAACTGGCTGGCAGCAGGATCTGCTCTGCAGGTGCATCTCAAGTAGTCCAAATATTTGGCCTTTTAACAGCAAATGATGCCTTACTTTTTTGTTAGATAGTCAAAATTTTGGGTGAATTCATGACTAAGATTTTTTTTAAGTGGAATGAAGCTGGATCTCAAGCTTAACTCTTTGAATGGAGCTAGAACATAAATTATAAATCTGCCATTATGTTATTGAGCTCTAGGATGTACATTGGAAGTATATCAAAATTCTGGCTGACCTCAGAAGCTCAGTATTTAATCTGTAAAATCCAGATAGATTCATATTGTTTCTCATTCCATGAATATTTTAGAAATTGAAAAACTGTCTCAATCTGTATCATAATAAAGCAAACATTTCTCCAAGGAATTAAGAAAGGGAGAAACAGAAAAAACATATTCAGAGCACAGGGAAGTATCCTGCATTGGATAAGTTTAAGAATAATCTGTAGGCTGTCATATCCCTGAGGACTGCTGCAGAACTGGTCTCACAGAATTGAATGGAAATGCCATCTTTCTTGAAATAGATACAGTTTGAAAAAAAAAAAAAAAAATTGTTTTGAAAAGTCATTTTCTTAGAGCAGGAGAAGAGATTGGGGAAGAAGTGCAGTTTCACTTTAAACCTTTGTAAATAGGAGTACTTAGAGTCTAAATATAAAAATAAGTCTGCAGCATGTGTTTCTGTGAATAAAATACCCTTTTACTTCAACAATAATAGATTTTCAGTAAACATGCTCAGAAGTTTTACTTCTAAAACTATTGAAAATTTTATATAATACCGGAGGGATTCATATTTCTATTAACATTTCAGGAGCCAGATCTACTTATTATTCGAATAGATAATATATATTCCTGTCTTGGCTGGCCTAAATTAAAGACTTTTTCTGCAATGTTTAAGAATGTAGATGGAGGGAAGGATATATTTTGTTGGTTTTTTTCATTTGTTTGTTTTGGCGAGTTTGTTTTCTGTGTGTGTAGACAGAGAAGGGCTTACATTTGATTTTAATAAATCTCAGACAAAGCCAACAAGTAACTCAGCCTACTGCAGTCTCAGTAGCACAGATTGTCACACTCACAGAAAAATAAATGATACTCTGGCTGCTGGATTTATATTTCCTACTGATTTTAATAATTTAAAAAGAATTATCAGGATGAAGTTTTCTTGTATGAATTTCAAGTAACTTTCAAAATTTTATGGTGCGAAAATACCTGATGTGATGGGGAGATGGATCACTAGCTCATTAGATAGGAATGGGTCGAGAATATTCTGACCCTTGGTAAAATTACCTTGTCACTTCTGGGTGTATCAAAGATGGATCTAACCATGTTATGCTCTCCGTTATGGCATCACTGCTTCCCACTGCTTAATGAAAACAGAAACAATCTACCTAAAATATCATTCTCTGTCAAAACTTTTAATCTTGTTTCTGTCTAAATAATACATGTGCTCAGCCGTGAGGGCTACTGCCATTAACTAGGAATAAACCTGGAGCTTTCAGCTCTGAAAGTACAGATCTACACCATTTGAGCGAAAGCAGCGATTCTGTCACATGCTGTTAAATAACAGGCTGGTATAGTCAGTAACCTTAGAGGGGGGCAAATCTGCATGTATTAAATATCTTTTTTATAATTTTGAATATGGAGATGCTGTAGCCCGCATTTGATCGGCATCAAAGGGTAAGAATCTGGCATGGCATACAGAGAGGTTTGCAGATACCTTTGCTTGCAAGCATGTCTATCTCACTGCTGATTTCTCTGCTTGTGCTGCAGTCATTAACTACTGTGGCTGTGTTATTCAAAATAAACAGACTAGAACTAGCAATTGCAAATGAAATAATTAAAGTCATCGCTGCTAAGGGGCTAATTGTTCTATGTACACTTAATGAAAGCCTGTATCTTTTTTCTGTGAAGCAGTGAAAGCTTACTTAAACACTGAAAATGTGCCCCAGGTGATCCAGCTAGAGACCCTGCATACTGCAGGAGGGAAAGTGAAAACTGCTTTTCTCTCAGTCTCAAAATGATGAAATCTTGATTTCAGGGGAAGGATGTCTCAAAATGCCTGAGAATTAACCCATTGCATTGATATTCTGTCAAAGCATTCTGCTGCTGAGAGACAGAGGTAAAGCAAATAAATCCCTTCACTACAGAGCAAGCCAATACCACAACAGTAGCTGTGTTTGCAAGGTCAACTGCATGTTCTCTGCAGACAGGTCTGTCTATAACTGCTGTGTTCAGAAACAAAGCACACTGTCAATTTGTGTGTGCTAACAGAAGATACTGTCATACCAAAGCTAAAATAATAAATTGCAGAAGGCATCCTTCAGAAGGAAAGCTTCATTCTGTGGGGTTAATTCCAGAGAAGAAAAGAGCAGTGCCAGCATGGAGGCAGGCACTAAAACAGACATGGGAAAAGCTTTGAGGAACACTTATGATCTGGAAGGGCAGAAGTCCCGAAGTCAGATCACTTTTTCCATCACCCTTCACTTTCCAAACAATAGCCATTTCTCTTTTTCATTTTGGTTTTCTGCAAACTCTATTATATTTTTCAGAGCCTAAAGTAGAAGAATCTCTCATTATAACATTCAGGATCTCTGTAGTTTCAAGGTATTTAAATTCTGACTGTCTTCTGGCAGAACTGAAGCAATATGTCCCATCCCTGGAGGCGTTCAAGGGCAGGCTGGATGGGGCCCTGGGCAGCCTGATCTGGTGGGTGGCAGCCCTGCCCTTGCAGGGGGTTTGATCTGGATGATCTTTAAGGTCTCTTTCAACCCAACCCATTCTATTCATGATTCTATGATATGCTGCCTGGACATGACTGGATCTTATATCGTATTCTGGATAACTCTATCTTACCCATACAGATGCATTCCCTCAGTGAATACACAGATTAAAATCTCTTTGCAGCTCTGCTTGGCTAACCAAACATTCACTCATTACCCTCCCTGACATCCAGGGAGAGGCTGAATGATGTTCCCAAAATTAGAAGCACCCATTCAAATGGAACAGGGCACAGCAACGAGATCTGGCCCTGCAATGACTCAAGAAGGCAGCTGATCCTCCTCATAAAGCACCAATAAGCAGGTTATAGGAGTCAGCCTTAAGTCTTGACTTCTTTGTTTGAAAGAAAGAAAGATCCTTTCATCTGTTGATGTTGATAAGGTTGAGTTGTTTCACTCTTTTATTAGAGATGGGGAACAACATCCTTGATTGTGGTGGCACCCATTGGTCTGCTCGGGGGAAGGCACAACAGCCAACAGCAACAAATTAACTGGAGAGGGCAAAATGGGCAAAACTATCAACTTGTGCTGTACGGAGGAGCTCAGCGTACACATTCGCAGTCTTGTTGCCTCATTAAATTAAAGTAAATTAAATGAACTCTGAGGTCTAGATGTTAGGAATGTGGACGAAAGAGATTTGTCTATGCTTTAAATTCTGCCTGAAGTGTGGATAAGAAGAGAGTGCCTTTGCAGCTCAGTTTCATTGATGTGAGAGCTGGTATTCATGTCAGATTTTCTTTTAAGGGTACTTGAATGCCTCTATTTTTAGATTTTACTGTGATCTTACTTCATCAGATATTACATGCATTATGCATCATCAACAAGAAAAAAATTTAATCATAGCATAAATCAGCCAAAAGATGCTACAAGAAATCAAAGTTCAAATTGCTTTGCTCAGGAGGACTTGCGTAAATGGATTTGGCTTTTTAATTCCTAAAATCAGAGAGGCTTTGTGGGAGCTGCTCCCCAGATGTGGGGCTGACTGGGGAATGTATATTGCAAGGTCTCTCAGGTGCAGTCCTATGAAACATCACATTCCAATCTGAAAGCAGCATTCACCATTTTAGCTTTTGCTTATGGGAAATGTAGAGGAGAATTTGGGTATCTTATCTGAATAATTCAGTTAAAGCACAGCTCCTGACTGATGGCAGAAAAACACTTGCTGATCATCCATATATTCCAAACCAATGAATAAACGCTAGTAAAGCAATTTCTGTGCAGTCCCCCCTGACCCAGCAAGTAAACCCTTCACAGGCACAGGAGGCTCAAATGCTTCCAGCTTTACTGCCAGCAGCAGTGTAATTACCTGGGGCTGTGTCCTTTTATTAAATTGTTAAGGAAACAGAATTAAAATCAGACATTTTACTGAACAGCAGAGCACTGAAAGGGAATTACCAGAGCTGCTCTTTTTGGCTGGGAAGACTTTTTACTCATTGCTGTTTTCGTTTCGGATAAGTCATTTAATTTAGCTCTACAGCTTAAAAAAGTAGGTCAAATATTTTATTTTGGAGGGCAGATTCTGGGGGGGAGGGTGTACTTTTTTTTCCCCTGTCACGATGTGACAGCACCAGCCAGTGCAGACAGACATGGTTCCAGTGTGCAGCAGACAGCTGCTCCTTGTTCCCCATTCTCTGGGCAGCAGAGGCAGGAGCAGCTTGTGACACGCTCTGTGCAGGGACACCTCCAGGCATGACAGAATGCACACGGGGGTTAGGGCAGCTGTTGCTGCCTAAATAGCCAGACGGGGTCAGCTGGGTGAGTGAGATCAGAACAGCAGGTCAGCAGCTGGGTTCCTCCATCTTAACATGGCAACCATCAGGTGAAGATATTTCATCAGAGTGCAGTAACTAAGACAGGAGGAATACTTCTCCTAACCTCAGTGACTTTTCTTCACACAGGATTTTATCTTTTAGAGGGAGAAGCTTTCTCCTCTACAACCTCTGCAATCTGGAAAAGCCTTTTGTACTTCCCTGGTTCGTGGATCCATCACATTTTATTTTCCACTTCTCTCTTTCATTAGACTTTTTATTTCTTGTTCCCCTGGGTTATTCATCTCTGTTTTCACAGCATATAATTGAGCAGCTGAAAACTCACTATTAGTCTCTAGAGTCACATAAAGATCTCCAGAGCATGATAAAAGCCTCCTAGGGTGTATTTTGGTTAGATTAGAGGCAAAGAACTAAATGGCACTGGGAGATGCAATACCTCCCTTTAGTTTAAAAGGAATTGGAGGGGTAACATTTAGTTCTTCATAAGGGAAAGGAGGAAAAGAAAGAGAGTTGAAGAGTGAGAAAAGAGGAGGAGGAGGAGGAGGGAGGAAGCAGCCAGGCAGCCACGGTGATGTGAAATCCCAAAAACATGATGCATTCTGAAGGTACTGCATCACTGCTTGGTGATGATGTTGTAACACACAGTTTTTCTAAGCAGCAGGTAAAGAATTCAAACAACTGATTTCTTAGTCAGCCAATACCTGTCAGGAGCAAGATTCTCTCTGTGAGCAAAGAAGCAACAGTGCTAGCAGTGCTTCAGACTGCCCAGATGTTAAAGACAGAAATTATGTGTGCCTGAGCAAAGCAATTTGTATTTCCCTGGTTAGAGGTGTGGTGTAGGTCCCTGGGGATCCGGGTCCCACAGCATACGAACTGCAGCCAATGGAAGGCGATGTGCATTACTGCACCCTGCCTGCTTGAACCCTGTATTGGCAGGTTCTCCCTGGGCTCAGCACAGATGCTTTCCTAGAGGGCTCTTCAGAGCACCTGGAGGTCCAGTCCCCACCACTGACTATTGGATTCACCCTTGATTCATTTTCCGTCTGATATTGCAGTTTATTAGCTGAATAAACACGCTAGGAAAACAAGCTGATTTGGAATTACCAAAATCATGTATTTTTCCTTAATAAAATAATCTGCATGACAGAGGGATTTAAACAGTTTTAGATTTGTCAGCCAAACACTCTAGCTGTACTAATTACTCAATATTCTCATTTAGCAGGATATCTGTTGGACCTTTCTGCACTTTGCAGTACATGAAATTCACCTCATGACTGGTCAGGACACTAACTCAGATTTATGCTCATCAATGTAATGATTATTGAAAAGCATTACCAGGAGAGAAAGAAAGGCCCCATCTTTCTTAGGATGATAGAGGGGCTTTGGCTGAATGGGATACATCTGGACTGAAGTTCCCTGAGGTGCTGAGTAAAACCAAACACAGTATTGCTCTCCACTGTATATTGCTACTGCTTACACCATGACACCCTTCTGATTCCTTTGCCCAGGCTCTTCCCCTCAGCATAGGCCAACTACTGCATATAGTGCTGAAGGATAATCCCAGCAAGGATCTGTGCAATCTGACACTCTCTTACATATGCTACAGCTACACTGAAATCAACATGAGGGTTTGCAAACAGCTTCTTCCATTTGTATACACAAAGTTTCATTGTGAACTTCAACACTTAGGTGTGTAGACATGCAGAATTTACATTCTGAGAGGCAATGACAGGATGTATCCCCATGACCATTCCGCTTTGTACATACCCAGAGTGATTTCCAACATTTCAAAGCTGTCTGTAATGCTCTAAAAAATAAAGTTCAGGGCACACTGTCAAGAAAAAAAAATAAAGCTGCGTTACAGAAGTCATATTAATTGCAAAGCAGTGCCTTACTGATGATGATGTGCTTGTATGACATTTCTTTCACAGCCTTAGGGAGTTTTCAGAAACAATATATTTTAATGAGTCACTGTAATGACTTATAATCAAGTCAGAAAAAGACGCTTTCTGTTAAAGGCTGCATTTAATTCTGAACTTCAGATATGTTACAGGAAATATCATAAACTGTTGCTCACGTAAGTAATGTTTTATAAACCCAGTACAAAACATTTCCTTGATAACTGCTGTATTAACGTAAAATAAAAACCTGGCCCCGGAAACTTATAATTGTTCTTGTATTTTGAATGACAGAGCAAAGTAATTTCATTTCAGATTCTTTACTGTGTTTGTTTAGAATCTTTATTTCAAAACAAACAAAATTACAAGTTCTAAATGTTCAGAACCAGTCTAACAGTGCCCAAGGGCTAAGGATGCTTGGCTTAAGCACCTTTTCTTCATTTTGTCCTTGGTTACAGTGTGTCTGATCTAAATATCAACCTCCTCACATAATGAACATTGAGAATTTAATGAGGTTATTACAAAATAATTTTTTTGAGTTATGTGATTTCTTCAAGGTGAGCACACATACTGATGAGCCTTCAAATGGTTTTAAAAGCCATGCAGGCAGGAAAAGATGTGCAGATGTGCAGGAGAGCAACATTACGGCAATGTTAAGAAGGACTGAGGAGGAAAAGGAAATGAAATGACATCACAATCTAAACTACCAGGAGATACCACAGTAATTACTTATGGCAGGGGATTTCTCCAGGACATTCTCTGGGAAGAATACAGGGACGCTGTCTGGATTTGCAGAGATAGTATTAGGAAAGCCAAGGCACAGATAGAACTGAGTTTGGCGAGGGATGTCAAAAACAACAAGAAGGGATTACGCAGGTACAGAGATCAGAAGAGACAGGCCAAAGAGAGCATACCTCCTCTGCTAATTGAGAAAGGAGAACTGGCTACAACAGACATGGAGAAGGCTGAGGTACTAAGCCGATGGGCCCTTGTGAACATAATTAGGTTTTGCACTTGGGTCAAGGTAATCCCAGATATGTATACAAACTGGGAGAACTCCTAGAGAGTAGCCCTGCTGAGAAAGACCTAGGGATCCTGGTTAATGAAAAACTTAACATGAACCAGCAGTGTGTGTTTGCAGCTGAGAAAGCCAGTGGTATCTTGGGTTCCATTAGAAGAGGGGTGGTCAGCAGGGTGAGGGAGGTGACTGTCCCCCTCTATTCTGTCCTTGTGAGACCTCATCTGGAGTACTGCGTCCAAGTCTGGGGATCCCACCACAGGAAAGGTGTTGAGCTTTTGGAGGGGTTCCAGAGGAGGGCTAAAATGATGATCCAAGGGCTGGAGAGCCTTTCCTAGGAAGGCAGGCTATAGGAACTGGGCTTGATCAGCCTGGAAAAGAGAAGGCTGTGAGGAGACCATGTTGTGGCTTTCCAATATTTAAAGGGAGTTTATAAACATGAGGGAAATCAACTTTTTACAAGGGTAAAAAACTCAAGCCTTTCAATGATTCTATGATTCTTTGGATGAACCATGTGTTTCCATATCCTCTGTAGGAACTCTAATGGAACAAGCCAATAACCCGTACAGAAACTCATCATGACCAACCTACCATTTGTTTGTTCATTCATTTGTAATTTTGCTAGCCAAAACTGGAGATGCCCAGAGCAAGATATCTAACCACTTTGTAAGGAAAAAAAACCACAGAATTTCATATTGCGGCTGTAGTTTAATTTTTTTTCTGTACTAGAAGAGGTGTCATTATTTGGTGAAATGAGAAGAAATTTGTAGAAGTTCCCTTTTGCTCAGTCTTCATTACAAATATTTTGCACTGATCAAATAAGACATGACACACATTACAGGAAGAAGCAAGGGAAGCACTACAGTTAACTGTGTGCAAAGTGGCTGGGAAAAGGAACAGAAGTAAGGATTCTTTCCAATCCTTTCATGAAGCACTATGAAATATTTACCAGCATTTCTGAATTGACTTCAGAGAACAAGTTTTCATGAAAAACTGTAGCAGCTTGGTTTCAGGATCTTGATTTTGCTATATTCTATGAGATACAGGAAATGTAGCATTTGGTGCACGTGGTTCAGAAGGTGGCACTGTGGTACTGATTCAGTCACTCCCTGGGAGGCTCAGGAGAAAGAGCAACCTGCAATGCATTCAGGATTTGTCAATTTCCCGAACCATAAACCACTGTGTCTCATTTCTGCTGTGAGGAAGTTCAGTGAGGTATGGAAAATTTCAGAAAAGGCGTGGAAACTCAGGCTCCAGTGACTTCTGATTGTTAAAAGCTATGCAATCACTGATCTATTATCTGATGGTAGAAGTGCAAGTTTCAACATTTCAGGCATATTAGTTTTGGTAATTAAAATCTGCATAACAAATTCCCCTCTCTTGCTTAAATGGGCATCATTTATTTGCCACTCTTTTCCTGGCCTTCTTTAACACACTTGCTTTCCAGGTTTCTAGTTCTGTTTGCACCTCTTTGTTTTGAATTTCTTTACTGAAGCATGTGTTAGCTTGAATCTTTTTCCATGCTGAGTTACATTTTGTTATTTTCAGCTCCTACTTGAATGAGTTAGATTATGTTCACGCTGCTGAGCATTGCCAATCTTGTCAAACCATCTGTTTCAAAAATGAGAAAAGAAGTTGAATCTCTTAATGGGATGGAATAACTGTACTTTGCTCTGAGATTTTCTTTATAGGTTATGTTTTTTGTTCACTTGTTGATAGTTCTATGCTTTATGGCCCAGTAATTTAAATACCATTATGTTCTCTGCTATTGTGCCTCCCTGAAAGTTTCATTTTGCCTGACTGCTGACACTCTATACAATTCAATTTATTCTGCATTTCCAAACACAATGTACAGGTTTTCTAAAAACTTAAGCAAAAACTAAGAGCAGCATGTTTTGTGAGACAATAGCTAGGTGGCTTTTCTACTGATATTTAAGGCCATTTAGATTGTTATATTAAACCAATAAACCAATAAATGGAAATTATTTCAGTATTCCTCTTTAACAATGCCCATGATTTTTTTTCTGAAACTGAAACTTACTCATATTCTTTTGTACATACAATTGTTTCTGCCTTTGGTAATTTAGATTTGGGGATTTCTGAAGAGTCAGTGAGCATGTATTCATCTGCCCCCAAGACAAACAAATAGAAAGCACACTGAAAAGGGTCCAAGAGGAAAACAAGGGGCACAGGAGCCTGATTAAACTGTGGTTGTGGGGGTGAGTAAGAATGGTTTCTCCCATGTGCACACCTGGGGATGAACTTGTTGCACATCAATTACACTCCATCTTCCATCTCATCTTATCAAACGGTCAGTAAAGGTGAGCGTGGAGCTCTACAACAACTAGCCAGGATCAGAAATGTATTTGCCTAAGCAACAAGTATGCGTAGCACAATAAAAAGCAATAACAATATCAAATCCAGCTAATGACAAGTCATGAGTGGTGTTCCCCAGGGGTTGGTACTGGAGTGGATCTGAGGATGTTGGTCAGTGCTTGGCAGAACGTGAGTCAGCATTATGCCAAGGTAGTCAAGAAGGCTAATGGCATCCTGGCTTGTATCTGAAATAATGCAACCAGCAGAAGCAGGGAGGTGATCATCCCCCTGTACTCAGAGGCTGCACTTCGAGTACTGTGTTCAGTTTTGGTCCCCTCAGTTCAAGAAAGATGTCAAGCACCTAATGTGCGTCCAGAAAAGGGCAACAAAGCTGTGACGAGTCTGAAGCACAAGTTTTATGGCAAGCAGCTGAGGGAACTGGGTTTGTTCATTCTGGAGAAAAAGAGGCTCAGGAGAGACTGTATCACTCTCTATAATTCCCTGAAAGCAGGTTGTAGTGAGGTGAGGGTCGGCCTCTTCTCCCAGGTAACAGCAGTAATACTAGAGAGAATAGCTTCAAGTTGTGCTGAGGAGGTTCAGGTTGGATATTAGGAAAGATTTCTTCTCAGAAAGAGAGGTGAGGCACTGGAACAGGCTGCCCAAGGAGGTGGTTGTTACCATCCTTGGAGGTGTTTAAGGAAAATCTAGATGTAGTACTTAGGGACATGGCTTAGTGGGCAATATTGGTGGTAGATGGATGTTGGACCAGATGATCTTAGAGGTCTTTTCCAATCTTAACAATTCTATGATACTATGATAATTTCTACTAATACAGTCCTATGTATGTTTGAGAGTGATTTTATTTAATGAATTCATACATTCATTGCAGGATTTACTAATGAATGATTTGTTCCAGGATGTGGCTTCTCTGAAGAATGACAGACAGCTGTAGCAAGGGATTCAAGTAGAGTTGAAGACTTTAGCAGTTGTGTGAATTTCACATAATAGTTGTTGACATAGATTTCTCTGTTTCTAGCCCAGTTGCAGGCTGCTAAGGGTAGGAAGCACTGTAAGTCTTACAGTTCTCAGTTTCTGCTAATTTCAATACTTGAGGCTTTCTTCCTTTCAGTGACTTTTTCCTTCTGTAGGCTTGCTGGTGCTATTCTGGGAAAATGGGGAATGGCTATAATTTAAGTGTGCAGTAGAGCATCGACTAGAGCAGAAAGGAAGAATAGCTAGGGGTGGATGCATAGTAGGGGTCTTTATTTTCTCTCAAGCACATAAGCTGTATGCAGTTAACTGCCCAGCAAAGCACTCACGAGAAGCACTGCTTTAGAACATCTCCTTTGAACAGCCATGCATTTCTCTATTCCCTTCAGCTGGGCAGCAGAAGAAAAGTCACTAAGCAGTTCTTGCTTCTAGCCAATGTCTTTGCTTTATGCAAACAAAATAAAGATTATAGTTAGAGTTATAGGCATGGATCCATTTTAAAAGAATCAAGCCAGCATACAGAAGTAAAAATAGCAAGCTCATATGCTATCATCTTCCTTTGGAAATCACTGTTCTTGTATTTGCTTCAAAGGATAATGTGGAAAAAAACAAAATCGGAAAATAATCACATCTATTAGGAAGGATTAAACTACTGCTTCAATTCAAGAAACGGTTTTTCAGATCAGATCATTTTTAATAAAACATACATTTTTTCTTCAGCTGATCCCATCTTCTAAGCCCTGAAGTCTTCTTCCATAGGAAAGCTTCATGTTTCTGTGGGAGTTTTGCTTGCACGTGTTCACAAGATT
>JAOWBP010002052.1:77391744-77394244 GCA_028571105.1 Tragopan temminckii
CCCATGCCCCCCCCCCCTCCCCCTTTTCAGTAAAAAATAAAATAAAATAAATGAGGAACTGCAGGAACTGCAATGCAGATGATAAAATGGGACTTGGGACTATGGTTAACTTCTGCTTCTTATTGACTGGATCTAGATTCTGTCATTTCCACCATTCTAACATCCATCATGTCATTTTTAATCTCAAGAGCATGTTTAAACCTCTTTCTTAAACTGAGATTTTTCAGTAAGGTTAAATCCATTTTAGTAACTTGTATATATATTCCTTTTCTACGTTCTCACTTATAGCCATTAGAGCAAACTGTTTTCAGCACTCCAGTTTAGCTTTTTAAATATTAAAGAACTGAACTCCCTTCTCTTAACTGAGTAAAAAGTTATTTTAAAGAAGACAAAGTATTATGCAAGTGTTATCAAGGCTGTATTCTTCAGGTATTCATAATTTATATCTTGATGGAAAATGCACAAATGTAACTGACTAGCATTCAAAAAGATACATTACTGTGGTCTAAGCAACACTTCTGCAATGAGTATCAGTGCTTAATTCTAAACTGTCAGCACTTTAGTATACAGAGTCAATAAATAGTGATGTATTAAACTGAAAACATAGTTTCATTATAGATTTGCACTAAGCAGTAAATTTGTTCACAAATACATAACAAGTGATCTGGACTATGTGCAGGGAAAATGGAATACAAGAGTTTATTTAGTATGAATGGAAATGTCAAAATGAATCAACAGAAAATATACAATAGAAATGAAGGAGATTTACTTAAGGCAGAGAACAGAGTCTCCATGCAGTGTTTGTACAGTATTGAAGAAAACAGATCTCAAACGTAGCAAAAGGTAACAAAGCAGTCTGGAAATGCAGGTCAGAAATGCATTTTTTGTGTATATTCTAGGTCACATCATATTACTTTTTTAAAACAGGTGGTTTTAAATAGTCTCCAATTTGGTACTGCTTCAGTTCTAAGGGAAGGAGTTAGTCTTGTCTGACTCTGTTGCCATGGAAACAATTATTTACTTCCATCTGAGTAATCTTTGTCATTATGGACTTGAAGTTAGAAGGGAAAAAAAAAAAAAAAAAACACGTACATGAACTACTGTGATTTCTGTAATTACAAAGAAGAAAAGAGAGAAAAGAAAGATCGTACTGGGTCCTATGCTTAAATTAATAGGGCAATTTTGTTTAACTCAAACAAACAAACAAACAAACAAAAACATTAGATTGGCCTTTTATTTTCTCATTATCTTTTCAGGATTCTACTGTTATTAATCTACTTTACAATTTCTTTGATTTGTTGAAAAGAATTACTGTAACAGTAGCATTGTATTAGAATCAGAAGTCATCCATTTGGGTAGTGTAGATCAAGTTTTAGCACCAAAAATAGAGGGACTGGATTGGAAAATTTATACCTAGGCCCCATAGAGATAGAATTTAGCAGGAGTCAGTCAGAAGGAAAGTTTATATTTATGCCTTTGATCTCTAATGAGAAACCTTCTTTTATGAAAAAACTCCCATGTCTACCTGACCATCTCCAGCAGCAGGAAGGCATAAGACACCATTGTGCCAATGATAACGCATCATGCTTGTACTAACTAGATAGTAGTACAGTGAGCACAACCTGGAACTCACTGAGTCACTAAAATCTATGTTGTCACTTTTGCAAGCTGAGTTGTCAGAAAAGAACTCCACTTCAAAAGCACAGCATTTTAAATCACAAATAAATTACACTTATCTCTATGTAAGAGATTTCAAGGGTGTTCTATTATGAGTTGACATGATGGGGATTAAGGAAAAGTGAATGTTGTGATTATGTCACTGCAGAATGATATTGCAAGACTCACTTATTGACTGAGCAGTCTTATCAAGAAATAATTTGATTCAAGGAAATGTTCCTATTCATTTCCATTGTAAGTCAACTGTCTGGATCAATGACTGTTTAATTCACCTTCACTCAAATTGAAGTAAGGCTACTTAATCCCCAAGCTTGTGAGTAAATGAATAAGCCTGTGGGTAAATAAGGATTTGTATTTTCCAAAACATAAAGCAAACACAATTTTCATTAATTTAATAGGAAACAAACAAGAAAATTGGAAGGCTGGTAACAATGACAATAATATTTATTTCTTTAATTATCTCACAAGCAAATGAGGAGTTGCCTGAAAGTGATGAATACAGTTATTTCAAGTCCAGGCCCTTGCAATGCACAGGCTTGGAGGGACTTCTGTAAATCTATAGATTTGGATCTGTGAGTCAGAATGTAGGAGAAACTTGTGTTTGACTACCAGTTGAGATATGGCTTTTTATGTTTTCACTTTATAGTCTGTTCAGCAGATGTCTGAACACAAAATCTCAGTCAGGTGCCTTTCAGGTCCAAAAGGCTGAAAAGAGAACTGCAAAAGCTTCTGAGTTGAAGTGTTCTCTAAAATGAGACATTGGCATATAATATAGACCTAGTTGCTGGGAAGGTCTTGATGTATAATGAACTGGCATCTTTTA
>JAOWBP010002052.1:77399244-77419567 GCA_028571105.1 Tragopan temminckii
CATGAATGACCTTAGGGTCATATGACACAGCTGGAAAAACATTCTGAATACATTAATTATTAAATGTAAATAAAAATCTGTTACCATGAAGGTTTAAAAATTGATTTTAAACTTAACCAAACCTTTATAAAATTCACAAAATAAAATGCAGACATTTCTTTTGTGATGCATATGCTTTTTCATATCTGGTAGAGCAGCTGCAGGTTTGTTCTTGACTAAGCAGAGCTAGAGAACTTGTGGAAGGTCACAGTGGAAGAAGGCTTTTCTATCTAGAGTTCCCATCAGCAGAAAAGGGTGAGCAGAGCAAATGAGGCATTTTTGAATTAGGCTTCATAAAGCCATCTGCCACCACTGGAAACTGGTATGGACCAAGATGTGTTAACACTTTCTTTACAGAGTAATGGAGAGAAATCTGTAAGTAATTTCTGTCTAGGTATTCTTCTGAATTCATGAAATATTACTGGTGGAGAGGTAGCTTCTCTATAATCTTCAGGGACTGATTTCCTAAATTACAGTCAGTTAAGCATGCTATTTCAGAAGAAATCATCCTTGTATGGCTGTGTTACATACAGAATAGTCACTACAGTTGAACAAGTTAAAGTACAGAACAGAAAATTCCAACTCTTTCTGTTTATTCCTGCTCTTTTCAGTGCACTGTCCCCATTTGCCTGGAAACTCCAAAATACTTCCATTATGTCCACAAATGACAAGGAAAAAATATATATATTTTTTTTTATATGCACCTCCGGAGGCTGATGTTCTCCATCGTCTCTAGAGAGCATTGTTCCAGTGTTTGAGCAATTTCTTTTTTGAAGACTTCTTTTTCCTTTTACCTAAAATAAATTTCAATTTCTTTCCATTGTCTTTCGAGTCTATCACTGTGGGTGTCCAAGAATATGGCTCCATCTTCACTATAACAATATAACTATAGGTGGCTATTGAAGTAAATAGCTTGTTAACAAAAGTAAAGATAATGTATTTATCAAAATTAAATCCAGGAATAATAGTAATATCATCAGAGATATCTAAACACTATTACAATAATAAAATTTATTTACTTTATTTATACATGCTTTATTTACTCATTTATTGTATCCTTAGTCATTATGACATTGTAGGTAATATACCAACAAAGCCAATTCTACTGCTTGTTCCTACCTTCTGCCCCATGTTCCATGCAGTGCATTCCTTCAGATCTGATACATTTTGTGAAAGTATTCTGACATCTGAAGGAGATATTTGAGCCAATATCTTCTAAAAATAGCTGATTTACCATAGTGAATTAAGGCTATATGTATTTTTCTCAGTTATAATTTTATTAAGTAAAACACTCATTTCTCGCATCTTGAAACTATTTCTCCCTAAACAATTATTCTTTTATAGAATATCTTTCAGTTTAGCAGACTTCTGCCTTTCAAAGTCTCATTTCCTCATTTCTGAGATGTAAATATCCTAGAATATAACCAGTACATCTGATTTTTTTAACGACTTTCATGTCTTCAGAAATCATTACATTTTTTCAACACTTCAGGCACCCAATAAAAATTATCTCCTTTTGTAACATTTAAAGAAAACATGCCCTTTGTCTTTTATGGAATTATTGCTCAATCATTAATTCAACACTGTAGAAGCTCTGAGGGATTGGCTGCAGGAAAGAGAAAAGGCTAACTTAAAAATTACTCATAGCCTGAACCTAGATATCTGTTCAGTATATTTGTAGATGTAAAGATAGATATACACAGATATATCTATAAAAAACTCTCCAGTTCTCTGTCAGATGGAATAGCTCATCAAACCTGCTAATTGATTACATACAGTATTCGTGCTCTCATCTAATCAGCCAAATGTGCTTTGTATTAATTCTGTTATTAGAGCTTTCTTATTCTCAAGGGAAAAAAAATGCTCACATTCAAAATAATATTGGATCTGAATATTCTCAAATTCCAGATACAGCCCTCCACCAAAGGAGGCCAAATTTTATTAACAGAAAGGATTTGGGAGCAGGAAAGTAGAAGGTGGCAATATCAATAGAGTCATATTTATTTTATCTAATAGCTTTTCATGATTATTTTTCCATATCTTTAGACTGATTAAATTCAATAAGGAGATCCAAATTTCATACTTGGAAATAAATAAAAATATTATTATTATTGGCTATGCCAATCAGCTGCTTTTCCCTGAAGATGTATGAATTTTTTGGGCAGAGTTTCAGTAACATATTCACTGGAATTGATGTAAGGAAATTGAGAGAAAGAGGGATGAAGCTGATTACCGTGAAACTCCCCCATCAGAGAGAGGAAGTAGGGAACTATGAAGAAACAACAAAAGGAGTTTCATCACAAAAACTGGTAAAATCACAGAAATGTGGAAAACCACCATGCATTTCAAAAGCAGGGTACCACTTCACTCTTTTGTTTTCTATTGGCCAAACTCTGATATCTCTGTTAGAGTAAATGCCATGCTATTTTCTGTGGGAGCTTCATATGTTTGAGGGCATTTGAATTATACCTTACAATTCTACAGACCCATTTCAGCCTGGGCATGAATGAGCATAATTGCTGTTGACATCAATGAGGTGAGACCTAACACAGCACATGGTTTAACTGGATGATGGGATTTGCATTTCCTGTGTGTGCAAGCATTCCTCAGTAGCACACAAGTGTGCTTAGTATCTTATTAAGCACTAACCTTAGGTTTGTGTGTCGAGTGCTTAGAGTGTCTGGAATGAATGGTTATATGTTCACAACTGAAGCAAGAGCCAGCTTGGATACCGATGGTTTTTGTTCAGGTTCCTGCAAGGACAGAATATTTAGGTATTAGCAGTGCTGTACTACTGATATAGGAAAGAGTTCCCCAGTCTTGAAATATCCAAAGAAATTTAGGAATATCTTAAAACCTCACAATCCTTTTCAGTTCTGCCCTGGATATCTCTGATTACTTGAATCCCCTCAAATCCTAGTAGGAACCATGGAAAGAAACAAGAAATTTGCATTGCTCAACAGCAAGAGCAACAGCTTAATTGTACAGAAAGAAATATTTGCAAGTCATTGTTGCCAGCTTCACTGGAAGGCATAACTGTCTGCTTAACCCATCATAGCAGAGACTGCCAGACTGTCTATATAAAAAAAAGTGTTTAAAATAGCCGTGTGTCTTCTAGCAAACAAATCACTGTGGCAGAAAGAGCACAGCACATACATATAATTGATCAGGTCACTGCTTTTCTGCTCATTATAAATCAAAGTCCAAATGGCCCTCTCTGGCCGTTCTGTGCAGTCTGTGACTACATTTACCAGGCTTTGTTTCTTCTTTGTGTCATCTCTATTCCTTTGCATACAGTTTATGTTATAACACAGCACCAGTCAGAAAATACAAGGGTAGCAGCAGCAGAAGAGCCATATGCTCCCACTTAGGATGAAATAATACAACATTTCTTTTCAGCTCTTACTCTGTCTGCCAGCCACTGTGAAGATTTACCTTGTAAGCCACTATTTCACAGCTTAGTCGAAGTTGTGCACACTGCAATTATGATATTGTATTTTGCCACATGAATTGGTATGTAAAGAAAGGCTGATAGCTGTACAGATACGAAAACCATCAAGAGGGAAAGACTCACAGTTTAAGCTTTTATTAGCCACGATATACTTGCAGTCTCTGAAAGGACATCTCTGAGAATCATCTAGAACTTCTCAGATGCCTCTGAGAAATATGCACACATGGTGGTCTTACCCTTGGAAAGCAGGGAGAAAGAGAAGAAACGCAGATTTTCACTTTCTGGTCACTGGTCTCTTTCTGGTCACGAGCTCCTGGTGAAGATTCCAGCTCAGCAAATGAACAGAGTCATGGCATAAGGCAATGAAAAGAAGGTTCAGACTACATAAGCATCTCAGAGGTAAATGATTCACCCAAACTCGGATGAAAAGTAGGGGCAGAGCTGGATGGGATCAAGGATTGCTCCATTCTGGTTTTGTGTCTCCCACTGGTCCTTGTCCTTTGCACTACAGAATGCATAGAGTTGGGATAATTTGTTGTCATAATCACCAGATCAGGCTGCCCAGAGCCCCATCCAACCAGACATTTCCCCCTGCACAAGCTGTGAGGCAGGAAAAGTATGGAGATGCTGGGGATTGAACCCAGGACCTCTTACATGCGAAGCAAGCGCTCTCCCGCTGAGCTACATCCCCTGCCCTGGAAAAACAAAAAATTGAGCGTCTTATCAATTTGCATATTATCTTTGCTCAGGATCCATGCTAATCTTCTTTGCAACATTCCAATTGTAGTATATGTGCTGCTGAAATGAGCATGTGTTTGGCTACTAATCATGAGGAGACAAATAGTGGATTTATCTCTTGGTAATGCAGCCATCCCAAACTTAAAACTCACAAAAATGCTAAGCTGTTCCTGATTAAATCAGTATTCTGAATGATTTTGGTTCTCAATGATGCCTAGAAGTGCTCAGGTGTCACTGTGGTCCCTAAGAAGCAGACACTGTTCTGTTGGCAGACCTACAGACATTCAGCACTTATTGATTCCAGTGGTGATTTAGCAGCTCAGAGATGGGTCCGTGGATCCTAGCTGAGGACTTCCAGTTCTCATGCTGCTATGAACATAGTTAGGTACTTCAACTCAAATTCGGCCATCTAAATCTGAGGCAGAAACAAGCAAATGTCAATGACAAAAAATAAATTATTGAAATAATAATAATATTTTAAAAAAAACATTTAAAAGAAGATATTAATGGAGAAACACGGGAACAGATTGCCCAGAGAAGCAGTGGATGTCCCATCCCTGGAGACATCCGAGGTGATGCTGGACAGGGCTCTGAGCAACCTGATACAGCTGTAGGTGTCCCTGTTCATTGTAGGGAAGTTGAACCAGGTGGCCTTTAAATGTCCCTTCCAACTCAAACAACTCTATGGCTTTGCTAAAGTTCTTTTTTTTTTTTTTTTTTTTTTTCTCTATGTGCATTTCTCACAATGTATACTTTTATTTCATAAGGACATATTCATGCTCCCATAACTTAAATTACGGCAGTGCTATTAAAACATTTTTCGCTTTCTCTAGCATTAATGTTTGTTACAACAATTCACCTCCTCAGGGATGACTGTTGGACATTTTGATATCCTGTTGATTCTGATTTCTTACCAAGATTACCAACAAACTTCATAAGGGTTAATTTTCTGCTGTCCTTTCCTCAAAGCCAAGAGTTCTCTCAAAAACAAATTTCTGCTGGATCACAAAAATCCAGCAGCTCCATAAGTCCTTTTGAATTTTTGAGAGATCAATTCTCTAACAATTTCTGTGTAGTAGACTTGGTTTCAGCTCCTGCTCAGCATTAATATCATTGTAGTATAAACTGAGAAATGACTGTAATCAAAGTTTCAGTGTTTTCACCAGAACGCAGCTAGTTGCTGTGTGGGTGGCAGCAGGGCAAAGGGAGACTGTGGGAATGCTTTTCTAGGAGACTTCCTGCTGTCACCACAAATTTAGCCTGGAGATTGTGTGGACGAAAAAAAAAAAAAAAAAAAAAAAAGAAGCTGGACAAAATATAATGTATTTTCACAAGGTACTCTCTGTTGGTCACAGAGAGTTTCACGCTAAATATCTGCTGCTAACAGGTCACTGCGCTCAACAGCACTTTTTATTGTTTCCTTTAACGTCCTATTTATTTCCACTGAATGCAGAGCTGGTAGGATCTGCAGATGCCATTTAACCTTTCCGCAGGAGGACTCCTCTCAATTTAAAATACACTGCACCTACAGCAGTGACATTGAGTTACATGTCTTACTGCTTTGGATGTCATTTTAACTCCCACAGACCTGGCTGATTATTTTATTTTTTTAACTCAGAATCACATAGTTTGGGATTCACAAGTCACAGAAGTTACAATACTTTGAAAAGTCATTGGCAAAATAACATCCAGGCTCTTCATTTTTTTAATAGCACGTGCAACTTCCCAAACTTTTTTCTTCACGGCTAATCTTCTGGAGTTCTTACTGCTAGTTTCAATCTGCTTTTGTAAGCAGATGTGCAGCAGCGTGACAGCCATTTACCTTTTAAGTGTTCCATGATGCTGACAGAAAACTCCTGATTCCTGCATAATGTCAAGAATCTGCCCCAGATAACTAATGACAGTGCATCTACTTTGCTCAGTATCAAGGATAAAGTTTTTGCTCACTATTTCCAATTTATGAGAGTGATGCCTATATGTCAAACCCACACATGAGTTCCAGCATGTTCAGTGGTCACATTGAAACTCTCAGACTGTGGCTTTCATGGATCTATCTCCACAGACGCCTTGGCACAGGTATGTGCCAAGAATCAAAGCTCAGAATGCTTTGTTCTGCAGGAATCTGACTTTACTGCACAAATTGTATAGGCACTGATTATGCCACTAAAATAGGTAGGGCTGGGGAATGTTCTTGGTGACGGAAATATAGCAGACTACTTTGAAACTGAATATCCCTGGTGGAATTTGAGCCTGTACCTATTACCAGTCTCCCTACGGCTCCAGAGCACTGCCTGCAACTTAGGATAGTTCAGAGACAATTCCCAGTAAGCACCATACATGGATAAATTGCTGAGAGACTATTCTGCAAAGATACCTACTGGCTTCAGTGTCTGAAAATGATCCTAGGCATATTTAGCCCTAACTGCAAATGCTGCTGTAGATTCTCCTCATCAGATGCAGATCAGCTATGAAGAATTTTTACCCAGATCTGTCTTCTTACTGGTCACCGTGGCAAGAGCTCAAAGCTCTGGGCATTCTGTCTTTGTTTTCTCTCATGAGGTATGTCATGCTCAACTCCAAGTTCCCTACCTGGCTTTGTCATACTATTTTACGGTTGTGAAAGTCATCCCAAAAGGGCTTGGTTACAGAGATTGTGTACTAATGCAAAGAGGATCAGCAAGCATTCAGAATTATTAATATTCAACAAGAGGTAACATGACACATAGAAATAAGCCAGAAATCAGATTGGATTTAAGGCTTCATAGCCTAGCACCTTTGTATCAAAGTGGGTGAAGCATCAGTGCTAGCAAACACAGCAGTGCCTAAGCACAGTGCCGTGTGGTGATCAGCATTTTCTCTGTGTGAGCTGGTCAGCATAAGGCATCCATCCATCTGATGGCAGAAAGAAGGGAGAACATCTTTATTTCTCAAGAAAGCCAAAAGCAGAAATTTATGACTCATTCTTGCATTCAAGTCTGACTGGTGAATTTGTGCTGTTCTCAACTCCTTTTAGAAACCAGTAGATTTCTGAGATATACAGAGTACTCTCTGCCTTACTTATTTTCTTGCTAATTATTTCTAAACAAATAAACTTAACACATATACAAAAATCAAATGTGACTGTGCATGCAAATGACCATCCCAGGCCTGAGATTAATGTAGCAAGGCAAAGGTGAAAAAAAAATGAATTTGTTTTTTACGATTATAAGTGATCACAGAATCATAGAATGACTTACGGTGGAGGGAATGTTAAAGATCATCCAGATCCCCCCTGTGCCATGGGCTGGCTGCCATCCGCCAGATCAGACTGCTCAGAGCCCCATCCTACCTGGCCTTGAAAGGGACATCCATAAGTTCTCTGGGTAATTTCTTCCAGCTCCTATGTGAAAAAAATTATTCCTAACATCTAACCTAAATCTCCCTTCTTTTAATTTGAAATCATTCCCTCTTGTCCTATCACTAGCAGTGTGAAAAATCAGTCTCCTTCCTTCCTTTAAGTTTTATTTAAATACAGGAAAGCAGCAAAGTTTCCTCCTAGCTTTTTTTTTCTCCAGAATAGTGATGAAAGGGGAAAAGCATTTGGCTTAATCCAACCTGGAGTTAAACTAATAAAACAATAATAAGAAAGTAGGAGATAAAATGTATGAAAGAAGCATTGGGAAAACCAGGGAGTGAAAGACGTCAAAACTTCTGAGAATGCTGCTTTACCAGTAGTCGTTTGCAAAAGCCAAGATGACCTAAGAGCACTAAATCAGCAAAAAGAGCAAAACTGGGGCCCATTGCAAAAATAAATAAACAGACAAACACATACATACATACATACATACATACAAACAGGTGTGAATTATTCACTTGAGATCAGAAAAAGTAGGGAAAAGCAGAACATAAGGTAGAGCAAGCAATGTGGTCATGACTGTTTGAGGAGTCCTCGTTGAGCAGAACGGCATTTGATCCATGAAGAACAGAAGGGAAATAAAGCTTATTTTTGTTCATACCACATGTGTCTGCCTCATTTCCACAGTCAGGGACATGTGGGATGCTTGTGCTAACATGGGTTGAGGAGAGGATCCATGGAGAGCATGGAGGACAGACGAAACTTCCTAATATAGAATATCTGAGCAATCTATCAGGTGCCAAAATTGGTGCAAGTTACTCAGAAATATTGGACAGAACTCAGTGCAGTGAAAAGAACTTAATTGTTGTGCCTCTTTATTAAGATTTTCATGGCTAAATTCAGCTTAATTTCAGCACGTTATTATTTTTTAAATACATTTTGTTTTCTGTAGGAACAGAAATACTGACAAAGAAATGTAGGAGATAGTATTTCTATGTCCAATAAAGGTAAAGTGAAGCCAAAATGATATATTCTCCCTTCTGTTAAATAAGATTTTAGTTAGAGATTACACTCTTCTTGACACATCAAAAGCTGTTCAAGAATAGAAAGTACACAAGTGCACTGAAGTAAAAACTCTGATTTGAATTGTTTTTCTGCTGCAGGCTATGAGATTTGGAGACATGCCATATAATTCAGTGTATAAATACTAAACCTGAGGTATCAGCTAACAGAAACAGAAGCTGAGAAAGACTCAGAATCTGTAGACTCACCTCAGAACAAGTTATTATACATGTGATTGTAGGAAGATAACCCCACTCCACAAACCAAACAAGGTACCGAGGAGCTCTGTCATCCAAAACACATGCATAAACTGAGGAAATTCTTTGCAGCCTTGTTTTTTTTCTTTCAATAAGATTAATATTGGGCCTTTGTCAATTCAGTGGTGCAGCTAAGCTGAAGTGATGATTTTCTACTCTGCCTGCAGCTGACACTCCAAAGGGTTGGATTGGTTTGAGATTAACTTAACAGACTTTACATGCCAACTTGGAGATATTTATCTTTGTTCTACTCAAGTGTGGCCAGTGAAGATGAAAGATTCAGTGAAGATGAAAGATTCAATGAAGATGCCAGAGCATACATTTTCAATGTCCCTGGAGTCACTTGAGCCTGTCCTGGCTGGCCTCTCATTGTCGCTCTAGAAGAGTATACACTTCCCATAGATCTAGCCTCACATACACCATCAACACATGGATATACCTAGCACGTTCATGCATCCCATCTATCAGCAGACACATGCCAGGGCAGCTAGGCTCTGCACCAAGTGTCTACCTGAAGGTGACTTCACCATCTATAGGCATTGATCTCCATTGGAGGCCATACTCCAGATAACAGGCAGGCATATATGTCTCGATTTATTTGCAAAAAAATAAACAGTGAGTGACAACTAAGATGCTCTCAGATAAAAGAGAATCACAGAATCACAGAATGGCCCAGGTTGGAAGGGACATCAAGGATCATGAATCTCCAACCCCCCTGCCACAGGCAGGGCCATCAACCTCCCCATTTAATACTAGACCAGGTTGCCCAGGGCCCCATCCAATCTGGCTGGATTAGATCTCTCCTAAGACTTTCAGATAACTTACCCTTTTTTGGAGCTGAGACAGCCTATAAAATCACAAATGACACAAGGAGGCATATTTAGTCAAGACTTTTAGAGTTTAACCGCTGTGTATGATCGTCTACACTGAGATGTTTTAATCTGGAACAAGAGATGGTCTACATTGTTCCCAGCTGTTTTACATATCTCCTTTAAGACTTAATCTCTAATTCTTCATTTTCCCATTTAAGTAGTAATCCTTTAGAGGCTTGCATGATGATAAGGAAAAGTTAAATCATTAATGCTGAGAAAGCTTTGTGGTATTTGCATATGTGCCATTACCAAACAGGAAACTGTTAGCATTCAGACTTTTTAGCCCTTCTATATCCAGTTTGGAGACTGGTATCAACTCAAACAATCGTTGTGCATTATTGTCCTGACTTATAGCAATGAAATGTTCCAGGTCTACTTTGAAAAAAAGAGGCATAAAAGAAAAATAAAATCTGAAATGAATGTTAACAGGCTGTCATTTATCCTCTGGAGAGTTTTTTTGTTTATTTTGTCTTTTATTTCAGAGTGGTATTTACATTTTTTCCTGCTACTGTTTCACCTCTTTCTTCCACATTGTGTGCGTGAGGAGTCAGGTAGGGTGATTAAATGTTGCGTAACACTTCCAAACAAGCTCCATGTTTCTTGTAAGAGCATCTGTGATTTGGAGGTGGAAGCAGAGTTCAAGGCAGCCATAAAAAGTATTTTTAGTAACTGTTAAAGTGGATGATTCAGTGACTTTGAATAGATATTGGCTTTGATTGACTTTTTTTTTTTTTTCTTTTTTTTTTTCTTTTTTAATGTGCATTATATAGATCTGAGCCAGCAACTCAGGCAAAAAAAAGAACACCAAGAACTTAAGCTGCTGTCTGTGGGTTGGCTGCTGTTAATACCCAACAAAGCACTGCAAATGCGAAGAGCAAGTCACATGTTTATATTCACAGTTACGCAGTTTTATGTCTATTTCAAAGGCATCCATCACAAGAAAAATATGCTTCATTGCCATTGGCATCTTCAGCATCTCTCACTGAAATACCTATGCATACCACAAAGCTCTGACAGAGTTTCTAGGTCATTCGGGGTCAGACTCCAGTAGTCAGCCACTGTTCAGATGCAATCTATCTTGTGCAACAATTCAAGTTTTGTAAGATCTATCAGCTGCCCAAAAATCTACCCAAAAACAAAACAGCAGCTCTGGAACATGACCTGGCATCATAGATCAGGCATTTTCTCCTAGCATCTTTACGACCATGTGAAGAAACCAGTAATTAAAAGTGAAGATGTGTATTTTTAATTCAGCATCACATAAACAAGGGGAAAATATAGCTTAGATCTACCAGTATCAATAATTAAATAGAAATCAAGCATTGTGATGTGAAGATAAGTATGAACAATTTAGTAGTGTGAAATGATAAAATGGGAAAATGCAAGAGCTGAGAAGCTTTAGTTTTTGAGCACAAATATTTAATAAAGGCAGGCACACAATTTGATATCAAACTCAGTAGAAGGGTTTCAAGGAAAGCTGAAGAAATGGCTGACAACTGCATCCAATTAAGGGGTCCAGACTTGCCTGCAAGAACAGGGAAAGAGTTTGTAGAGTGAAGCGAGGAGTGCAATGAACGTGACATCAAAAACAACATGAGACAAAAATAATGGCATGCTAATAAGAAATATTCTGTAAGTTTAACTGAGATTAATTACTGCAGCATTTTAATAGGAGCTTTAGGAAATTACTGCACTGCATTGCAGCCACCCTGTCAGAAAGGAGTCTCCTCTCCATTCATGTGAGTTTGGTGCACGTGTCTATGTGTGTATATGCTAAATCCTCTCTTCTCACTTGAGAATGCTCAAAGTTGGTGCCTCTCAGGATCAAGCCCACTGTGAATCCTCACTCTAAGTTACTGAAGCTTAGGCAGGAGCTATTTGATAGCCATTTGTTATAGCTCAACTTAAGTCAGGTATTGTGTATGTCATCACTGTAGCAGCTAATGAGAGACGCTATCGCAGAAGAGTAAGGCAAATAAAGGCCATACATGATGCACTGGCTCAGGTCTAAGAGCAGGTCAGTGCAATGTGGTGATATACACAAAGAAGCAGGTGCTGCTGTTCATCAGAACTAATTATTTCAGACACAGAGGTAGGCTGATTAGTTCATCGATCTTCCTGGCCTTAAGGTAGTGTTGGCATGTGTACATTGTTTTCCACTGCGTGGAGAATACACTGTCCCTAGAGAATCTATTCAAGGCAAACTGTATCAGAAAAGGCCATTCACACTAGGAAATAACAGGGTCTCAAATTGGGGTAAGATTTACAGAGAGAACTGAATGAATGAAATCAACATCTGTATTAGTGGTACTGCAAGCATCCCATGACACATCAACTGATATTATTTGAGCTTCAGTTCATTGTGTACTGTGTACAGCCCTGTTTAACATCTTCATTAATGATCTGAAATAGTGGAGCAAAATACACCTGCAGTAAATCCCCGTATGACAAAACCTGAGGGGAGTGGCTGACTCACCAGAGAGTCATGACAACATCCACATGGACCTCAATAGGCTGGAAAGGTGGGCTAATGGGAACTTCATGGAGGTTAACAAGGAGATTGCAGTGGGCTGCACATGGAGAAGGATGACCCTAGGCACCATAAGTGCTGTGGACCACCCAACTGGAAATCAGCTCTGTAGAAAAGCACTTGGGTGTTTTGGAGGACATCAAGTTGAACATGTGTCAATATTGTGCCATTGCTGCGATGAAGTCTGATGGTAGCGTGGGCTGCATTAAGTAAAATGTCACCAGCAAGTCAAGATCAGTGATCATTCCTCTCTACTCAGCTCTGGTAATGCCGCACCTGGAGATCTGTGTCCAGTGCTGGACTCCCCAGTATGAGATACACATGAACATACTAAAGAGAGTCCAACATTGGGCCACTGAGACGTTGAAGCAACTGGAGCACTTCTGTGAGGAGAGTCTGAGAGAGGTGGGACTCTTATTCATGGAGGAGGCTCAAGGTGTTCTAATCAGTATCTATAAATCAGTATCTGAAGGGAGGATACAAAGAGGACAGAGATAAGCTTTTCTGAGTGGTACCCAGTGCCAGAACAAGAGGCAATGAGCACAAATGGGGACACAAGAGTTTCTGTGTTGTGTGAGTGGCTGAGCACTGACACAAGTTGCCATGAAGGCAGACTGCGATAGTGGGTTTTTTTCAAATTCTTATGTAACTTCTCAGTGTTTAAATAGATCCAAGCTTCTACAAGATGGTACCTGAAGTCTCTAGCCAAGGACCTCTATACATACTTCTGAGAGTTGTGTCTTGCAGGACTTCGATCAAAACCTGAAATATATTCCAAGTTAAAAATACTGCAAAGGCAAACGCCTTCTAGGGATTAGCAGCTTTCAAGAGAGATCTGAAATGCTAATTTTCATGGACTTTAATAAAATATTTTCTTATACTGTAGCGAGCCAGACAAGATTCCCTGAAAAAAAAAAATAAAATAAAATAAATAAATAAAAATAAAAATCATTGCCCATCTGTCTTTAACCGTTAGCTGATGTAATGGATGTGACAGTGAATGGAACTTGTGCCTAGAAGTTCTGACCCTTTCCTGAGAAATGAATGAATTTTTCATTTACCAAGCAGACTTTATATACAAATAGAATGGCAGTCGTTTAGAAAATAAGTGGTCTCCTGTGAAGATAAATAGTTGGTTGTGTTCCTGATAGTAGGAGTAAGTTTCAGAGGACAGTACTTTGATTTATTTTACCTATAACAATGGGGAAGTATTATCATGGAAAGTAGTTTTCTGAAGTAATATCTAGCTACATCAGCCTAGTACACTTGAAAATAAAATTCTATGATGGGAAGTGGCTCAAATGATGTTCATTTGCATTGTAAAACTTGCCCTGATACAGTATCAGAACAAGCTGAATCTGATTCATTTATTGTGATGCCATGCACCTATTTGCTTTGATTTCCATTGGCTTGCTATTTATTATCACCAGTTATAATGGCTTTTAGCCCTGCATCATTAGAGTCGACAAAGGCTCAGTACTGAGTATGAAATAATCCAGGTATTAAATAATTCCAGTCTGGATTGGTTCCTCTTTCTCTGCTCTGTCTACTGTTTTCAAGATTGATACAAATTGTCTATAAATATATGGATGTTCTCAGTCCCTTAGACACTGAATTGAAAGCAGCTGAGGTCACACTAATGATATACTTAGTTGCAAGAAGTGTTGGATAAACTCAAAGATCTGTCCAGGATCTTTCAAATTTAGTTCAGACTTGACTGAATAATGTTTCACTTCAACAAACCTATTGATAATAATTACTTTGGTGAAAAGAAAAAAAAAAAAAAGAAAAAAAAAGAATGCTGTCTTAAGGTACAGCTATAAGCCCTTCACACATATCAGATGGATTCTCACTTAACTGTATCAACACCGTTCCTGGTTAATATGTCCTTTACTTTGTTGCCTGCATCCCAATCCCATAACATCAGAGCACATTTGCTATGAGACTCACTCTGTAGAAATCCATGAAGTGAGAGAAAGAATAAATTTGGGCTTCTCTCTGTCTTTTTGCTCAATATTCAGATTTGCATTGCAATCCTATCTAGCCCAGGGGAATTTCAGAAACTTCCAGTAAGTACAAATGTGGAGCAATTACTGAACTAAAACAGTGAATTAAATCTCCTTTACAGAAAAAGGTTGTATGAGCAATCTCGTCTATTGGAATGGTATTCAGTAAGATTTCAGGTGAAATTTTTATTACTTCAGTTGCATGCTTTTCTGGATCATCTCTTTTAAGAATAAAATTTTTCACTGACTGATAATGCAATACTAAGCTTTTTTTAATATGCCACGTGTAATATGATTGAGAACCAAAGATATGTTCTTTAGTTGCAACAGGTAAATTTAGAACTCTATAACAATAAGATATTAAAACTTTGGATATTTAATCAACAGTTTTAAGCCCCTCCGTATTTTTTCATATTTCAGTCTCATTCTTTCTTTAATTTAGACTTTGGTCAACTGAAACTCCCACCAATATCAATAGCAGTATTTCACTGAGGGTGATAATTTTAGGACTGAGCCACTTTGTGTTAGGTACAACACACTAAAACCAAATGCCATCCCAACTTGTTGAAAAATTCAGCCCATTTCTTAAAATCTCCTTGATTTGCATTTACATCCCCAATCCATGCAAAGTGTAAAACTAAGCAACTAGTACAGTTCTTCCTCCAAAACCTACAGAGAATTCCCATCTGTGGTAATACTCATCTTAGTTCTGGACAGCTTAGTTCAGCTCCGAGCAGAACTTGCTTTTTCTGGACTTCTTTTAGTCAGAGAAAATTTTTCTCTGAAATTCACAATTGGTAATAATCTTTACGAATACAGCTGATTGTCAGAATACTCTGGCTTCATTTCTTGGTTTGGGAGAAAGAGTGTGTAGGCATAAGTATCTTGCTGTAGTCTAAAAATGAGGATCAGATGGTAGAGTTACATTAAATTCATTACCCTGAGTGAAGCCTACAGTCTGAAATTTAGGATTGTGTTTTTTGATCTCCATTTAATTAGAACTGATCCCCATCTAATGCTACATGACAGTCTATGAGAAGAAGGTAAAACTAGCTTGATTCCATCACTGTGTTATAAGTGAAACTGAAAATACTTTACAGTGGGTTTCACTGTAGAAGCAGTACTTCAGAAATTATCCCAACTGTTCCTTGGAGAGGAAGAGAGCAGCAGAACTGCTATCTGTTTCTGTGCCTTAGGGCATCCTCTGACATAGCTGCCTCCACCAGACAGAAGACTGGAGTGCCAAATGGGGAGGCTGCTCTGTCAGCATTTTGTTTCCCTTTTTTTCACATTGCAAAACAAAACACTAGTTAGATAGGATAGAAAAATACAGGACTAACAGGAAACTAAATGAGGCATGACAGATAGGGTGTGCTGGATGTAAATGCATGAAACTTATTCCCACTTGGTTCCCTTTAAGAGTACTTTGTCTGAATTGTTTTAGAAAATGGCATTTCCTGAAGTTGCTGTATTGTGTTAGCCTTAGGAATGTCTATACAATGCAAAAGATAAGGAAAGAGATAAGTAAAACTTTGTTGTTTGCATTTTAAGTTTGCATTGCCTGATGAAATGACAGACAAAAGCTTTTTTAAATATCTGAGTTTCCATGCAACCCTGAAGAGTCTTAACTGAATGGAGAAAGCCATTTACACTACCTCCTATAAATGAGTTGTTAGAAAATAGATGGAGAATGTTGGTCTCGAGGATCACTATTATATGTATATCTTCTTTGGGGAACTTACTCAGACTTTTCTGCTGCGGCTTTGTCAATTAGAAATGTCTTCTGTAACACCAGGAGTGCTGAGGTTTGTAGCAGGTAGAGATGAATGTTGCCTAGAGAATTTCACCTTCTTTTTTCCCTTCAGACAGGAACTTCTGTGACACTGAATCATTAAAATTTATTCTCCTGTTGACTATAATGTAGTTATATCAAGGAACAGTTTACACTCGGTGCCCTAAACTGTCTAACAACTTATGCAGGCTTCTTGATTAGATAATAGCTGAACACTTACTTGAAGTTCAGCTCTACTTTGGTATAGGAAGGGATAGTCATGCTACATTTTCATCAAATCTTGATTTTCTTTCCAAGATTTTTTTTTTTTTTTTTTAATTCTTAACATTGTATTTTTTCATCTTTTCCTGCAAAGGAGGTCTCTTGCAATGCAAACCCTATTCCATTTATGTAAGAATTCCCTTCATGCTCATTTAACAGACTCTTTATCAGGGTCTGTGCTGATTGAAAAAAGGGGAGATGGTTTCAAATTGAAAGAGGGTAGATTTAGGTTACATATAAGGAAAAAATCTTCTACAGTGAGGGCGGTG
Source organism: Tragopan temminckii (assembly GCA_028571105.1). NCBI lineage: Eukaryota > Metazoa > Chordata > Aves > Galliformes > Phasianidae > Tragopan > Tragopan temminckii. Next base: position 77,415,856 of record JAOWBP010002052.1, read on the forward strand.
AGGCACTGGAACAGGTTGCCCAGAGATGTGATTGATGCTCCATCCTTGAGACTTTCAAGATGGAGCTGGATCAGGCCCCATAGCTGTGCATGTTCCTCTTCATTGCAGGAGAGTTGGACTGGATGACTTTAAATGTCTCTTCCAACTCTAAGGATTCTATGATTCTACGAAACCTGACAGAAAAGATGTGGATTACACACCTGTAGGCAAGGCATCCTCTTCTCCATTGCCACAGACTCCCTTGCATCACCTATGCTCTGGGGTTGTAAACTCAGTCTTCCTGTACAGGAGAATAGCTGAAAGATGTAGATGTTCAGCAGAGTTGCTAAGAAACATAAATAATTTTAAAGTATGCAAGGTTACAAGGCTAATCTAAAGTTAGAGTAATACTGTGTAGCATCTCCATGGCAACCAGGAGTGAATGGCATGTGAGGTGAAAGCAGAGGGGAAGGCAGAATAACAATCAACAACGAATAAATTGTGACAGGACTCAGTGTGATTATGTTGTCAATGAGTTAAAGAACACTGCTGCCCAGCTGGAATTCAGCTGTGCTTCTGGAGGAGAAATGTTCTCTTCGCAGGTCCAGAGGAAATGACAGATGACATTTTTAAAGCAATTCTATAATGACAAGCTCCATGTCTGCTGACTACTCTTCCAGTAGTTAGCAAATAAAGAAGAGAAATTGACCTGCACTTACACCATATAACAAAGCATCCTACTTAAGCATCTACTTAATATCTAGAAACAAATTTCCATAGCAGTTCTAGTATCTAGGGTCTACTTCAGAGATTCCACAGTCCAGATCTGTTTCCTTTGTTATCGCCTCTAAGGTAGAATGTGCATAACTTTGTCAGTACTGATACTATTTTTTATATCTAAAACACCTAAAAAACATAACCTGGGTACAGAAGTCAGTTTAAAAAAATAAACTTTTACCAATTACTGTCCTACAGCACTGGGATTTTGTCTGATAATATTTATGCCCCCTCATAAGAGAGGAATGAGGCCCCATTGTGAAGAGCTGCTTTCTAATTATCCTATGGCCTGGAGTGTCAATGACTTCAAATTTCATGGGCAGCATCATGGTCCAACAGCAGAGCTAACATCATCAAGCCTTTGCCGTACATGAGTTAATACACTGTCATCTAATGTGCTGAATGACATGAAAGTCTCTCGTGAGTAAGTGGTTTCTGTGTGATCAGTAAAAAATGCAATGGAGCTCCACTCAGGTTCTGATCTTGTGCTCTTGGAACTCAAGAAAATTTCATGAATTAGTTCTCTTGTACTGAATAAAATAAAAATGGATGTTTCCAGAGCAGACAAGTGCACCTGACTTCAAATTCGTGTTCAAAGTCATTAAATTCTAGAGTAATTCTACCACATCAACACAGATACACACTGTCCTGGACTTCAGTGTTCTGATTAAATCTCCACTAAGTGTAATGACAGACTACCAAATAGTTCCCCCACAGATTTAGAGTGTAATTCTTCTCACAATTCCCCCTAAAAAACTATTAAGATACTATTTTATCTAGAAATTGGTATCAGTCTACTTTTTTGCTTAAGTAAAAATCTTAACTGCAAAACTCCAGAAATGTGGGTACCTTGGGCATTTTTGGCAACCTGGCTACTAAAAGGTTTCAGTAACGTTTCTCTGCCTTGCTTTTGTAACAGTGGAAGGTTAAGAGATGTAAAAAGTGATCTACTTACATTGCAATAAATTATTTGCCTAAGGTAACCCAGTAATGCTGAGGCAGAGCAGATTTGAAATCAGTCCCTCAGAGCCTATAAGATATTCTATAAACCACTCTGTCCTCTCCCCTGTTGTGTTTTTCGCTGTTCAATGCAGTGATAACCGTATCACTTCTATCCATTGGGAAAGGTGTTCTTCCTGACAGGAGAACATTTCACTGACTTCTACTGACCTTGAGTCTCATTAAGGAGAGGAAAAAAAAACAAATTGTGAAAATGTGAAGTTGAACTCGAAGCTCATTTAAGACAATAAATGTCTTTCACTGTATCTCAGTGAGCTATGGCTCAAGCCTACAATGTTCAAGCAATAAAACACCATGACATTCACATTAGACAGTCAATGGTCCATGATGCTACATGTGGAAGTTCTCTTAACACTATAAAATTAATCTATTCCATCATGACAGTCAATATTTGTTATGACCAGAGAACCAAGGATGCATGTCTATGTAATGAATCAATGTCAAGTGCTTTCCCTGGAATGATTTGTATTTTCTATATTATAATTTAACACATTTTTATTTACTATTAATGATGGCTGGTAAATAGACTTAAGAAAATAAATCACCAATGAACTCGTTGATGAAAGTAAAAAGAATTCTTACAAGTTTAAAACAAGTTATTCAAAAAGCTCTCATTATAATGTGATTAAGCAATTATGCTGCGTTAAGTAAACAACAACTGACTTAGAAAAGTACCTAATTATGTTGGCTGGTTATACATGTAAATGCAGATAAGTTATTCCAGTATTTCTACATATTTTCATTATTTCAAGACATTAGAAAACAAAAAGAGAGAGAGCTTGTTTTGGAGTCTGAGCAAATAATCCATTGACCTTGGTGAGTTTTTAGGCGTACTCCTTTGTTGCAGGTTGCAAGGTAAGATCATAGTAGGGGGAATCCCCTGGGTTTCACTCTAAGAGAATAAAGGGGTCCAAGATGGCTGGTCGCTCTTCAAGAAGAAAGTCTTAAAGGCACAGGAGCTGGCTGTCCCCCTGAGCCACAAAATGAGCTGGTGGGGAAGAAGACTGGCGTGGATGAATAGGGAGCTATTCTTGAGGCTCCCGGAGAAAAAGAGAATCTACCTCCTGTGGAAGAAGGGACGGGTGACTCAGAAAGAGTACAGAGAAGTTGTTAAGATGTGTAGAGAGAAAATCAGAAAGGCAAAAGCCCAGCTTGCACTCAACCTGGCCACTGGGGTTAAAAGGAACAAGAAACCCTTTTACGAATACATCAGCGGTAAGAGGAGGACCAAGGAGAATCTTCATTCTTTACTGGATGAGGCTGGGAATGTGACCACTGAGGATAAGGAAAAAGCACAGGTTCTGAATGCCTTCTTTATGTCTGTCTTTAGAAGTCAGACCAGTTATCCTCAGGTACTCCACTCTCTGACCTGGTAGTCTCAGCTGGAGAGTGGACAGAACCCTCTGCGATTTGGGAGGATGCAGTCAGAGACCTACTACTCCGCTGGACTGTCACAAGTCCATGGGGCTGGATGGGATTCACCCAAGAGTGCTGAAGGAACTGGCGGAGGTGATAGCTGAGCTGCTTTCCATTATCAATCAGTGCTCTTTGTTGACTGGTGAGATCCCAGAAGACTGGAGACTTGCCAGTGTGACTCCCATCTATAAGAAGAGTTGTAAGGAGGATCCAGGGAACTACAGGCTTGTTAGGCTGACCTCGGTGCCAGGGAAGGTTATGGAGCAGATTGTCTTGAGGGAGATCACGCGGCATGTGCGGGACAACCGGGGGATCAGGCCAAGCCAGCATGGGTTCACGAAGGGCAGGTCCTGCTTGACCAACCTGATCTCCTTCTATGATCTAGTGACCTGTCTGGTCAACGAGGGAAAGGCTGCTGATGTAGTCTACCTAGATTTCAGCATAGTCTTTGACACTGTCTCCCACAGCATTCTCCTGCAGAAGCTGGCAGCCCGTGGCTTGGATGGATATGCTCTTGGCT
>JAOWBP010002052.1:77419667-77445475 GCA_028571105.1 Tragopan temminckii
GAAAGGAAAGGAAAGGAAAGGAAAGGAAAGGAAAGGAAAGGAAAGGAAAGGAAAGGAAAGGAAAGGAAAGGAAAGGTGTACAATGCAATTGCTCATACCAGCTGACCAATGCCCAGGAAGTCCCCAAGCAATGACAGCCTTGCTGGCTGACTATCCCGTTTTATTGTTCAGTATGATGCCAAATGGCATGGAATATGCCTTTGGCCAGATTGGGTGAGCTGTCCTTCTCCTGTCCCCTCCCAGATCCTTGAGAACTTCCCACCTCTTCACTGGCAGGGTAGCAAGAGATATAGACAAACTCCTGATTCAGTGTAAGCACTGCTCAGCTATCCACATACTGTCCGCATTTTCAACCTAAATCCAAAACACAGCACCATGCCAGTGGCTATTAAGGAAATTAATTAACACTGTCCTTATTGAATAAAAGATATGCAGTTTTAGAATCACAGGAAGTAGACAGTAATTTAAGTCAAGAATTCTGAGAACTTTGACTAAAACGTATTTATTAAAAAATATAAAGTTTCAATATATTTTGATGGAAACAATTTGACTTAGTGATTAACTCAATTGGCCGCACAGCTAGGAAATGGAGCTGTTGGTGTCAGAGTATCCAGCCAACCATAAAAGACATTGCGTCTCTATTATCTATTATAAAATTACTGTGTTCAGATGAGCTTAAGTGACTAAATGATCACCGAACATGTGGCACCACAAATTACAGCTCTGAACCACGGTAATCAAAGACTTTTCTCTGACACTCTGCTTCCTTCACTACTCATGAGAGGCTGCCTTGTATCACACATTTACCTCTGATTGCTCCTCCACTGCATCCCATACTGAGCATTCCCGACTGCTCTGACCTGTGTTAATGCACAGGAAAAAAACAAACTGCCAGTTGATTTGTAGTGTTTTAGAGTAGCTGCTGGGCAGACTTGCACCTCTTCATCTAGGTAGGATGATAGGGTGAGAGGGAATGGTCTCAAGTGATGCCTCAAGTGGACGCTCAGGTTGGATATTGCAAAAAATTTCTTCTCAGAAAGAGTGGTGAGGCATTGGCACAGCCTGCTCAGGTAGGTGGAGGAGTAACTGTTTCTGGAAGTGTTCAAGAAATACGTATATGTGACACTGAGGGACGTGGTTCAGTGGGAATGGTAGTGATGGGGTGACAGTTGGACTAGATGCTTTTAGAGATCTTTTCCAACCTTAATGTTTCTATGATTCTATGATTTTATAATGCTAAGAAGTAGTTTAAGTGAGATACATGAATAAGTAGGTCAAAATAAAAGCCCTCAAAATGAAACACAAAAAGCATATGATAAAATGAGGGTGTAAATATGAAGCCTTGTTTTCATTTAGGCAAACTATTCTGAGTAACAGCTTTCAGCCTATAACCAAATGCCATGTTTCTTTCTTCATTTGATTTCAAAAAAAAAAAAAAAAAGAAAAAAAAAAGAAAAGAAAAGAAATCACTGTGAGATTTCGTAATAGAAATTTATTTCTCAACAACAGAAAGCAGCCCAAACTGCCACCTGCAGCATTCAGAATCTTGCATTAAAAAAGCATTGTCTTTCTGGACAAAAAGCATAACAGATCGCAGATAAGATTTTCTGATGCGCTTAACTCTTGCATGAATAATAGTTCTGCTCTGTAAGTTGCGATGATCTTGCAAAGGATGCTGTGAGGATACAACCTGCTGCTGTTGCTTCACTGGAAGTGGACAGTCACTCTTGTTCTGAATGAGTTTTGATAATAAACACAATGGTTCTCCACAGTTTGCTTTGGGAAAATCTCCAGTGTTTCTTTTATTTCAGTTATTCATTCTTCTTCCTACAATGTGAATGGTAACCTGGAAGGCCTGTGACATTTGAAGCATTTTCAGAAACAATGATAAATGCTTTCTTTGCTGACTTTTGGATGGAGCTATTGCCAGCCACTGGCCTTTTTTTCACTAATGGGTAGAGCAGCACTTTCTATTCTGCACAGATGAAGCAGAATAATAGCCTGTAAGGGAAGGAAAAAGTGAAAAAACACAGTATGTGAAACCACTGTGTGAAGCTGTTGTTATTACAACAGGTTTCTTTAGGAGAAATTAACTTCCTCTATCAAACATGGTTCTGACAACTTCTTGTGCAGCAAAGGCACATCATCTTACTGCCATCCGTACTAGGTTTATTGTAAGGAGAGGGAAATTAGACTGTGAATGGGAAACTTCTAAAAGGCCCTTTGTGGGCTGCATTGCCTTCTCAGCTGTGCTAAAGTAGAGGGGTGAGCACTTTTCCTTAAAATCTCTTCCCCATCACCACGCACCATCATTGCTCTTATACATGTGGTTATTAGTGGTCTGAATGCAAATGCCTGAGAAACTATACAAGTTTTCTTAATGCCAATAGAAGCCATCTGTCAAAATTCTTGTGAGAAATGCACAGGCACACAGACCAGAGAAGACAGTTTCAAAACATCTAGCAAAAAGCTCCCCATGGAGAACTCCTCTTCTGCCCCATTGAATTCATAGAATCATAGAATCATAGAATGTTTTGGGTTGGAAGGGACCTTTAAGATTATCTAGTTCCAACTCCCCTGCTATAGGGAGGGACACTTCCCACTAGACCAGTTTGCTCAAAGCCCCATCCAGCCTGCCTTGAACATCTCTGGAGAGGTGTTCAATCCACAGCCTCACTGGGCAATCTGTTCCAGTGTCTTAACACCCTCAGTGAAGTATTTCTTCATAATATCTAGCCTAAATCTGCCCTCTTCCAGTTTAAAACCATTGCCCCTCATCCTGTCACTTTGTGCCCTTCTAAGAAGTCCCTCCTTAAATTTCCTGTAGGCCTCCTTCAGGTACTGGAAGGCTACTATGACGTCCCACCCGAGCCTTCTCTTCTCCAGGCTGAAGAGCTCCATTTCTCTCAGTCTATCTTCATAGGTGCTTCAACTCTCTGATTATCTTTGTGGCCCTCCTCTGGATCCACTCAAACAACTCCTTGTCTTTGTGTTGGGAGCCCCAGAACTGGAAGCAGTACTCTATGTGGGGTCTATCCAAAAGCAGAGTAGAGGGGCATAATCACCTCCCTTTGCCTGCTGGTCACATTTCTCTTGATGCAACCCAAGACATGGTTGGCCTTCTAGGCTGCAAGAACACATTGGTGGCTCATGTTGAAACTTTCACCAACCAACACCCCCAAATCCTTCTCCTCAGGGCTGCTCTCAGAACATTCTCCACCCAACCTATATCTGTGCTTGGGATTGCCCCATCCCAGGTGCAGAACCTTGCATTTGGTCTTATTGAACTTCATGAGGTTGGCAGGGGCCCATCTCTCAAGCCTGTGTAGATCACCCTGGAAAGCATCCCTGCCCTGTGCCAACTGCACCACTCAGCTTGGTGTTGTTTGCAAACTTGCTGAAAGTGTATTTGATCCCACTGTCCATGTAACCTACAGAGATGTTAAATAACACCAGTCCCAGCACCAGTCCCTGAGGAACGCTATTCATTGCTCGTCTCCTCTTGGACATTGAGTCACTGACTGCAACCCTCTGAGTGCAACTATCCAGTCAATCTCTTATCCAGAAAGTGGTCCTTCATTAAATCCAAATTTTTCTCCAATTTTGTGACCAGGATGTTGTGCAGGACAGCACCAAATGCCTTGCACAAGTCCAGGTAGATGACTTCAGCTGCTCCTCCTTTATCCACTGACGCTGTCACTCCATCATAAAAGGCCACCAAGTTTGTCAGGCATGACTTGTCCTTGATGAAACTATGTTGGTTAACACCAATCACCACTGGAGAGGGCCAACATCTTCCCTGGCCTGGTTTTCTTTTTATCACTGATACACCTGAAGAATTTCTTCTTGTTCCCTTGTCCCTGGCTAGATTTAATTCCATCTGGGTTTTAGCTTTTCTAACCTGATTCCTGGCTGCAAATAAGCTTCTGTTCTCTGATGTGTTAATAGGAGATATGACACTCCCTTTCCAGATGCTGCTGTTGAAATGAGTGATTTGCATTCAGAATGGCAAACTTCCCTCCAGTCTAATTAATACTAACTTCTATTTACCTGTTCCATTGATAACAGATACCTTTGAAATTTGTTGCATGAGTTGCAATGCAGAGTCAAAGTGCCAGTTCTCAGACATTCCTCTGAGCTACACTGACTCAAAATGGTGAAAATATTAAACTGGAAATTTACTGATACTGTGGGAACTGATCAGAAGTTAAGATTGTGAAGATACACATGGGCAGCAACAGCAGCTGTAGCTTATTCCCTGTTGTTTTTCAGAGACTAAGAAAAACAAAAGTAGCTTAATGGGGAAAATAACTAAAAGTGATAAATGTCAGCAGATTCAGCTTATATGATAATCCAGGGAGGCCAAGTGAGAGGGAGTCTGAAGGCTGGTTAACACCTGGCACAACCACGTAGTCCTGTGGGATGTCACTAAAATTTAATGTAAGAACTCATCAATATTTCTGTCTCTTAAGAATGTTTTCCTAGTAGATCTCCAGACAAAGCTTGTTAAAACTATTCTTTTCTAGAAGTTAATAGAGAGTAGCCTTGCTAAGAAGGACTTAGGCGTCCTGGTAGATGAAAAATTTAACACGAACCAGTAGTGTGTGCTTGCGGCCCATGAAACCAAAAGTATCCTGGGCTGCATCGGAAGAGAGATGGCCAGCAAGGCAAGGAAGATGGGTGTCCCCCTCTGCTCTCAACTTGTGAGGCCCCATCTGAAGTACTGTGTCCAAGTTTGGGGACCCCAACACAGGAAAGACATTGAGCTGTTGGAGAAGGTCCAGAGGAGGGCCACAAAGGTGAGCAGAGGATTAGAGAACCTCTCCTATGAAGACAGGCTGAAGGAGCTCGGCTTGTTCATTCTGGAGAAGAAAAAGAGGTGAAGAGAACTCATTACAGCCTTCAAATATTTAAAGGGAGACTATAAAGAGGAGGGGAATCAACTTTTATACGGATAGATTGGGATAGGACAAGCGAGAATGGTTTTAAACTAAAGGAAGGAAGATTTAGATTGGATATCAGGAGAAGTTTTCACGAAGAAAGTGGTGAGGTGCTTGAACAGGTTGCCAGGAGAGGTTGTGGAGTCTAAATTAGACACGGCCCTGGGCAATCTTATTTAGTACTTAATCTAGTGTTGGCAGCCCTACCTGTAGCAGACAGCTTGGAACTTGATGATCCTTGAGGTCCCTTCCAACCCAAGCTATTCTATGATTCTATGTTTCTATGATAATACTCTTAAGTTTGGACCTACAAGAACATACTAACTCTTCCATTTATCCTGTCCTTATGTGTCTTAACTCTCATTCAGTGTTAAATTAAAGTACAAGTTCAGTTTGCCTAAAGATTATCTGTCATTTTTGAAGCTGTGTACATCTGTAGCAAAAAGTAAATAAAATAATAAAAAAAGAAAGAATAACAAAATAGACAAGGATGAATAGTCAGGGAAACTGAAAGTGTGAGGTGGGAGTCAAATTCTTTTTCCAGGTTACTAGTGATGGAATGAAAGGTAGTGGCCTAAGTTGTGTTCACGTTAGATATCAGGAAAAACTTCTCAGGAAGAGTAGTAAGGCATTGGCATAGCCTGCCCAGGGAGGTGGTATTGTCATCATCCTTGAAGGTGTTCAAGAAATGTGTAGATCTGGCACTGAAGGTTGTGGTTTAGTGGGCATGGTAGTGATGGGTTGATGGCTCAGTTAAATGATCTTAGTGGTCTTTTCCAACCTTAATGATTCTACAATTCTATGAAAATTTATTTTTAAACAGATTAAAATATTTGTGTTTAGATAACCTGGAAACGTGAGAACTGAGAGGAGATGCTGGATTTGGATGATTCATAAAAAGTAGCACAAAGAACTATGAATTGGAAATAAATCTTTCCAAACTGAAAATCAGAAGGATTCTAACAGCAAGGGATGTTCTGGAAAGAGATTTCAGATAGCCATGGAGATGAGAAACTTGAATTATTTCAGTGGAAGTGATTAAATGGTGGAAACTTGGAGTGTAATATTTTTCAAGGGAAGATTTTAGGATAGGAAAAGGATGAGATAAAAGCATGAAATTGAACTGTGCGATATCAAGATATGATTTATGGTTTGTTTGGATCCCCAAAAGGGGGATGAAAGGAGATAGATCATGGTGTGTTTGCTATGATTTGCTCATAACAGTATTTAATTAGTTCATGGCGTACATCCTGCAGTCTACTGTTGCCTGTAGGTAGTGGGAAGAAATATTATATTCTTGCTTGATGTGTAACTGTTTTTGGGAGACAGAGAAAATTGTTTTTCTTCAGAAATATCAGAGATGAGCTACAGCTGGAAGAGGCCTGGGCAGAGTACTTTGGTGCATCAGTGACACCCAGAAGTTCTTCAGAGTCCTGTTAGTTGTCTCTCACTCCCACATTCTTTGTTAAACTGATATCTCAGCCTGAAGCTGGAAAAATCTTTCTTCTAACATGTGAATGGCAAAAACCCACTTTTTGTTTTTGTTTTTCCCCTGTGCTCAGAGCATGATCTGTTTTCTGAGACTTTGCCATTTACAGCTATCATGCAACTGCAGAGACCTGGGATGTCAGTGATTACTCTGCTCTTTCCTTGGGGCATAGTGTAGTAGGCTTTGCATCTCAGGCTTCTTGTGGAGGTGCAGACATGTTTTGTGCTTTATGGTAGACAGAAGCTGGGAAGAGTTCATATGGACTTCTTGAAAATTACTGGCTTTTTGCAGTCACATGCGGCTGAATGGATGGATCTCAGGGTTCCTGAGATCTGTCACTGTCACTCAGTTATGCAGTCCAAAATTGTTCTCCTCTACTGGTTCATTCAGGATGAAAATTCAGGACCAGAACTTAGTGAAGTAATGTACATCTGCAGAATGATGAAGAAATCAACCTGTAATATAAAGATCCTACAAAATCATTTATATGTATTTTTTTACAGAAAAAGGCCAGATCTACATTTTCCATTGTAGCAATTTGGGACCTTGGTTTGACCTAAGAGACAAAGTTAGGAGGTTTCTTCATTTCCGAAGGAGGAAAATTTGGGGTTGGTTTGGATTGGTTTGGTTAGGTTTATTTTTTTATATTTCTTACATTCTTCTTTCAAAGTTTCAACTAGAAATCACAGTTAAGATATTTTTCCTTATCATTAAAAAATCATTATCCTCTCTTTGATGGTTTTAATTAAAGCAAGGGAGTAATTAGGAAATGGCTATCTTTCTTCTTTTCCAGTTGATTTGCAATACCAAATATAAATTTTCTTGTACAAAAATGATGTGGATTCATCTTTCTTCTCCACTGACCATGACATTAAATGTGCAGGCAGCAAATTTTGGTATTCTTCTGAATCCTTCAAATAGGAGATGATAGAACTATAGAAAAACAAAATACATGACTAATTTTCACGATTGAAAGCCCTCTCTCTACTAAGACCATGCCACCCATAGAAAGGAAACAAAAAGCTTTTGGCATACTTTAAGCTTAAGATAGGCCCACTCATATTTTAGGAAGGCTGAATTGCCATCTTCTCTTTGTTAACTGCAGAGAGAATGAAAGGTGACTATTCCTGAAGAGCAAAATTCCTCACTGGGTGCCCAGTGTTTGGCCCATCTTCATCATTTCCCTGCAACTTCTACCTAAACAGAACATCAGCTTTTGAGAGGAAAAAATATCACTTTTGAGTGTTCTCTGGGTCAGATGTGATCAGGAGTGACCTCAGAAGATGTCTTCCGTTATCATAATTTGATCCTCACTTTTGGGTTAGAGCACAAATCTTCTTTCTGAAATTCAAAGCGGTAATTGGCAGTGGCACACATCTTTTCTCTGTGCACTAATAAGAATATAGGTCTGTGTGTAGCCATTGGTCCAATAGACCTTGACACTGAGAAAAATATCAGGATATTTTCAAGCAGCCTGTAGCTGAGATAACTCAGAGTGATCTAACAAAATAATTAAAAAAAGAAAAAAAGAAAAAAAAGAAAAAAACCACACACACACACACAAAAACAACAAGCAGTTATAATTAACACTTAGTTTAAATGTAACCAGCATGACATTTTCACTTAAATAAATCTCATGAGACAGAATGTGTTATATTGAATTAACACCTTTACAGGCTATGTGCTTTTTAAAGCAAATACATAAATTAACAATATTCCAAAGAACCAAATCCTGCCTTTCCTGAAAGCACAGTCTAAAACCTTATTTTACAAGTTTTCCATCATGTTGATGCTTTTATTTTATTTACCGTTTTGTTGTTTGTTTGTTTTCAGCCTGAGAGGTCGTGAATTTCATATCCCTTGACAATGAAGAGCAGAGCCCTCCATCACTTCAGTGGGTCAACAAATTTCTGTGGGTGCCTTAGCACTTTTGCTGATGTCCATTCCTTCTGTTTTAAGCATCCTCGAAGGGTCAGGTTTGGTGACTGCCAGGCTGAAAGGACATTGCTGGCTTGAAAACTTGCCATAAAAAAGATGAGAATAATGCCAGTTTATCTGATTGCCATATCTATGATCCTAGATCTTGGGGTAGTGTATCCTAGCACCTGGGCAGGACATATACAGGTGAATATGACAGACAGACTCAGACAAGGGAGGCCTGGCTTAAGAATCAGATAAAGCATTTGTGGTTACTATGGAAACGCATTGCTCTCTCAAGCTCTCAAGCCTTTCGCATACCAGCACAATGTTTCTTTCTGAGCCCTTTTATAGATCTGATCTGCTGTTCCTACTAGTGTAAAGTACACTCATTTCATTCACAGTAAATAACAGCTTAACTGACACCAAGAAACAACTTTTACAGACCATCTTCTACAGATGTCATTAATCCATGCTACCTGATGTTGATTTTAACGAAGTGTAGGTGTGTTTTAGGAAGTGCAGCCATTCAGACCAAAAAAATTTACTGTTGATATGGCATGTCAAGTATGTGAAATAGTCTGTTCATGGCAGTCAGTGGATTATCCTGTTTTCTTTACAAGACATCATGTAATTTTGTGGGTTAAATACACTAGAAAAAAAAAAAAAATCAACTAGCCATTGTTTTGTTACTTTATCCATTACCAAAGAAACTGGAACTAACACTTTGCTATGAGATTTCTGTTATACTTGCTTAGCCATTCTCTGTCATCTTTTATTCTTTTGATGTTAATCACAAGCAACCAAATCAGAAGATAATGAAGAATTAAAAGATTATAGATATGGAAAGTCTGCACATTAAAAGCAAAGTCAAAGAGCGAAGAATCCACAATGACTGAGATAATGAGAGTGAAGAATACAATTTGTCTTTAAATGGAGTGATAGAAAAATATCCCCACGGCACTTCCTCACAGGAGGAGACAGTGCCGCTTACCTCTGGAGGGACAAAAATAGCAGCTAAGCTGTATTGCAGAATTAAGGAATGAAGCCTAAATGATTTTCAGCCTCCTGTGAGGTGAGTGTTTACTAGGAACAAAAAGAAACTTGAAAGTCCCCAGACAAGCGGCAGACAGGCAAGTCATCCAAAGGTCTTAAGGTCTGCTCCTATTGCTAAAATCTGGGGTGCTGGTGGTCATCAGTTGCACTAAAGAACACCTGAACCATGAGTAAGGAGGAATTCAGGGTGATTAGTTCAGATGTAGGTAATCAGAGATGCTTAAATATTAGTTTCTCATTCTGTTCCAGAAGCTTTACAGTATCCTATGTGGATTTCTACTGCATATCCAGAAGGGTAATGGTCTCCTATGCATTTGGTACAAAAGCTTCTAACCTCAGAGCATCAGAGGCCTAAAACATTTGATGAGGTGAATCCCATTATGTAACACAGAAAAATGGTCTCTTACCACTGGGGGAAATGCACTTTCCCAGCACTTTGCTTATAGGATGTCAATACTTGGATTCTTAGTCAGGAACATTCTGCACAGCATTAGTGAGGGGAGAAGTAATAAAGCTGTACCTCATTATCTGAAGACAAAAAATAGTGAAGGTGAGGATGCTTGCTTGTGCGTCAGACATCAGAGTGTAAAATTTTGTCTGACACACACTCTGATTCCCTTTCTGAGGACTTTTCAGCACCTGTTAAACTAATAGAAGGCCAATAGCATGGGGAAAGATTACTCATTCTCTGACAGAAGTTTTAAAAATACTTTTTGTTTGAGGCCCAGATTGATCACTGAAATAAACATTTTGAGGAAAAAAAAAAGTCTTTTTTAAAAATCTGTTATTATGTAATCTGTTATATTTTCCTTTTTTGCCATGCACTTAGCTCAGTAAGCAAACAGAAACAGTCCTGCAGAACTTTGGTTTCAGACATTGTCATATGATGGCTCTATCACATTGTTGTTGCCATAAACCAACTTTGTAAGTGTGGTCTCTTTCTCTCCACTGTTATCTCTAGGAAAAACAAAGACAATCAAGAAGATCATGTACTGTCTTGTTTCTCCCGATGGAAATGCCAACTCAGAAGGTGGCATTTGTGTAGTTGAGCCATGAAGCTGCCAGCCAGTGTCTGACTGTACCTGTTTCCTCACTGCTTAGCAGAATAGCACATTCTATAGGAAAGGCAATTCTGTTTCTCTTCTGTACAAGGGGATACTTTCAAGCCAAAGTTCTGGATAAAAGTGCGGAATAAGAACTTCAAAACACATCAACCTGCTGAGAGTGTTATTACTATTTCCACTTCGTAAATAGACAATTTTTCCAGAAGAATGGTTATTGAATAATAATAACACTTGTTCACTTCTAGCATATATAATCTTATATAATGCAGTGATCTTATTGTGAAAGTTCATCTGCTGTTTGCTGTGCTAGCAACAATTCCCTGTATCATTCAGACTATGCAATTTTTTTTTCTTCTGCTCTTGAGTGACACTTTTAATCTCTATTTCAAGACAAAAACAACATTCTGGAGTCTCAAGTATATAAAGGATTGCTGTTACAAGTGTTAGAGAAAATGTATTTAATAGATAGAAATTATTTGCAGAGTTCTCTCAGTCTATAGAATAATGGAAATTTTATGGCAGCCATCATTTAAACTTCAGAAGTGCAGAGCTGTCCTGCCAGTAATCAAAGTTTGACACTCCTAGAAATATTAGGACATTTCATCAACATTGACCAGATTTCACTAACCTTCCATGTTTTTTATTTTTGTAAACTGTACTCTTGTCACAGTTTTAATAAACATGTATTTTGAAGTCTCACTGACTAAACAGAATCAGAACCCAATTATAGCCAGTCTCATTTAAGAATTGCCAAATGCTTTCAAATATTTCTCAGGAAGATGTGCTGTAACCATTTTTATTCAAAGAGCTACACCTAGCAGACGAAAAATTATAAACTTGAAAATAACATCACTAATCTTCCAGAAGAAAAACAAAAAACTCATCGAGGTATAATCTCAGAAAATCCAGAGGATCAGTGTATACTTGATATACAGTCCAAATGCAGTGATATGCACAACAGTGCATATTCATTGACTTATCTCCAGGTGTTTTCAGAAGCAAGTCAGTAAATGATAAAAGTATCACATAATAATGCTTATCAATAATTGAATGTCATTTCTAAATTAGTATAGACTGGAGACATCAAATCTCTTTTTTTTTTTTTTTTTTTTTTTTATGGACAGAGAAAAGATCAGCATAGTATGGTTACTGTGGTATTTTTTGTAAATGAAAGGAGAATATGCTATTATTTCTTATGCTGAAATTATTTGCTTCTTTTGGCTGATATAAGCAGCTATTTGCTATTTGAGATCTGATTCAGAGACAGATGCAAGCAGTAGGTGTTCTAGCACAGAGACTCTTGTTAGGGCCCTAATTAAGCTATGCGCTTTGAAAAAAATTTTTGTCTGTTCTCCAGAATTCACTGAAATTGCCATTAGCAGCTCTGCTAACCACAGGATGGAGACTGCATGCGTCAAATGACTTTCAAACAACCTTTATTTAGGAGAATTCGTTTTACTTTTGTTATTATTTTTTAGTCTTATAAGCATGACAGGAAGATACATGTGATTTGAAAAACAGTTTATTACACTTTACTCAAAGATCTTCTACTATCCTAATCTATCATATGAAATCAGAAGTACCTAAGTAGGTTCACATTTATGAAAATCAATCTGGGTTCCCATTTTCCAACTTCTAGTGTATTTAGATGCCCAGTCCATAGAAGTTCAAACTCTCTTGAGCCTTAGTCAAAAAGCCTTGTTCAACAAAGCAGTTCAGTGATCTCATTCATTTTAAAATCTTCAAATGAATGAATACAGATAAGGATTCTGGATCTAATCTGGGTCCAAGATTCTTACTTTTTTTGTTTGTCCATTTGTTTTCATTGATAGAAAGATTCACGTGGAAAGATTGACCAAAAAAGTGTAATGTGTACAGTTAACAATTGGACAGTGAATTTTTGTCACCACTCTTAGGGACTCCAAAGTTCATCAGTGCTTCCAAACACTTGGCTGCCTCCTGGAACGAAATGGGCCTCTGAACTACAGAAAAAAATTACTTCTTTGTCTTTAACACAGTGGATAATCTTTCAGAGGAAAAACAGATTTTGTTGAAAGAAATTAATAACTGGAGTGCAGAGAGTACTGAAAATGCAGAAAAGGTGTTTCAATAAGAGACATAGCAGATACACATATGAAGAACAGTCATTACATCACCATGTAAAGACAAAAATGGAAGAGATATAATGACTTATTGGGTTTTTGAGTGGCAGTTTCTAAAAATACTATAGAAAAGATAAACACAACCCACAAACATTCTTCAACTTTCTGAAAATTTGCAACCCCCCAAGGGATTTCTGATGATGTTACGCCCCAAGGTAGTGATCATCATCCTGTTAAGAATCAGATCAGCTCATTAAAAACAGTCCATAATCCAGGGGGTCAATAAAAATGTAGAATATGATCTTTAATTTCAACATAATACGGAGTTCATTGTCAAGATTATTTCAGCAAAAGCTCCTTCCATGTAAAGTAGGGAACAAAAAGGGAAAACTGTGATTATTTTTTTATTTGTCAAGAAATCCAGATTTGCCAGAAAATGCAGTTTGAGAACCACGAAAAGTAAAAGGAATTTAAATCAAGAATTCTGAGAATTCTGACACACTAAGAAATCCATATTTGTCTTAAAAAACTTTTTCATTGAGCATATTTTGTTGGAAACAGTTGGACATTTCATTTGATAGAGGAATATATTTTTAAATAAAGATTGGACTTACTTTTTTAAATAAAAAAAAAAAGCTGAAAAGCTAACCGCTCATAGTTTGTCCACAACTAAATTTGTGGGTAGATATTTTGTTTAAAAAAGGAAAAGCAAAAATATTTCATCTTGAAACAAAAATAATTTTTCTTCTCATCTTCTTCAGTTCACCTGAGAAGTCAGTAAGTCAAAGTTTTATTCCTGAATATCATGTTCTATGCTGGGAAACCCTATACGCTTCCACCTTGATTACCCATTTTGAGGAGGGTGGTATAAATCTGAGCTTAACCAGATGAAGGTAATTTGGGTACTTCTGGCAGCTTATTCTGGATTCACAGTAGTTAATAATCAAGAATTTGCAATAAGAACAATCATATTTACAATAAGAACAGAATTTACGATAGAACAGTCATATTCATTTGTTTTGTTTTGTTTTAAAACAATTCATTTAGATAAGTTTCACAGTTGCTATCATGGCTAAAAAGGAGGGGAAAAAAACATCTCTAAACATCACTGGAGCTGCATGTATTATCCTGAATCTTGAGCTAAGTTTCTCATCATAGATTATGAATGATTATAATTTATAGAAATGAATGAAATTTAGGTGCCACTCAGCTATTGTTTCCTAGCTCGTGGTGTAACTGAATACTATTTTTCTCTCTCAGAGCAGAGAAAGGAACTGATAATATGTAACTGATTAATGAAAAGGTCTTGATAATGAATAATTTACTATTCTTGGAGACATTTATGATAATTAAGTCTCACCAAAGACATAATTGTACAGAAGCTCAAGTGAATCAGAAAATATAGTTCTTTAAGTAGTCTCAAAATTTGGTTCAGAGAAATGAGAACTATCTTTCTGGATGACAGTCTGTTCTAACATAACTAAATGCTGTCATTCATGTTTGTGCTGAATATAAGTGAGCTAGAAAGCACAGTGAACTAACATAACAACAGAGAGACGTCCAAGATAACACTTCCTTCACCAGGAAGGATGCTTAAGGATTCATGAATCCACATTAGAGATTTCCAAAAATACGTAGAGGCCTTGTTTACCAAGCACTCCACCTGCAGAAAAATAGGTACAGGAAAAGCCAAGTTTGCCCTTCATGTTTCAGGAGAGCTGGATGCTTGAGAATCAGACCTGTTCAAGATGTGTTAAACGGAAAATGCTATTAGGTATTGAAAACTGTCACAACTTGGTGTATAATGCCATGGAGTCATCAAGGACTCAGAGCAATAACACAAATCAGTTTATTGAGAACTTTCTAATAACAACTAATACTCCTCTTGGAGACTGGCTCAGTTGCTAATAATGATTAATAAGCAATACACCAGCTTATATCTTTCCTTCACAGGATACAATGGTATCATTTTATAACTTTCTGTATCAAACTGAAAATACTTGCTCCTAGGCCAAAACTTCAGCCAGAAAACATTCCTGGGCCTTCCCATTCAAAAGCATACATCTTCTGGCTCTGTCCAAAGGAATGCTTTTGAATGTAAAACTTGTCCACACAGTGTTGCTGACTGTCTCACATTGATTTGAGGCAATGCATTCCTTACCAGTCTCAAATGCTTGGACAGAGGTGAATCAAATTGAAAGCAACCCCATTCACCCACTTGGCAGAGATTGGGCAGATGAGTGCTGGCACTGCTGTTTTTGTTTGTTTGTTTGGTTGGTTGTTTTTTGTTGTTGTTGTTGCTCTGTTTTTGTTTGCATGTTTGTTTCCTGCTGAAACAACAATTCTGGTCTCTTGGACTTTAAATCTCTATTAATCATGAAACATTTTTTTCTTTCTAAGATCATTTCCTATGCATGATTTTTGAAAGCTGGGGCAAAATAAGGGCACTGTGCAAAACTGGAAGCTCTAAGAATTTTCTGTTGCTGTGTATCTGTACCTGCCATCTAAATCATGGAATATAAGAACAGTTGCATAAATGGCTGGCTTAATAACTCACTATAATGTAGAAGTACTCCCATTCATGCTTCTTAGTCCACATACACTCAGCAATTTACATTCTTTTTTATTTCTCTAAAACATACTGCTGTACTGTAATCCGGAATTACTTACAAGTATTGTTTCCTGAAAAAAAAAGCAAAAAGCAAACAGAAAGAAACTTCAGACAGATTTATCATAAATACTCTCACATTCAGTGCATTTCTTTACTGTTCCTGAATCGTAACTATTTAGAAATGCTTTACCTTCATCCTTTTAAATTGTATTTTCTTCCAATTGCAGTATAATTAGACTAGGAGCTATCAGATCTGCTTCATTTTCCCCTTGTAGGAATTGAAATTCAAAATATGACTTCAGAGGATTCTGAAAATTGCTGATTAGTTTCATCTTTAACTCAGCTTTCTGTTTTTTGAATCTTTGACAATGGTTAATGGGATGATTTGTTTGGGATTTGGGCAATATTTAGAGTAATGTGACTGTTGAAGCATATGAATAGTAGAGGTGTCACTTACACATTCTTCGGTTGGGAAAAGGGGAAAGTTTTGCTCTTCAACACAGAAGAGTCCAATCTGTCGCAACTATTAATAGTTTCAAGAAGCAAGGGGGAAAATCTTGCCTGTTGTATAAGTAAAAGAGTCTTATCTTCTGTTTCACACAGCAGTAACACTATTGTCTAGTCAATGAGCAGGTCTTCAGTAAAGAAAGAACAGATGTTAGGTCTGAAATTAAGATAAATGTTCCATCCCAGATGAACACATGACATCTGCTTTAAGTGTAAAAGAATGAAAAAGTAAAAGTAAAAAAGGAAAACATCTCTGTCATAATTTTCCCCTTTTTTCTCTCACATGTGCTGACATAAGCAGTGAACAATCTCAAACAACTGATTACAAGTTTTGAAAAACTGGATGTAATGTGAATGCTGGACTAGTTCTAATGAAAAATCTTACGGTTAGGGGCTACTAATTGTGACTAAGGTCCTTGGTAGGATTCATGGCAGCACTTGTGAATATCAGCTCTCCATATAGACCCAGTAATGATCTGGGTTTCTCAGGAGAACAAGTTAATTCAAATCCTGAACTGCTGACATTGTGTTGGACCTTGATTATTGTTAAGGTCTCTTCCAATCTAAGCCATTCTGTGAGTCTATGACTCTATGACATGACCAGTAAGGAGATATTAAGCCACTGTACTAACCTTGGGCTCTAATTATTTCTGGAAACATAATTAGTATGGATGTTTTCTTCATTCTTTATTTTTGCATGTTTATTCTTCCAATAGCTCTTTGATGTAAAATAACCACCAAGTTCTCATAGGAGATAAGACTCTAGTCCTTTCTCATTTTGATACCCTAATCAATAGGAATTTTAGCCAAAGATACAAAACCTGCCTCCTCAAAAAGCCACCAGGAGCCCCATGGTCTCAACATTCATCTGAGCTCGAGCAAATATATCTTGCAGAGAGATGAAGGACTTGTACTAAGGCAAGCGTTCCACTTTTCTGACTGTTGCATTGTGTTCATGGATGTCTCATAAAAGGAGGGTGATGCAGCCATCTATCATCCTTTTGGGCTAGCAAAGAGAACAGTTGGAAAAAAAAAAAAAAAAAAAAAAAAGGGGGGGATGAGGGGAAAAGAGGGGGGAAGGGGAAAGAGGAAAAAAAAAACCTAAACATCATTAATACATCACATTAGGATCAGGTAGTCACGTAAATAAGAATACAGAGTGAGGCTTACACAGCAAGTAAATAGAGCCAGAGCTATGTGAGAACAAAAGCTCTTTTGGTTTAATGCATGAGATGGTCTTTTTCAGTCAACCTAATTAGAGAGGCTTTTGAACAAATGAAAGTGATAAAAATACCATTCAAGACAGTGATGGGCCACATCAACTGTCTTTAGGAAAACTTTACAGCAATTATAATCACGTGACATGTATTTTTTAAGTGTATAAAAAAACTTTTTCTTCAAAACATTCACTACTCTACGGAATGGTGAGAAGGTTCAGCAGTATAAGGATAGGAAGCAACTTGTTCACTCAGTATGGAAGGCATATGTAGTATCTCCTAGGAAGACTGTTCATTTCAAAGCATGCAGGTGGTCTGTTATGAACTGTCACATACTGCAGACTTGCTTAATGCAAAGGTCAGGTAGGAAGCATAATAAGAGGTGGCTATGGTTGAATTAAGAGCTCTTAAAATGTTTTCAAGTAATAGTATTGAGAATTGTAGAAAATGTAGAAATATGACTAGATGACTAAGAATGAACATAATGAATAGAATGTTTGTGAGAGAAAAAAAAAAACAAAACAACAATACAAACATATAGGCTGAGAAAGAAAGTTATTGTTAGCACAGGAAACAAAATCTGCAAAAGCAATTTTGAAGGAAGACAAAATGAAAACAAACAAAACCAACCAAACAAAAAAAGCAACAAGGTATATAGAAGTTCATTACAAAACAATAAGGGAAAACATGTCAAATAGCTACTGTCACACAAAAGGCTAGAGAGGTTCTTGCCTCCTCTATAGCCCTCAGCATAAAGGTTACATGTGACTTGACAGTTCTACAGAGAGATGAATTCCACGTAGAAACAAAGAAAAAAACATTTAATTAATATTTAAGGAAGACAGCTCAACAGTCCAGCTGAAATTCACTCTGCAGTACATAAGGTGGTGGTTGGATAGTCACCAAAGTATTTCTCGATATCTTTGGCACCCACAGGAGGGATGGGTGGTAGTGAGAACTGGAGACAGACTAACATCTGATGGATCTTTACAAAGAGAGAAGGAGCTCACTGAGAAGTTCAGGCGACTCAGACTCGCTGTTGGAATGAAACTTAACAAATCACTATTACATAAGCATTAATAATAATAATGTTATAAGAACAATCCAGAGTGGAATTTTCAAAACAAATCAAATGAAACCATTCTAATTTGTTTCCTTGTGGGAGGAAGGCGAAAGAAGTGCAGATAGTCTGCAATTTGCATTGCAGATAACTTTTTAACTAGAATTTTTAAGGGTTTGACACTGTCTCCTTATGAACAAGCTAGGGAAAAAAAATTCTAGATAAAAACATTATAGGGTGAATGAATACACTGATGATTACAAACACTTCTAGTGCATTTTATTTGGAAGATTACAGTAAAATGAATGACTGTTTCATTCAATTTCATACTGTATGTTGCATTTTTATTTATGAATGCTGTAACTGAGCACATAGAGATAAAATACTGGGATGACTCAGTGTGAAATGAAGGTTAATTTGTGCCCAGTAAGACACTACAGGGTTTACATGAGCCACTTTGCATCCTTTCTGTACCACCACACATGTAGAAAGGATGAGGAATATTTCTCTGTGGCATGAACAACAGTGTTGCACATAAAAAAATAAAAGGGGTAAATATTCCCCTTGAATCAATGACATTGAGGCCCCAACTATAGTTCTGGACAAACTAAGTGCAGAAAAGGAAATGTAGGAAACATGATATCTAAGAAAGTTTAAGGAAAGGGAAAACAGAGGGATATTCAGCACTGCAGAGCAGGCTGGGTGTTCAAAGTGAACCTATCCTCCTTGCTCTGTCTAAGGCATACTATAACTACATACCTAACCAATTGTTTTTTAAATGTTTAAATTGATATCAATGCTTTCCCAGGACATCAATTCCAATTGTCCGTTATTTTTAGCACTGTATTTTCTCTTAGCCTCTTTGTCTTTTCACTAAACTCATTTTTCCTCCCTTTTCTCCCATGGACTTTTTATAGTTCTCTCCTCATTTTTTCTACCTTTCTTTGAATTCTGTTTTACTACCCTACACTTCTCCCTAAGTGCCCAGCTCTGGTTATATTCTTTAATATAACTTTTTAAAGGAGTTATATTGAATTACATTAGCTCTCTCCCATGAGACCTAATCTGTCGATTCTCTGAATGTTTTGAGTCCATTCTCTTGTATAGACTTCTTTCTGTCTGTTTTCCCTTCGTTATTGTCTTAGGATTTTGAAAACCCTCATTTTACTGACTCTTTGTTTTTCCAGTCTCAAATCATTATTTCCTCTTTATTAGAATCGAATCTGGTAATAACTCTTTCTATTATATTCCAAGGACTGGATGGACTTATTCCCTTTTCTAGAAGGAGAAATGGCCTCAAGTTGCACCAGAGGAGTTTTAGGTTAGATATCAGGAAAAAAGTCTTTACGGAAAGGGTTGTTAAGTACTGGAATAGGCTCCCCAGGGAGGTGGTTGCATCACCATCCCTGTCTGTGTTTAAAAGCTGTTTGGATGTGGTGCCCAGGAACATGATTTAGTGGAGGGTTGTTAGAGTTAGGGTAAGTTTGGTTAGGTTGCAGTTGGACTTGATGATCTTGAGGGCCTTTTCCAACTTGAGCAATTCTATGATCCTATGATTCTAAGTCCTCTAGATTGTGCGCTTGTTTGTTTGTTTGCTTGTTTTTAAATCAGACTTTTATTCTGGAAAGCTTTATAAGGTTTTCTCAAGGCCTGTGATCCACGTGGTTTTCACATTTTGATGTACAAGATTGCCTCTCTTGAAAGCTACTCTCTTTCTTTATTACTCAAAAAAATTCAGCAGGTCTAGCCTCCTATATTTCTGTTCTGTTCTATATACATACATACCCAGGATATGAGAAAATGTGATTCTTTGAACAAGGAAAGATGTGGAAATGCGTGCTATACCTTAATCCTGCATGAAAGTGAGTGTGAAGAATGTGAATGTTTCCATTTTTACAAGGCCCTCATTTGTGTTCCTATATTTACCCTTTGAGCTTCTTATGTCTATGCTGTCTGACCCTATTTGGAAACTCTTCCCCAAGTTTTAGTAAACCAGACAGACAAGAGGTTTTCTTCCACTCTTTCTAATTACTTATATACAATTATAACTAAAAGGTTAACAGGTAATCATCAGGAGCTCGAAGAAGCAAAGTTATCAACCAGTGTAAGAAGGACAATGATAAATTATTCTATGTATTCAATACAGGAAGCCAAGAACATTTGGATCACTCTTTCACCAAGAGAAAGAATGCATGTTAAAAAATGAGTTATACTGTTGGCAGTTGCCTAGCTCTTTAGAAAGATTAATATTGTTGAGATATATGAATGCAGAGCTATATAAACTTCCTGGAGACCATTCCAAAGTGCTTTAAACATAGACATAATTAATAGTTCCATGACACAACATCTTTAAAAGTAAGTAGTTTGCCTAAAGTCATAATACATTACCTCTTTAGTATAAAAATGCTGAAAGAAAAAAGAACCTTCTAACATTCAGAAGAGGTTTCATTGTTTTCATAAGTGATCTGGACTCACCAGTTCAAAAAAACAGGGATCTCCTGTAAGGAGTCCAGCAGAAGGCCACAAAGATGATAAAGGGCTTGGAGCATCTCCCATGTGAGGAAAAACTGAGTAACCTTCGTTTGTTCAGCCAGGGGAAAAGAAGACTGAGAAGGGATCTGATTAATGTTTATAAATATCTAAAAGGGTGGTGGGAGGCAAATAGACGAGGCCAGGCTCTATTTGGTGGTACATAGTGATAGGACAAGGAGCAGTGGCCTAAAATTCAAACATAGGAAGTTCTGCAATAACATGCAGAAGACCTTTACAGTAAGGGTGATGGAACACTGGAACAGGCTGTCCAGAGAGATGGTGAAGTCTCCTTCTCTAGAGATATTCAAGACCCATCTGGATGCCCACCTGTGTGATCTACTGTAGGGTACCTACTTTAGCAGGCAGGTTGAACTCCTTTCCAATCCCCGCAATTATGTGATTCTGTGATTTCAGAGAGGAAAATAAAGAAAATGCAAGATGTCAATACTCCAAATAAAATATTTCTTAGACTTTTCACAAGAACCTGGTTGAATTTAAGCTCATTTTATGATCAGTACCTTCTGCAGAAGTCTGTTCAGTAAAAGAACATTCTGCTGCTATTAGTAATTCTAGAGGGAAAGATAAGAATTGTATTTGAATACAGAATTCAAACTCTCCAATTTCGGTAAATAAATAAAGGTTTAATTTTTTTTTTTTTTTTTTTTTTTTTTTTTTTGGCTTATATATAGAATTTAGATTTCAATATATTGTGTAAAGAAGTTCTAAGTAAGACCTAAAAAGAGGTGCTGAAAGACTCTTGTGGCATGATAGCAATGCTGGAGAATGAGCCTCTTTTCTCTTATGTTCCCCTGTCAACAGGGGTACCATGTATACATCAGTGTACTGTCACTTCATTGGCAAATGACATCTCTGCCCTTTTTCCTCACAATTTTGCATAGTGAAAGCAGGACAATACTCACAAAAATATTTTAAAGTAGGTGAAAAGTCAAAGGATTATATCAAATAACAACTAGTCAGTAGTGGGATTTCTCAGGGCTCCATGTTAGGGCCAGTTCTGTTCTGTGCTTTCATATTTGACCTGTATTCATGTACGCATGTACTCAAGTGCTCGAATGCATACTAAGTAAAATTGTGAACTATGCATTGGGAAGAACTATTGATTTGCTTGAGAGCAGAGAGTCTTTGTAGAGAGATCTTGACAAATTAAAGGGCTGGGTAATCACTAACTGCATGAAGTTCAATAAACACAAGTGCTGGATTTTGTAGCTGGAACACAGCAGCTCTGGATCTACATACAGACTGGGGATGAGAAGCTGATGAGCAGCCATGGAAAGGGATCTTGGAGTTCTATTTGATGACTAGTTGAACATGAGTCAGCACTTTGCCCTGGCTGCCAAAAGGGCCAACCATGCTCTGGGTGCATGAGGCCCAGTGGGTGAGGGAAGGGACTGTCCCTTCTGCTTTGCACTATGTGGCCTCACTTCAAACACTGGGTGCAGTTTAGGTGCCACAATATACAAAGTGAGTAAAACTATTAGAGACAGCCCAAAGGAGGGTTACAGAGATAGCGAAAGGTCTGGAGGGCAAGATGTCTGAGGAGCAGCTGAGGCCCCTTGGTTTGTCCTGTGCAGAACAGAGGAGGATGAGCAGAGGCCTCGTGATTGCCTACAGCTCCTCACAGGGAGCAGAGGGGCTGCGCTGATGTGACTGCTACTAGACAGAAACTATACCTTCAGCTAGCATCTGTTCTCTGAGTTCTACTGAACCTACACAAATTCTCTTGTACAGCATGGTCCTTTACGACTGACTACTTCAGCTCTTTTGTTTCTTTCACTTTGCCCTTCTCCCTGTTATAATATACTAATGTATATTCATATAACACAGGATACAAGTATATAGGCTGAAGGTAATATATAATATCTAGTGATGTAGTAATGTACTGTGACATTCTATATAAACAGTTTGGTTATAGAATGTCAACACTGACTTCAGCAGCATTAATCTGTTTTTTCTGCAGTGTCTAAACACACACATCCATAGGAAAGAATCCTATGAGTCATCAGAAAGACAGTCATTAACAGGACTCTCAGTGACAGATAATATTAAATAAATTCTTTCTAAATGCATGAAAATAGCTTATATTGCTATTACTTAGCTAGGGATTCTTTGGGGAACACCGAATGGGAGAAAATTGGTCTCATTTCCTAAGAATTTCAAGGTATTTAAAAGAACCAAACACATGGGGCTCTCAATGTACTTTTTTTCAGTTGTCTATTTTGCTTTGTTTTTTGTTTTGTTTTGGTTTGTTTTTTTTTTTTTTTATTATTAAGAAAAGAGCAAGAATGTCATTTAAAATGGTTTTTCTTTCTGAGAAGGTGAATATCAACAAATAAAGACAAAATGTGACCGTCCTACATAAACAAGAAGTGCTAATCCTCAGACACTGGAAATTGCTACAGACTGTTACTTTGTATGGCAGAATTCTTGGAAAATCTAATATGTAGGTTCCTGCCAGATACAAATGGATCACTTAATACTTGTGTTTGCATATATATGTATGCCATGCTAAGGATGTACTTACTTTCTAATCCTTCAGCACAGGTGTTGACCTGCTGGAGATATATGTGCCTATTTGTATAACAGCTTCTGATATGTGTACTAATTTATAACGTAATCTCTGTTATCTCAAACCATGATTCTTTAGTGACAATATGAGAAAGATGAAGCATGAAGATTCCTAATGAATTGCGGAGGCTCTTCAGAGCACCAATGACATCTTGTGTTCAAGTACAACTGGTGGATTGTGTATACCAAGCAGGTCCTAGCAGGCTTAAGAGGAGACTTCTTCTTAATAGGGTGCAGAATATCTCAAGCGCTAGCATGAATAAAATTCAACAAATAACATAACATAGAGAAGTATCAGCGCAAAGATGGCTTTTCTTTCTTGTTTACTGAATAGTTCTGAGTAGATTGTGATCTTGAATGCATTTGTTACTTGAAATATGAAATATCTGTGAAGAAACAATGAATATTTGCATTTATAAATCCAGGCTGAGATTTACACTAAGGAAACAAATGAGGTCTCTTCGTCGGAACCAAACATATAAGAAATAAAATTAATTAGAGGCTATTGGTATTTTCACATATTTCAGTTAATGTTAATGGCATTTTCAGTAAACAGGGGAGATCCATTTATCTCAGACTGCGTCTGACTTTTAACTGTTCTTCCTCTGCCTTCCTTTCTCTATGAACAGAAGATAGTTACATTGCTTTTGAATGAAAATTTATTTTTGGAGTTCTCCACTGCTTATGTTTTAAGCATGATATAATTTATTTTTTATATTACATTTTGTTTGAATTCAATAGTTTAAAAACAAAATGTATTTGATAGACTACTTGAAAATAATGACTCCAACCTATACTAAATCTACGTGTACGATAAAAACTGAATACTGACGGTACTTATTACCTGTTTTTGCTAATACAGCACATCTCATCACTGTCAGTTTGAAGTGATCCAATGCAGTGCAATAGAAAATGAGCAGCATTTCAAAGGGATGGTCAAGAATATCTTCAAAAATTGAAATGCAAATGGGAAGAGACATGAACTTTCCAGTGAACAAAATTCATGTAGTAATTTAAAGTATCAAAGAAGGTAGTACTGCACACATTACAGAGTAGTTGTTTGGATAAGAGAAAGTTTATATGATTATATGGAAAAGCAGGACACTAAATTTGATTTTGTAGGTTCTGCCAAACTAAAAGACCTTGCAGGCATAAATGAGAAGAAATTCCTGAAAGATTGATGATGTAAACAAAAATCAATAACAATAGTCTCAAAGCAAGAAAGATTAGAAAGAAGTCAGCATTAGGTAGTCTCGGTACAACAGGATGTGGGAAGCAAGATGTACAGTAAAGTACCATGGTGATTATGCAGACTAATTATTGGGCTAAAAGGATAACTTTGCAGTTTGTTTTGAGATCTGATCTGAAAGGTAAGTGTCCAAGGGCAGCTGTAGGAGAGGCCTCAGAGTATCCCATACAGTCTTGGGAAACTTGAGCCCAAACAGTCTAGTAAATAAGGAAAAAATAAAATGTTTCCCTTTTGTGCAGCAGTACTGAGGGCTGCGCTTTGATTTCAGCCCACAGTGGAGTGTGGGCTTCTCCGCCAAAGATAAAGGGTTTCAGAGGTGATGCAAAAAAAGACACAGCTAGAGAAGAGAAAAGGGCAGAAAGGGTTTTCAGAAACAGCTGGCTGAGTTTAGTTAAAAGCACACAGACCATTTAGTGTTACATAGTCTCGGAAATAGCTGTGGTTGTAAATCACTGCCTGCAGTCACGTACAATTGCTAGGAGCTTATTTTGTGTGAAAAAGAATATTTTGAGCCACAAGTGAAGTTTAGTATCCATGTGGGAATTAAGCAAAGAAGACAGAGGTACAAAATGTTCCTGGTGGTTTTACTGCAAATTCGCATTTCCTTTCTCACAAAACAGAAGTGCATGCTAAAAAATACACACTTAGAGCAGTTGATGCCCTTTATCATCGTTCCTCCTCTCATTAAGAAGTTATTTGGTTGCTTTTTTTTTTTTTTTTTTTTTTTTTTTAAGTCCAGGAAATAATTAAACTGGCATTAATTACTTTATGAAAGAGTAATTTGGCTGCAGTCTCAGATGAACACCTCCATTCGCTCCCTGTCCGGCATTTCCTTTCTCCGAGACAACAAAGCAAAGACATATGGGTTTTTTTTTTGAGAACTGTCTGTTCTGCAGGCAGTACCATGTCTACAAGAAGGGTAGGAAGAACAATCCAGGGTACTACAGCCTGACCTTGGTATTGGGGAAAGTCATGGAGCTGATTATCTTGATTGCTGTTATGGAGTAAGTGAGAAACAACCTGAGGATCAGGCCCTGTCAGCATAGGTTCATGAAAGGCAGGTCCTCCCTGACCACCCTGATCTCCTTCTATGACTGGATGATGCACCTGATAGATGAGAAAAATGTTGTGGATGTAATACCTAGACTTTAGTAAAGCCTTTGACTCTGTTTCCCACAGCATTCTTCTGGAGAAGCAGGCATGGTTTGGAAAAGTACACTTTTTGCTGGGTTAAAAACTGTCTGGAAGGCCAGGTCCGGAGAGTGGTGGTGAATGGAGTTAAATCCAATTGGCTACCAATCATGAGCGGTGCTCCTCATGGTCAGTATTATAGAATCGTAGAATCATAGAATGGCCAGGGTTGGAAGGGACCACACGGATCATAAATCTCCAACCCCCCCACCACGTGCAGGGCCACCAGCCTCACCATTTAATCCTAGGCTAGTTAATACTAGACCAGGCTGCCCAGGGCCCCATCC
>JAOWBP010002052.1:77445534-77475941 GCA_028571105.1 Tragopan temminckii
CTTATTTTGTGATTTTCAATTTGTACAGCTGCTGCATCTTCATGGTGTTATGAAATGTGAACATCAGCTGGAACGTGTCAAAACGAATCATATTTTCATTTTCATTTTACTGGGTAAAAATCTTGAATTTTACTGAAAAAGACTATTACACTGTCACGAAAACACTTTCAAAGTGGAAAAAAATACAGTATTGTCAATAATGTTACTTCCAAAGGCATGTTAAGATGCTTCCAATAGTAAACTTAATAAACAACATGAGTGCAAAGATATATCCTTTCTAAAATGATGTTCCCAATTGATCTGATTTACTGAAATATTGATATTTCTTTTGCTCTTAGAATAAATTGAATATGTCTGGTGTTGCAGAATATATATATATATAATAGTGTGTTATTAAATCAAAAGACGGTTCTGGTAGGAGTGACATATTTAATTCTTCAAGTCTGGTACTGCAGATGTTCAGATTTTTGTTGCAGAAGAGCAACTGAAGAATTCAGAGTATCTCCTCTGGTACTGACAAGAAGGTGTAAAGAGGATGCAAGGAGTTGTATATACAAGAATGTATTCTGGATATCCTGAGAAAATAGATGGGAGGAGCCATTAGATCCAGGGATTTTCTCACTTTTGTTGTGGTGGTGGTGGTGTTTTTTCTCTTATCCAAAGTAAGTCCAACAAAAAGTTCAGAAACAGTGCTAAGCACATAAAGGAAGGGAGCCTTGGTCCCTCCCATCTTAAAGCAATATCTTCTTACTAGAGTTACCATCTTCTGAGAGAATTAGACTCATCATTCTTACCCAGCTGCCAGTTTTCATGGAACTGGTGAACATCAGTGGATACAAAATGATTGGTGATGATGAGGTTATTTTTTGTTTTTCACTCACTCTTGAGTTGACAGCTACATATTTCACTTATCTCAAATGCCAGCCTGGGGTGCTGGATTCTGAACTGGTGTGTAAACCTAGCAAATCTTATTCACATGTGACAAATTATTTTTATTTTCCAATTAGCTATACTGCTTATAGTAAGAGTGGGAGAAATGGCTCAGCGAAGAGAGATAGAGAAGTGAAGTGAAGAGAAATTGTAGCATCTTTATAGTTTCCTCATTTCTGTTATGAAAATAGAGTCTTCCATCATTCATTTTTTTTTTTTTTTTTTTTTTTTTTAAGATAGCTTTTTAAAAGATTCAGAGTGCTTCCTAGCAAATAAGTCTTGTTGACTTTATATACAGCTTCTTTCTTAGAAAAATATAAATTAAAAATAACAACAGCAACCGTATATATAAGCTTCATGTATATCTGATTTCTTGGGAATAATGAAGCATTAAAAGTTTCACTGCGTGTGCCTGCTTCACATGACACAAAGACATCCAAGGGAGGTTGGTTATGAAGTTCTAATATAGCTAGCAGCAGGGCTTACATAGAAGGTGTTTGGTTCCAGAAACAAAGGAAGAAACCCTAACTTAAGAGACATATTTTACACTCTGTGTCAGCCATTAAAACTGAAGGCAACATATAGCAGGTAATAACTAGGGACACAGCTTGATGCTAACAGTCTCATTGGCAAGGGAATGGACGCAAGCTGACAGTTTGAAGTCTGAGGAGAAAGTACAACCAGAGTGAAGAAGTACAATTCTGTAGGAGGTAGATTCAAAACTGATTCATTGTTATGTGACATGCTAGTGATTTTTGATGTCATCGCTGTTTCATTCACTGAACACCTGGAATTTTAAATGGCAAGAATAACAACTGAATTGAAAACCAAATACCACAGCTGAGGCTTAGTACTGTGTTCTGGGGTAATGATGAAATGAATAAAGTCTCTGAAAGTGAAATATTACTGAAGAATACTTATGCATCCAGTCAGCTTGGATTCAACAGTCAGGAGCAATAGGTATGGAAAAAACAGTGATTCTCCTGTGACTTTGTTAAACTCCATAAATGTTCAGTTCCTGGAAAGAATGCAGGTATTTTCCTCACAGGTTCCAACTACTACTCTTTTAAATGAAATCAACCATCAAACATATTATGCGTCCCTATAGGATATACATGTGTATTTAAAACATATGTCATTCTTAATTTTGTCATGAGACTGCTTTAAACTGAATCAAGTGTTACGTAGATATGCCATCCTGGAAAGCTGAGGAATGCCTTGAGATAGTTCAACATCTTGATTAAAGCCAAGAATATCTTGAAAACCTGAGACCTTCAATTGCAAGGTTCATATTGATAGTTTATATTTGCCTGCTCTAAAAATATTCTTGAACTAGGAAAGGTAAGTAGGTAAGTCCAGGAATAGTGACCATAAAGGGTAAACAGTGAATCAAGTCTTCCTGTTCAAAAGAACTGGGCCTATGATCTAATAAGCTTTACTTCTAACTCCCTACAAAATATATGAGTGCTGTGTATTGTTCAGTGTTATTTTCTGACTTGTATTTGAACTCTCAAGTAATCGTCCACTTAAGTTTCAGGACATTGCATTACAAACAGAAGCCCATGAAACTGAAACATGGTGTTTGAGACAAGATGTTACTTATTCTGACACCTTTATCAATCCTTGATTTATTTTAATTGACATGAATGGTGATTTTCCTTCTACTATGTGTTTTCTGGCTTCTGGTCCAAAAAAAAAATTGGAGTTAATATTGATAAAATCATTCTTCTGAATTGTATTTGACTGCACATATATTTGCTTAAAAATACATTTCTACTTTAACAAGTAAATTAAAAAGGAAATGACATGGAGATCCATACCTTTTAACAAACTCATGATCATAGACTCTCACTTTCCTGATAAATGAAGTCATCACTAATACTACTTTTTTGAAAATCAAACAAAAACATCATTTCTGGACTTCCACAACTGCACTGAAGGGCTTCTATTTTCATCTCATTGCCAAAACTAAAGTTTTATAAAGACACAGCTCAATTACGCCCTCAGTGATTTTCTTAGTAATCTTCTGCAGTATTAAACTAATTGGAAAGCAGACGTTCTTCTGCTGTTCTGTTCAGTACACTGATCATTTCTATTTGAATAAGTTTTTGTCAGCAGAAGAATACTAAGGTGGTGCTGTAATTTCTTCAAGGTCTTGCAAAACACAGTCTTGCCAGATACAATCTGCTACAAAAACAAATGCTGTTTTGAAATATTTTCTTTCCAAATTAAGCTGTTTTCAGATTTGCAAACTATAGTAAGGAGGTTTTGTCAATGAAATAGATCTTATTCTGATTTTCTTTTGCCTCATCACATAACTATTTGCTGTTGCCTTCCATCCTGTCTTCTAATCACAGAATTCTAATTAGGGCTGGGGAAGCTGTATCCCTGATAAGATTTACAGACTGCAGTAACAATTTGATCAGACATAAACCCAGCTGACATTTTAAACTTCACACTCATTCACATCTCAAAATTAAGTGGAAAGATTTTTATTAGCCAACACCTGAAAGCAAAGCCACTTGTTTATAAGTATTTGTAGCAACTGTGAAGCCTGAAGTGTTAGTTCTAGGATAATCATAGTGAAAGCAACATAACATCAAGAAAAAAAAAAGAAGAGAAAAAAAAACCCCTAAAAAGTCTGCACTTCGAAGTATCTCAGACTTCTCTGCTGATAATATGAAGTGGCAAAAATCTTAGTGCCTTTGATTATATTAATTGTACAGAAGTAAATGAATTAGTTTTGCTGTAGTCCCTGTGTTATTTCTGTGTGTGTGTGTGTGTGTGTGTGTGTGAATGGCCTGAAGAGCATCTGTTTAAGAACCAGTGTTTCATGATTGTGCAACTATGTAAAGAGAATCATAGAATGATAGAATTTTTTTAGTTGGAAATGATCATTACAGGTCATCTAGTCCATTTCCATTTCAATGAGCGGGAACACCTACAGCTTGAATATATTGCTTGGGGCCTGATCCTCCACAACCTCAAGCGTCTCAAGGACAGGGCAACCACCACCTCTCTGGGTAACATGTGTCAGTGCTTCACTACCCTTATTAAGGTGAATGATTCACTATGCAGTCCTAAATTTCTTCATGAAGAATTACTTAATGAGGGTTATAATTATAATTTCAGCTGATTCACATTCACTGCCATTTCTCAGATTAGTTCTATACCTGCCTCAGCCTAAAGCACATCCTGCTACTAATCATCACTTCTGCTCTCAAACTGTGTTGTCACCAATGTTTGTTATTTGGCCTTTTGTCTGTGCAGAGATGTATTTTCACACAGACAGTGGAATATAGTAATAGTGAAGCTGCCTGGATGAGAAAGAGTTATTCCATTCTCAAACTCCCAATATTGAATACCTCGATATAAAACAACTGGAATCTGTCTAGAGTTTTGGTTTGATGCTTATGATTTTGTCACTGAACCATTTTCCATGTTCTCGTGCCTGCCCCTATCCTGATTCATCTCTTTACACAGCTTCTTTATGTGCAAAATTAAACAATTAAACATACATGTACTCATTCTTCTCCTTTTGTAACTCTTCTGAATATCTACATCATCATCATTCATCATCATAATTTAGCCTTGCCATCTTTGAAAACACATTTACTTCCTGTATGTCTTTTCCTACAGCTTTCCGCTAGATGTTATTGCTTTTTTTCTTTCTCACTCTCTTTTTTTTCTCTATTTCTAGGAAAAATGTTCCTCTTTTATTTTTTTCCTTGAGGAGCATAGAATCCCTCTATGAAGAATTTCCTGACAAAATATGTCTCTATGGTTGTTGTCAGACTTTTTCTGCACGAGTCTACTAGCTCTTCTCTTATTTTTTAAAATCTTCCTTTGAACTCACTTCTTCTGTTAGACTGACACGTTTTAACTGGTCACAGAAATGAGTGCATTAGAAAGTCTCAAAAAGTACTCAAACACCTTCTGAGCATGAGACATTGAAAGATTTGAGTGGTATTTTTAGTTTGTAGTCCAATAAACCCGTCATGACTTTGTGAGAAAAGGGAATGTTACTGACCTGAACAAATGGCCATATTGGAGCAATGAATGTAAAGCACCTTGGATATGGCTGTCATAGCTCTTTGATCTTTTCAGAACAAAAAGAACAATCCCAAAGAAACTAGGCCTTTGCTTAGTGAGAGATGTGGACATACAACATGTCTACAAGTTTCAGCTTGCTTGAAACTGTATGGTGCATTTTGAGTCTAGTAGGCTGAAAGCAATATTTTTTTTTTTTTTTCAAGAAAAGTACATTAAAAAATAGGATAGTGCTAGAGTGAGGTCATCAAACACCTCAGAATATATATATATATATGTACGTATTTATGTTTTAACCTGGCAGGCAGCTGAGCACCACACTGCCATTTGTTCACTCCCCCACAGTGGGATGGGGGAGAATATCAGAAAAGATAAAAAGTGAGAGAACTCGTTGGCTGAGATAAGGACAGTTTATTAAGAAATAGAAAGAAAGAACAGAAAAGAATAAAACAACAAGTGATTGCTCACTACCAGCTGCCTGATGTCGAGTCAGTTCCCAAACAACAGCAGAGTCCCCAGCCAACTCTCCTAGTTTTATTGGTAAACATGACACCATATGGTAAGAGTAACCCTTTGGTCAGTTGGTAACCCTTTGGCAATCCTTTGGTCAGTTGGGGTCAGCTGTCCTGGTTCTGTCCCTTCCCATCTCCTCATGCACCCTCAGCTTGCTCCCCAACAGGGCAGCATGAGAAGCATGAAAGTCCTTGATACTGTAAGCACTACTCAGCAACTACTAAAATATTGGTGTATTATCAGTGCTATTTCCATCCTAAATCTAAAACCCAGTATGATACCAGCTGCTATGAAGAAAGTTAATTCTCTTTCAGGCAAAACCAGGACAATATGTTTTAGATGAACATCTCTGCAGCAAGATGAATAAGGTGAACCACCAGGTGATAAAGTACACTATTATCTACCTTGGAGACTTCTGAATTGAGAGTTATAATTCCCTGCCCCCTGTAAAACTGGAAGCCATCAAGGGCAGATGAGCGTTTCCCCTCTTATGGATCTCCACAGTCATTTTAGAATATGACTGTCATGGCTGAGTACCCCAGCCCATACATATTGCATGCTGCAGGCTTGGCACAGGTATTACCTAGATAATACATACATGGATGTGTAAGAACTCCTTTCTACTAAGTGGGTCTTTTGTTCTTTGGCTTGTTATTATAGACAACAATGTTAGGCACTCCTTAAAAACATAGCATTGGTCGGTACATCCTTCTGATATGAAGATATTTGTTTTGTTCCTCAGAGTGCACAGGAACCCAAAGTAAAAGCAGGCAGGTATATCTGAATACAGTTATTGAGGGCAGAGATGTTTCCTTGTTTTTGATGCCATTTCAAAATTAATAGAAAGAACTGTAGAGCCCAACCTGCTGCGTGTACTTAATTCACCATGAGGATTCTGCTTTCTGATAAGCTAATAGAGTCTAGATTGCATGTGTTTCCACTTGAACTGGAACTACAATACTTCCATTGTGCATTCAAAGTATTATTTTTACAAAATACTCCCTTCTGACTTTAATTGTCTTCTTCATCATGCACATACTATTAATTTAGCTTGTTTGTATTCCACCTACTGTTATGTGAAATTATTTCATGGATGGAGTGAATTCCCAATAAAATGTGCATGAAATTAACTACCCTCTTTCTCTCATTAATTGTAATAGCACTTATAGCAAATGATTCCCCATCCAGTAAGATTATAACAACAACAATAAAAATACCCAACCTGATTTTGTTAAGAGGTTCCATCTTCTTTACAATTCTTGTAGAACTGATGTTTGAGAATAAATGGTTTTCCATCTGTGTGTTTGTTCATATGACTATTCACACTGGCATGCTGATTTG
This sequence comes from Tragopan temminckii, assembly GCA_028571105.1. Classification (NCBI taxonomy): domain Eukaryota; kingdom Metazoa; phylum Chordata; class Aves; order Galliformes; family Phasianidae; genus Tragopan; species Tragopan temminckii. Next base: position 77,452,369 of record JAOWBP010002052.1, read on the forward strand.
ATTTACTAACTGTAATCATTTCACAGTTTCTTTTCTAAGGTAAACTGCCCTTCAGAAAGAGACTGTCAGTTGCTTCTTTTGTGTTTCTTTTGATACGAAATGGTTGCAGGACAGCGAAACCTGAGCAGTCTATAAAGTGACAGTTTAACACTCCAAATTTATGTTAACATGTTGAAGAAAGTTCAAAAGCTGAAAATATTTTATAAGAATTCTCATTAGTCTGGCACACTAAGCTTTACATTTAGAGTAAAAGGTGTTTGAGATTTTGAGAAATTCGGATTCAGTAATAGCATGAAAATGTGGTCATGGAGGATTTGGTTTATGTGTTGTGCTGCTCCTTTCTTAATTGTATAGAATAACAAAATTGTTTGAATTGGAAGGGACCATTAAAAATCATCTATTCCAAATCTTCTATGGACAGGGAAACCTACAGCTAGTTGCTTGCTTAGCCTGACCTCGAATGAATCCAAGAACAAGGCATCTACCACATCTCTGCTCAATCTGTGCTTCACCACCCTTATTGTAAAAGCTTTTTCCTTATATCCAATCTAAATCTCCCCTGTTTTAGTTTGAAACCATTTCCCCTTGTCCTATCACAACGGACCTTGACAAAGAGTCTGCCTCATTGTTTCTTGTAGGCCCCAGTTTACAAACTGAAAGGCCATCCTCAGATTGCCCTGGGACCTTCTCTTCTCCAGGCTGAGCAGCCGCAGCTCTCTCAGGCTGTCCTTGTCAGGAATGTGTTCCATCCTTTTGGTCATTTTTGTGGCAGGTCCGCATCTCTTCTGTACTGAGGACTTCACATCTGGATGTAGTACTCCAGATGAGGTCTCATCAGAGCAGAGCAGATGGGCAGGATCACATCTCCCAACCTACTGACCAGCCTTCTTTTGACGCAGCCCAGGATATGGTTGGCTTTGTTTACCACAAGAAGCAGGGCAAAAAATTTGGACTGATCTGTGCCAGGCATAGCTTGAACTGTTACTATTCCCTAGAGAGATATGTATCAATTAGGCCCCTTGGCTTTGCTCTTAATATTATTAATTGTGCTACCACACTGCCTGCAAGACTTCTTCTGGAGTCCCTTGAGCAACACATTGCCAAGGCACAGATTCCAGATATGCCATTTCTAACAAATGTATGAAAAAAAAAATGAAGCAGACTCAAACAATAGGGAGCACAAATGAGTAAATACTGGATGATGTGATTTACCACTGGTCACTGTCTTGAAGCAGAGGGATTTACTAGCACTTGGCTCTTTGGAACAGCAGCTACTATGTACTTCAGCATGTGGAATTAGGTAGGCATTAGACCATCACACGACGGTCCTTTCAGAATTTAAATGGGTGGCAATAGAAAGATGGTGCACGTCAAGACAGAATGTTCATTAATTGAACCAGTTATGTTAGTTATTTTTTGAAATGTTTATTAGTGTTAAGTTTAAAATACTAGTTTTCCTAACGTCGTTAGGGTTAAAATTGCATTCATGGATGAGCCAATAAGAGGATGTAGAACAAAAGCTTCAACGTCTCAAAGAAATCCATTAACTGAAATTGTTCATTGCATGCAGGTACCAAACTTTTACAATCTCAGACCTGTTACTGGGAAAAATGTTAGCAGTTTGGTTTTGTTTTGTTGGAAGAGAGCAGAGAGTTTTGTTTGTAAGAATATGTTTGTCTGAAAAGGCAGCCCTTGATTTGCTACTAGCACTACTCAGTGTCTTGCTGCAGCATCAAATATTCCTAGAGGCATTATCAAGAACTTTTAGTAGAAGGAAAAAATAGACTGAAAATGATCAAGTCCTTTATGGCATTGAGTGCCACTTTACGAAAGCTTTCCATTGTGCTGAATTGTAGGGAAACAAGACTGCTCTGCTTTTGTCTAAGTGTCATGATGTCTGGATGGGTATATATATGAGAAACAACAGTCCACTAGAATATACTGTGACAGTGCTTTAACACTGGCTTAACTGGCCAGACAACCTGTTATCCTAACTCTCTAGATTTAGTGAGATACCCTCTTAATAGGAAGAGAAATCTATCCTGAAAGAACAAGCAGTTATATTGTCTTGGTATCCTTCTGTAAGCACTGATGAAAATAAGAAATCTGGTAAAGCCTTCAACCTGCAATGGTATATGTTATATCCACAGCTGCTGCGATGCTATGTAATCTTGCTGATGTCAGTACTCAAGGTTGTTTTGGGTAATTAATGTTAGGAATAAATTTTACTTTACAATTACCTTGTCTTAGCTATATTCTGTGCAGTCATATGAAGCTCGTGGGCATTTTCTGTTTGTCTATTTTTTGGCATTGTTATTGTATCACACAATATCCCATATATTTCTGTGCTATTACACTGCAATGTAACATTTGTTATTCAAGTGAACTCTAATAAAAAAGAGATTGTTTAAGAGATTATTAATCATTAATACAGGCAGCAAAATAGAACAAATTGACTACAGAAAGTGCTCTTTGAGAAAGAAAATGAGTTTAGTGACTCTCCATTAACTGTTTTTTCACAGCCAGTGGATGGCTAAGTGCCCATTTGTCCTTGGAAATAAGTGTGACAAAAGAGGTTACAACACAGCAATTCTTTGGGGAGGTTTTTGCCTAATGAGAATGCTTAATGAGAAAAAAAATAAGTAAACGAATCCATTCGAGATGGTGGTTAGCAATGGGAAGCCACATGGCATCCTGTAAAAATGTAACAGTTAAACATTTCAAGTTCTTGAAAATAGACACTTGTGACTTCTCCAGAAGCAGGATTTTTCCAGACCTCTTCCAGACTTCTTTGTCTGTTTCCTTTTTCACTAAGTCTGCCTTAAAGAAAAGAGGTCTTAAAACAGGATTTTCATATAGTTAGGTTAGTTATGGAAATATGAAACTTCTGCAACATTTTACATTTTACAGATTTGTTAAATGTAAATAGAACGGTAAGTGTCCCCTCCCCCCAAAAAAAAGACAACAGTGGTGATCTCTCTTTTTCTTTCACTGTCTGTATAAACGTGGCTGAGTTCTGGAGAGGGCAGAAGTGTGTGTACATACACAAATAGGAAATGTGCATATAGGAAAAATATGTCAAATGGTATTGTTTAGAAATCCTGGCAGGAGATCTTATTTACTTGGCTAGTTTTTGATTATTCTCTTAGTTTTGGATAGGTTTTCTGGCTGATTTTTGTTTGTTTGTTTGTTTGTTTGTTTGTTTGTTTTCAAGAACAGTTAAAGATAGCAGGACAGAACATTACTGCCAGAGCTATTAAAAATATCACCCCAACATATATAGGAATCTTGACAGCACTAATGAACTATATTTGTTAATCAGTGCACTTCAGGATGCAAATCTCTGCTTTCTGCTCACCCTCTTGAAATAGTTTTGGCAAATAAAATGTTATTTACAAACAAGAAAATCAAAAGGAAAGTGGTGAATTGGACATTTTGTTCCAGAGAAGCTGCGAATGCTCCGTCTCTAGAGGCATTCAGGGTACCAGGTCTAGCAAGTGGCAACCCTGCCCACAGCAGGGGGTTGGAAATGGATGGGCTTTGAGGTCTCTCCTAAGCCAAGCCATTCTGTGATTCTACGATAGGTTGGAGAGCTTTGAAATTTGTAAACTTTCCTTTCACTACCAATATTTCACTGCTATGAAGCCGAGTGGAATCACAATAAAAGACTAGAATCTTCTATAAATCTGAAATTAGTCCTTAATTAATGCTAAGTGTTCAGTTGTTTACGAGCTGTTTGTAAGCAAACTAGAATATTACAGTCTATGTGTTGGGAATTCTCCTGAAAATATACAGTTGATCAATGCTGATACTGATTAATCCAGGTTGTGACAGCGCCTTCCTTGATCTCTTGTCCTTAGCAATTTGTTAATTTTTAACACAGTCACGTTGTGGTGTTTCAGATCTGGCAGTGTGATTAAGAAGTAGGAGTACATACCTTGTAGCTAATATTTTATTATAGTTCTTTGATTTAAGCTCTTAATTAAATTGTAAGTCTGACTCAAAAGCTTTCCAAATATATCTTCTATATAGAGGAGTGTGGGCTGTTTCTGTAGCTTAATGAGGAGAATGCAGAGTGTGACAGCTTTACTGCTCCTTTTATTCCCGTTTTTCCAAGGAGAGATATCGTCTGTGTGGATATTTTGTGTTTTATAGGGAGCATTGGCCCTATTTCCCAATCAGTGATAGATCAAGTACAGAGCAAGCTGAGTTGCAATGAAAAAGTGATCACTGGCTGTGCTTCATCACAATTATGCCATGGTATGAAACAAATTTTAAAAGTACTTGATTTTTCTTGGCTGTTCTGCCAAATTTCAAGTGTGGGATTCCTTTCAGTTGACTGGGCAGACCGAACTGTATCAGAGATTGCTATTGAGGCACCACTTGCAGCTAATGAGGATGCAGCCAACACTGTTAATGGAAGTAAGGAATCAATTGATCTGATCACACAGTTATCTTCTTTAAGATTTAATAAATTAATTTAATAAATACAGATCCTACCATAGATGTAGGGGGCTTCAAGTTCAATCAAATCTATCAAGAGAAGCCATTAAGAAACAGCAATTTGCTCCCTCATTCTCCCTCATATGCTCACCGTCTCTAATCCAGCACTGGCCAATATTACTCTTTCCTTGGGAAGATTCTTACTGGAAACAAGAATTAATTTTTGAAAGACATGACAGGAATCAATAGAAGACAACATGATTACACTTAACATTCTCTCACAGCAACACATACACACTCATTGTCAGATATATATTCTCTCACTAATTCTCTTTGTAATGATACTAAGAAAAAAAATTCAATGTACAGCACGTCTCCATGTCTTTCTCAGTAACATATAAAAACATTCAGATTTACTGTTTCAGCGATACCAAAGATAGAAGATTTCACTGATAATATATAACTGAACAACACACTGAAAAGAATTATAGTACTCCAATACAGACTTAATCTTATCCCAGTCAGTACTGTGTACACTATGGATGTATTAAGAAAGATGGATGCATCAATATTTGTTAGTCTTAAAAGAAATATCGTACTGTTAATTTTGAATTGCAGATCCTGTAGAACAGATTGTAAGTATTAGAAAACTACTTGTTGGACATTCTATTGCCATATATGCTTGCAGCTTGGGCTTGCAGCCCAGAAGGCCAACCGTATCCTGAGTTGCATCAAGGGAAGCATGACCAGCAGATCAAGGGAGGTGATTCTGTCCCTCTACTCTGCGCTTGTGAGACCCCACCACGAGTACTGAGTTCAGTTCTGGAGCCCTCAACATAAGAGGGACATGGAGCTGTTGCAGGTCCAGAGGAAAGCCACAAAGATAATCAGAGGGCTGGAGTACCTCCTTTACAAGGACAGGCTAAGAGATCTGGAGCTCTTCAATCTGGAGAAGAGAAGGCTCTGAGGAGACCTTATAGTGGCTTTCCAGTATCTGAAGGGGGCCTACAGGAAAGTTGAGGAGGGATGGGGATAAGGGCAGGTAGTGACAGGACAAGGGGAAATGGTTTTAAACTGGAAGAGGGAAGATTTAGATTAGATATTAGGAAGAAATTCTTTACTGTGAGGGTGGTGAGACACTGGAGCAGGTTGACAAGAGAGGTCGTGGATGCTTCTCTCCCTGGAAGCATTCAAGGGCAGGCTGGATGGGGCTTTGAGCAACCTGGTCTAGACGGAGGTGTCCCTACTTATAGCAGGGGGTTGGAACTAGATGATCTTAAAGGTCCCTTTCAACCCAAACCGTTCTATGATTCTATGATGATTCTATGAAATACACATCCTATTATCTGCTCTTTTATTTTATTATTTAAATAAACCTTAGAGGTGAAATATCAAGCTAAAGGATGTGTGTACTCCCCTTATTTTGTTTCCAAACTTAAAAATCTATTACCTCCTGAAGGGAAATAGATTATCATTTTTCAATTTGACCTTTTGAGTTTGATTTATAATGATAATCAAATGCATCTAGCACACGCATACGAACGTTGCATTTGCTTACTGATCAAGATCAAGATGTGCAAATCTTTCTAAAATTTTGTATATCCTCGTGATATTTTGTTCAGGCCATTGTCAGTAATTCCCTAGATGCCACTTCAGCAAAAAATATTTCCTACATTCACAAAGAACAAAACAGAGTGTTCTGAGATGCATAAATGCCTATTAAAACATATCTCTCTGCCTCTGTAGATCTTACGTGATCTGTTGTTTTGGGGTAGAGAAACAGAGAAAGGGAAACAGAGACTGATGCATCAAGATTTTTCCTCATTGCTCTCTCCTCCAAATAAATTATGTGCAATTATACACACACAGAGTGAACAACATATTGGCTGCACATTTCATGTTATCCAACCCTACCACTCTGGTTAAAATCAGAAGAAACATTTAAGTAGATATATATTTCTTTTCAGCCTCGTGGCTGTCAACATGGACTAACAGATACATATATCTATGTGTGTGTGCACTGAAGAGCATTCAATTAAAATGTGCTTTGGCAATGTCAAAACATGTTGTTCGACCATGGCCCGACGCTCATCAGCTTCCTTGACAGCTGGAGTCCCTCACGGGAGTTTTGCTTTGAATGCTTCAGGCTCTTAATCTTTTCTGTGGCTTTGACTTTCCAGATGGACCACAAATCCAGGATACACCATAATCTTATTGCTCCAGGGTTCAAACAAATCAGGTCAGTGTATTGTAGCATACTGTGAATGTGATTCAGGCCAAGAACCTTACCTGTAATATTTACTGAGTGTAAAAGTTAGTGACCTTCGTCTTCCATGCAGGTGGATGTCCAGAGGGCTGCAGATACTGAATTGACGCAGAAAATTTGAGCTCAGTGTGACAAGGCAAATGTTTCAGTTCAGACTGACTTAACCGAAAAGAGTAACAAGGTAAAAAACACCAAACTTTACCTGTTCAATGGAGTGGGTGAGCAAAGAAGTACTGCGTAGTATTCCCCATCATCATCCATCATCACTTTTTACAAATCCAGCAGCTCCTCAGACATCATTCTTTTAGATTTTCAGTTCCGTGATTTCTGGACAGCTGGCAGGAAAAGGCAGTGAACAGCTTCTCTCAGTGAGTCTTTCAAACTCCAAATCAGTCTTACAGCAGTAGCAGCATTTAACTTCCTAGATGTGAGTAGTTACATATTTTCCTGATCTTTTTCTCTTTTTCTGGCTTCCTTAGTTTCTCTCATTCACACACACATTCACAGACACACGCTCTTGGCTCTCCATTTTGCTGATCCGCTTCTGCAATTTCCAGTCTCGCCCTTTATTTATTTACTTGTTTATTTATAGCACAGGTTTGCACACATAAATACACGCATATAATCCCCTACACTGAGCAAAGCTTTTCTACTTTTCCTCACTCTCTTTTACTCTTAATGGTACCTAAATCCTGTCAGATGAAAGATGCTCTCTCTGGGGATAACTGAACTGTGCAATAACATGTGCAGCTCACATATCTCTGCATTTTTTATGGAGAAGATTAAGATGGTGGCAACTATATCATTTTCACTGAAAGCAATAGGAGAATAGGACATACGAAGCCTTTTCTCTCTCTCTCTCTCTCTCTCTCTCTTTTTCTTTCTTTTTTTTTTTTTTTTCAAATGTGGTTTCCTAGGATTTAACCCAATTAGAATATTCACACTTCTTAAGCATTCTGGTCACTATTTTTTTACCTCTTCATACCTTCAGTGCCAGCTTCTTGGACTGATCTCCTTTTTTTTTCTTCTTTTTTCTTTCTTCTTTTTTTCAGCCTGTTTCCATTATGTTTCATACAGTCATGCTTACCAGTGTCAGGTGAACACAAATTATAACCTATTCAATCAAAACCAGACTCAGTTGTTTCTACACATCTGAGCAAGCAAACAAAGCTGATGTCCTCCCTGCCTGATCCCAGAAATGCTTTTGCAACATCCTGGCCACTGTCTCAAGCATGCCTGGGTGGGCACTCAGAGTCTCTCAGTGATGGGTGGCAGGAAACGACATACACTTGGTAATCTCCCAGATATAGCTTAAAGAAGCAAAGCTGACATGGCTGTGTCTATATTCCACGCTTGGGCTCACCTAAACACTCATGACAGACAGCATTTAATCCTATCTCTTTGTATGACAGCACTGGCTTGTCTCTTGGGAGGACTGCCCATCTCCACCATCCAAAGCATGGCACTGTGCTCCTTCTATAGCACATCTGCTCAAAACATTTATAGCATATGCTAACTGTTGTCCTGACCGGGTCTACCATATCTACAGACTGCTTTACCATCACAGTTATGAGGCAAGAGCTGTCCTATCTATGTAGATGAAATCTGGGAGGTAAAGGTAAGAGCTCTGGAGCTCTTTAGGTCATCCCAAACATCGCTAATTTCCCTTTTTGCTATAGTATACATCTATACAACGATTTAAATAAACTGTTTAATTTGCTCATTATTTAGTTTGCTTTTGTCTTCCAAACTAAGCACATCTTGCTTCTTTCATTCATATCCCTTTGTTTACAGCCTTGTAGTTTGCTTTACAAAAAAAAAAGAAAAAAAGAAAAAAAAAGAAAAAACCATAAAGCAGTGATGTTCAGAGGTTTACTAGCAACACATAAATATTTATATATAGTCTGCTGTTCTGAAGACTTTCTATTGAGTTCAAATACATGTATAATGCAGACATTTATATATTTTCATATGAAAGGTTTGGTAGAGATGAGACAGTTTCTTGCTGTCTTTCATTTAATACACTGAGCTTGAAGGTCAATGCTCTTTTATTTTGCCTTTGAAGATTTGAATTTGTGTTGGCTTTTTGTCTTTGTGTTTAGGGCTCAATCATGAAGATGCTTTACAGCAGCAGCCCTTTACCTCAGGATGTGGGGTTCAAGTCCTAATCTAGCTCAGAGACCAAGAGGCTAGTGGTATCATCATGCTCTCTAGTGGCTGCTTCTTTGCTGAGCAGCTGCCATGCTGCAGGGGGGGCCAGCACCGGGCTATGAGTGCCACCACAAACCACTCGACCTGAAGCACAGAAGGGAGAACTTCGAGAACTTCTTGGCACTCATCTCTTGTAAACCATAACTTAATCTCTCATCTCAAGGAAATGGTGAATAAATGTCTTAATGACAATAATGCTGTTATTTTGAACATTTTTTGTCCCTTATTTTCTTCCTGGCTATAAACCCTTCATTTTAAATCTAGAATAAAAAATGGTAAAACTGACAAAAAAAAAAAAAAAAAAAAGTCAAACAAATCCAAAATTTTGACTAATTGCCTCAAATATACCTAAAAACTGCAATAAAAAGAACTACAGTCGACTGTGAGAATGGCCTGGCTGACCTCAGTGGGCTTTGAGTCTTGAGACAAACATACTGAGAGTTATCATTGGCAGTAAATATCTTGATTTTGTAAACTGGTACAGGGCCCTCCCAAAGAAAGGGTTTTCTTACATTTTAGGATTATAAACTTTCTGCTGAGTTGGTCCATGAAGTACAAAAGTAACCTACAATATTCATAAGGAGACTGAAATTGAAACCTGTATAAATCTTAGAGAAGGTTTGGTCAAAGTTGGAAGTGACAATGAAGAATTATTTTCTTAGGCCAAAAATCTGCAGTGGAATTGAACTGAGATTCATCAAAAACAAATGAATCACCCTTTCTGATCATACCTCTAGCAGAAAGTAATCTATTGTCTTAAGAAGTTGATAGTTTTGCTTTTCAAGTTTATTTCAGTTTAATGCTAAAATATCAAGCTAGCAATATGGACTAACATCTTGATGAAGTGATTTGGTTGTGACTCTAGACCTGGACAGCGTCACTTTTCCTATTCACTCTGGCATCCTGTTCATACATACATTTTACCTCTCAGACCAAGCATCCTCCACCATTTTTGCAGGCACGTAGTGCTGGGAAGTAATTTCTTCTCCTCAGGATGCAAACAAAAGGGTTTGTTGACTTTGTTCACTCTACACTGGGAGTGACGATGTGGGGGCTAATGAGAAAAAAATCAAAGCGACACTTTCCATTTGTGGGATGTAGGAGGTCAAGGGAAACAAAAGCCCCTGTAGATGTTGTACAAGAGATACACAGATGGCTTCGGGGGTGTGGCAGACTCTGTTGATGTTAAAAGGAAGGAAGCCAAAAAAGATTTGTGACAGATGCTCTCAAGAAATGAAGTATTTAAAGAGGATTGCATTAACTTTAAAAATGTTAGAAGTGTTGTTTACCTAACTTCAAGTTTTTGTCGGTAGATGTGTTCCCAGTTGAATAAAATATATTTCCTTCAAAATTAAATATGTAGAGAAGTAATCATTACTGCCTTTGACTTTTGAACAATTTCAGTTGGAAAACACTTCAAGCTTATTCTCCATGGGATGTACCACACAGACTACTCTGGCCTAATGGCAGCCAATGGAAGATTTAACCATTCATAATAGTGATAATCTTGACAGGAGAGAGAAAGTTCTCCTAAAATCTTACTTCAAAAGCCTAAAGGTGCATAAAGCCTTAGATTACCACCACTTTGGAAGACAGAGGACCACCAAGCAGATTCACAGAGTGGCTGTTGCTTAAAGATCAATTTCACAGAATCGTAGAATCATAGAATGGCTCAGGTTGAGAGGGACCTTAGAGATTGTCTAGTTCCAAACCCCTGCCGTGGGCAGGTTTTCACTCACAAGACCTGGCTGCCCAGGGCCCTACTCAGCCTGGCCTTTAACAACTGCAGGGATGGGGTATCCACTATGGAATTTCCTATGGAATGTTTTGTTTTGGTTAAATATTTCATAAGTTCCAGATGAGCCGGAGGGATGGGATAAAGGTTGCAGGGGCGATATTGCAAACCAGGAGGCTACAGGAGGGTGTTCAGCAAAGTCCACTTGTAAGGAGTTGTGCTGTGGGATCATGCCACAAGAAAGCAGAGAAGTTGGGATATTATAAGGAATTAGAAGTGTGGTTACCTTAGAAACTGAAGTAAGAACTTCACTAAATTATTAATGTGCCTGAAAATTAAGAAGAGCCAAGATTTCTAGTTATTAGCAAATTAAGCTTAGGGATTTGTCTTCTGAAATGAAGACAGTTTTAATATTTAGCAAGCTGAGATATTTTCTTCAGTCTTTTTTGCCATAGTGAGAGAAAGGTTCTTAAGAAATACCCAAACAGCAGTAAAAATCAAATAAATACACTTTAAACTGAAATTGCCCAAGAGTGTTTCCTTCCTATTCTTTTTTACTGTTTTCCTGGATTTTGCCTCCTTATCTTTTTTCCTCCCTTGTATTTTATTTGGGATCCTTACAATCTTGGCCTTACGGAGGACTTCCAGTGTTGCTGAACTGGACACTAACTGCAGTTCTTTTTTGTCTTTTGTGAGGATTACTCTCTTTCAGGAAAATGCTTTGAGCAGCAGTTCTGCTTTGGTGAGTGCTATATGCTGTGGAAGAGGGAGGCTATGAAAACATTTGAGGTTCAAAAAAGCTTTGTTAAATTTTTTCTTAAAAGGGTACTTAAGTTTGGAAGAGCAGAAATGCTATATTAAACCCTCAAGTATCTCACCAAATAGGAGGATATTATTTTTGGACATAGTTCAGAAGCAGGAAAACTTGATTTGTTTTGATCCACAAGGACTAAAATAATTTTAGAATATTTTACATGATGGAAGAATATATGTTTAAAAGTTTTGCCTCTCAGGAGCAAAAATTCAAATACAGCTGTCTCTGAAGCCTCAGCTTTGATAGATATCCACCCTACTGGCTAAGCTAAAATAATAGACTTGATATAAGAGTACTTTGGGGTCAGACATAGAGGACTGATGTCTCTAGAAAGAAGAAAGAGGAAGCCTGTGTCTGCCTGAGAAATGCTAGGCTGATCATCAACAAAGAAGCCTAAATATTTGCTTGGAAATGTTTTCACAGCTTGATAATGTCATGCTGGGAAGTCCATGCTCTGAGTCTCTCTTTCCAAAAGCAGACTTGGTGCATGAGTGTGCATCTTGCTGCCAGTGAGTCACCTGGAAAATCTGTCGTTTGGTTAAAGTATCAAGAAAAGGGGTGACTGCAGTTTATACTATGCAAGAGTACTTTAATGCCATCATTTGGGCAAGTAATTCAAAATGTGTTGCCTGAAGCAATGGGTTGCTACATTGCTCACTAGTTTTTTTTATTGCTTACTTGCCTGCTAGATGCATGTTTACAAAAGCTAATTAGAGTGGACTATGTTGTTTACAGTGTTAGACTTTAACAGAAGAAAGCTTACTGTATAATCTCTTTGCCTCAAGTGTGTTTGAGTAGCAATTACTTCAGGGAACCTAAAGGGAGCCAGCAGAAAAAAAAAAAATCAGCAATTATTTTTACACCACCAAGCATTCCTCTCCCTAAGCGGCAGTGTGAAGTATTCCCATGCTGTTTACCTGATACTGGATTATACCAAGTGGAGTCTTCTCTGTGTACATACCATATCACTTTGGGGTGCAGTTTGTTTCAGACCAATGTGTTCCACGCTGTATTTCAATGTGAGTAACATCTGTAACAGAAAACAGAACTAGAAATGATCACAGCTTTTCCTTCTTGTCCTTCCTCTATAATGCCTTTTGTGCTTTCATATAATTTCTTCCACATTAGTGAAAGCTAAATACAACTCAGGCAGGCTAAAGCCTTTACCTCCTTTTATGTTAAAACGTCAAAAATCTGCAATACAAATCATTTCCTTGATGGACAAGAACCCTAGCGACCATAGAGTTCCTTGTCATCTTCAACAGGAGGTGGGTATATTTAGCAACCCTAAGGCTTTACTTGGGTTATTCAAAGATCCATAGAATGACAATGGCTTGGGCTGGAAGGGACCTTAAAGATCATTGAGCTCCAATCACTGGAATGAAATTCACTGGAATGGGCTGCCCAGGGACGTGGTGGAGTCACCAACCCTGGAGGTGTTCAAGGAACGTTTGGATTTTGTGTTGAGGAATATGGTTTAGTGAGAACTGTTGGTGATAAGTGGATGGTTGGACTGGATGATCTTGTAGATCTTTTCCAACTTTGGTGATTCTGTGATTCTGTGAATCCACCTGCCTTGATATGGTGGCCACTCACCAGCTGAGGCTGCCCAGGGCCCCATCCAACCTGGCCTTGACCCCCTCCAGGGATGGGCCACCCAGAGTTCTCTGGGCAGCCTGTGCCAGTGCCTCATGGACCTCTGAGTAAAGAATTTTCAGAGAGACATTTTAGATAGTGTAGGGAGCTAATAAACATCGGAAACAGATTTATTCCTACCTTGCAAACACATCAATTAAGGCTCATGTCCCAGATGAAATTTCTTAAAATTTTAGGTCTCTGCAAAGTATCCCAGGTACGGTGATATCATTCCTACCCACATTGTTTTGTTAAAAAGGTGGAGAGGTTTATGCTAGCCAGAAAGCTCTTTTATCAAATAATACCATACATTTTTCACAAGGGCCTTCACAAGCAGATACAAAAACAAACTAAAGAGGTTAGAGGGATTTGGCAGCCCTGCTGGCACTACAGCTCAGTGGAAAGCCAGTTGAACTGGAATCACACAAAGTGATTCAGGATATTCCCTATATCTCAGCCCACATGTTCAGTCTCAGAACCAAATACCATGAGTGTACCCAGCACAGGGAGGTGTCTGAGGGGGAATGTAGGGAAGAAATAACAATTTCCCTTCTTCATGGCTTCATTTTGACAATCCAGATTTCTGTTCCAAATTTACTCCTTGCTGCGGAGGTTGTAGCACAGAATGACATATCTAAGGGAGGGAAAAAAAACTGCTACTAAGTCCATACAAAGGAGGAAAGCTACGCTTTGATGAGTAGGAATTTGCTCATGTTTGTGCTTTTAGCACTTCACTCCACTGAGTTCAGTGTCATGGAAGCTTATTTTAGCAGGTTCTCATATTCTGCTTTGTGTTATTAGGTGCGTGGGGGCAGGGGACCAGAGAATTTAGGAAGATTTTTGTTTGGAGCTCTTTTGGAGCTCTCCTGGAAGCTTGTTAAGCTACTTTTGTTGATTAAGATTCTGGGTGGGTTTTTTTGTTTGTTTGTTTTTGTGTGTGTGTGTTTTTAAGGGTTCAATTTCAATTACTTGGCTGTTTATATATTTCCATATCTGTTAAGATGAATTTTTCTAGTATTTAAAGCTGATCTGCGAGAGCAAATTTAACAGTTTACTAGCATTCATTGAGTTGCTTCAGCACATTTCATGAGATCAAGAGAATATTCCAAAGACATCTTGCTCCCAGAGAGCTGCCTTTTGAAAATGAACTGTGATAAGCGATGGCACATATAAAGCAAAAGTCCTCTGCCATTCTATGGAGAGATTCCCCCTAACAAGTGTATATATGTACCTAAATGCGTATATAAAATTATATATATATACACCTTTTATATATCATAGAATGATAGAATGATACTCATAGATTCATAGAATCACAGAATCATAGAATGGGTTGAGTTGGAAGAGGCCTTAAAGATCATCTAGTTCCACACCCTCTTGCCATGGGCAGAGTTGCCACCCACCAGACCAGGCTGCCCAGGGCCCCACTCAACCTGTAAAGATATCCATATATTAGGGAAAATGGTCTCTCAGGTGCCTTATGCAATTCTGTACCCAGAAACTATATGTAAATGAGAGGGCATCAGGGCCTTTCCTCGTGTGTCAAAAACATGTTGAAGAGCCATCTGTTTACTCCTGGTGAATGTAACACAAATGTTGCAGCAATGACTTGCAGACTTTCTTCGAGTGTCTGTGTGGAGCTCTGTGAGCATGGTTCCAATTCAATAGCAAATAATAAATAGATAAATAATAATAATAAATAGCAATAATAAATAGAACTGCTGCGTGGAGGACTGCTTCCTTAACCAGTGATACCAGAGAGAGACGAAGAAAAATGTTTGAATCAGGATCAGCTTGCTACCAAGTTTGCCTACATCTGGAGGCACAGTGAAGTCTTCAGACCTTCTGGAACCATTCGGTTTGCAGTCTTTGAGTCTGTGTGCCCCAGCTGTTGCTCCATATATGCTGTTCATTGTGTTTTCCTCAGTCTCACTTAGATATTCAGACAGCTTTAACATCCCTCAGCCTCAAAACTTGTATGTCAGAACATTTCTGTGGGTTTTTTTCAGCGTCTGTCCAGCTCTGACACAGCCGCTCAGGCTGACACACATTGCTGTTGGCAGCAGTGTGAATTAGTGCTGCAGTGACAGCCACTCCACGACAGAAATGCCTCTGCAACTTCCGACGCTCGGAGATCTGTAAGCCTGGGTAAAGCACAGCCTGGAGAACGTGAGCTGAGAGAGGCGAGTACAACTGGAAAACCCGACAAGAAACATCAAAAGAGAAATATGAAGCTGAGATTTGAAAAGGTAAATTTCAAAGCCGCTTCCATCTGGCTGCGCTGATTGCACTGGAGTGAAGCAAATTGAGAGCAAGCTGTTTCCAAAGGGTAATGAGACTTGCAAGGCACAATGCAGGCCAGGGACGTGTTGCCAATTGTTTGGGAATACAGAGGTCTGCCTGAAACCCCTGCCTGAGAGTATGACAGATAAGGGGATAGGGGGATAATAGGGTTAAATACTCACAAGTGTGCCTCCGTCATCATGGGATTGTCATGCTCCTTCTTCCAGAACATTATTGCCTGCAGTATGCAGATAGAGAGTTCCCTGTCCAACAGGAGAAAAGATAAATGAACACGTCTGAAGTGGGGCTGTGCCTTAGAGTAAGGGATTAAATTCTCTCCTCTTTTCTATGTCAGCTCTAAATGTAACTTTTCTTCAAGTGTGAGCATAATATTACTATCCTGACTCAGTCTCACCTTGGAAATCACAATCCATGTCTCTAAGCTCTGACTGAGCTTGGCATTTGAACAGAAACTTTTCCTTCCTGTATACATCACACTGACTTCATCTTCAAAGGCAGTGACACCACAGTGTTGACAGAACTCTATTCTTCGAGGTTGATTTGGAGTTTGGGGATCCTGCAGGAGAGAAACCTCCACACAACAGGATATGTTCTCCAGCTTCTTTGTCTCTGATCACCACTGGAGAGCTCTGCAACAAAACTCAGAACAGGAGGCAGCACCTTTAATTTGGGTGTAATGGCTGCTTACTCTCCAAAATTTAATTTTATTATTATTTGGTATTTTTTTAAATTGATTTCTTAAAGACAAAATCTGGATATTCATACTTTTGGCAAATGTCTGTCATATTACAGGTACTGTGAAGAGGGGGGAAGTAGTCAACAGGTAGGAATAAGAGATGCTTGCACAAAAAAAGAAACTGAATGCAGCTGAAAAGAGCAATTAAATGAAAGAGCTGCACTGAAAACTGAGCTGTCAGTGGTTTAGCATCTGAGTGGCTGTGCTTGGATGCTATTGGTATGTATCCAACAGAAATAAACTGTGGAAGTTCCACTTGGAAAGCCACAGATTTAGTTTCTAATCGCAGGACTACATCTCAGAAGATATTCTTGTGACTATAATGAATAAAGAAACTAAGAGCAGTGGAAATAAATCATCTCTTTTTTCTTTATTTTTGTATTTTATTTTTTTTAAGGAAGGCATTTTTAATCGACTATCAGGAACTCCAGTGCAGCTCACCACCCCAATTCATTGCCATCTGTCACTGAGCTGCATACCCACACCAAACCAGCCTTTATAGCCAATGAATTTGGATACTTCTGGTCACTCTCTTGGTGGAAAAAAAATTGTCCAACCCCTTCTCATGGTCTCACCAAAAACAGTTCTGTGCAGGCCCTACACTGTGAGCTCCTCAGGATGAAGAATTTCCTTTTATATATCAAAATCATTCCAAATACAAGGATTACCTGTTAAATAATGAAAGTCCAGATTCAGGCTGAAGTTTATCTCTCTATGTGCGAGCTAAATGGAGGACTAAGAAGTGATAAGCAACCTTACATCTCTCTAAAAACATAGGTGATGAAACTGAAAACGTACATGATAGAAGATAAAGAAGCAGAAAAGTTCTGAAGGTACTAAGGAAGCAGAGGCTGCTTTAGATTCAGTCCTGTACATCAAAACCATCTTTAAACATCTTAAGAAGTTTTCTCCATGCTGTGAGCAGATACCTTTTGGACTACTTGTAAAGAACTGAAGCTGCAGTTCGTGTACAAGCCCTTGTATTTTCAGTAACACAATTTTGGTGAAGCTTGTTGAGTTGTGATGAACATCAGTAGCAATGACCACTCCACGTATAGCTATTTCCCCATATAGTGTTCTCTGTGCTGTTCTGGATTCCCTCCACTTAGCCCTTTTCCCTGCTGAATTGAAGGCAGTGATTCAGACACAACTTTCCCGGAAAACATTAGTTCACTGAGCCTCTAAAGGAGCTACAAGCCCATTGACCTTTAGAAGCTACAAGGCAGCATGACAGCACCTCCTCCCCCCTGCAATGTGTACCACGGACAGATATGATGGAAAAGGCAGTTTGTATACACAAAGGTTTATAAATATGAGGATTCACAACTGGCAGAAAATTAGAATACAAGTGCAAGTGGGCCAGGGTAACCAAGAGGAGACACAGCATTGGATGAGTGCTGGTTCTTAGCTTCTTCTCTATAGGCTTCTTAATTGGCATTTTCATTTAGAATTAAATTTCTTTTGTGGAAATGACCTTCTCAGTAGTAAAACTGCATTTTTTAACAACTTTCTTGACCACAAACAAGAATGACTGTGGTCTGTTGTGTCAGTCTGGGGGAGAAGTTCTGGCTTCAAGAACTCTGCACTGCTATAGCAATTGTGAAACCAAGCAAGAGACTGAGAATCAAGTGTTGTAGATATAGCTGCAGAGATAGATATATATGTTGTGTTTATACTTATATTTAATTTGTGTTTAAATCTTACTCAATTATGTATTAATATATATGGATAAATTCTATGGATATAAATACTTCATATAGAGAAGATAGGCAGAGATTACATGTAATCGGCTTTATCTACATGTCACATATATGTTTCACATATATAACATATGCAAAAGTAAGTTTCCATATAGCAGATCTGTTTCCCAGGTCCTTCTATCAGTGTATCTTGAAATTAATACAAGGAGCAGCATACTCTAATAATGCATAAATATGGTATTGCTAGCATCAAGAGAGACTGAACCAGTGTGCTAGGAACATGTACAGTGAGCCAGCCAGCAGCAAAGGGGTGGCTGTATTGTGACTCACTGAGAGCAGACTTGCAGACTTGGAGAGAGAAAAAAAATCCAATGTTTTTTGGGGCTATGAAAAAAAATGTTTTCATTCCATTCATGTATTCATTTGTGTGCTGTTTCTAGTTGCATCTTTCAGAAACAAAGGCACTCAGCTATGCATACTCTCATGAGCATTTCACCATCAGTTGTGGCAGAAGGTGCAGAACTGTTAAAAATGAATAGTAGAAGAGAGGTGACTGGTGGACAACCCAGGTAGAAAGTAATAGGTTCTGACAGCAATGCTCACAGCTGCCTTCACAGTAACCGGAATGTAATGTGACTTCCTTGACACCTGCACTGTGCTTTTTCTTTTGGTAATAGCCTAGCTCAATGTCAGACAGCAGGCACTGGCCTCCGGACCACTCATCTTGCTTTATAATAAAGGAGGTATGGGAAGTCCATTTCTCCCAGGTGAGGGAAGTGGCAGGATTTTCCTTTCTTTTCTATAGCTTAGCAACAAGGAAAAGTGTGCATCTCTGTTCTAACAGACAGGCACTGCCTCCTCTGGCTCTGAGGCACAGGCTGTGTGATGCTGTGGTCTTTGCGTAACTTCTTTGTGGAGAGAGAAGGGTTTCTAAGTGATAACCTTTCCAATAAGGAACTGATACCCCAACCACACTGTAGTTCTTTCTATCTTTCCACTCCATAGCACCGAGGTTCACAAATATTAAGAGCATTATGTAATTAGTAGCTCGTGTTTTTCATCAAGAACTCCTTTCATCAAATATCCAGCTTTGGTCTCTTGATTTACTTTATGTAATGCAAAATAGCATTTGAAGGAAGAGAATTCATGCAGTATTAATGCCCAGTGCCTGATTGACTGCAGTGATTTCAAAGGATTTATGGAGTATCAATCTGAGGGCAGAAATGAGCTCTTTCAACTTCTAAAACTTATTCCCACTAAGTCAAGCTGGGTTCAGAGCTCTTGACATCCTTCTTGTAGTTCGCAGTTTACAGTGCTGGACTGGAGTTCTACAGTTTACAATTGTCTGTGAACCGAAGGAGAGTTAAACAAGAAGTTCTCATGAATTCAGCTTATGAATAAGTCATTCTTCTGCACTTAAAATAAAACAGTTTTTTCCCCTTTGTCTGTGTAAAATTTTTCTATTAGTATCCGGGTTTGTATTTTCTGAAGACTATTTCTGTGTGTCTGTTATAAATATTTATGTGACAAAAAAAAATGTTGGAACTTCGTCAAGAAAATCAAATGAGAACATGTCCACACACTTCAAAAATAAATGCACAAAGTGTTCAAACGATGCCATTATTGAATCAGTACATCCCATGAGCTTAGTGCAAGATGGTTGTGGTGAGAATGGATTAGGATATTTCTACCTGGATGTCATTCCAAAATTACATTCCATCAACAAAATGGGAACTTTAAGTAAAAAAGCAACAGTAAGAGTCACCTATCAAGGTTATGCATAAATCTATCAGGATGGTCTCTCATAGATTACATGGTTTACTTACAAGACTTGCATTACACTTAACAAAATGGTCTCTAGAAAACCAATAATAATCTCTCATTTAAAGTGCTGCATTTAAAGACTTTGTGCATAAAACACTGCACAGAGATGTTGATGGAACTGATTAAATGTTAAGATTGCTTCAATTTTTTTTTTACTCTTCCAATACATATATATATGTGGATTGCTTTATTCAGATAAACTTTATTTCATGTAAGTTTTACCTGTGTCAAAGAAAAAGGTGTCACTGCAGGTAAAAGTTGAGAGTAGTCCATAAATTATTCCTTTGAATTTTTGCCGTCCTCTGTTCTCTATAAATCAAAGATAAATCTGTTTAAAAGAGCCAAAGTCCACCTTCAAATGTGGGTGTGCATCTCACTTAAATGTCAGGTGGAGTCAGGTGCTCAGATTAGAGGAAAGAATTTCACATTGTGATGAGAAAAATGCTGGGGAAAGGAGTCCTGTGGGGAAAAAAGCTCTGTGGCTATTTTTAGGAGAATAATTTTAAAACCAGATTTGAAGCTGGAAAATAGGAAGGAAAGAAAATCCATTTGAAGAAAGAACTTACTAGTGGATAACTTATTTTTCAGTTCTGATTTCTTTTTTAATGTTTTGCTGCTCAATATTAAGCAAAGTAGTCTAGAAATAGAGTTCAAGAAAAGCCGGACTTGTACAAGCAAGGTGAATGACAATTTTGCTTTAAAAGGTATTTCCTACATTCCTCTAAGATGCTTCCTCTCACTGTCACCTGTAAGTCCTGTGGACATGTCAGAGTCAAATCATTTTTATCCAGCCCAGTCCTGTCTGGGCTAAAAACAGTGAAAACCATTCTGTTTGGTTTAATCTTCAGTATTCGGGTTGAGGAAAGCTTAACAAGTTATCACCAACTGATGTTAACTGTCAGAGTGACCTAAATAAAAATGAGTGTCAGAACAACTAGGATCTGAAATCTGAATCTTTCTGAATTTTATTATGTCTCTGAAAATGAGGAGTCAAAGAGACCAGTGTGAACAGTTCCAATGGATAACTTTGGCTAACACAAGGCCAGGTGCGTCTTAACCTGTGCTACCAACCAAACTCTCCACTTCCATTGATTTACTTGTTATTGGGATATTAATATTGACAGTCATAAAACAAAGGTTGCTCTGTTGGGAAGCACAGAAGAAAGAAAGAGGATCAGCTGTTTATTTTGAACAGTTTAAAGAGCCATTTTTCAAAACTGCTTCTATTAAGAGTCCCTGAACAATGTCTGTGGATATACATGCAATTCATAAGCTCAATTTACTTTCATAATGCCTCTCAAGTTCAAGTTCATTAAGGTTTGCTTGCTTGTTAGTTGGTTGGGTTTTTTGTCCTCATTCTCACTACTATGTTTTAGTGTGATTTTTTTTGTATAATACAGATAGGATAACTTCTCTAACTAAAATGTCCATTAAGCTGTGCTTCTTCTAGATAAATATCTAATCTTGTTTTATATGATTAGACAACGATAGAAAGCTCAATCTTTTCCTGAATAAAGAGCTCCAAAGTTTAACTCCAAAAGAAAAAAAAATAATAATAAAAAAAATAAAAATAAAAAAAGTAAATTATGTCTGATGTCTCGCCTTATTTTGTCTCACTCCAGCTTCCAGCCTTGGGATTTGCTCTTGCACTTTTGAGTGTTGGAAACGTGTAGCATCAGAAACATCTTCACTCAGAGGTATTTATGCACAGTGCTCAGGTCACCTCCTAATCAACTCATCAACTAAATAATGGATTGAATTACTTGAATTACCCCCAAAAGGTATTATTTCCATATCTATAACCATTTACCTTTTATACTGCTTTCCAAAGAATTTACACACTTTTCTCATGGTAAAGGCAAATTCCACATATGTCTTATTTAGCTAATTGTGAAGTGAAATATTTCCTTCATTCTGCGTAAATCAGGAAACCTGCCACAGAGTGCCAGTATTACAGAACCCATGCATTCCTAATGTCTCAGATTGCCAAATCATGAGAGCAGAACAACTTATGTAAAGATGACAGCTGAGCAATCACGAGATTGAAAGCACTAGATACATTCTCCATATCAGAAAGCATTTCATGTTGAACACAACATAGAATTAAAGAAAACAAACAACATTGTTACATAAAATGAAGGTAAGGTTTGACCTTCAAACTCATCAAGAAGAAACTTGTAATACTGCTGGGGAAGAAAACCTGTCATGCGGACATATTTCTAGACATCATCAACTTGTTTTGAAATATGTTTTGTTAGAAAGCAAAGCATAAATTCTCCATGTCATTTTTTTACCTTTCTCTATGCCTAATGCTGCACAATGTTAGTGATGTTTGCCTTACTTTGTTATGTCTTCTGAGTTTTACGGGACAATGCAGCACTTCAGCTGACAAATTTCTTCAGCAAACAGACATGATTGTCCTGATAAATGACGATCATAGAGCTACTTACTCTTGACATTTGTAACTTTGTTCCTTCTTTACAATGCACCCCAGATACTACCCAAAGTGCTTTATGTTTTTTTTTGTTTGTTTGTTTGTTTGTTTTGTTTTGTTTTGTAAATAAAGACAGAATTGTCTGTCATTGTTTAAATGCTTGCAATGAGACCCTTGAGGTTAGATTCATTGTATCTGATTTCAAGTGTTTGCAATGATGATCCACCTGAGACAATCGCACAGGAACCACTTTGTAGTCAGTGGAAGAAATTTGCAACATCATGGCACATTTATCCCATCTTAGTCGTTCCTACAGCTTTTCTTCCTTCTGGTGACACTCCACTCACTTCAAATCTTTAAATACGGTTAGATGCCATGACTGGTTATTAGAAATTTCTACCTTAATAAGAGTGGGTCATATATTCCTCACATATTTTAATATAGCTTTAATATCAAACCCAGTTGAACTGCTACCTCATTCTCTTCCAGTGCTCTGTCACTACAGACATCACACTGTCCTTGTCGACTACTTGGTTTTAGAAGACCAGGTCAGAGCCATACTGCCATGAATCTTTCCAATGTTACTTGAGCTGTGTAGATATTTCCTGTTGTCACCATAGCTGCTGTCTTCCATTCCATCCAAGTCTAAGCACAGTATCAAACTAATTGAGGCCATTTTGGGATTGACTTTAATGATAATATCACTTCTTCAAGCTATAGGTATGGAAGGCAAAATGGCACACTTCACAACTACAAAAAGTACATAGGTTGGCCAAAACTAGTTGGACATAGTAATATGCCATCCTATTTTCCCCTGAAATACCCTTTTCATTATGACAAATCTTGGCACATAGATGAGTTTTGTATCTGTGCCAGGGCTTTATAAGTCTTTCTGTGTTAGGAACACAAAAACTAGTACAAAGTTTGGTTTATTAGCAGTGGCAGAAGATGGTTTCACCTTGCTCTATCTGGGCAGTTTTCCTGCCCCTTACTACTTAAACGATATAGGAAATATGAGCCAGCCACGCAAGACATTTCACTAAGTGCCTTTGTTCTTGGTAGTTGTAATGGCTAGAGCCTAACAAATCCTATAAATAAAATGTTTTTCAGCCAGGGAAGACTGATTGATAAAGGTCACTAAATGCTTCCCTGCTGGAGTGTGAAATCAATGAAAAGTTTAATCTGGTATGATCTGGCAGTTTGTCAAGTTTAGAAGAGGCAATGTGAGCTAGGGATATAGAACATAGCAATGAGAAAAGCAAAGGAGAAATAAAGCCTGGACTTGGAAACCACAAGCCACCACTTTCAGGCTTGAAAAACAGAAGAGAGAAGCTGAATTATCTGTGTAACAGCAATGCTTTAAAATAGCTATTTGGATTTTTCTTCACCATCATACTTCTTTTTGATGTCTTCTGCTAACTGATGTCTGTCAGTGAAGTTTAGCACCGTGCACTAGAATCACTAAGAGATG
>JAOWBP010002052.1:77483447-77498121 GCA_028571105.1 Tragopan temminckii
GTAAGGGGTACAGGGTTTCTCTATGTTTTTTTTGTTTTTTTTGGGGGGGGCGGGGGGGGAAGGGAGAGGGGAAGGAAAAAAATCTATTCCAAAACTGAGTATTATAACTTAACTTTTCTATTTTCATCTGTATATGCATACTTTGATTTTGAAAAAAGATTCTTTTTTTTCTGATATGGTCACAACCAGAAGCTGAATGTGGCTTATACTAGCTCAGATGAACTTCAGATCTACACAAGAGAATAATCTGGAATGAATGTGACATTTTTAACTGCATATTAGCCTTACCTGAAATTAAGATTGTTATGTAAACAACATGTACATTTATTGAGGGAGTTCTGTTTGAATACCTTTGCACTGTCATTGGGAATGTTAAAGCTGTATCTATAGTAGCAAGTTAAATATATCTGCAGTCATGCTGTGTCCCCAGTTCTAGAGTTATTTCATTTCAGGATGAGAGGCTGCCTACAAATGGGCTACTGGGGAAGATGTGGTCTGTGAAAACTCCTGCTTCATGCCTGGACTCTGTTGAGATGCAGCTAGTTGGTGAAGGTCAAAGGGGTGCCAATGGCTTAACAATAAAATACTCACCTGCCAGTGCTTTGGCACTGCTTAATACGCAGGCATAAACACAATTTTAGAGAATTCAAGTCCTAAGACAATGTTGTTAGCATTTTCTCTGATGTCCTGACTTCTGAGAGTGACTGAACTTAACTATTTCCAGGGATAGTTTGTTGTACTCACCAATAGCTGAGAAGACCATGCTAATGTACAAGATTATACACAGTGTTTTAGTATATACATATATCTCATAGTCTGCCCAAGTAAGGATGCAAAATTGCAAAATTCCCTATACAATCTACAGGGGGAAAAGCGATTCCCCAAGGTGCTTAGAGGCATGCAAATCAGGCTGTGCTCTGTACTGCCCGCTAGAGGAAGTAATCCTACTATCCTGCAATGTTTGATCAGTATAGATGAAGAGATGGCTAAACATGTTGCCAACTTATGCAAGGCCAACACCACTTCGTGACAGATAAATACCCTTGAGGCAGTTATTCTCATTAACCTGCCCCTCCGAAAGCTCCTGGATAATCACAGAATTATAGAATTATAGAATGGCTTGGGTTGGAAGGGACCCCAAAGATCATCAAGCAATTTTTGTGCTGTGAATATCCCTCCCCAGAACAAGTTAGCTGACAAATGTTATTGTTATCTTTTAATAGTTGGTTCAGAATTGTATCAAATGCAACAACTAAACTTCACCAGCAACTGAGCTGCATGGGAAGTGAGAATATGGTACTGAATAATATGGGAGAAGAATAACTTTGGATCAACTGACAGGTGATGCGATGTACCAGGCCAAAAGAGCAAAAAGAGATAGAAAAATTGCCAATATGAAAACTGCTCATCTTTGATTGTATGAATGTATGGAATAAAAAGCAACAGAGACAAAAAAAGAAAAAAAAAAAAAAAGATCTACATTGATAGCAAGAGCCATTTTCTTGATCTGACATTGATGTGACTGTGCACCATTATTTCACATGAAATATCTGCTGTGAGCAATATCTAATCCATAAAACAGTTTCAAAAAAAGATTGTCAGAGGCAGTGGATTCTTATACTGTTCAAAGAACAGAAACAACATCAAAAGTATGCAGTAAGCCTTCAAAAAGATGCAAAAAACACTTTGGAGAAGAGGAGGCTCAGGGGAGACCTTATTGCTCTCTATAACTACCTGAAGGGAGGTTGCAGTGAGCCGGGAGTTGGCCTCTTCTCTCATGTAACTAGTGATAGAACTAGAGGGAATGACTTCAAGCTGCGCCAGGGGAGATTCAGGATGGACATTAGGAAATACTACTTGTCTGAAAGAGTGGTCAGGCAGTGGAATGGGCTGCCCAGGGAGGCGGTGGAGTCACCAACCCTGGAGGTGTTCAAGGAATGTTTGGATTTTGTGTTGAGGGACATGGTTTAGTGAGAACTATTGGTGACAGGTGGATGGTTGGACTGGATGATCTTGTAGGTCTTTTCCAACCTTGGTGTTTCTGTGATTCTGTGAAAACAGTGATATACAGAACGCACGAGAATGGGGAGGAAGGAAAGAAAGGTGAGAAGTTTCTTCCAACTCTAGGCGTATTTTATTAAAAAAGAAAAATTCCTTCTAAGAAAAATTTCAGGCCACATGTGAGACACCGTATAACACATTGCAATAGAAAAGGACTCTAAGCACATATTCTCAATTTTATGCTTAAATCCCCAGGTAAAACAGAGAAAAAAAAAGAAGAAAGGTATTTTATTCATTGTAATAAACAGTATCATACAGAGCTTTTCAAAGAAGTGTAAATATTTAAGCAGCTGAAATAGGAAAAATCTTACATTATCTGAGAATGAAAGCATATTTCTGGAATCTTTGACTCCCTGACTGGAATAAAACTTCAGCTTTTCCATTCAAACTCTCTTCAAGACAGACTTTCATCCATCCATCATCCGTCCCCACTCCTTTACTAAGCATTTCCACATCTCCTCACAGAGCAGGTAACTAGTGGACAGTCTGAGTTATTAAAAATAAATTTCCCCTTTCAGTACACTTAAAGTTAACTGGAACAGGGATTTGAACAAATCAAATGTTAGGACAATACTTATAAAGGGCTTTTTAAATACAGTGCTTTTATTGTGGTTGAGTTTGTTATAGGAGTTTAAATTGTGTTCTGTCATTGAATTCCTGAGACCAAATTGTGGTTACTTCTTGCTTTTATGCCTCAATTTCCAATTTCAAATAACTAAAATGGCCTCATTATTCTCGTGTTTTCCCTGCCTTATCATTATTTAATACCAAGATGGGAAGAGCAGAGGGTACTACTCATTTGTACAAGTGAAAAATTTTTATTTTAATGCCCCTACAAGAAAGAATCATGATTTCATTATACTTTGTATTTTTTTCACTCCTCTGTTCCTCTGCAAATTCTCTTTATTCCTGTTTTCTCTGTCTTTTGTGGAACATGTTGCCACTTGCTTACCTGAGTATTGTCTTCTGTCAGTAGAAATTCAAAGGATGTAAATAAAAATAAATAAATAAATAAAATAGTCCACCAGCAAAAAGAACATAATTCTGCTCTGGAATGATACTATGTACCACAGCTGGATTGAATTGTACGTTTTAAAAAATGAACAAAAACCAGTAAAGGGAGAAGCATCTTTGCCCCAGAGACACTTAATAGTCTAAATATACTGCCATCACTTGGAGGCAAGTGGCATGGGATCAAAGAAATCATTACACCACTGAAATATGTACCCTAGGTAAATCCAGTGCAGAAACTTGTGACAGGACCGAGGTGTCCAGAAATCAGCTGTTTTGAGCAACTTTGCCCACTATAGTTCTTCTGAGCTCCTCTTCACATCTCTGGGCGCATGCAATTGTGTTTCACCAGAATCCTTACATCCTAGCTGCCCGAATCAAGGACTGCCCAGACTGTGACCCAGTACAACTTCTTGCTGTGAAAATGGGCACAGGCTCTGGGAACGTGCTATATGTCCCAGGATGGAGACAGGTGTACAAACCAGGACCTCTGAAGTCAGACAAGACCATAAGGCTCTTGTAGCATACAGCACATCCTAACTTGACAGAGGCAACAAGAGATAGCCATAGTCAAATCTCAAGAGACAATTCATTAAACGCTTTGCTCATAACCAGGCTTTTTCTTCTCAATGAGCTGCAATTGTCCAAGAACGTCTGCCCTCAGAAAATCTCTTTGTAGGCACTGTAGCCTGAATACCTTCCATTTGTTTATTTATTTAGCTATTCTTGTGACTTTCCAAGACTTTTCTTCTACTCTGATATGTCTCAGAGGTGTTTGGCAAAGCAGGAACGGTTTAGACAACGGCTGTTCTGCTTGAGGCTTTGAGTACTCTGACAGAGGGCATCAGATGGAATCATTGCTTTCAGACAGATTTCTTACCTCTGGACCAACGAACTGAAGATTTGCGCACAGTGTTTTTGAACTCAGCTTGTAGCACATTCTGCCAGTCTGGGAGTTGTTTATCAGTACTTTCAATACTCCTAGTTAAAGATTCATGAAAGCAGAGTATGGTATTTCTGGATATGCACTCATATCCTCATGGAACAGTATCTGAAAAGCTGAAGTCAGAGAAGGGGGAATGAAAAGCCTGAATAATCTTAAATATGTTGTTAGCATTATAAAAAAAATCAGAACATGAGAGTTTCAAAGAAATGACTGAAGACAACAAATAAACAGTTAATTTCCGCCAGCACAATCAAAACATGAATTACAGCACCTTTACTAAATTCTGTCTCTGAGCACACTGAAATCAATCCTTTACAAGTCACACCTTTTGACTGCAGTGGTAAAATTATAGAATTACTACCAGCTCTGATAACAGAGTAAGGTTGTGTTATGCTTGAATCTTGCAAATATATTAGAAATTTTCAAAACTATTTGCCGTTCCACTAAGCATGACATCAGTGTCAAATACTAAACCTGAGAGAACTGAAAAAAAGGTTATCAATATATCACCAGTTTTCAGACTGTTTAATAGAAAGAATGAAAGATTTGAGTACAAATGCTTAGGTTTGAACCACATCTACCACATCTTTGGAAACCCATGCTTGTTCACAAGAGAAAGAGTAGAGCTCATGTTACAAATGGCTAGTTAAAACGAGCCAGGCAGAGTTAATATTTTCTGGCTGAAGAGAATCACAGGATCACAGAATTGGAGGAGTTGGAAGGGATATCTGGATATCATAGAGTTCAACCTCCTGTTAAACCAAGTTCCCTGCAGTAGGTTATACAGGAAAGCAGAGAAGGAGACTCCAGCTTGTTCTACAGCCAGCCTGTTCTGGGCAGCCTGTTCCAGTGCTCTGAATTCTTTCTCATATTCTGATGGAATTTCCTGTGCTTCAGTTTGTGCACATTGCCTCTTGTCCTGTCAGAAGACATCACTGAAATGAGCCTGGCCCTGTCCACTTTCCTTCCATGTTTCAGATGCTTATAATCATTGATAAGATTCCCCCCTCAGCCTTCTTGTGGCTGAACAACCCCAGCTCTCTCAGCCTTCCTCATACAGGATATCTAATGAAAGCCAAAGAAGCTACACACTTACATAGATCAAAAGAACCAAAACAAGCCCACTAAATCTCACAATGAAATATCATTCAGTGCAAAACTAGGGTGCTTGGAACCAGAGACAGGCATTGGCAAGAACTTGTTGGAAACTGTTTCATCAGTAGGACAATTACCTCATCTTGGATATTAAACATAGATATATATAGTTGGCCAGATCACCTGGAAGCACATTTCTATGAAGAGCATCTACGTGGCATCTATGTGGCAGGAAGGTTTTCCAGAGTTGCAACTGACACCAGTGCTTGTAACAGAAAAGAGTGCTGGGGAGATACGGCAGATCACATCCATCACCTTGCTTATATCCTAAGGCCTATATCTGACCTGGATCAGACATGGATCAGACATGGATCAGGCAGCAAAGTAGAATCATATCTAGCAAATACTAAAAAATAAATAAACCAAACATTAACTATCAACATCTTTCCTTGAGGTGCCTGCATAGTCTGAGTTTCTTAGTTGACACCCAGACAAGGAGGACATAGAGATATTGCTATCTTCACACATTTCAGTGTATAGCAAGGGCCTGCAAAACAACAGTGCAAACTACAACCACTTCTGTGCAAACAGACAAGGCACGTTACATGGTGATGGAGTGAGGAACTCTGGGCCATGACCTTGCTAGGTCCACTCTCACTGGCAGGTAGAAGACGTTGTCCACATGAAAAGGAATGTGTGCTGTCAGGGAGAACTTCAGCTAGAACACTCACATGCTGAACACCAATGTACTCCAACTGGGGAGATTTTCCATGTTACATGTTCTTGATAGTGCCCTATCATCTGTTTATAATAAAATGCAAGAACTACAAGCTGATAAGAGAGGACTGGAGATGTATAAAAGTTCTTTCCAAAGCGATGAGAGGGATGCAGATTTTAATTCTGTGCATGCTCTCTCTTCTCCAGTGATATTCACCATCATTTCCAGCACTGATGAAAGCTGTGAAAAGCAGGCAAAACAAAAGAAAGAGATAATATACGGGCATTGTGCAACCAGTAGACCTCAGAACAAAGCAGAAGCAAATATTTTGACTAATTACTTCTCTCGCTGCCTCAATATTGCAAACCGCTGCTACTCCAGTTTCTGCAAAGTAAGCAGTTTGTCTGACAGTGTCAAAACAGCCATCAGAGACAAAGTACAGTGAGGCTTTTCCAGCAGTCCTGACATGCCAGCCTGTTTTGTTTCAGGTGGCAAACGGCAGCTTACTGGTTAGCAGTTTGTATCATTTAGCAGCAATGAGAATTCTCTCACAGCACAGCATCACTGTTCCACAGCCAGTCAAATGTCAACACTGAATTTGCAGCTGTAATGACAGAGACTCTGTTAAAGAAAGCTGCTAGCATCAAAGAAAACTTATGACTTACTGTAGAAACACAGTCAGAAGAAGTATTCATTAACAACAGCTTTGTATAATATCTGATGTCAAGATGCTGTTACATATTGAAGCTTGCAACTCCAACAGTAACAGAAATGAGAACGGAAAAAGTGCAGAACAAAAGAAAGATGTACAATGACAAGCTAAAGGTCTTTCACATGTGCACTCTGGAGGACCTCAAGAGCAGACTATTGTCTCAGAATAAAATGGACATATGCAAAAGAATTCTGTAACAAGACTGTGAAGGGGCATTTAATCCACTCAAATCCTCACTATTGCAAATGCCACTGAGAAATAGGTGTGGAGATGGTACAAGATGCGCTCCATTAAACTTCAGTTAGCAAGCATGAGTGAACCCATAAGCAGTTGATCATGGATATAAGAAGGCACTTGAAATATTTAGTTTACAATGGGCCCAAGGGCAAGTCTCCTCGAAATTGGAAAGGTTCTACCTAACACCAGTATCAAACTGCCTCCGCTATTCAGAAAAGTCCTGAGATATTAAAGGACTTACCTAGATTCCAAGAATGCTAAAGTTAGATAACAAAAATAAAAGTTAGTGTTAGTGATTGATAAGATATACATACCACGAACTTTTATTATCCAAAGTGCATATGAGAAGCAATTTATTTGGACACAGTTTCCCAAAGCAGTAGAAAAACTGCTGTTACAGAGAGGGCTGCAGAGAAATGCTCATTATATTAGGACAATATTTCGAAAGAAAAGGCTGAATGCTGTGCTGTCTTGGTGCTCTTATTTCTACCCTCTCTGCTTGAATACCAAGCTGGTAGAATGTAAAATATTTCAATTAATGGTAGCTACCATTTAAGTGAGTAAACATTTTGGGAACAAAACAGTGTTTTTACAATGACTATATTTTAAATACAAAGAGTTCTTTGAGGCACAGAGGCTCATTTTTAAAGTCGTTTTCTGTTTATATCTTTCAATCTGAGATTATAAAGAATATGCATTATAATGCGTTTGGCCTGCCAGGTTCCTAGTGAGGCAATTGATATGTTTGTCATCAGACTTGCTTGACTGGAGCCGTGTCAGGCAACTCTGAGACACATACAGAAGCAATGAAAAGTGACAGAGTAGCTGACAGCTCTCACAAGAGATTGTAGAATTAACTGCACTGTACTTTGCTGTAGGAAAATGACCTAAAACTTACAGTTAATTCTAAACACCCCTGAGCAGCATGTGTTCCTCCACTGAGAATAATTATATTGTCAAAAATGTTAGCAGAAAGCAGAGTACTACCAATGTATGACTGAGTTGTTTGGAGTTTCTACCATGTTCAAGGATGTAGAGTTCAGAGCCAATGGTCACTCTACAAAGCGCAGGCTGCAGCCAGCTTTCTCTCTTCCATTCATGAAACGTTTAACTCCCTTCTTCAATATATTGCTGACGTTTTCTCTGAAGTTGGGATTAAAAAAAAACACCTCCTTTTATGTTCTCTGTGAATGAACTCAGACAGAGAAACTGTGCATCAACAGGCAAGAAAAAGGAAAACCTTGCATATGATGAAGGAGTATAAACGTAAGTAAAAATCTCAGCTCAA
This sequence comes from Tragopan temminckii, assembly GCA_028571105.1. Classification (NCBI taxonomy): domain Eukaryota; kingdom Metazoa; phylum Chordata; class Aves; order Galliformes; family Phasianidae; genus Tragopan; species Tragopan temminckii. Next base: position 77,491,516 of record JAOWBP010002052.1, read on the forward strand.
GTGAAAAGTGCAGTTTTAAGATTTTCCTCTTTTTCTCTGCTTTTAGGTCTAAAGCTTATGTAAGACTGTAGGGGTGTTTGCTTTTATGTGGAGGTGTATTAACTTCATGATATGCTCTTTACAAAGAAATTACCTAAATTTGATATCTGGAACGTTTGATTTCACGTTCTTCATGTCTACTTGCTTTTTCTCTTGCAGTGTTTCCAAGGGGAAGTTCTCACCGGCATCACTAAGCTTCGATTTGGGCTATTAAATCATATTTTGCCCTCCAATATATTTACTGACATTTTATTCTTTCTATGGAGATAAAACCTTTTATTGTTGAGTGGATCTGAAAGCATTTTCTGCCTTAAGGTGTTTTTCTGTTATACGAGGGAAGGGATGGGAAGAAACAAAGATGTCCTTATGGACAGAGACATTTGTTCTGTTAAAAAAATAACTAAATGCAAGTGCTAAGCATTTGTTTTATAACATTATCCTTTGAATTAAAACATCCAGCTTACACAGGACTCCATTGTTTTATACCTTAGGGGAAGGGAGCCTTGGATTGAGGTCTGCTTTCTCTGTGTCTTGCTGAAGAAGGGGAATGAGAGAGTGGCTGGGGGGATTTTGCCGCTAGCCAAAGTTAACCCACCTTAGTCATAGGCATGAGAATTCTCATGAAGATTTCCTGAACCAAAGTTTGCAACCTTACATTGAAATCCATGCAGAAAGGTCTCTTTTAGACAGGCTACATCTTTTAAAGAACAGGTCTGTTGTTGCCTACAGAGGCTTTCCTGCCCTCTTTTTACTGCAGAAGTTTAAAATTATAAATTAAGTGACAACACAGCCTCTCTTGAAATCTCTGCTTAATGTTTGCTTCATAGAGTCATAGAATCATAGAATCATAGAACAGCCCGGGTTGGAAGGGACCTCAAGGATCATAAAGTAGCAGCCCCCACTGCAAGCAGGGCTGCCAAACTCCTTATCTAAAACTAGACCAGACTGCCCAGGGCCCCATGCAACCTGGCCTTGAACACCTCCAAGGACGGGGCATCCACAACCTCTCTGAGCAGCCTGTTCCAACACCTCACCACTCTCAAAGTAAAGAACTTTCCCGTGATATCCAACCTAAATCTTCCCTCCTTCAACTTAAAACCATTTCCTTTTGTTCTGCCGTTATCTACTCTTTCAAAGAGCTGACTCCCCTCCTGTTTGTAGGCTCCCCTTAGGTACTGAAAGGCTGCAATGAGGTCACCTCAAAGCATTCTTTTCTCCAGGCTGAACAAGCCTAGCTCTCTCATCCTGTCTTTTTCTTCTTCATGCTCCATCCCTCTGATCACCTTTGTGGCTCTCCTCTGGACTCTCTCCAACAGCTCTCTGTCTTTCTTGTACTGGGGGCAGAAGACCTGGACACAGTACTCCAGATGGGACCTCATGAGGGCAGAGCAGAGAGGGACAATCACCACCTCCCTCTTCCTGCTGGCCAACCCTCTTCTGATGGAGCCCAGCATACCATTTGCTTTCTGAGCTCCAAGAGCACACTGCTGGCTCATGTTGAGTTTTTCATCCACCAGAACCCTCAGGATCTCCTCTGCAGGGCTACTCTCAAGGATTGGTCCTCCCTCTCTATATGTATACCTGGGATTCCTCTGGCAAAGTGCAAAACCTTGCACTTTGCTATGTTGAACCTTACTAGATTCACCTGGGCCCACCTTTCTAGTCTAGGTCCTTCTGAATGGCATCCCTTCCTTCCAATGTGTCAGCTGCACCACTTGATGTTTCCCACTCTCTTACTGGTATCAGAAAATTCTCCTGGCTATCAGTGTTCACTGGAAGTAATATTCCTTGCCAGTGCATTCCCATTTCCCAAAATAGCTCAAGTATTTTAAAAGAATGCCCTCTGGATTACCAATGTGATAGATACAAGAGTTGGTTATTTCCTAGAAGCATCTCAATTTTAGTCAATTACAGTGACCCTAAAAATCACACTTAATTAAGCAAGAAAAGAGTAAAAAGGTATATTTCCTAAATTAAAAACAGACACTTCTGCAAAGCTTTACAGATGCGTAAAGAAGAGAGAACCTTGAGCCTTGAGATAACCTCTGAACATTTCTTCTCCTTTGATGGCACGAAATTTCAGCAGTCATCAACAGCTGACCTCTAAGATTGCACATTCAGACATCTAGGGCACAACTATTTTTCTTAATTGTTCTGGCCCATCTGCTGGTATCATTTTACTTCCTGTACAGTATCTCTGACCCAAATCAAAAAAGGAACTGGCTACTCTTCATCACACATGCTTGAATACAGTAGTACCTGTGAGACTGGCATGAACAGTCTAAGCTGTGATGCCTGGTGGCTAATGACAAGCTCCTGCTTTGCTAAATTTCTAACGGGTTTCTAACGTAGAGTGAAGCATGCTGCCCTTTTCAAACAGGTGAGAAGTTTCACACCTCAGACTAATGGCTTTTCAGAGTCATCTCTAGTATTTCACATATCACATGTAGACCAACAGATTGTTATGGAGATGGACATATGAGGTCATTCCTGGCATATCCATGCTATCAGATACTAAGGATTTGGGGGCTTAAAGTTTTGTAAATTTTGAAAGATAACATGACAGCTTGCCAGAGCAGATCTATACAGAGAGAGAGCAAAAGAAAGAAGGTAGGACACAGTGAACTGATGACTGTTGCATGCAGCATCAGCAGCTCTTGCTGAACTTGTGTCCCTCATAAAACTGCACTTGAAACCATTAACCACTGAAACCAATGGACTGCAGATAGAAAGTGATACTGAACTATTTCTAAGAGCAATGGGGCTGCCCAGGTTTTGCTGCCAGTGTGGTGGTTAGAGCACAGCCTGTTGAGTTACAACAGCAATCAAAACATTTGCCTTCACCACAGCATCTGTTCAGAATGACGTTTTCCCAGGCTGTATATACTATTAATATATTATTTAACAAACACTTGAAGGGGTGTGATGGTGTCAGGAACATTTTGGATAACTACACTTATTCCTCCCACTCTGCTGTCACTTCATTTGTTTTCCACAAGGATACTTCTCAACTCAGCATTTGATCCCTGTTATCTATGAAACAAAGAAAAAAAACACTAAAAATACATTTTTTTTCCCTTATTTGTTTCAAATCAGCCAAAAGTACATGATTCATATACAGTAAATAAATCTTCTTCAAACTCAAACAGCTTTTCTTTGTTTGTAGTCATTTTAATTTTAGTAACAGGTCAAACCAGTTAGCTTTTTTTTTCAAGTAACTTCTCTAAAAATCAACATGAAGAACTCAATTGACTTTACTATTCATTCCCATAAACCTCTGCGTAATGCACTGTCATCACAACACAAACTAAACCAACCTTGCTCAACAAAACAGCAAGACTGACAAAATATTCTCATATTCTTGCTGTCTCAAGCTTCTAAAGCCAGCGTAAAAGGGCGCTTCCAGAGGAGTACTTGCCTCTTTTTCACCTTACCAACTACCTCTTTTAGGATAGGGTCAGCCATTTTCAGAAATCATGTATCATTATATATCTTTCTCTTTGTTTTCTACTGAAGAAGATGAAGCTGTGTGTTCAATGATTCTCACTTATCTAAACTGTGAAAAAATACAGGAAGACAACTGCATGCTCAGCACTAGTACTTTTATTTAATGTTCGTATTTCTTCCATGTCCATCTGTGGTATCGTTCTTCACCTCTTCGTTCTGCCAGGCAGCATTCCTAAAAAGGTTTATATTCCCTGTCCTTAAATACCTAATGCAGAAACCACTTTGTTTGTAGGATTGACTGATGAGCATTATTAGAAAGAATTAAAGCCTACAGAAAACACTGAAGAATATTATTAGAAAGGAGAGGAATGAGAAAGGTGGAGAATGAAGAAATGATGAATATCCAATTGGTTTCTAGAGGTGGAAAGACTGAGTTGAAGCCCCAGAAAATCTAGTAAAAAGTTATCAAGAGAAAAGAATCATGGAATCATAGAAGACATTAAGGTTGGAAGAGACCTTAAAGATCATCCGGTTCCAAACTCCCTTCTGTAGGCAGGGTTGCCACCCACTAGAAGAATCAGTAGAGAAAGGAGGAGACCACGGGATATAAAACGCTGCTTCTCCTGAGTTGGAGAGAAATTCCTTGGTAGGAGAGAAGTAGCAGGACCAAAAGTATGTCACCTTTTTCACACCTCATTTCATTCTGATCCCAGATGAAATGCAGCTATGACAGCTTATTTACAGCACTCGGGACTTTGTAAATTCTTTTAACTTTTCCCTTCAGAGACTTTAGTTTAAAGTTACAGAGAAAGGATACAGAAAAGTCGTTGGTTTAAATTTTTTTCTGTTCTGTAAAAAATGGTTAAAATATCTTTGAATTCCTTTGCTTTCTCTTTATTTTTTTTAATCTCAGTCCTTCCCTTGACATTATTTTATTGAGTCCTGTGTTCCTGTATGTTCTTTATGTTCTTTATGTTCTTTTTTTTTTTTTTTTTCTTTTTTCTTTTTTTAAATTCTGCTATGGATAACTTCTTGGTATTGTTATTATCATTTACTTTGCCGCTATTCTGAGGATTCATTTGGCTTTCTTTATTTCCAATTCCCACCAGACCTGACATCTGTCTTATTTGGACATGATCTGTCTTATATTGTGTTATTCACACAAGATTCCTATACGTTTTTTAAGAGGGCTTCTTTAGCCTTAGAAAGTGTGCTCATTTTTCTACTTAATGATATGGACTTTCTTTTTTTCCCTTAGTATTTGTTGTCTCTGGAATTGGTCCTTACACACTTTCTGTGTCAAATTTGTAGAGAGTAAGGTGTTCCTTTTGTATTACATTCTTCAGCATGCTGTTAACCTTTTCTATCAGCATTTAGAGTTTGCCCTTTCGCAATTCATTGTCACAACATTTGCCTTCTGGGAGATACTCTTAGCTGTAATATCAAATCTAATTTTGTCCTGATGCCCAATGGAACCCATGTAACCTTTGTAGATAGGTGTAATAAATATAATTTTACCAGGACTCAATGCAGGAAATTAAAGTCTACTTTTTACAGCCATTGCCATTACTGGCAAATGCTCCTTCCAGGCTGATTTCTTTTTCTTAGTTAAGATGATGACTTGCAGAGCTTTGGCCCAATCTAGGAAGAGACTTCTAAATTAATGCAGTACTGTGATGTGAATTCTGATATACACAGCTCAAGTTTGCATTTATTGAACAAAGTAGCTAAATTCAAGCAAGTGCAAGATAGCCACAGAATGTACATTTGTTGTTCCAAATGTAATGCCTCCTACTTATTTCCATGGAAACTACAAGTACAAATAGCACAGAAACACTATTTGATAGAGCTGCAAAACACTCATTTTCAACATAGTCACCAAATTAGTTGTGCATTTTCACCAGCAGGGAAATAGAGCCTCCATGCTACCCTTGTAAAAATAAGTACCGGCAGAGATGACCCACTGTTGTCACCATCGAAATGCACCCACTACCTCCATCAATGTACATCAAGTGTCAATGAATGTCAGTGAGAGCATTTTTTCTTCATGGAGGAATTCAATTTCACACCTGTGCTTCATATGCACTTCCATGTGAGACACTACTTTGTCAGACTGCCCCTCTGCTGCCATCTGTAACATGGCAACAACATGTAATGGAATACTGGTGGGAAGGTTCAGTCTCTACTGCTGTACCACCAGCTCCGGCCTCTGAAGTTGTGGGCCAATATAATAAGATAGGAGGCATTACTTTCAGAGCAGCCATCATTTATCTCATATAGGTACAAACTGCAGAAGCCATGATGAGTAACTGAGAGCATAAAATAACATAGGCGAAGATAAATGAAGATACAAATTTATTTATCAGATAGAAGTGGAAAATATATAGAACATTTCACATCTGTATTTACAATTTACAGAAGGTGGGGATATAAAGGGTATTGACAGATAAATAAAGAGACATAAATGTGTACCTAATATACATGTTTTGGCCCAACGCATAGCTCATAAACAGATTTTTTGGGGTGTATTCTTTCTTCTCCTGAGCCATATATCATTGTGAAACAGCCCTGCAGCCTTTTGTACATTTTATCATTTTATTTTTGTCTGTAAAAATCTTGATAGTTGAAATGTTGGGAAATGCAGTCATTAGACACAGCATTGGCTCCAGCAGGGGGGTTGACTGGAAAATATGATCACTGAGCTATTTACAGGAATTGAAATTTGAACCTTAGATGAGAAAGATGAGGTAGGGCTCTATGCTATTGCCATCACTCTGAATGGGTGTGCTGGAAAAATTAAAAGCAAATCAGGAGATGTTACATAAATATTCATAATCTCCTGCTTCTTTGTCTTCCTAAATGATGGACAAAGTTTTTGAGAAGAGGAAAGTCTCCAAATATTAATTGGTGGTGAGGTCACAAAGAAAAAAGTGTTTATTTCAAGGAACTTAATCTTCAAATAAAATGAGAGATGACAAGGTAGATAAAAGAAGCTGCTGGAGGAGAGATGAGGATTATAAATAGGGGAAGTTATTACTGATGCCATGTTAAACACTTACAACTGCCTTCACATTTCTTAACTTTTTAAAGCAAGACATCTGTAAAATTCTGGAATTCTTT